>CM050510.1:63620669-64220669 GCA_027563665.1 Antrozous pallidus
CAGTTTCTCCCATGAATAATGAACACTTATGCATGCAGAACTGCAAGCCTAGTGCCAAGTGCTTTAAACAGTGGGAATGCGAATGCCGGAGCTGACAGGCGTGGTGCCAGAACCTAATTGCCCTGGAAGCCCAGGGAGAACTGGCTCTTCGAGGTGGGGCTAGACAAAAGAAGCCGTGTGGTTTAGGCTCACGCCTGGAAATAACAAAAACTATGCTTCCTTTTTGTCCTGATTTTGAATTTCTAACCATTTTAAGAAGGAAAAGCCTTTTATTAGTACAGCCTGAAGTTTCTGTGGGCAACGCCTCATAACACATTCTTTTGCTGTCACTATAGGGAATGAGCTATGAATAACAATATACTTGTCCACTACTTTGCACGCTTCAATCTAGCGTCTTGCTTAAAAAGAACAGAAGGACTGGCCAGTATAGTTCAGTGGTTGAACATAGACCTTTGAACCAGGTCACAGTTCGATTTCTGGTCAGGGCACATGCCTGGGTTGCAGGCACAATCCCCAGTAGTGGGTGTCCAGGAGGCAGCTGATCAATAATTATCTCATTGATGTTTCTCTCTCTCTCTCCCTTCCTCTCTGAAATCAATTAAAAATATATATGTAAATATATTTAAATGAACAGGAGACCATTCCTAGAGTTCCCCAAACATAAAAGGTGACATGTAAGACTGGCACTTGTAAAATTCTTAGTAGAATTTGCCCGTAAAACCAGCCATGCCTTGTGTTTCCTTTATGAAAAGACTTTGTTTTTTATAAATAATAAACTACTTAAAAAAAACATTTTTATTGATTTCAGAGAGGAAAAGAGATAGAGAGGGAGATAAAAACAATGAGAATCATTGATGGGCTGCTTCCTGCACACTCCCTACTGGGGATTGAGCCTGCCACCTGGGCATGTACCCTTGACTGGAACTGAACCCAGGACCCTTCAGTCTGCAGGCTGATGCTCTGCCCACTGAGCCAAACCAGGTAGGGCATAACCTTTACTTTTTATTAGCTTTGTGGCTCTTCAAATTTTCTATTTCATCTTGTGCCACTTTGAATTTTTTTTTTTTTTTTTTTTTTAGGAATGAATTCACTTATAAAAAATCTTATTTCGAATGACAGTCAAACCAAAATTCTTTGTAGTATCAATGTCTCATACTGCTGTTTTTATTTCAGGGGATTTGTGTAATTGACCTGATGCAGTATTTATGAATATAAATATTCCTTTGTGCTAAAGGTATTATATGATTATTCATTTAATTCTCATGACTATCTCATGAAGGAAGGAGTATTATCATTGCCATTGTACAGAGAAGGAAGCAGAGGCACTGCCACAGGTCAGAGCTGGTGTGCGAAGGAGCCAGTGTAAAATCCAAGCTGCATGCCCATTGTCCTCCCTACTTATTGCACCCAGGGATCGAGACTGATTTCTGTGAACAACAAACTTCTTTCTCTTGGGACAATAGTCATCTTTCGAATTGTCTTCTGTTTTTCTTCAAATGGAGACTACTCTTCAAGCCCTACTCTCTTCATTGCTCCTGCCCCACTCCTCACTCTCTACTGCCCTTGCCCCACTTCCCTCTCCACTACCCCTGCCCTGTTTCCCTCTCCACTTCCCTGCCCCACTCCCCCTCTACTGCCCCTGTCCCTGCACTGGCTCCAGGACAAGCCAGTTGCTGAATTGGTTTCTCTTCAGAACAGCCCTTCTCTCCCCCCCCCCCCCCCCCCCCCCAACACGCACAACTCATTCTTTGTAACTGAGTGCTTTCTTCCATTCAATGACTCCTCAATCTGCCCACTGTTCTCCAATGCTAGGACGGGCTAACATCACTGTCTTTTTGGGCTCCTTACAGGCTCCTGCCCCCCAACAATACCATTTGCTACCACAAACAGAGTGAAGCCTCAAAGGCACACTTAGCTGTGTCACACACTCATTCCAGTTAGTGCTGCATTAGCTTCCCTCTGTACACAGGACAAAGACCACAGTCCTGCTGATGCCTACAGGATGATAATCTGGTCTGACCCTGCTCTGGGGACCTCTCTTGGGCCTCACAGTCTTGCTCTCTACTCTAGCCACCATGGTCTCCTCCAAGTTCACCGCTTGTACATGAGAACTGTTACCCAGACACATCCTTCCGCTTCTACCCCTTGCCCTCCCTTACTCTAGTTGGTGCCTACTCATCCTTAAAGAAGCCTTCTCTAAGCTTATCTCCATAGGCTTGGCCAGGCTCCCATTGTTCTTTTCATAACGTCGGAACTAGTAGTATTCACCCTAATTGTACTGAGCACCTTGTTACACTTAGCTTTGCAGGTAGTAGGTGCTCCACATATTTTAAATGAAAGTCTTTTTCCCTGAACGTTTGTTTTTCAGGGCTTAATCTCTTTCAAGGACAGAAAGCTAGTTTTCTTCTCGGGTTCTATATCAGTGGCATCACTTCCGCTCAAGTCCTTCTGGTTCTCTCCGACTCGACATGGTCTTTTTCCTTGACCCCACTCATCCTACTCAGTCCTGCCAAACTAACGTCTGCCAGGTGCCAATGCTGCCCCAAGACCCTGTGCAGGAAATTCTCCCTTTGCTAGTGTAGCCTGACACTGCCTGCAGCCCAGCGAAGTCAGCATCGAAGGCTCCCATCTGACCAGCAGGGAAAACCAAAACCGCAGGGTTTAATATTCTGTCCTAGTTCACATACCTTTTCACTCTTTTAGAACCTTTCTAAATATGCCTTATCTTCAGACAATATGAGCTCTACTCCAACTCCCCAAATTTCTCTGTTCAAATTCCATCCATTTTCAAGTTCTAGTCCAAATACCATTTCCAGGAAGCCTTGTTTCAGAAACCACAGCTCTCCATCCTTGCATCACACTATCTCCACACCTTATTTGCTTATGCCTTAATTCCTCCTTAAATGAGAGCTTCTTCACTTCTTCCTAGTGTCTTAGGACAATGTGTCACCCAGGTAGGTGATCCCTCTCTAAGGGCTCCATCCTGGCATCCAGGATAGGAAGGCATATGAGGCAAAAAGCTCAATCCGTGTTCTCTACATTTATGATTTAAGACTAGAGACAAAAGTAAAATAACATGCAAATAAAGGTATGATTAAAGGGGAGGAGAGAAACTCAGTGAATTCTCTGTTTTCACATATAACACAACTTGTTCCTTCTTGTAGACAGCAATGGAGCCCTGGGGCCTCTGGGTGGGTACTTACATAGTGCCCGATGGTGCTAGCATAGGTGTCCGCAATCCAGGACATCTCTCGCTCACCCGTGCTCATGTCTGGGGCAGGCACATCAATGCCCGGACCTGGGGGCACAGGGAAAAGCATCGCACCAGTTTTGAAGATAAACTCATCTCAGACACAAAGACCTTTATAATTCTCTAACAAAGCTACCATGGCTAGGGGACTTTAGATTTCACTCAGGTAAATAAAGTCACAGAGATATTTACTAAACGTTTCACTACCAAATTTATACACACACAATGTTACATGGAAATTCCACCTGCTGGCATTTACGTGGAAGATAGCTAGCTATATGCAGTATAAGCCACTCAAAAGGGCTTCTGAAAATGTAGGCATTGGCAAATCAGTCTGGCTTTGGATCTCAGTTCCTTAAACTGCAGCCGTAACAGCGCCATCAGCTCTGATGGAGATGATTGTTGTGGGCAGAGAGTACTTGTGATTGGTACAGTGCCAATCCTTAACTCGGCTGTAAGATTTCCTCAGCTAATAGGAGGAGGAAAAAGGACACTGCTAAAGCAATTGTATGAAGGCCACATTACTTTTAAACATGATGGCATGCTGCTCTGACCTATTATTCAAAGCTTACTCGGTGTATATAAAATTTTAGGCCTTGGTTTTCAATTCCTCAGATCACAGTAAACAAATATGACACGTTAGCTCAAAAGTAGCAATAGGTACCAATGACTAGACACAGTGAAATTCAGATAAAAATGTGTTGTCCAGCTGGTGTGGCTAAGTGGTTGACCTATGAACCAGGGAGATCCTGGTTCAATTCCCAGTCAGGGCACATGCCCGGGTTTTGGGCTTGATCCCCAGAGTGGAGGGTGCAGGAGGCAGGTGCTCAATGACTCTCTTTGTTGATGTTTTTCTCTCTCTACCTCTCCCTTCCTCTCTGAAATCAATAAAAACATATTTTAAAAAAATGGTTAAACTATTAAGTCTCTCCAAAATAAAGATCATTGTAAGAATTGTACTCACGTTCTTTCTATAATTTTTACTTCTAAACTGGCAATATGAGGTACATTTTAAGGTTCTTCTATATTTCAGGGGCCAAGGTCCTAGACACTGCAATGTTTTGTACAAGTTAGGATGCAATGGACAAAAAACTCGTATAAGACAACTTTGAAATGACCACGGTTTACTTTTCTCACGCTGCCCTCCTCCCCCACTCCATCTATGCCCTGGTAGCTTTTTTAAGGCATCTTATAAATCTCATGAGGTCTAAGTGTCCAAACCCACCCTTACCCCACACGACTCTGATACTTGTAAGGAATAACGCTATATTCTAGCCACATCTTCTGACAAAAGGGCACTAAAGGAAACAATAGGTTACTGCAAGGGCTTTTTTTTTTTTTTTTTAACCAAGTAAAATGTTGTAACCTTAACAGTTTACAAAGAGGATATCTATTCATACAATTAACACCCATATTTCACAAATTAAAAAAATATATAGAAGAGGAAAGAATACTTCCTGATTTATTCTATTAGCCACTGCTATCCTGATATCCAAGACTTCACAAGAGCCCTAGTCGATTTGGCTCAGTGGTTAGAGTGCTGGCCTGTGGACTGAAGGGTCCTGGGTTTGATTCTGGCAAAGGACAAATACCTCAGTTGCACACTTGATCCCCAGCCATGGTCAGGACAAGTGTGGAACACAACTGATCTATGTGTCTCTTATATTGACTGGTGTTTCTCTCTCCATCTCTCCTTCTTCCTCCTCTCTAAAATTATCTTTGGGTAGAGAGAGAACCAAGATGGCAGCATAGGTAAACACCTATCTTGCTGCCCCACACAGCAATTTCAAAACTACAACTTAACGAAAGAACAAACACCATCCAGAATCACCGGAAAGCTGGCTGAGTGAAAATTCCACAAATAAAAGAGAAGATAGGACACTGTGACTCAGAGGAGCGGCTGAGGACAGCGTTGAAGATACGCGCAGAGAGAGGTTTGGAGTGCGCGCCAGCGAATAGGGTGGGCAGCTAAAAACCCAGCTTGTTTTCTCGAACGGGGGAGACAAAGATGTCCCACTGGACTGATTCCCCAGCTCTGGGCGAAGTCCAGGGAACCCACAATCATATGGGGTAAAAACTGGACAGTGGGAGGGCACCCTGAAGCTCAGGTGCTGCAGGGGCCTGCTGGCTTGTGGAAAAGGCGAGCCTGTGCGGAGTGCGTGTGAGCTTGGGAACAGTGCAGTTGCGTGACTGCACAGAGAGCACTCGTGACTTGCTCTCTCATGCAGGAAACCATCAGACTGCATTGTTTTGAGACCCTGGGTGAGACATTGGGTGTGCAGACTCATTTGAGGAGAGTCTGAATTCTCTGGCAGCTGGTGGAGCTCGGCAGCGGCTCGCTCTCAGAAGTGCTGGCGGCTGTTGCCACCGGAACAGAGTCCCTGGGGCCACATAGGGCGGAGCTGACGCTGTCTGCTTGGCCCGGAGATTCCACCCATCCAACCTGAGCACAGACAATTGGCCTGGAGGTCAATCCCTCCAAATGCTAACAACAATTAACCTGGGCTTAACTTCAACAAGACTGTGCAACCCATATCCATCTCAGGTAACTGGGGAGGCTGAGCCATGTCCCTTGTAGGACATCTACCACAAAAAGCTAATTGACCAACTCAGGGAAGCAGCCACCATGCAGAGACATGGAAAGAAATCGGATGTGAAAGAAATGGAGGAAAAAAAATGACTGGACATGGAATTCAAAACCACGGTTATAGGGCTTCCCAAGAGGCTCCTAGAAAAGGTCGAGACCTATAAGGAAATAAGCAAGACCTACAAGGAAATGAATGAGACCCTCAAGGATATGAATGAGACCTGCAAGGAAATGAACAAGACCAACATGGAAATGAATGAGACCTATAAGGAAATGAACGAGACCTACAAGGATATGAACGAGTCTCAAGGATATGAAAAAGGACCAACCAGAAATTAAGCATACATTGACTGAAATAAAAAATATTATACAAAGACCTAAAAGTACTCTAGAGCACCCCAAGAACCAAGTTAAAGATTTGAAATACAAAGAGGTAAAATCCACTCAGCTGAAAAAAGCAAGAAACCAAAAGAATCCAAAAAATTGAAGATAATGTAAGGGGCCTCTGGGACAACCTCAAGCATACCAACATCCGAATTATAGGGGTGCCAGAAAAAGAGAGAGAGAGCAAGACAATGAAAACCTATTTGAAGAAATAGTGACCGAAAACTTCCCACACCTGGTGAAAGAAATTGACTTAGGAGTCCAAAAAGCGCACTGAACCCCAATATATAGGAACCCTAAGAGGACCACACCAAGGCACATCATAATTAAAATGCCAAGAGCAAGCCGAGACCAGTTTGGCTCAGTGGATAGAGCGTCAGACTGCAGACTGAAGGGTACCGGGTTCGATTCCGGTAAGGGCATGTACCTTGGCTGCGGGCACATCCCCAGTAGGGGGCGTGCAAGAGGCAGCTGATCTATGTCTCTCTCTCATCGATGTTTCTGACTTTCTATCCCTCTCTCTTCCGCTCTGTAAAAAAAATCAATAATATATATATATTTTTTAAAAAAGTAAAATGCCAAGAGCAAAAGACAAAGAAAGAATATTAAAAGCAGCAAGAGAAAAACAGATGGTTACCTATAAGGGAGCACCCATACGATTGTCAGCGGATTTCTCAACAGAAACGATGCAGGCCAGACGGGAGTGGCAAGAAATATTCAAAGTGATGAATAGCAAGAATCTACAACCAAGATTACTCTATCCAGCAAAGCTATCATTCAGAATTGAAGGTCAGATAAAGTGCTTTGCTGATAAGAAAAAACTAAAGGAGTTCATCACTGATAAACCAGTATTATATGAAATGCTGAAAGATATTCTTTAAGAAGAAGAAAAAGATAAAAGTGTAAATTATGAACAACAAATACACATCTATCAACAAATGAATCTAGCCGAAACCGGTTTGGCTCATTGGATAGAGCGTCAGCCTGCAGACTGAAAGGTCCCAGGTTCGATTCCAGTCAAGGGCATGTACCATGGCTGCGGGCACATCCCCAGCAGGGGGTGTGCAAGAGGCAGCTGATTGATGTTTCTGACTTTCTATCCCTCTCCCTTCCTCTCTGTGAAAAATCAATAAAATATATTTTTTAAAAAAATAAGAAAAAACAAATGAATCTAAAATTCAAGTGAATTAAAAATCTGATGAACAGGATAAACTGGTGAATGTAACAGAATCATGGACATAGAGAGGGAATGGACTGACAAGTCTTGGGGAGAAAAGAGGTGTGGGAAGTGCAGCAAGAGACTGAACAAAAATCATGCAACTATGGGAAAGGACAGTAGGCAGGGGTGAGGGTGGAGGGTGGGATGGGTACCTTGTGGAGGGGAGCTATAGGGGAGAAAAAAGGGAACAATGTAATTAATAAACTGAACAATAAAGATTAAAAAAATATCTTTGAGTGAGGATGAAGAACAATAATAAAAGACTTCACAAGAATCCTGCAGACTAATATTCCTTAGAATATCAAAAAGAATAAAAAACTTATGAATAAACTTTTTAAAGGTAGTATAAGATTTGTATTTTGAAAACTATAAAACATCACTGAGAGAAATCAAAGACCTAAATAAGTGGAAAGATATTCAGTGTTCATGGCCTGGAAGTCTTGATATGGTTTTGATAGCAACACTCCACTGTCTTCAGATTCAATGCTACACACTTCATAACATCTCAGCTGACTTTTTTTTTTTTTTTTGAAATTGTAAAGCTCATCCAGTGAGAGAGGGCCAGGACTCAGACTCAGGTTAAAACTGAAACCTGAAACTGTGGAAAAGGAAGTCAGAAAATAACATCAATTCCACAGGGTTTCCCAGGACTAGTTCTGTGCCCTGGAGTGAGAGAGAGAAATCCTTCTGCTTCCAACTTAACGCTATGAAGCTTGCTAGCCCAGAGGTCCGGTTTTGTTGATCATGGGTTAATAAGGAATGGGGCTTTTGCACAAAAGAACTCAAATTGCTAGTACCTAAGCTTTCAGAGTTTCAAGGAATGGGATTGTCAATATAGAGAATACTTGTCAATATAGAGAAAATTAAGTTGAATATACTCTGGGTAATGGGCAATAACTACAGCTGAATAAAGTATAATATAACTCAAGACTATTAAATACTTCTGAGATTTCAGAGAAGAGGAAATGATACAAAAAATTCTGAACCCTATCCACTGAACATGACTTTAATTCACAAATCTCAGGATTAGTAGGCATTCCTGTGCAGGAGGCAGTCAGCTCACTAACTCGTGTAAGCCCACAGTGGTGTTCAAGAAGAGGAGGCATGCCAAGAATCCAAATGCCTTTGAAATACATTCACGATAGGTCAAATCTAGCCAAGTTCTAGTATGATCTACATTTATTTTTATTAGTTTATTTAAGTCATGCCCTTCTTTCCCCCTCAACCCCCAAAATAGGGCCAATTTCACAATAAGGATATCTTAAGTACATAGGAATTTATGAATAAAGGGAGGAATATTGGGGGGAGAAAACAGGGACAGGAATAGAGAAAAAGTAGATCTTTCCTATGTTAGTCTTTTTTGGTTTGACCATGTTGAAAAGGCAAACATTCTAGTAAGTAATTTGGTTTACTAAAACAAATGAAAATATTTCTAAAACAAGAAATATTTTAGATAAATAAAATAGACACAATGCTTGCTAATTAAAGATTGAAAAATACTCATATATGACAGAAAAGAATAATGTATTTCTCAAAAAGAATATATGACACAGATAATTATTAGTATGATACTAAAACATCAAACAAATAAGGATCAGTCCCTTCAGAAATTTAGTCTGGCAAAAGCTCCCAGTAACAAACAAGAATGCCAGGAACCCTCAAAATCAGCCTGGACGGCAGGGAGCCACCAGCATGAGCCTCCTGTCTCAGCCTGGTCTACTGCTCTGAAGGCACAGGCATGCTTACGCCTCCAATTGCAAAAGGCACTAGATTTTTCACTGCTGTCAGATCAGGGTTACTACTGTAAAACTGCCTTTTCCAGATTTGAAAACCTTTCTAATACAGGTATTAGTTAATTCCTAAAAATATCCCCCGATGTTTCTGGAAGTTGCAATTGACTGTAAAATGATGTTAGAGGACCAGAACCCTTCATTGTATCCAAGGAGAAGAGGTGGAGCGGCCTCTCCTGATGTCCAAACTACACACTGGGATGTGGAATTTCCTACGAGAGACGTGTCATAAAGAGGCCTGGGAATCTCACCATATTCCTCTCAGAACCCGTGTCTCTCTCAAAGTAAAAAGGGAGCCCTATCCATGCACGGGTTCAAATTAAGACAATTACTTTTGAGATGGCCCCATTCTACGTGGAAACCTATATGGCAATACATACCAATAAAGCCCTTCTTGGCCAGTTCCATGGTGAACCTCCTCGTGATCTTTTCCAACTCGTTATCCTGTAAAGAGAAAAACCAAAAACAACGAAAAAGACTTGGATAGGAAAGCCACCTTTAGAGAAGCTAGCTGCATCAGATTTTCTATGTATAGAACATTTTCATATAACTTCTTGTTGTTTTTTTCAGAACTCATAAAGCAGGCATTTTAAAAATAAAGAAATAAGAGATTAGAAATTAAGTCACACAAACAATAGTGTAGAAGTATGGCTCAAATCCTAGTTTCTGTTCTCTTTATGAATATAAAATAATATGAGCATGCCCTATGGTCTATTTTCATTTAAAGGGCAAATTTTTAAAAGAATAAAATCACATATTTATTATGTTTGTGTACAGATGTTAATTTGGTACTATAAAAAGCATAACAACAACTAGTTTAATTATCTTGGACCTGAGTATGAACAGTAAGTTTTTTTAATCAGATTAGGTTAAGATATTTGTCACTAGAATCTTGAGATCCTGGTACACAAATCTCAGATCATAGTAATTTATAAATCCTATCTAATAAAGAGAATATGTTAACTGACCCACATGCCATCACAAAGACGGTGGCACCCACAGCCAATAAGGAGGAAATATGCTAATTGGCTGCCCAGCCCTCAAAGATGGCAGTGAGCACAGCCACAAGATGGAGGTGCCCAGTCCCCTCAGCCACCCCAGCCACCCAGGGCCAGCTCAAGGGGCAAAAGCCTCAGATAGTGGCTGCTCAGCCGCCCAGGGCTGCCTGAGGCTCAGATAACCAAAGACAACTGAGGTTTGTGCTGCCAGCAGTGGCAGCAGCAGAGGTGTGATGGGGTGTCGCCTTCCCCTAAGAGCTCCTGGACTGTGAGAGAGGGCAGGCTGGGCTGAGGGACCTCCACTCCAGTGGATGAATTTCCATGAACCAGGCCTCTAGTCCTATCTAATAAAAGAGCAATATGCAAATTTACTATACCTCCACTACTCCCATCAGATTCGCCCACCAGCCAATTAGGAGAAAATATGCAAATAACCCCCAACCAAGATGGCTACAGCCACTGAGAGCAGGAGGGAGGCTTGGGTTTCCCTGGCAATGGGGGAAGCCAAGCTTTCCGCCTGTCCTTGCCAGCCTAGGCCTCCACTCACTGCTATAAAGTTTCAATTATAGAAGATACATAAAACCCAACAGAAATGGCAGCAGCCATGGAGCTGGAGAGAGCAGAGGCTAGGGTTTCCCCAGCGATGGAGGAAGCCAAGCTTTCTGCCTTCCCTTGCCAGCCTAGGCCTCCACTCCAGGCTACAAAGTTTCAATTGTAGAAGATAAATAAATCCCAGATACCAGGGCCTCCACTTGGGTTGCTGTGGGGCGGAGGGAGGGCGTGGCCAGCCTGGAAACCATCACAGGCCCCTTGCCCAGGCCACCCCATGGAAACCCCCACCCTCACCCGGGACACCCTTCAGGGAAAACCAGCTGGCCCACACCCATGCACCGGGCCTTTATCCTATCTAATAAAAGAGTAATATGCAGATTGACCATCACTCCAACACACAAGATGGCTGCCCCCATGTGGTCAAAGATCCTGCCCCATGTGGACACAAGAAGGCTACCACAAGATAGCCACCAGGGAATGGCAGTTGGGAGGGACCAGGTCTGCAAGGGAGAGGAGTTGGGGCGATCAAGCCTGCAGGGAAGGGCGGTTAGGGGTGACCAGGCTGGCAGAGGAGGGAAGTTGGGGGTGACCGGGCCTGCTGGGAAGGGCAGTTGGGGGGAATCAGGCCTGCAGAGAAGGGCAGTTAGGGGTGACCAGGCATACAAGGGAGGGAAGTTAGGGGGAGACCAGGCCTACAGGGGAAGGCAGTTGTGGGGGGAACCAGGCCTGCAAGGGAGAGGAGTTGGGGCGATCAAGCTTGCAGGGGAGGGCAGCTAGGGGTGACCAGGCCAGCAGAGGGAAGTTGGGAGAAAACAGGTTGGCAGGGGAGCAGTTAGACATCAATCAGGCTGGTATGGGAGTGATTAGGGGTGATCAGGCTGGCAGGCAGATGAGCAATTGGGAGCCAGCAGTCCTGAATTGTAAGAGGGATGTCTGACTATCCATTTAGGTCCAATCCCACTGGGGTCCCAGATTGGAATGTGCCGGTTGGGCTGAGGAACCCCCCCCCCCTCCGTGTATGAATTTTGTGCACCAGGCCTCTAGTATAAATTTAAGTGCCTAAGAATATGAAGGTATTAATTACCTTTTAATCAAGTATAAAAATTGACATTAAGCAGAACCTTTTTATATGGCAAACACTCAAATGAGTTATTTACTTGATTTTCCATTCCTTTTAAAAGGGATAGAGACCATTAACCTCATTGGTATTGGGGGCTGGGGGCAGACACCTAGTAACTTCAAGTTCTTTGTCAATGCACCACATGCACAGATGTCATTGTGATACTTACGCTATAGTTCTTGGGGTTGATCTTAACACCAGCTTTGGCACCCCCAAATGGCACATCTGAAACAGAAGGCTGAAAGTTGTTATTCCAAAGAAAGAGTAACAAACTTAAAAAGGAAGAAAGCACTATGCAACATTACAAAGATGAGCATGACTTAAGCTTTAATTTCAGCAAATTCAAGCAATAAACCCGTATTGACCTCTTCTAAAACATTGCACTTTTAAAATTCTAGTGAACAGAAATTACAAACCCAGGCAAGTCACAATGCATCTTAATCTGTGTGCCTGACTATTTCTGAAAACAAACAGCATCCTTATTTTCCTTCTAGTATAATCTACTTTTACGCACCAGATATGGAAAGAGCCTTAAACAAAGGTTTATACTTAAAAGAAAATAAATTAGATGATATAAAAAGTTCCCCCATTTAAAAACAGGCTAAATCTGCCCTGGCCGGTGTGGCTCTATTGGTTGAATGTCTTCCTGTGCACTGAAAGGTCACTAGAGTTTGATTCCAGTCAGGGCACATGTCCATGTTGTGGTGTGTATGGGAGGCAACTGATCAATGTTTATCTTTCTCTCTTTCCCTCTAAAATCAATTTTAAAAACATTAAAAAAGACTAAATCTTAATTAAGACGAACTAAAAATGATGTAAGCCTTAAACTATGAGACAAAAAAATAGTTCTGATAAAATATATTTTCTCCTACATCTTAAAAGTAACCTCGTAAATAAACATATTTCCCTAAAGAGCTCTGTTAGGTAACAACAAAAGAGATCACTTACCAACTACTGCGCACTTGTATGTCATCAGAGAAGCCAAAGCTTTTACTTCATCTACACTCACGTCAGTGCTGTAACGAATACCTGTAGTATTTTAAAAAGGGGAAGGGAGTGAAAAGGAATACATTTAGAACATCCTCACAGGTTAAAAAAATGCTACAAATAGAAAACGTGCCTCCTTTTTACATTTTATACCCTGGTTATTTCTAAGAACACTCAAAGAAGCTAACAATGAAAAGTCAATAGGAAAGGCCAAAGAGGGAAAGCTGTGAAGTTGGCACCCAGAAAGCGCTCCAGGGTGAGCACCGACTTGGGTTTTCAGCATTCTGATAAAAAGAAAAAGAGTGGTGTTGGAGCCCCGTTTTTGCTCTCTGGCAGGAGTAGCTAAGAGCATCAAATAGCATTCCTAGGGATTTAGAGAAGAATAAGAACCTGCCTTTCAGTGACTGACACTTCAGTAAGAAGTAACTATGATTTCACAAGAAATTGTCTTCAAATAAATGATTTTACACTTTTAGGAAAGCAATTAACTCAAAGTTTTATTTTCTATTGCTTTTTGATTTGGGAGATTTGGTAGTGGGGATTTCAAGGAATTTGCTTCCTGACAACATACAGACATGGGCAAATGGATAATCAACAAGTATGACAGATCCAACTTTGATATCAGATAGCTACACAGAGGTATTAGCTTCAAATGGGTATACTCCCCTCACCCACTGCTAGGCTCTTTTAACCAAGAAATGAGCAAGCTGAGTAAGCCATCTCTCATTCCCGGGGACAAGCAATTCTTTTCACTCTTTCTGCAAGAATGGGTGGGTGGCCAACCAGATAGGCAACTTTAAGTCTTAATGCCCCTGTATTTAGAAGCATAGGTGTTTGGTAGAGGGGACACAGAAATTAGGTATACCCACTACCTAGATTTTAGGAGTCTTAATCACCCTTCTAAGCTGTGCAGGGTTAAAAGCCATGTTTTGCACTCCATCGTCTATTGCTTCTTAACCCCAAGGAAGAAGGTCTGAGTGTTTGATTGCACATTGGTTAGGCATCATAAAGGGTATTTGGATGAAGCTGTGTACAACTTCCCCTGAGAGTCCCAGGAAATGGGGGGCCCAGGGACATCTCAAAGAATTCTGGAGAAAAAGAATTCCAGATGGAAATATACTAGTATACCATCTAATGAACTGGCAGTTTAAGGAGACTTCCCTAATCTTTTTAAAAGCTAGTTTATGTCTCAGAAAACATCTATTTATACATAAATTATGTTTTAAGAGAATTTTATCTATTGTGTATGTGATTATAAAGAGCAAATTCTGAAGCTGAACATGTGTCTGTAGATTAGAAAAATAAAATGATTACATTTAGAGAGGTGGCCTCTTAGAATCTTACATAGAATGGGTTCTCAGAACATCCATGGAATAAAGTTGTTATTAAGATGCCAAGACTGAGAAATAACAGTTACATTATTATTTTTTAGCAAATAGTCAGTCTGTACAGCCTACTTCCTTCCCCATTTCTCAGGTCTCTGTTACAAACTTTTCATTCCAAGAAGCCCTCCCTGATCACTCTATTTAAAATAGCACCTCTTCCACATCCCCCCTTTCTAGTTCCTTGTATCTGAAGTCTTACCACTGACTTTGTTTTCTACTTATTGACCTCCTGGCTTGCCCATGAAGACTGCTGTATTTCCTGGTGCCTCATAACAGAAAATGGCATGTACTAGACACTCAAACACATGTTGAATAATATAGGAATACTTCTTAACACTTAAAACTTAAGGTGGAAAGAGAAAAGCCATGACCACTAAATTCTGATATACATGTAAGTGCTGCATAATTCACCCTAAGTGCAAAGATTAAAAAGTATTGAAAAGCAAAAGTTCTAGCACCTAAAATATACTACAGATAAAAACAATAAAAGTTATAATATTAAGACCAATATTTGCATTGAGGCCTGTGTAGTTCCCAACCTGTCCATGGTTTGGAGTTTCTATCTCCCTAATAAAGCAAAGAAGAGGGTTTATCTTCTGGGAAAACCAAGTTGTCTCCTCCAAGCCCCTACATAGAAAAACAAAACAACCCCAGTATTGTGTCTTTCAAATGAAATGAGAAAATGACGTTAGGCCAGGGGCCTGGCTTGGATGCAGTGTTCAGTACATCCTAAGCAGGGCCCCAGCAATCCAGGCCAGAGCATCTGCTCACCTTGGGAGGTGCAAACACTGCTCGTCGGTTTCATGTCAGGATTGTCCATGTCAGAATTGCACAGGACAATGCGTGTGAGGCTTAATGAACCGTGATTTCCTTTTTTCTCAAAATAAATTCACAGGGATAGTAAAATAGTTTACTATTAGTTAGTATTCCTATTACACATAAACATGTTTTTCATTACCTTTTCAAGCCTATGGAAGTAGTCACTGAGTTATTTTAATTTTGCTTGCTGTCTTAACATACTGTGGACCTGTAGTTTTATTGCTAGCTTTACCCAGTGGCCAGATAAGTTTCTATTGAACAAGTACAAAAAAAGTTTTAAAATTAAATATCCATTGCATTTTGAAGTTATTTATTACATGTTCTTATAAGCTAATGTCTCTTTAAAGTATGACACTTTGTAAAAGACTGTAATATGCAGCGAGAATTCTCGTGATCTGTCTGCAATGTGTTAAATGGGGGAAAATATTACTTTCCCTTACTCGGTGTTTATAATGAATACTAGAGGCCTGGCGCATGAACATTCATACACTGGAGTGGAGAGTCCCTCAGGCCAGCCTGCCCCCTCTCACAGTCTGGGAGTCCTCAGGGGCGGGAGGCTATCAGCGATCAGGGGAAGGTGATACCCCCTCACACCTCTACTGCTGCCACTGCCAGCAGTGCAAGCCTTGGCTGGCTCTGGTTACCTGAGCCTCAGGTGGCCTTGGGCAGCTGGGAAGCCACCATCTGAGGCTTGCCTGCACCTTGGGCAGCTGAGGGGCTAGGGGTCCTTGGTGTCATCATCTTGTGGCTGTGGGTGCCACCATATTTGAGGGCAGAGCAGCCAATTAGCATATTTCCTCTTTACTGGCTGTGGGCACTGCTATTTTTGAGATGGCATGAGGATCAATTAGCATAGTCCCTCTTTATTAGATAGGATATTCACCAGGAAACAAAATGTCTTGAAATACGAATACTCATAAATCAGATAGTAATCCTAATACAATAGGCATCCCCTCTGTTTTAAGTTATGTCTCTTCACTTATACCAGTACCTGTTTAGGTTAAAACAAAGAAATCCAAAGAAAATTTCACTTTTACAAAAAAAACAAAAAAAAAGCAAGGTATTCAACATGTTTTGTAGTGAGCTGTTACAGGGGCAGCACACACCCAGAATAGTGAGTGGCACTGCTTTTAATATGTTAGTGTTATTTAGGTTTTCCGTGTTACTTGGTCTATTTTTTTTTTTTTTTTGGATCTGTGAGTGCTCAAGATTTCCCCCATATAAATTAATGGGGGAAATTAATGGTAATTACTTCTTCGATTTATATCATTTCAGCTTATAAAAGGTTTCATAGGACACTATTTTGGATAGCTTTTGGAGAGCAGGTGAAACTTGTCTTATAGACACAAATGTTAATTAGAAACTAGAACTCCTTCCACAAAAGGGTGTAAATAAAATGTCTTAATTCATTGCAAAAGTCCTGGAATGATGAGTCAGAAACTGCATGTATATCAAAAAACATCTTTCTAATGGTTAGAATACAGGAACTCTGGTTTGTAAAGTGAAATTTTCTTTCCTAGCACACCCATTTAGAGATTTCAATGGCAAAATTTGGAAGACATAGCTGCATTAATTGCCTCCCACCCACAGCCTTTTCTGTAGGAGCTGCCAGGAAAGAGGGAGCATGCTGGGCAAACATAGGTAGACCCAGAAGCGAATGCAGATGACACTGCCTGGGCTAAAGAAGAAATAGGTTTTCAACTAATCTGTGGTTTATAAATGTTTTTATTTCTAGAACTTGGAAGATATGCTAATAAAAGTTACTTAAACTGTTAATCTGAAAAACACGAAGTCTCCAAGTACCATAAATAAAATACTCTGTAGCAACACTTGAGACAAAACAAAATCCAGTAATAAAGGAGTTACTCACATGCAGGGAAGCTAGTTGCTCTTCCTTCTCTGGGATTAGAAACCAAAGGTAATACATTGACAATATAAAAAATATATTGTCACCTAAAAATTCTTAACTTTATTTTGCTGGGCACTAAGAATATGACTGCAAAAAGAGACACTCCACTGAGATTGTAAATTCAATGGATTAGCAGAACGGCAAAATGATAAGACAAATAATTGGAAGTTCTGCAAAGGGAAAACCTAGCAATTTGAAGACAAAGTTGTTCAATATGCACATACATACAAGAGAGCCAGAAAACCTTAAAATATTTCAATCCAAAATAAACCAAAGAGGTTCATATTTGCAGTCTGATTATTCTCACTTTTTATAAAACCAAGCCTTTCCTCCTGTACGGGTGGGAAGTATGGCAGAGAAGGCTAAAGGTGTGCAGAATCACCCTAGCTTGGGCTTGTGGACTGAAGGGTCTTGGGTTCTGGTCTTGTAGGTTCCCTTCCCATCCCAGTGGGGGCACATGTGGGAGACAGCCAATTCAATCGATGTGTCTCTCCACTCTTTTTAAAAATCAATGGGGAAAAAATGTCCTGGGGTAAGGATTAACAAAAAATTGAGCAGAGCCAAACAAAGATCATATAGGACACAGAGACATAAATGAGAAAGGAGAAAAATCATATTCTAGAAATGGAAAGTAAATTATGTGTTTTGGCATCCTAGTTTTATAGCACTTTTTGCCAGCCTCTGTTGACACCGGTATTAGGAATGTGTGGGAAGAAATCACCTGCATCTTGAACAGGGCTGGCATTTTCAATGAAAAGCTGGCTAAACTAGAAAGAAAAAGGGGTGATTACACAGGTGTGGACCACAGACTTCTATCATTAGAAATAGCTCAACTTTCAGATGGATAACAGAGTAATCTGTGCTTTCCATGTAGATAAACTAAAGAAAAACCACCCACGGCAGTGTTTTATTACTTATCAAGCTTAGTAAAGGTGGAGGATAGGCTGGTGATAGAATTAAGTACTTACTTTGCAATGGGACTTAGAAATCACCCCTTTCATTTAAGAGAAATTAGCTGTTTTGAGCTAACTGGTATGCAAATGTCTCAGAAGGACATTAATGAAATGTATAGCAGTTAGCTCAAAATAGCTAATTTTTACACACAGCACAAAGTATTTCTGTCTTTTGACTTACTTACCAAAGATATTTCTTACTACCCTCAAGAGCCTAACCAGTGGTGTGCACTAAGTTTTTCTAGAATTAAAAATCAAGAGCAAAAACTAGCTGAAGTTGCTATGGTGATGAAGAAAACACCAGCTTGGAAGAGTCAGTGAAAACCACAACTTGAATTGGCCTTAGTGTTTTTCCTTTTGCTAGTTGACACAAACCAGAAACATACCAAAAAGCTTCTAGTGACCAAATCATCATATCTATCTATCTATCTATCTATCCATCCATCCATCCATCCATGTCAGCCTGTCATGATTTTACCCTCATAAAGGCAAAATCAAAATGACCAACACAAGATTTTCTTTCAGCACATTTTCTTATGCTGATTAAACACACTCATAAAAAATCAAAAGGTTTTTTTTAAATTATGTGAACCTGTATCTTTTAACAGGGTTTGATTTATTCACCAGAAATCCAATTTCCAACTGTATTCTCTCACTTTTCAGAATTTTCTCACTTAATACTAACAATTTCCTAACTCACAGAAAAAGCTGAAGTCTCCACGATTATCACTTACGGGTGACCATTCTTAGCAACTTAAGTGTATATGTACCCTTCCAAATCATTTCCCTGTATTTATGTACATACATATCTATAAATACATAGCTTTATCTTATGCTTAAGTAATTAACTTATGGCCCAATGAATGAAATAAAAAAATGCACTTTAACAGAGGGATCTTTTTAATTTTTAATAGATTCCTTATTCTGATAATTCTAACAGTAAACTTAGAGTCATACCTTCATACCAAACAGGTCTTGAAACAGATGCTAGTTCGAAAACATTTAGCAAAAGATCACAGTAACTTGCTCTAAAAAGGTTCCAAGGGATAAAGGCTAGAAATTTTGATATCCAGTTTTATATAAATTATTCACAAGTCTGGCTGATATTTGAGATAGATCTTAAGAGAGGAAACGAATTATAGGTGTATAGGTACCACAGGCAGAGACAGTACTTTGCAGGAGTAAGACTGAGAAAGTATATGCCTGTATTTCCAGTGTTCCTAAGGATCGCTTTAAACCAGATTTCCTTATTTTCAAACCCCATCTCTCTCCTTACATAAACACCCTTTTGTTCCTAATCCCATCATTTTTCCTACTGGTGCCTCAGGCTAGAAATATGTGATATCTTCGACTCGTCTCTTCAATCCATACATACATACTACCACCATCCTTCAAAATGGTTTATCTGTCTTTTACTTTTGTCTCCCCTGACCTTACCTGTCACATCATTCCCAGCTCCACTGCTGCTAGCTTTCTGTGCCCTCTTAGGTTCATCATTACCCATCAGCAAACCTCCAAGGAAAACTTTCTGCTCCCACACTCTTGACACAAATGGTATGAGAGTTTCCACACCAGCAATTCTCCACTTCTCTGAACACAAACTGGGTATAATTTAGTTCACTTTTGGCACTGACGACCCAGTTGGTGTATATTCCACAAGTTAAGGGCTCACTCCCAAAAGACCTCCCCCTCCCCCACCATTTCAGTTACAGTATTATTGAGTGTTTAGGGTTCCCACACTTCTGCCCAACTTGGGTACAACCTGGAGTTTCCCACAGCCCCCTCCTCAGGTTTGATAATTTGCTATATGGCTCACAGAACTCAGGGAAACACTTCACTTACATTTACTGGTTTATTAAGAAGGTCCTGAGTACAGGAGCTTCTCGCTGAGAAGTTGGAATACGCCATCCTTCTGGCATCTGAGTGCCTACCGAGAAGCTCTCCCAATCCAGTAATTTAGGCATTTTTATGGATGCTCCGCCACAGAAGCATAATGAATTATTAACTCAGCCTCCAGCTTCTCTCCCCGACTAGAGGGTGGAAGGTGGGGCTGAGAGTCCCAGGATTTTAACCTCAGGTCACCTTTCTGGTGACCAGCACCATCTTGAAGCCAACCAGAAGCCCAAGAAGAGTTGCCTCCTTAGATTAAAAGATGTTCCCATAACCCAGAAAATTACAGGGTGTCAGGAAATGAAGTTAAAGACCAACTATTAGCACAATAATGGTTCTGGCATCCGTATCACTCAGGGATTCCAAGGATATTAAGAGCTCTGTCAGGAAGGGGATTAGGACAGTACAAGAGGTAATAAATAAATAAATAAGTAAGTAAATAAATAAATTTTGTGACATTTGTTATGTGGCAAAAACTTCTCACTATTTACAGTCTGTCCCCATCACACCTCAGACCTGGGCTGAAGCCACCCTCTACTTCTCTCATAAGTGATCTTTCCTCAGCTCAATTTTTATACAGCTTTCCCTACTTCCAGATCAAGATTGCTTCTCCCGTTTTCTTTTTTGAATTATTACAGCAGCGCATTGTTTGGTGTATTTTCAATTTGTCATTTCTTGATGGTTTTTGGAAAAGGAAAATGCTGAAAAAATGTATTGAGCTTAAAGCAAAGAGAATGATATAGTGCAGAAGAGATTTTGGTTTCTGCTCTATTTTGGGGAAATGAAAAAACACTCCAAAAAACAAAACAAAGCAATCAGTGTGTGTGTGTTTTCAAGTCTCTTATAGATAGTTCCCCAGCAGAGGATGGTACCTGACACAGAGAAGGCAATTAACAGACATGCAATTGATACATTAACTGTCAGAAATCCCCATGAACGAATGTTCTTTAAATATTAAGTTTAAAACTGTTGCCTACAAGGAAAGGAAACCCCACATAATGGAAAAGCTGATTTATTTGGGATAGTCTATAGTTTGTAAATCCAACATGGGTACTTTTATCCTTGATTATTCCTTTGCTGCTTCTCTCTTGGTAAGAGATTAAAAAAATAATTCATGTAAATCCTATGGCCCAATATGTACAATATGCTTTTTGAAAGGCCTATGCTGACATATTTTGTGACAATGATAAATGACAGAAGGGGTCACATTACTGACAACCTTTGATTTGTCATTTGGGTCATGTTCATATTTTCCTCTAGTCATAAAGTAATTCAGAAAATTAGGTTTCTTAGTCTGACTCCAAGAATAATCAAGAAAAATAGCAATTCTTGATAAAAAAAAGATTTTTCTTAGTTTTTAAGGAAGAGTCACTCAAAGAAAGCTATTTAAAAATTATTTCATTGAAAATTCTTAACAACACATATAATAATTGAGAAATGCATTGTTCTGGCTAGACATGAAACTGTTAAACACCAAAGCTCTTGAAACATCTTTTAATGGAAAAAGCTCTCTTTAAAATGTTATTTCAGCCCAGCTGACGTAGCTCAATGGTTGAGCGTCAACCTAAGAACCAGGAGGCCCCAGAGTTCGATTCCAGGTCAGGGTACATACCCCAGTTGTGGGCTCCATCCTCAGTGTGGGGCGTGCAGGAGGCAGCTGATCAATGATTCTCTCTCATCATTGATGTTTCTATCTCTTCCTCTCCCTTCATCTCTGAAATCAATAACACACACACACATCCTATCTAATAAAAGAGTAATATGTAAATTTGACCACTACCTTCACCACGCCCACCAGCCAATCAGGAGATTATGCAAATAAATCCCAACCAAGATGGCTGCCCCACTAAAATAAAAGGCCTTTATAATAGCAACACAGTTCATATTGACCTAAAAAGTATTAAAAATAACAGCAGTAATTTAAAACCTCAGGGCTAAGGGCTATGGTGTAGAAGACCTAAAAATTACATGTCATCTAACTGAACTTTCAGATTGGATTAATTTAATTTACCTATAAAGACTACATTTTATCTTGTGGCAGCAGATGGAGACACACTCTCATACCTTCTTCTTCAAAGTACCACCATTCACCACACAATTATATTCCAGAGGCTGAGGGAGACAATCAAACCTTAGCTGCCTCAACCCTGCATCCCATTGCCCAAAGACAAGAACAAAGACCATTACCTCCTACAGTTTCCTTTTTGTATTTTGGCTCTTAAAAAACAAGTCAAGCCCTAGCTGGTTTGGCTCAGTAGATAGAGCACTGGCCTGCGGAGTGAAGGGTCCTGGGTTTGATTCCGGTCAAGGGCACATGCCTGGGGTTGCAGGTTCAATCCCCAGTAGGGGGCGTTCAAGAGGCAGCTGATTAATGATTCTCATTATTGATGTTTCTAATACTCTCTTCCTCTCTTGAAATCAATAAAAATATATTTTTTTAAAAGAGGGAAAAACTTAAAATCTCAATACTTAATATATCCTGTATTTCTAAGACCACAGAGGAACCAAAGAGGTTAACAACTTTCTTTTAAATAAAATATGCTTTACATGTTTAAGTGGAGGAAAAACCCCACTTAAAGTAAGTTCCTCTTAGAATATATTCTCTGCAATCAGACAAGGGTCATAAATGGGTACAAGATCCTTGAGTTCCATGAAAGCAAAGAAGTCTGCAAATTTTTCTTAATCATCCATTTATTATACTGTTCTTTATCTTAAGCACACAAATATTTTTAAGAGCTTTCATAGCAAAACCAATCCTCCCCAAACCTATTCTCTCCATACTTTCAAATTCTGAAAGAGAATAAACCTATCACTATAGAAGTCAATTTTCCTTTATATTATCTTGCAATGCTTGCTATTGTTTATTAGTTAAAATTCAATTTCTCAATGTTTACATGTTGGGAGTTAATAGAGCTTTCAGTGGCATGCCTTCTTGTAAATGGGATAATGGAAGAGAAAACTGTATTTTACCCTCTAGTATAAGCAAATGCTACAATAACAGTGCTTTAGGATGTCTGATGCAATTTGTTACTAAATTCAATTATGGTATTAAAACTGCTGTGGCAACAAGAGGAAGAGGACCAAGGAACTGTGCTAAATAAACTTCAATGAGTTTGTGGAGTTGTGATTTGTAACGATAGGAGAGGGCTTGGCTATTAGAATTTCCTGGAGCAAATCAGATCCTGCAGAAAAAACAGCTAGTTCATTTGTATGTCTTTTAAGCAACTAGAAAATACTGACAAAACAGTAATATGAGCTTGACATTCACTTTAAAGAATCACTGCAGTTTAATATTTGCTAACTCTGCTTCTTCCTCCAACATTCTTGTTTGCTGTTCTTGGGAATCTGAATTTGTGAATAAGAGAGTGGTAGAAAGATAGGCAATGTAGGAGATTGACAGTATGTACATTTTATATACTTTTGGAGCTGGAAAGGGAATCTAGAGGTCCAAGTGGTTCAACGTTGATTTTAGAACAGGAAACGCAAAGAATAATAAAGTGTTACAGATTAAGTCATAAAAGTAGGTGGGGCCAATGCAAATTTAGCCAGCAGTAAAAGTAAATCATTAAACAGTTTAAAGCAATCTTTGCTCCCCAGCTGAGAATGCCAGCAGTGGTCATTTTTTTTTTTTCTGAAAGAGAGATTTCTAAAAATTATCCTTAGAAGTCAGCTGGTAAAATAGAACCCTGTGTCAGGTTTAGGGAGATAAAGGGCACAGCCCTACAGCTCTCTGCTAACTCCAGTAAGACTCTGCTTTCCTATTTTAGGTTACTTTTAAGGACCTTTAAAAATGCACAGTGAAATTTATTAGAGGAAATATGGAAAAAACCCCACACTTATATTTTCTCAAAAAAAGCAATATGATTGCATAAGCTAAATCCACATTCAAAATTTTAAACTATGTATAGGACAACTTGCTGGTTACCAAATTGTAATCGATTCAACCTTTCTTCACCTACTTATCTCTTCCCCAAGCTCAAATCCGGTGCTAGCCAGGACCAGTACACACCCCCCGGGCTATTTCATTCCATTGGCTGGCGGGCCATCCAGCGGTCTACACCCTTTAGATTTACTGTCAGGACGCCCGGTGTTTGTCAGAGATGTTACACTGCTTATGTACTACTATTTTGTACAAAACAAAAGCTGTCAGGATAGAAAAATAATTAAAAAGGTCAACGTGTAATTAACAAATTCATTTCGTTAATAAAACTGTCTAGATTTCAAAACTAAAAGCAATTCACTTTTGTTACTGTATCCTGTCACCAGTGCAAAAAGAAGGAAAAATCATAAAGTTATTTCATAACCTGCATTCGGGTGAGTCATAGAAGCCCACAAAAACTCGCAAGGCACAGTCAGATGTCCAGGCGTTCCCTTTTCTAGAAGGGCACTTCGTCGGGACCCGCCCTGTTTCACGCAAAGGAGCAGCACCTAGTGCTCCTCTGCACGCAGCTTCAACTCTGCAGGAGCTCCCGGGGCAGGGAGAGGACCATCTCCTGGTGGGCCAGGGCGGAAACCCCCCCTGTCCACCGAGCCTGACCTGGGGGCAGCGGGAGGACCCAGTGCCTGCCGGGCGGGCGAGCGGGAGGCCGACCGTACGGGTCGGCGCCGGCGCGAGGGCAGGGCGGCGCTCACCTCCCTTGCAGGGCGTGCGGTGCTGGCTGTGCTGGGCCCGGTAGCCCTCGATGACCTCCCAGGAGCCGTCGTCGCGCCGGATGGGGAAGGACAGGCTCAGCACATGGTTGCAGGGCTTGATGATCCGCAAGATGCCGCGCACCCGCTTCCGCTTCTGCTCCTCGGTCTCCCGGGTTCTGAGATCCTCCACCAGCTTGTCCTCCACGATGCTGGCGCCGCGGTCGAAAAAGCCCTCCACCATCTTGAAGAAGTTAGGGTCGTCCTCGCGGTCAGCCGCCGCCTCGCTGTAGTGTCGCCGGGTGGGCGGCGGGAGCCCCGGCTGAGGGGCAGCGGCAGCGGGCTGTCCCCGGGCCCGGCTCAGCAGCGCCGCCGAGTCGGCTGCCCCTGAGCCCAGGGCGGCGGGCCCGGCGCGGGACAGCAGCAGCGCTTCGCCCAGGCGACGGTACATGGCGGCGGGCAGAGGAGCTCTCGGAGGCTCGGGACCGTGGGAGGGAAGGAAGGCCAGGCGCGGGCTGCCCTTTTATCCGTCGCTTCCTGCCTTCTCGAGCTGACCCCTCCCTTCGGCGCTCACCGCCTACCCAGGAGGACGGACTTTGGGGCCCCTGGCCAACATAGCCTGTGAATGACAGGGCGGGGGCGCACCGCCCTGGAGCCGCGCCTCCGCCTTCACCTCCGCCCCCGCCGCGGCCTTCCCCGGCCTCCCTGGCGACGGCGCGGCCGGCTGGGCCCGCGGGCACTCGGGGACGCGCAGGCGCGGGGCGGGGGGGTCTGTGCGGGTACTCGGGGACGTGGAGGGGGGGCGGGCTGGCGCGCATGCTCGCCGGGCCGCGCGGGCCTGGAGCATCCCAGGGAGGGCGGAGCCTCAGGGGTGCGCGTGGCGGCCCTGGCGGAGTGCGGGGCACTTGGCTTTCTGGGGCGAGGGCTTGTCCTGGGAGGGGGCGCGCCTGCCTCTGGGGGGCGCTGAGAGGCCGGCCTTGGGACTGCAGGCGGAGCGGTTGGCGGCAGGCCGCGGTGAGTCATGGTGTCCGTCTTTCCGCCCTGGGCCCGGCGGCTACCCGGTCGCTCCCGGGCCTGCCCAGGGCGCTTCTGGGGCGGAGGGAGAAGCGGCGGTTGGAGGCCGGGGAAGGGCTTGGCTGTTCGCACGGGAACTGCGAAGAACTCGGTGTGAGCCGGAGCTGCATTTTTTGAGATGCTTGCAGAAACTGGAAAGGAGAAAGCCTGGGATCTGGGGAATCTCTTACCGACTGGCTAATTTCCCACCTTTTAACCACTTATCCGATAATGTTGAGATAAAATTAGTTATGTAAATCGCTGTTGTAGCTTTCTAACATTTACTGCCGGTGCTTCCCCTTTTCAGTGTGGAGGAAAAGGGGTGCTGTGATGAAGCATACATTCCTATGGGGCAGATCAGGGTGGTAATCCATGCCCCTAGACAAGCATCTTTAGTAAAAGGTTTATCTTTGCCTGAAGCAAGCCCTGTCCTTTGTTTCTGTGCATCTTAGTTGACACCTTTGCAATGCCCCCTTACAGACCCCTCCTTTAGGGGGTGACCACCATCCAGAGAGCATGTCAACTTTCCGGTTTCTACAAGTCACCTAAAAAATGCAGCTCTCCTTTCCCCAGCCCTGCCTTGCTTTCTCCACTTTCAGGTGATCTTCCCTTGGTCCCTCTTTAATTCAAATGCATAAAAGAAACTGCAAAATGGTTATTCTCAGGAGCGTTTGGAATCTTCCTGACAATGTCCTCAGTTTTGGCTCAAATAAACTCTTCAAAATTCTCCACAGGTTTAGACGTTCCTTATGTTGACAGAAATGTGTTTTGAAATAGTCTAAAAACAAAAGCACTCCTGGGAATTCTCAGTAATGTTTATATTAAATGGACCAGAATAGCGACATGATGCTTTACTTTTGTACTTAAGCATACTTGATGAGAAATGCTGATGTTAACCACTCTTGTGGGTAAATTTGATGCTTGTAAAAGTAATGTCTCCATTTTTAAGCCAGCTGCTAAAGGCAACCTTACCAGTGTTAGCGACCCCAGTGTAATTTGGAGGTTTTAAAAGCCACTTTTTTGACTTGCAAAACTACTTTGCTTTCTGGCTTTCACTTTCTTCGTCTATTAGAATATGGAAAAGAATGTTCTTAATTCTCACAATATCCTGAAAAGTATAAGATGACAACCTAGATCAATTAAGTTACATTAACCTCTCAGTGTACTTTCAAAGCAAAAAAGATGGTGCTGATATTTTGCAGTATTTGCTAGATTAAAATAGTCACAATTTATATTTGTATTGTTTCTTGGTGAAAAATATTCTCTGAACTGAATCCTGAATTTGTCTTGTTGGTCAAAAGATTAGGGTACCAAATTTGCTTTTTGTTTGATAGTGTTATCAATAACACTGTACCCCTCCCCCAACCTTACTGTTCCAGAATAAAGTGATTAGAATCAGTAAACATGTGAACTTCCATTTTTCCTCTTCAGATGAAATTCTTTGGTTTGTTTTGAGGAAAGTGGTTTAAAAGTTTGTTTGTTTTTGCCCTTGTTTATCTTTTTCTTGATAACCATTGCCTTCAGAAAAATAAATATATATTGCTTCCTCCAAGTCTTAAGTCACCTGAATTCAAGATGGTGGAAGTGAGGCAGGATAGTAAAGCTATGATAATTCCTGGGCAAGTGGGATAGAAAAACTGAGACAGATCATTATATAGCAGTTTGCAGCCCTCTAATAAATTCTATCTTCCCTAAACAAAGGACACGTAAGAGTACTTGGTTTGTACTTATCCCCAACCAGAGGGTAAATCACGGAGACAGATAGCAGAAATGCAGTTAGTGCCATTTGTGCCAAACACACCCAAGGACAGAGGAAGTTAAAGGAATAAATCTCATTTTGTCATTTCAGCATAAAGCTGATGAAGACTCTATTGAGATCTTAAGACCCCCCCCAAATGCCCAGCTTTTTAAAAACCCCTCAAAAGGAAGGTCACAGAGCCTGTTCTCCCAGAAATATGCATGCACCCCTTTCTCCGCCTTTCTTTCCCCCACAGGCATGCATCTCCTACTCCAAGGAAACCCAAGAGGCTTGCAACCAGGGAGCAGTGGGCAGCCGCAGCTCCTCCTAGACCACACCCTGACACTGTCCCCAAGGGAACAGTGTCTGACTTAACCAAAGCAGCCCAGCCTGTTCATTCCCCTAGCCCTTCTTTGTTTCACTGTCCCCAGGTTTGTTTATTTTTTAATACAGGTTTTTATTGATTTTATTTTTTATTATTTTATTTTATTTATTTATTTTTTTAAAAATATATTTTATTGATTTTTTACAGAGAGGAAGGGAGAGGGATAGAAAGTCAGAAACATCGATGAGAGACATCGATCAGCTGCCTCTTGCACGCCCCCTACTGGGGATGTGCCCGCAGCCAAGGTACATGCCCTTGCCGGAATCGAACCCAGGACCCCGCAGTCCACAGTCCGATGCTCTATCCACTGAGCCAAACCGGTGTCGGCGGTTTTTATTGATTTTAGAGAGTGGAAGGGAGAGGGAGAGAGGGAAACGTGGATGAGAGAGAAACGTCATTGATGAGTTGCCTTCTTCATGCCTCCTGCGGGGGACTGAGCCAGCCACCTAGGCATGTGCCCTGACCAGGAAGCAAATCCCCAGCTTTAATTAATGTGCTCTAAAAATCACCTGGACTCATATTGTGAAATCTTTCTTGCACAAAAAACCCACATGCTAGAGCCAGCCCTAGGCATACCCATGAAGGGCCAGGTCCCCTTTCCAGTAACCAAGGGCTAGGAAGGAGTGAGAAAATTATTTATAATTGGGAGTTTTATATGTGTAGATTCTTACAATATGGCTCCACAAGAACCCTATAAAGTTTTTATTTTTAAAATCTGCATTATGTTTTTAAATTATATACGTGTAAAAATTTCAAGCACAGATATGTTTTAAAAAAATAGAGAAATAATTTCCTGTCCCCATTTTGTAATTGGAGTGTTTTTTTTCATCCTCAAGTAGGTAGTATTCTAATTCCTGATGTAACAGAAAGGGAGCAGAAGCTCAGAGACCAAGTAAATAGATGATCACCGGTAAATAGCAGGCCATGTAAGACTCAAGCCCATCCATCTGATATTTTAAGTGGTTGTATTTAGTTTAAAATTGTTTACTATGATGTGAAGTCCACTGAGTTTCAGTTTTACATTGATGATTGCCTTTATAAAATATACAGATATTTTGCAAATTAAAGATTAATTATTGGTAGTAATTTCCAGTTCAAAAGGAAGCCAGAATTGAAGGGAATTTTGGTCATTTGTTAGTATCCAACAAACAAATTTTCTGCCTTTGTGGTTTATGAGTTTTCCTTAGCTATGTTAAAATTCTGGCTCTTTTCTTCTCAGCATACTTTTGTACTTCCAAGTGCTTTTTAAAATATTTTAGAAAAAGAGTTTTAGTATGAAGAAAGACATAAGTATCTGAATAATGTAGTTGTTTTTAAAGTGATCTAATTCAAAAAGTTATTACATATTTTCTACTTTCTTGAGGTTTGTCTATGTTTGGACATTTCATTTAAATGGTATCATACAATATGAGGTCCTTTGTGACTGGTTTCTTTCACTCAGCATCATGTTGTTTTCAAAAATATGTTTTTGTTGATTTTTTTTTTTTTTTTTTTTAGAGAGAGAGAGAAACACTGATAGGCTGCATCCTGCACACACCTACTAGGGACCCAGGCCCCGACCAGGAATCAAACTGGCAACATTTGGTTGCCTGGGACAACGTCCAGCCACCTGAGCCACTTTGGCCGGGGTCACATAATATTTTATAATTCATCCACCTTAAAGCATGTGCCAGTATTTCATTTCTTTTTATGGCTGAGGAGTATTCATTGTATGGCTATATCACATATTTCAATCTGTCACTGATGGACATTTGTGTTATTTTCACTTTTTTGCTATTTGAATAATGCTATTATGAATGTGCTTGTACAAGTTTTTATTTAGACAAATGTTGTAAATTCTCTTGGGTATATACCTCAGAGTGGAATTGCTGCATCATATGCTAGCCTGAGTTTAACCTTTTGAGGTACTGCCACACTATTTTCCACAGCAGCTGCCACCATTTTCATTCTTACCAGCATTGTATGAGGCTTCCAGTTTCACCACATCCTCCTCAAACCATTATTACCTGATATGAAATTGTAGCTCATTTGGTTTTGATGTGCATTTCCTGAATGATTATTTTAAAAATATGTATTTTTTATTGATTTCAGAAAAGCAGAGAGAGGAAGAGAGAGAATCATTGATTGGCTGCCTCCTGCACACCCCCTACTGGGAACTGAGCCCACAACTCGAGCATGTGCCCTTGACTAGAATCGAACCCGAGACCCTTCAATCCTCAGGCCAGTGCTCTATCCACTGAGCCTAACTGGCTAGGGCTCCTGAATGATCGTAAGTGGCTTTACCTTTATTTACTCACTAGTGGCCTGGTGCATGCATGAAATTTGTGCCGGGGGGGACAGGATGGGCGGGAGGGGAGATGTTCCTCAGCCCGGTCTGTACCCTCTCCAATCTGGGACCCCTTGGGGGATGTCTGACGCTGGTTTAGGCCAGATCTTGCAATCTGGGACCGCTGGCTCCTAACTGCTCACTTGCCTGCCTGCCTGATTGCCCCTAACCACTTTGCCTGCCAGCCTGCTTGCCCCTCAAGTGCCCTCCTCTCCTGGCCTGATCGCCCCTAACTGCCTCTGCCTTGGCTCTACCATCATGGCTTTGTCTGGAAGGACATCCAGAAGGTCTTTGGCCTAATTAACATATTACCCTTTAATTAGTATAGATTGGCCATGTATATCTTTTTTGAGAATGTCTTCACATTTTTAAATTAGATTATTTGTCCTTTTATCATTGAGTTGTAAGAGTTCTATCTATAGTCTAGATGTAAATTCCTTATCAGATATATGATTTGCAAGTGTTTTCTTTTAACTTTTCTGATGGTGTCGTTTGCAATAGAAGTTTTAACTTTTGATGAAGTCCAATTTATAAATATTTTCTTTTGTTGTTTGCGCTTTTGGAGTCATGTCTAAGAAATCAATGTCTGATTGCTGGCATGAAGATTTACACCTATTTTTTTTTCTAAGAGTTTTATAGTTTCATGCTGGAAGTTAATTCCAGCATGTCATAATAAATGCAAGAAGTCCTCAAAAGGTTGATGGGCTTCTATTTTCAGCAGAAACATATTATTACCTGCTGGAATAGCTGAGTATTTCCCCAAACCTGAAAATCTGCATCTATTATTGCCTGCTACTGGAACAGCCAGGGCACTTCCTCCAACCTGACAATGCCTACTGTATACCAAATCTTGCTTTTGATTTGTTTATCTGCTTTGCTTTAGGGCAATCTGTGTTAATAAAAAGCTAGCGGTCCAGAGATTCAGGGAACTTAACTACTAGAACTAAATCTCATCTGGCCCTCCAAGATGACTTTCAAATTATATTTCATGTCTAATCTCGATTCATTTATGTGCAGCTTCTTTTTGAGATTCCTTGAACCCTTCTAGATGCTGAGAAACACCCCGGCAGTTTTAGCTTTTACATATAGGTCTTTGATTCATTTTGAGTTTATTTTTATATGTTGAATAAAGGGTTCCATTTCATTCTTTCTCATGTGGATATTTGTTCCAGTGGCATTTGTTTGGAAGACTATTTCTTTCCCCACTGAATTGCCTTTGTACCATCAAAAATCAATTGATCTATATGTGAGGATTTCTGGACTCTTCATTTCTTTTCCATTTGTGCCGTGTATCTATCCTTATGCTAGTACCACATTGTCTTGATTATTGTAACTTTACAGTAATTTTGAAATCAGGAAGTAGGAATCCTCCAACTTTGTTCTATTTCCAGATTGTTTGGTTTTTCTGAGTCCCTTGAGTTTTAATAGAAATTTTAGGATTAGGTGGTTAATTTCTGCAAAAAATCTGGCTGGAATTTTTATTGGGATTATGTTAAATCTATAGATTAACTTGAAAAGTAGTGTGAGTTTAATAATATTACATCTTCTGACTCATGAACATGAGATGTCTTTTTACTTATTTAGGTCTTTTAAATTTTCAGTAGTGTTTTGTTGTTTCAGACTATAATAGAGATAGTTTTACTTCTCCCTTTCCAATCTGGATGTGTTTTATTTTATTGCCTAATTGTTCCTCATTATCTTTTCTGTTGCATAGTATTTCATTATGTGGATATGGTAAAATCATTTTTGCTAATGAATACATATGTTGGTTCCAGTATCTTGAAGTTATAGAAGTACAGATGTGAATAACATATTACTACATAGAACATCAGTTTTCAAACTCATTTCAGGACTATTTTTTAAATAGAATAACCATCAGTTTTATTTAAAAAAATCTATTGTTGATTTCAGAGAGGAAGGGAGAGAGAGAGAGAGAGATAGAAACATCGATGATGAGAGAGAATCATTGATTGGCTGCCTTCTTCATGCCCCTCACTGGGGACCAAACCTGCCACCTGGGCATGTGCCCTTGACCGGAATCGAACCTCTAGACCCTCAGTCTGCAGGCCGACGCTCTGTCCACTGGGCAAAACCAGCTAGGGCCGTATTAGGACTACTTCACCTTTTTAAGTATAAGTAATCAATTTGAACATAGAGTTTAATAGTCATAAGCATTTTGTTTTTTTATAGAGTGGCAAAAATATTTGACAAAAATTGTTACCCTATCTACATATTAAAAATGATAGAATGAAACTAAATGATATCACAAATAAAATATTTATCTCTTTAAATAGAGCCTTTAAAATAAGAAACTAAAATCAGGTCCCTATGTTATAAGTTTAATAGATTTTAGTTCACAAGTGCTTGTCAGTACTTCATATACCAGCCAGATGAGTATGGGGAGAGAGGAGTACCCTGTCCTACTGAATACCACATGCAAATGCCTGAAGATAAATGAGACCAGGGTTTGAAAATATAGAGTAGCATATACTGTACTTAAAAGTTTGATTGTCACAATAGTTTGGCTTAAACAGCAATTTGTTTGAAAATGATTATCACTTCTGGTTTTTTTTTTCAAGTATTGGTCATTTTTGTGCATTGTGGATTTTTTTTTTTTTTGAGTCTTTGTGCCATATTTTTTTCAGGAAAAGTTTTCTAATATTTGCTTTTGTGTTTCTAATTGATTTTAGAAAAATTTATAATTTTTATTTTTTCCCCCTTTAGTGAGCATGTTTTTGTAATAAGCAAGGAAAGTATATCATCCTTGTCAGTGTGGCTCAGTTGGTTGGAGAGTTGTCCTATGCACTGGAGGGCCATGAGTTCAGTTCCGGATCAGGGAACATGCATAGGCTGCAGGTTTCATCCCTGGTCAGAGCGCGCATAGGGGAGGCAATTGATTGATGCTTCTCTTACATCCATGTTTCTCTCTCTGTCTCTCTATTTCTCTCTCTTACTTTCTCTCTAAAATCATGTTTTTAAAAAGTTAGAAAAAGTCTGATTGGTGGTGTTGCTGTTATATCAATCAGGGGCAAAGCAGATGCACATTCCTTAGTTCGTCCTAGCTTGATGTCTGTGTTGGTAGCCAGAGCTGTTTCATGCCTGAGGCATATTAAAAAAAAAAAGTTAGAAAAAAGAAATATATCAAAGAAAAGGATCTGAAAATTTCAGGGTTTGTAGTCTTTTTTTTTTCTTGTCTTTTTTTCCGAATAAATCAAATGTCAACTATATGTGCTTATGTAGTTTGGTTAAGTTTTCATTTTGCTGTACTGCTGAATAGTATTCAGTGAAGGTTTGATCAGCTTGCTAAGGATTCTTTTCATGTTGTGAGTAAATATGAAAAATAGTAGGACCTTTATCCCTTGAAGCATAGCATGTAAGAAACAAGTGAGGTCTCTTAAAAATTAATTGTACTCAGGATTCTGAAATCAACTGTATGCAACTCATAACTCTGTCTTTTTCTTTTATTTTTAGTTGAGGTTTTTTTGTTTTCTGTGTAAAAAGAATATCATATTCACTTATTCATTGTTCAGAATGCCTTACCATTCAGCTCCATTTATTGGTCAATGTGAATGACTCTCTATAAAAGCAACACTTAGGTATCATTACCACTTTCTCTTAGGAAATTTTGTATCAGTTGTGATTTCAATATGGGATTGGAGTTTGTATAGTAAGACAGTTTGGCTACAAATTGGGATACTTCTGTGTTAAAAATAGACGTAACTGGAAAATATACTGGAGAAGCAAAAAGTACCTCTCCACTGACCATTTTGGAAGAAACAGATTTTATTGTGAAGCATAGATATAAATATAATTACATTGGGTTCGATTCTTAGTGAAAGGAAAGGAAAAACATGAATGAAGCAGTAATGGCAGTAGTCAACTAAAGTAACAGTGGTTTTACTTCCTAATCTAGGTCGCATGCAGTGAACAGATATTTGCTAGCTATATACTTAGGGTACTTTGGCCTTCAGGTAATAATATACATACAAAAAATGGCTTACACTAAAGCCATAAACTAATTAAGATAGCTATTATCTTACAAGAATTCCAGAGGCAAGGCTATTTATTCTGTTGTTGGTACAGGACTCAGTGATACATCGGGAAGCAAGTGCCTTTCTTGGTGTTAAATTCAAGAGATGATTATCTGTCCTCATGTAAAATTGCCGCACCAGTTCCATAGTGGTTATATAGACACAACTAAGTACTATGTGGAAGAACAGCAGTTTCCTCTCAGATGTCTTTGTTGGTGAAGGAAACATTTTCCAAAGGCCTGCTGTCAGCTTCAGCTCCCTTAGGCCCCAGGAGGTAGGGAAGCTAGAAGGAGGACTTCCTGGCACTTTTAGCTTCTAAAGTGCAGGCAGATTCTGCCAACAAAGAAAAAGGAGTCAAATAAATAATTGCTAAGTTGGCAATCAACAGTATTGTGATAATATATTTCCTTAGGATACAAAGTTTAATAGGGATGAAATATTAAATACAACACTGGAAATTATGTTGCTTGAGATTTCATGTTCAGCCCCGTGAGAAAGGTACAGATTTTAATTCCATTTGAAAACAATTATGTTCTCTATATTGAGAAATTTGCAATCTAGTTCCCTTTGAAGTCTTATATAGTGATGATAGTTTAATATTATGCTTAGTTTTTTACTATTAACAGTTTGTAAGGTAGTAACTCCAGTCTGTGATGTTGACTTTGTTGCCAGACAACTCAACAGAATAGAAACCTATTCTCAACCTGCTGTGGAAAACCCGGGAGTTATAATGAAATGTCAGATGTTCAAATGATTTCAGCATTTTCAGGTGATGCTGCTATCAGGGACTTATTCTCATTGTGCAAGTGGCTTAAATTAAGAGAACTGACTAATCTGGTCTTTATACTGAAACTAGAGGCCCGGTGCATGAAATTTGTGCGTGTGTGTGTGTGTGTGTGTGTGTGTGTGTGTGTGTCCCTCAGCCCAGCCTGTACCCTCTCCAATCTGGGACCCCTCCAGGGATGCCCAAGCAGTCGGACATCCCTTTCACAATCCAGGACTGCTGGCTCCCAACTGCTTGCCTGTCTGCCTTCTTGATTCCTCCTAACCTTCTGTCTGACAGTCTGATCACCCCCTAACCACTTCCCTGACAGCCTGATTGATGCCTAACTGCTCCCCTACCAGCCTGATTGCCCCTAACTGCTCTTTCCTGCAGGCCTGGGTCCCCCTCAACTGCCCTTCCCTGCAGGACGGGTCACCCCAACTTCCCTCCTCTGCAGGCCTGATCCCCCCGAGCTGTCCTCCCCTGCAGGCTTGGTTGCCCCAACTGCCCTTCCTTGCAGTCTTGGTCCCTCCCAGCTGCCCTCCCCTGGTGGCCATCTTGTGGCAGCCATCTTGTGTACACATGGGGGCAGGATCTTTGACCACATAGGGGCAGCCATCTTGTGTGTTGGAGTGATGGTCAATTTGCATATTACTCTTTTATTAGATAGGCTAGAGGCCTGGTACATGGGTGGGGGCCAGCTGGGTTTGCCCTGAAGGATGTCCTGGATCAGGGTGGGGGTTCCCTTGGGGCATGGGGCAGCCTGGGCAAGAGGCCTATCATGGTTTGCAGGCCGGCCATGCCCTCCAGTGACCCAAGTGGAGACTCTAGTATCTGGGATTTACTTATCTTCTATAATTGAAACTTTGTAGCCTTGAGCGGAGCCAAGCCTCCTGCTTGCCCCATGGCCATAGTCATTTTTGTTGGGATTTATTTATCTTCTATAATTGAAACTTTGTAGCCTTAAGCAGAGGCCAAGTCAGGCCAGGGCTGTAGAAAGCTTGGTTTCTTCCATCGCCAGGGGCAACTTAAGCCTCCTCCTCTCTCCAGCTCCATGGCTGCCGTCATTTTTGTTGGGAATTATTTATCTTCATAGTTGAAACTTTGTAGCCTGGGCCTGCCAGCGTGTGGGGAAAGTTTGGGTTCCTTCATTGCTGGGGAAACCCAAGCCTCTTGCTTGCTCTGTGGCTGTAGCAATCTTGGTTGGGTTAATTTGCATGCTCTCTCCTGATTGGCTGATGGTTGTGGCTTGTGGGTGTGGCAGAGGGATGGTTAAGTTGCATATTACTCTTTTATTAGATAGGATTAGGAGTTCTTACCTGTGTGCTAAGGGCAAAATGACAGTCTCATTGGACTGCGGTATGGCAACACACCCTGAGAAGTACAGCTTGGGATCAGTCTATTTTGAAGGTACATGGATTGGGTGTCAAGGCACCCTGTACCTTGTTTTTGTCCCCACAATTTCCTCATCAAATATGGAATCATTATGATTGCTTTCTCAGAGGGATATCTACAAACAAACACAAAGGAATTCCATCTTAGATTAAGAATTTGATACGTGCCAGCAGCATCAGTGAAAATTCTGGTTAGATATTTTTAAAAGAATGGATGAAGTGTCTGAACAGCAATATGTCAGTGGGAAAGTGCTAATACAGAGATAGAATCAATATCAGGAGCTCAGAAATAAAGAAGATTGTGATGAAAGGCTCAAATTAAAGCAAGTACTATTTATTTCTACATTATCTGGTATATTTTTGTCTATTTTAATGAATTGTAGACTTTAACTATCTCCTGAACTTTCTTGCCTCTTTCAAAATATAAATACCAAAAAATGAGCCAAACTACATTAGAGGAGCAATCACAAATAGTTTTAAATTAATTAGAAAAAGTTTAAGTGAAAAAAACAAATATCCAAGCCCTGGGAAATTCCAGGTCCTTGCCTCTTATGGTTTTCATTTATTTTAACATTTTTGCAAGAGAAAATTAAATGTATAAATGAGACTAACAGAAAGAGTACCCCATAAGTCCACAATAATTGCATTTTTCAGCTATTGGCATTTCTCACTGACTCACTCTTGCTGTCTGAACTCAGATATGGTATTGATGGGATACTTAGATTTTATTCCTAGCCTATTCCTATAGATTCATTTTATTTCTATTTAAATTTTTTTTGTCACTATCCTTTCATATTGGTTTTCATTATGGAACATTTTTTTTTTCTCTACAGTAATCAGTTAAAGCAGTAATAACTGGCAAAAATTGTATTAGAATTTTAAAAAGAATAAAACCTGAAAAATAAAAAAAATATGCTTTAAAATGTGTATCTAGGATCATAAAAGCACTCATATAACTAAGGTACCAATTATTGAGAAAAAATAAGTATATTCAATTTTTCCTCTTTAAAAAATTTAAAAAAAAATATATTTTATTGATTTTTTACAGAGATGCACATTGATGAGAGAGAAGCATTGATCAGCTGACTCTTGCACACCCCCTACTGGGGATGTGCCCGCAACCAAGGTACATGCCCTTGACCAGAATCGAACCTGGGACCTTTCAGTCCGCAGGTTGATGCTCTATCCACTGAGCTAAACTGGCTTCAGCTTTTTTTCCTATTTTGAGATAGTTTTATTTATAATAATTTGCTTTGAAATAATTTTTCTTTGGTGATAATTTAGATTTTCTCAAGAGTAGCAAAGATACTGCAAAGAGTTAGCTTACCCACCTTTCTCTAATATTAACCTTTTACATAGCCATGACACGCTTATCAACACTAAGATATTAATTTGGATGCTTGGTGCCGGGTGGGCACTGGATTTATCAGGGGAACACTTTGTAAGGTATATGATTGTCTAACCACTACACTGCATATCTGAAACTAATACAAAATAATGTTGAATGTAAATTGTTGTTGGAGTATCGGCCAGCACACCAGAAGGCTTGAAGGTTCTATTCTTGGTCAAAGGCGCATTCTGGATTGCAATTTCAGGTAGGATGTATGGGAGAGGCAGCTGCTTGATGTGTCTCTCACACATTGATGTTTCTCTCTTTCTCCCCCATCCCTCCCTTGCACTCTATCTAAAAGCAATGTTAGAATATCCTCAGGTGAGGGTTAACAACAACAAGAAGATATTCCAGCAGTGAGAGTGTTTGAGGTGTTGGTCTATTGAGTTTAGGCTGAATAGGGAGCAAGTGAAACAGAAAGTAACTACTGGAATGTTAAGTGGTCAAGATGGATATTGAAATTTAAGATTAAATGGGAGAATCGTTGCCTGTTAAGACTGAATGCAAGATCTGGCTGTCAGATGGATTTCTGAAGTGGAGAGAAAGTGAAGGTTATTGGAGTTCAGATAAGGGAACTGTAAAGCTAGGGTGTTACAAGAGTCAGCTACAGAGGAACTTAATTGCTCAGAATGGAACCAGGTTCCAAGGTCTTTAGTGAATGTGGAAGAGTGACCAAGAAGTCAGTAGATGACAATAACAAGGAGAGGTAGCAAAAGATGACATAAATTTCAAAAGAGATACTTTTATTTAAGAGTAAAGAACTGTGATTGTGCCCTAGCTGGTTTGGTTCAGTGGATACAGTGTTGGCCTGCAGACTGAAGAGTCATGGATTCGATTCCTGTCAAGGGCACATGCCCGGATTGCAGGCTCGAACCTCAGTAGGGGGCATGCAGGAGGCAGCCGATCAATGGTTCTCTCTCATCATTGATGTTTCTATCTTGCTCTCCCTCTCCCTTCCTCTCTGAAATCAATGAAAATATATTTTCAAATATATTTTATTGATTTTTTACAGAGCGAAAGGGAGAGGGAAACAGATGAGAGAGAAACATTGATCAGCTGCCTCTAGCACGCCCCCTACTGGGGATGTGCCCACAGCCAAGGTACATGCCCTTGACCGGAATCGAACCCAGGACCTTTCAGTCCGCAGTCCGACACTCTATCCACTGAGCCAAACCGGTTTCGACAATAAAAATATATTTTTAAAAAATACCTCCAGTCAATGTCACACACATCCTATCTAATAAAAGAATAATATGCAAATTTGACCATACCTTTGCTACGCTACCAGCCAATCAGGAGCAGGGGGGCGGGGCCGAGGTGCACGCAAGGAGAGGGGCGGGGCTGCTGTGGCGCCAGCAGGCCAAAGCAGCTGCTGGGCTGGCGGGGGTCCAATTGCAGCCCCAGAGCCAGCAGGGGGTCTGGACCCACACCGCTGCCCCCAGGCCTACCCTCAGCAAACCTGCAGTAGTGATGGGGGTCCTGATGGCCACCCCAATCCAGCAGGGGGTCCGGACCTGCGCTGCCGCGCCCAGGCCCAGTCACACCATATTAAAGCTTCTTTTATTAGTAGTATCTTAAATTAATGTGATACATTTATTATAATTGATGAGCCTTTACCGACACATTATTATTATTATTTTTTAAACTTTCCTGACAGGTTCTCTTAAATTCCATCCCTGCTTCCTTCCTAACTCTTCTCTTAGTATTACATCTCTTTTATTTATTTATTTATTTATTTATTTATTTATTTATTTATTATATATTTTATTGATTTTTTTACAGAGCGGAAGGGAGAGGGATAGAAAGTCAGAAACATTGATGAGAGAGAGTCATTGATCAGCTGCCTCTTGCATGCCCCCTACTGGGGATGTGCCCACAGCCAAGGTACATGCCCTTGCCAGAATCGAACCCAGGACCCTTCAGTCCACAGTCCGACGCTCTATCCACTGAGCCAAACCGGTCTCGGCTACCGACACATTATTAACAAAAGTAAAATCTGCAGTTTACATTAGGGTTCATTCTTTGTGTTGAACATCTTATGGTCTTGACAAATGTGCCATTAATGTAATGTCAGACAGAACAGTTTCATTGCCCTAAAGATCACCTGTGGCCCACCTATTCATCCCTTCTTGCTCTGAACCCCTGGCAGCCAGTGGGTGATCAGACTGGCAGGCAGAAGGGGTTAGGGGCAATCAGGAAAGCAGGCAGGCAAGTAGTTGGAAGCCAGCAGTCCTGGATTGTGAGAAGGATGTTCGACTGCCCATTTAGGCCCGATCCTACTGGGATCGGGCCTAAATGGGCAGTCGGACATCCCTGAATGGTCCCAGATTGGAGAGGGTGCAGGCTGGGCTGAGGGACACCCCTCCCCCCCATGCACGAATTTCATGCACCAGGCCTCTAGTCCTATATAATAAAAGGCTAATACGCAAATAGACTGAACAGTGAAACAGCCAAATAACTGAACAACCAGTCACTATGACATGCGCTGACCAGCACGGGGCGCATGCAAAACATGGCAGGCATTGGCAGCAGGTTGTAGAGTGCGAAACATGGAGGGTGTTGGCTGCAGAGGGATAGTGGAGCAGGTGAGCAGTGGTGCCAGACCATGTCAGGGCGCTGGTCACTGTTGTAGGGGCTAGCCTCTGGTGGTTACTGAAAATTCTTTGCTCCCACATGCTGCGGTCCTGCCTGGCGCTCACACCTGCTGCTGGCGCTGACCCCGCTTGCATTGGGTGCAAGTGGCAGCTGCCAGCCCAACTGCCGCTGAGGGCTGCTCCACCTCCCCTTGCTCCTGAGTGCTGATCCGAGCAGCAGCCACGCTCACACCTGCTGCTGGCACCATCAGTGAGTGGGGCCAGCACCATCAGCGTGTGGGAGCAATGGCAGCAGGAGCAAGGCTGTGGCAGACAGGGAACTGGAGGCCAGGTGAAGGTATGGAGGATGGGCCGAGACCCACCCCTATGCCCACTGTAGTCTCGTGGTCTATAGTTCCTTTCAAGGTGCATGAATTCGTGCACTGGGCACCTAGTTTGTTTAATAAAATGAGCACCATCATACTTGGACATTGCTGAGCACATTGTGAACAAGGAATGACTTCCATGTTTTGCATCTGCTCAGTGCCAATAGCTTGCACTCATGTTTTAGTTTAGGCAAGAAGATTTCTGGAGTGTTATTTAAATTGGTTCAGGTTTTAGGGTGTTTTTTACAAAAACAGTGTAAAGGGTTATTAGGAAGTACAGCTATTGGAGGATGTGTGATTTTTGAGGAGAAATTATCAGAGTGCAGCAGGAAAAAGGGACTAATTGGAGAGGCTTAATTAATTATTGGAGGGGCTTACACTTTGGATGGTTGCAGTGATGATGAAGAACATGGTGGTTTTGGCTGATTTCAAATTTTTTATTAATTTTTGGACGAAAGGGGTCACATGCTAACCTGACAAGCTCAGGGAAGGCCTGTATGGTGGTCTTGCAAACTCAGAGACCTAAAGTAACCACAGAGGATGGTCTGAAATTAAACTTTAACTAAAAGCAATCATGGTGGGGTCCTAGCCAGTTTTGCTCAGTAGGTTGAGTGTCAACCTGTGGACTATAGTGTCCCAGGTCTGATCAAGGGCACATGCCCAGGTTGCAGGCTTGATCCCCAATGGGGAGAGTGCAGGAGGCAGCTGATTGATGATTCTTACCATTGATGTTTCTATCTCTCTCTTCCTTCCTCTCTGAAATTAATAAAAAAATAAAAGCAGTTTTGGTGGGTAGTTACATCCTAGGGTTCATTGCACTGACAAGGTCAACCTTTACCTTCAATGAACCAGCCTATTTTTTTTTTTTTTTTTGCATCTATAATAACATATCCTTGAAATGTCTGGGTAACTTGTAACTTACCTTTTTTTCCAGACCCCTCAGGCCACAACCAAATTCCCTGGGCTCCAGGAGACCATAAATTCCTTCATTGTTATTGTTATGTTAATTGTTGACTGTTAACTATTCTGCACCCACCTAAGTAATCATCTATCATTTTACTTTTTTTCTAATCTCAGAATTTCCCCCACCCCCCTTTGCTTTCTCCAGCCTCTCTGATCTATTACCAGTAGATTTCCTTAACCTACCTACCCCCCACCCCCCGCCCCCTTGATTGCTATAATAAAAATAGATGAAAAACCCCTGTTCTCTGGAGTGTTACCACAATACCTTGAGATTTTGCTTTCCTGCAATTGTCGACAGTTTGGCTCAAATAAACTCACAAAAATTCTTTATAGATTTGGATGTTTTTATGATATCAGATTTTTATTTGTGGGAAAATGTATTTGTGCTGACAGATTGAGATTCTGACTTGAGCACAAAGCTAGATGACTTCATTGTGTACAGGTTTACTTAGCAATATTTAGCAGTCTGTGGCCTTTGCTCAGCATTCGGTGAAGAACCCTTTTGGCAAGTTTTAGCCCTGGGTGAGGAGGAAGGCAGGGAAGGGTACAGAGGAAGTGATCAGTGAGAGGGTAGAAGCACTTCTGAAAATCCTGACGTATATTACTTAGAAAAAATTCTAAATGGGAGGGCAGCATAATTGGCACTTTCAGTAATGATTATAAATATCACAATGGGCACAATAAAACACCATCATTTGAATATTGATTTCAAGTCTGTACAGTGGATGTGAATGAATTGTAGAGGGCTGGCCATATTTTGATCATGGAAAATGACCTTGTTCAGTTGATTCAGAGCTGGAGTAGGTTCCACACAGTATCCTATCTAATAAAAGAGTAACATGCAAATGTGACCATACCTTGGCTCCTGAGTGGCTATGCTACCAGCCAATTGAAACAGGGGGTAGAGCAGGTGGCAGAGCAGAACAGAGGCTGGGGCTGGGGCTGGGGAGAACAGAGCAGAGGCTGGGGTGGGGCTGGGGTGGGGCAGAGCAGAGGGAAGGGCAGGGGCGTGGCCAGCAAAGGGGGGGCCAGGCTGGCAGGGTTGTGGCTGCAGTGCAGTGAAAGCAACCACCCTATAAGGGTGGCCCACAAGGTACTTAAGGGCTGGCCCTCCTTACGCTTATGGTGCCTGAATCACATGCAAATGAGCGCCCGGGGTCCTTGCATGCCCCCAAGCCCAGCACCCACGATGGGAGTAGGGGGCTGCTGCCAGTCTCTGGGGTGTGTGGAGACCCCAGTGGCAACCAAGGGGTGGAGAAAATTCATGGTGCTCTTGCAGGGTATTGTGAGCGCCAGGAATCCTGGGAAATGTAGTTCTCTTGATAGACCCACTGTAGGAGTGAGTTTGAAGTACTGAGCTGGGCGGGGGAGACGTGGAAGCAGCAGGGTGGGGCGGGCGGGGTGGGGGCTTTAGGCCTTGGCTGGTGGGGGGCTCGGCGGGCAAAGCGAGTGCGGGGTGCAAACCTGCTGGGACCCAATAGCCCCTGGATCAGAGACACAAACCCACAGGAGGCCGGTACCCAGCACCCACAAGCTCTGCCACCCAGGTGCTGGAGCTGCAAAGGCCGAATCAGAGACATAAACCTGCAGGAGGCCAGCACCCAGCGGCCCCCAGATTGGAGATACAAACCAGCAGGGAGGCTGGCACCCAGCAGCTGCAAGCCCTACAATGGGAGCGCTTGGGTTGTGAGAGGCTGGATCTGAGACATAAACCAGCAGGGAGGCCAGCACTCAGCAGCCCCAAGCCCCGCCACTGCAGACCTGGGGCTGGGGGGTGGGAGGGGGGTAGAATGGAGATACAAACGCGAAGGCCTGGCAGCCAGCAGCCCCAAGGCCCCATGCGTAGGCGCTGAGGCTGCTGGGGGGGAGAGGGGGGCGCGGCGGGCGGGGGCAGCTGAGACACAAAACCACAAGAAACCTGTGGAAAGGGAGATAAAACTATTATAACTTTATCTCCCTTTCCTCAAGATGAGAAAACTGTCCCTGGATTATTTAGTGATGTGGCCCACACCTTTCTACATACACAGGGTATGTTATGACCACTCCCAGAATGCTGTCTCCAGGGAATAACCTACTGTGGCAAATCATCTGAGAGAGGAAACAAGCTTTTGTTGGGTTTATTCTGAAGGTCAGAGAACATGCCAACCCCCAACATATGCTTTATTGTTATATGGATTATCTTGAGCTGCAGATTCTTGAAAAACTGCAAGTGCATACAGAGGATTTCACTGAAGTCTCCTGATCTGTTTAAAATTGGACCCCCCTTAAGGAGCTTAAATGTCATAGGTCCCCTTGATGGGAGAAGTGTCATCAGGCAGAGAAGACTGACTCCTGTCACAGGACATAACACCCAAACTTTGTTACAAACTATTTCTCTCCACCCCCATTCATCTTTCCTAAAAATCATTTAGGAAATGATTTTTTCTCCTCTAGGAGGCCTACATCTCCTGTTCCCTTTCCCTAGGAAGAAGGTATTTAAATCTGCATTCTAACCCAGCTTGGGGAGTTATTCATTTTTCCCTGAGATCTCCCACATATACACGAGGTACACATGTTAATGAACTTTTGTTTTTCTCTTGGCGATCTGTCTTTCATTACAAGGGCCTCCACTAAGAACTCAGAAAGGCTGAGGAAAACTATTTTTCTTCCTCCATAATTCTATCGGGAAATCAAGTCCTCAGCTGAACAGTGAGGTTGGCTCAAGCATCAAGCGTTCCCAGCTGACGGGAGGGAAGCTTCTAGGGAGAAATCAATGATATTGGCATCAAAGTGGGATGGAGGGCACATGCATGGTTGATGGTGGGAGTTTAAAGTGGTTCAACGTTTTTGGAGGATGACTTGGCAAATTTGATAGAAATGTTCGAGGTATATCCAAGAGTCTTCTTCTAGGAATCAGATCTGCTGAGATAAAGCACAAACACTTAAGCCCTGGTCAGAACCCAGGATGCTACTGCGGGCTCCCCTTCCATGATAGGAAAACCTGGGAACAACCTGCATTTTTAGGACAAGGTAGCATCTGTGCTAATAAAAGGGTAATATGCTAATTAGACTGAACATCTTCCTGGCGACCTTCCAGATGTCCTTCTAGACATCCTTCCCAACAAAGCCATGTTGGCGGGGCCAAGGCAGAGGAGGTTAGAGGCAATCAGGCAAGCAGGGGAGAGCAGTTAGGGGGACCGTGCCAGCAGAGGAGAGCAGTTAGGGCAAACAGGCTGTCAGGAGAGAGCAGTCAGGGGGATCAGGCTGGCAGGCAGGTGAGTGGTTAGGAGCCAGAGGCCTGAGGGGTCCCAGAATGGAGAGGGTGCAGGCTGGGCTGAGGGAATCCCCCACCCCCCTCCCCCATGCACGAATTTTGTGCACCTGGCCACTAGTCTTGAATAATGGAATAACTGCTCTGATTAGGCAGACAATCACTTGAAGCCACTGAGGTCTATAAGAATAGCAAATAAAATGATCTTTTCCACTAACATGTACAGGTTCCAGGCGCTGAATCTGTTCAGCAACCTCTTGGGTTATGACTTGGAAAGAATTAAGAGCAAGACCCAAACTGTACGGGAACATTTATTGGGTAAGTTAGAGAAGTAGAAAAGTAATTTGTGGAAGAAATGAAATGGGCTTAGGAAATAAATTATAGAGGTAAAGGAAAAGCCCTTGGTGCTTGGGAGCAATGAAGCTAATGGTAACACACCTGGGGGACGAAGAGGAAAAAAAGGGAAAGGCTGCACACTCCCTGAAGGGAGAGGCACTGTGCCCTCTGTTCCTAAGGGTTTTAAGGGTGGAAATTTTAGGGAGATCCAGGGGGAAGGTCTCAATAGAATATTTAGTAGCTTCCCAGCTGTGTCCATTAGAGTGGTGCTCTCCACTGATTGATTGGCCATCATGGGGCCCGCCATCGTTTATTCCATGCAGCTGATCCTGAGGCTGGTTTTGTTGTTTATCTGGGCTTGGAGCTGACATACAACTGAGGCCTAGATGTTATTTCTAGTGAGGAAAGGTCAGGGGTTCCAAATCCCTTGACCTGCTAATTACTAGGGGAGGAAAGGTCACTATGGGGGCAAGGTCCCACTCTATAGTTGATTGCCCATTGTTAGGCACCTGGGGCTTTCCGCCCAGGTAACCTGTGCCTGGTCTTGTGTAACTGCCTACAACAAATCCAGGTGCTGGAATCTGTAAAGAGATATTTCCGGTTTAAGGTACAACTCAGGAACATCCAAATAGAAGATTGGCAAAGGGGAGGTCTGAGGGAAGGGGCATGAAGCTTCCCGGCCCTCTCCCGACCACCGCCTTCTAGTACCTCCTTGTATTTGCCAATCTGGAAGCACTAACCTTGTTTCTTGAAAAACCGATTTTATTTATTAACGGAATTCTCTATTATTTCCCAAGAGCACTAAAAAATTTTTTTTAAAAAATGTATTTTATTGATTTTTACAGAGCGGAAGGGAGAGGGATAGAAAGTCAGAAACATCGATCAGCTGCCTCTTGCTCGCCCCCTACTGGGGATGTGCCCGCAGTCAAGGTACATGCCCTTGACCAGAATCAAACCCGGGACCCTTCAGTCCACAGTCTGACGCCCTATCCACTGAGCCAAACCGGTTTCGGCATCCAAAAGCATTTTTAAAAAAAGATATTAACCAGCCTTCTTGGAGGATGGTCTGAAAAATTGTGTTTCACCTGTAAGTTTGGGAAACTGTGTTTATCCACCTTTGGTAATTCACTAGGAACATCAACTTTCATCAGCTTAATAAAGACTCAGGGAAGTGATGTTAATATATAATTTAGCATTTATTGAGCACTCCTCTTTTTAAGGCCCTGTTCTAACAGCCCCACATGTATTAATATTTCTAATCTATACAACGCTATCTTCTACAATTGTCAGAGTGGTCAAACAGCCTGCTACAGTGACATGGCTGGCCAGTGGGGGCAAGGACCAGGATTCAAACCCAGATAGACAAGGCCCTGAGGGCTTGGTACTGCTTGTTACCAATAATGAAACTGGTTTAGTGTTAAAACCAGCATTTCCCAAACTTATTTGACTGCGAAATGCCTTCTCTCCAGGAGATGCAGCTTTGGGCCAGCCTACACTAGTGATCTGCAGTCTTTAAAACCGCTGTTTAGAATAGAACTGGTTTCTTATTTTTTTTACCCTGGTTTTCTGTTGATAATATTAAATGTTATATTTACTTATTTGTTACTTTTTTTTTACTTGAAAGCCTAATATTTTGACTGCAAAGCACTTCATATTCACAATGATCTCAGGAAGTTTTACGAGGTTAATATCACACTAAAAACAGTTTATAATCCAAATCACTATTTTACTTTGCTTTCTCTGCTCTCATATTGTCATAATTAAAAAAAAAACAAAAAACCAAAACAGTTACTCTAAAAGGTAAGAAATTGCCCTAACCACTTTGGGTCAGTGGATAGAACATCAGCCTGCAGACTCAAGGGTCCTAGGTTTGATTCTGATCAGTAGGGGGTGTGCAGGAGGCAGTTGATTGATGTTTCTCCTTGATTCTCTTTTCCTCTCTGTAAAAAAATCAATAAAATATATTTTTTTAAAAAGGTAAGAAATTGACAGCTATGGAACATTATAAAAGTTGACATCTGAGTTTGAATCTTGGCTTGGCCTATTAGGTGTGTGACCTTAGAAAAAAGTTACTTCTTTTCTCAAAATTTCGGTTTTTTTCTTCTAAAAGACAAGGTTAATATCTTGCAGGGAAGCTATAAAAATTAAGGGGAAAAATCCATGTGTCTGGCACATAAAAAGCTCTCAATGTTTGTTACCTTTTTGTGTTTTTTTTTTTTCCTAAGGAAGTTTGTCTCAATTTTGTTCTGCGAATGAATTATTAAAATAGTTTTAAGGAAGATCACTTTTAAATTTGAGCAGTTTTAGTGTTATGCTGATATCAGCCACATTGCTGATAAGTGATATTGTCCCAATACAGGTTGTATGGGAGTTAAAACCAGTTTCCTTCTGGTTTTCCAACTGACATAATAAGCAAAACCTGACTAGGCAAACACAGACCTATTTATTAGATCACTTATTATTAATGCTAAACTAGCTTTGGTGCTGTGCTGATTTCTCCTGTTCTTTTTGAAATTTTACTGTTGTCATTTAAAATGCCACAGACCTTCAAAAGCTTCATAGAATGCTTGCTTAATGGTTTAAATCATTCTGGAGACCGTGTGAGATATACTTTCCAAAGTGGTCTTCTCCACCTAGCAATATGTTCAAAATCAGTTATGTTGGACAGAATTGCTTATATTTTCACATTTACTATTGGAGTTTTATTTAGTTTTCATGGCAACCAGCTTTTGGGGTTTACAGGCAGTTCTTAGCATATATAACCAAAGCATGAATAATCATTTAAGACAAAGTCTGGAGCACTAGCTGGTTGTACAGTGGTTAGAGCATTGACCTGCAGACTGAAAGGTCCGTTGCAGGCTGGATCCCTAGCTCTGGTGGGGATGCATGTGGGAGGCAACCAATCGATCAATGTGTCTCTCTCACATTGATGTTTTTCTCTCTGTGTCCCTTCCTCTTCCTGCCACTCTCTCTAAAAATCAATGGAAAAATATCCTCCGGTGAGGATTAACAAAAAAGAAAACTTTTTAAAAAGTATGGGTATTTTTCATTTTTATAGTGACTTACTCCCTAAGCTAAAAGAAAATGGGTTTGGTTTCAGCTGTTTGAGGGGGTATCTCAAATATTCTGTTCTATATGTCTCTGATAGCCCTGATACATAGTAAATGTTTAGTAAATATTTATTGGACTGAACTTGATTTCTAATCCTAACTTTGTGCCTTTAATCTTCTGGAAACTTCTAAACTTCAGTTGCCTCTTATGTAAAAAAGGAGGTACCAATATTTACCTCCCAGGATTGTAACAAGTGTGTATGCATTTAAAATAGCCAAAGCATCCCTGGCCAGATGCTCAGTTGGTTAGAGTGTGGACCCCCCAATTAAGCCATGGTTGTGGGTTCCATCCCCAGTCAGGGCGCATAAAAAAAAAAGCAACCAATGAATGCATACATAAGTGGATCAACAAATTGATGTTTCTCTCTCTCAAATCAATAAGTAAAAAGTTTAAAAATTAAATAGCCAGCGCTGCATGTGGCACATAGTAGGCACATTGCCCAAGACACCTCACTTCATTCCTCAGCAGTGTTCTTGTCCAGTACTTTTTTCTTTTTCATTCCCTAAATATTTAGAAGCTGTGTTCAAGAGAGAATATGAATGTTTGGCAGTTAAACTGAAAATATGTTCTTTTGTAGCCCACACTTGAAATGTTTTAGCAAAAATGATTGTATGTCTGATAGACCATTTTTTAAATCCTGGGTTTTTCAATGTACTGATGTTATGACTTTAGGTAAATTATTTAACCTGTGTAAAGCATTTAGGTCATTGTCTGGTTTGCATAGGCCCAAAATGGACATAATTATTTAAGTTGAAACTATTGTTTAACTGATAATTTATATAATTACCACATATCGGGAGCCTACTTTATACAAAACCTCATTAGGAGCAGTTAGGAAGATTATGAATGAACTTTGGGCATATTATGTAGGTCACTGAATTTGACCTTGCCTAGAATCAGATTCAGCAAAAGTTGTATTTACTTCTGTAATTGAAGCAAAATAAATTAATGAGCTGTTATTGCATTTGGAATAGCTTTTGTTATTATTATGCCTTTCTCTATTGAATATCAAAATTTTAAAAAATGAATGTCAGATAGGTTCATGAGTACTAAAGCAGACCATATAAATTTTGCTACCTAAAAGTTTTTCTTTTTAAATCTTCTGCTGACTTTTTTTTAATTAGGAATAAATATATTCTTGTCCTATACTAAAATTCAAGATATGGTATTGGTAGACAAAATTTAATAAGAAATCCTGCCCATGTAAAATCTCACATGAATTATTTATATATTATGTAAAATTTATCCCTAACCTGTATTGAAAAGCTGGTGCTAAGAGTTTCATAATTCCTAACAAAAAGAAACCTTAAGGATGGCATTGGGAATTATAGAAAAGGTTTAATTTTTTAGATGTTTATAATGACCTTATCAAATTACCAGCAGGTTATTAAAAGGGTACCAAAATACTCAGTATTTATCTTGCAAGTTAACTTTCTCTGATAAGGTGTTAACATCTATTTTTTGTTATGTAGGATTTTGTTTATTGATTAAACTATGACTCAGATAACATAAGTTACTGTGGTATTTAGTATATTTACAATGTTTTGCAATTATCACCATATCTAGTTTCAGACCATTCATCACCTCCAAAGTAAACCTCATATTCATTAAGTAGTTACTTCCTATATCTTCCTTCTCTCGTCCTCTGGAAGCCACTATCTGCTTCTTTCTCTGTGGATTTGCCTATCCTAAGTATCCTATATAATAAAAGAGAAACATGCAAATTTGACTGTATCTTGGCTCCTGATTGGCTATGCTACCAGCCAATCAGGAGTGGGGGCGGGGCCAAGTGGCATGAGCGCTGGGCCCCTGTGGTGGAGATGGAGCGCCCAGCCCCCGGGGCTGGGTGGTTGCAGGCAGCAGGGGCTGAGCTGAGCAGGGCAGGTTGGGGGTGAGCCATCAGTTGGACATCTCCTGAGGGCTCCCAGTACGTGAGAGGGGGCAGGTTGGGTTGAGGGACCACCCACCCCCAGTGCACAAATTTTGTGCACCGGGACCCTAGTTTCATATAAATGGGACCATACAACATATTGTTTTGTGTATCTGGTTTCTTTCACTTGGGGTGTTTTCCAAGTTTATGCTGTGATGTATATGGCTGAATAATATTTTATTGTAGGACAGATCACATTTTGTTTATCCATTCATCAATTGATGGACATTTGGGTTTTTGGCTGTTATGAATGACTAGTGGCCCGTTGCACAAAATTCGTGCATGGGGAAGAGGGGCGGGGGATTCCCTCAGCCCAGCCTGCACCCTCTCCAATCTGGGACCCCTCAGGCCTCTGGCTCCTAACCACTCCCCTGCGTGCCAGCCTGATCCCCCTGACTGCTCTCTCCTGACAGCCTGTTTGCCCTAACTGCTCTCCTCTGCTGGCACGGTCCCCCTAACTGCTCTCCCCTGCTTGCCTGATTGCCTCTAACCTCCTCTGCCTTGGCCTCGCCAACATGGCTTTGTTGGGAAGGATGTCTAGAAGGACATCTGGAAGGTCGCCAGGAAGATGTTCAGTCTAATTAGCATATTACCCTTTTATTAGCACAGATGCTACCTTGTCCTAAAAATGCAGGTTGTTCCCAGGTTTTCCTATCGTGAAAGGGGAGCCCGCAGTAGCATCCTGGGTTCTGACCAGGGCTTAAGTGCTTGTGCTTTATCTCAGCAGATCTGATTCCTAGAAGAAGACTCTTGGATATACCTTGAACATTTCTATCAAATTTGCCAAGTCATCCTCCAAAAACGTTGAACCACTTTAAACTCCCACCATCAACCATGCGTGTGCCCTCCATCCCACTTTGATGCCAATATCATTGATTTCTCCCTAGAAGCTTCCCTCCCGTCAGCTGGGAACGCTTGATGCTTGAGCCAACCTCACTGTTCAGCTGAGGACTTGATTTCCCGATAGAATTATGGAGGAAGAAAAATAGTTTTCCTCAGCCTTTCGGAGTTCTTAGTGGAGGCCCTTGTAATGAAAGACAGATCGCCAAGAGAAAAACAAAAGTTCATTAACATGTGTACCTCGTGTATATGTGGGAGATCTCAGGGAAAAATGAGTAACTCCCCAAGCTGGGTTAGAATGCAGATTTAAAAACCTTCTTCCTAGGGAAAGGGAACAGGAGATGTAGGCTTCCTAGAGGAGAAAAAATCATTTCCTACATGATTTTTAGGAAAGATGAATGGGGGTGGAGAGAAATAGTTTGTAACAAAGTTTGGGTGTTATGTCCTGTGACAGGAGTCAGTCTTCTCTGCCTGATGACACTTCTCCCATCAAGGGGACCTATGACATTTAAGCTCCTTAAGGGGGGTCCAATTTTAGACAGATCAGGAGACTTCAGTGAAATCCTCTGCATGCACTTGCAGTTTTTCAAGAATCTGCAGCTCAAGATCATCAATATAACAATAAAGCATATGTTGGGGGGTGGCATGTTCTCTAACCTTCAGAACAAACCTAACAAAAGCTTGTTTCCTCTCTCAAATGATTTGCCACAGTAGGTTATTCCCTGGAGACGGTATTCTGGGAGTGGTCATAACATACCCTGTGTATGTAGAAAGGTGTGGGCCACATCACTAAATAATCCAGGGACAGTTTTCTCATCTTGAGGAAAGGGAGATAAAGTTATAATAGTTTATCTCCCTTTCCACAGGTTTCTTGTGGGTTTGTGTCTCAGCTGCCCCCTCCCCGCCGTGGCCCCCTCTCCCCCACAGCAGCCCCAGCGCCTACGCATGGGGCCTTGGGGCTGCTGGCTGCCAGGCCTGCGGGTTTGTATCTCCAGTCCACCTCGCCTCACCCCCCAGCCCCAGGTCTGCAGTGGCGGGGCTTGGGGCTGCTGAGTGCTGGCCTCCTTGCTGGTTTCTGTCTCAGATCCAGCCTCTCACAGCCCAAGCGCTCCCATTGTAGGGCTTGCAGCTGCTGGGTGCCAGCCTCCCTGCTGGTTTGTATCTCTAATCTGGGGGCTGCTGGGTGCTGGCCTTCCTGCAGGTTTATGTCTCTGATTCGGCCTTTGCAGCTCCAGCACCTGGGTGGCAGAGCTTGTGGGTGCTGGGTACCGGCCCCCTGTGGGTTTGTGTCTCTGATCCAGGGGCTATTGGGTGCCAGCTTCCCAGTAGGTTTGCACCCCGCACTTGCTTTGCCCGCAGAGCCCCCGCCAGCCCAAGGCCTAAGGCCCCTGCCCCAGCCTGGCCCACCCCACCTTGCAGCTTCCAGGTACCCGCCCCTCCCTCAGTACTTCAAACTCACTCCTACAGTGGGTCTATGAAGAGAACTACAATTCCCAGAATTCCTGGCGCCCACGATTTCCTGCACAAACCAAGAGCACCGTGAATTTTCTCCACCCCATGGTGGCCACTGGGGTCTCCGCACACCCCAGAGACTGGCAGCAGCTCCCCACTTCTATCGTGGGGGTTGGGCTGGGGGGCATGCAGGGACCCTGGGCGCTCATTTGCATGTGATTCAGGCACCATAAGCTTAAGGAGGGCCGCCACTTTAGTACCTTGTGGGCCACCATTATAGGGTGTAGGTTGTTTTCACTGCATTTCGGCCACACCCCTGCCAGCCTCGCCCCCTGTGTGCCGGCGAGGCCCCTACCCTGCCCCACCCTCTGCTCCACTTCACCCCCCACTCTGCTCCACCCCCTGTTCCAATTGGCTGGTAGCATAGCCAATTAGGAGCCAAGGTATGGTCACATTTTCATGTTATTCTTATTAGATAGGACTAGAGAGCTGTTGCAGGAAGATTCCTGCAAGAATAGAGCTTCCTGCAGCCTGAGTAAAGCTCCCTCCCTTCTCTGCTGCCTCGCTCCCTTCTTTACTACCTTGCTCTCTCCCATCTCTCCTGCCTTGCTTGCTCCCTCCCTTTCCCCCCGCCCCACTTGCTTCCTTCTCTGCAGCTTTGCTCCCTTCTATGCGGTCTTCTGTGTGTGGATATGCAAATTAACCATCATCTTGGTTGGGTTAAATTGCATACTCACTCTGATTGGCCTGTAGGTGTAGTGAAGGTATGGTCAATTTGCATATTACTCTTTTTTAGATAGTATATTACTCTGAACATCTATGTATAGGTTTTTGTGTGGACATATATTTTTAGTTCCCGTTGTTATATACCTGGGGTAGAGTTACTGGGTTATATGGTAACTTTCTGTTTAACTTTTTGAGGAACTGCTAAACTGTTTTTTCAAAGCAGCTTCATCATGCTAAGTAGTTTGTAATGCTAAGATACTTGGAAGAAATGAGATAAAAGTTCACTAACATGTTAACTGGAGAATATTAATACTCATGACAGCTCTTTTGGCAAGCCATATGGGGGTCTCAGTTTATTTCATTTGCTTTTCAGAATGGAAACATTAAAACATAAACCTACACCGTAGAAATAGTGTCAAATTTTTATGCTGTCTTATTCCTCCACCCATTCACTTCTCCTAAATGTTTGGAATATGCTTCCAGTGAATGATGTTTATTTTCTCGTCAGGATAAGTCTCTAAAAGTGATATTAAGATTCTGGCTTAGCTTTTCCTTAGTGAATTTCATATTTTTTTTACATAGTTCACTAATGCAGAGAAATTGAGCATAGTTATTTCTATGGAGACCATTCTTGAAACAAAATTCACAATAGTTTTAATTAATTATGATTATGTTTTTTTGAATGTAAAAATAATTTTCAAAATATCCCATAAAGAGCTCATTTAAAAATCTGTGTAGAAGATAATCTTTTAATGTAGTAGGTGCTTTGGAGATGCTTTATGTACTACTGCTGAGACTACCCATGGCTCTTCTGTTGCTCACAAGCCGTCATCGTCATTCAGCCTCCAACATTCACTCACAGGCTTCTTAAATGTATATAAAATGAAATCCTAAAGACTTGGTTTCTTTGGGGGTATAGAACTTCAAAGCAGAAAAAATACTCAAGAGAAATACTACTTGTGGAGTAATTTTCAATACTAGATTGGAGCTTAAGTGCTTTTCACACCTTACCTCATCTAAGGCGACAATCTGTATGAGTTTAATGTTTGGAATAAGAAATATGATTCTCAGTCATTCCATAAAGCCTAGATGAGTGCTGCCTCTATAGGATAAATTACCTTCATTTTTTAAGGATATAGTATAGAGATTCAGTTGTTTTGAGTGATGAAAAATTAAAGGAGTTCATCCACAGGCCGACACTCTGTCCACTGAGCCAAACCAGCTAGGAGAGGAGTTCTTTTTAAGGTGAGTTTCTCTTTTCAGAATATGAAAGTCAGTATCATTGTGGACATTGAATATGTTGTTTACTGAATTCTATAATTTTCATTTGTTTTTACAATTATTTTGGGGCCTAAATTTACTTATGATGTGTTGGGTACTTTTACCTCTTCACTTTTGGAATGTGAATGTATAATTGCATTTGAGCTAGAGAAATATTGGATTTTTGTCTGAATGTTGATTTTTCAAAAAGGTTTTTGGCCATAATAAGTATGCATTTGATAACCTTCTGTACCAACTAGTAATACAGAAATTGCAAATAAAAAATCTACCTAAAAAAAATTAGAACTACTGTATGATCTAGCAGCTTCACTTTTGGGTATATATTTGAAGTAAATTAAATTACTATCTCAAAGAGTTTACCTACATCCTCATGTTCATTGAAGCATTATTTATAATAGCCAAGACATGGAAACAACCTATGTGTTCACTGATGGATGACTAGATAATGAAAATGTGAGATACATAAGCAGGTGCATGCGCAAGCACATATATGCACACAGACTGAAATATTATTCAGCCAAAAAAAAGAAGGAAATCCTGCAATTTGTGACAAGATATAAAATAAGTAAGACAGATATGGTATGATTTCACAAAACCTAGAGCATAGAATCAGAACAGATGGGTGGCTTCCAGAAGCAAGGTTGTAGGGGTTTTGGGAAATGGGTAAAGGTGGTTAAAGGTAGAAACTTCAGTTATTAGATAAATAACTTCTGGGGATGTAATGTACAGCATGGTGACTATATTGTATGTTGAAAATTGATGAAAGTAGATTTTAAAAGTTCATATCAAAAACAGTTCTCATCACAGGAAACAAATACTGTAACTGTGTGTGATGATGGATATTAACTAAACTTAGTGTGATAACCATTTTGCAGTATATACTGGTACAGATATCAAATAATTATATTGTACAACTTAGACTAATAACAATGTTCTATGTCAATTATATCTCAGTAGAATTGAGGAAAATATATTCCCAGATAAAATGGTATGGCTGCTATTTTATTTTAAGGTATTGGTAAAGGGAAAGAAATTTGGAAGTCAAGTTTCATATTATGAAAATCCAACTTAGTGATTTACACATATTTAGAAACAATATGGTGATCTGTGACCAGAATGTGGTTTCTGGTAGGTGTGATTGATTTGTAGTTGAAGTAGAATCTGCCCATGCTTTATTGCTCCTGGTGTTCAAACTCTGATCCTATTGCCTGAGTTCCTGCAATTGTTCTTTTAATTGGGAATTATATACATTTCTCCATAGAAATAGTACTCTTCTAGTTTTTCATTCATTAAATAAATATTTTAAGCTCTTGATAGAAGGCAGATACTCTGTTATGTACTATTTATGTTTACAAAAATACAAAGGTAAAAAGCAAAGTATGATTCAATCCTTAATCTCAACTAGCTACTATTTTATTAGATCCTAGAGGCCTGGTGCACAATATTCATGAAGTGTGTGTGTGTGTGTGTGTGTGTGGCGGGGGGGGGGGGGATGTCCTCCAGCCTGGCCTGCGCCCTCTCACAGTCAAGGACAACCCCCCTTAAGCGCTGCTGTGGAGCCTGGAGAGGCTCCTGCCACTGCTGCTGTGCTTACTAGCCATGAGCCTGGCTTCTGGCTGAGTGGTGCTCCCCCTTTGGGAATGCATTGAGCACCTGGGAGCAGCTCCTGCATTGAGCGCCAGCTTCTGGTGGTCAGTGCACGTCATAGCAACCGGTCGTTCTGCCATTCAATCGATTTGCATGTTAAGGTTTTATTATATAGGGTTAGTGGCCCAGTGCATGAAATTCATGCACAGGTAGAGAGTCCCTAGGCCTGACCAGCAATCATGGCCCATCTGTGGGGTGACCGGTGGTGTGATTGGGGAGACATCCTCCTTGGTCAACCTGGGGCCTGTGGGCTGGGGGCAGCTCCTGCATTGAGCGTCTGCTCCCTGGTGGTCAGTGTGCATCATAGTGACTGGCTGTTCTGCTGTCCATTCAATTTGTATATTAGGCTTTTATTATATAGAAAGAGAGCACAAAAGAAGTGGTTGAAAGTTTCCTAATATGATTATATTTATTCCTTTCTTTCTCCATGGTTCTTGGATACTTATAAGTTAAGTTGGCCTTTGAATATTGTCCAGAATTTCAACTTTATTTCACAATTTTGTTATCTCAAGTTTTATAATGAAGTATAACTGAACTTGGAGAACACAGACTGTGAATAAGTTTGAGACTTGACCTATTTAGAAATGGATAAATAGTTGTCTTAACATTCTTGAGTTACAAAGTTTTCAATTCTAATTGCGGATTTGCTTAGTTAGTTGATTGATCATAATCAAGAAAAAACTATTAGAGAAACAAGGATGGCCTGCCTGAGTAGTTTTTCAGGGACAATCAGCTTTTCAGTACAATAAACATTTTTATAAACAACTTTCATTAATTGTTATTTCTGTTTCTCATGGATAATCAGACAGTTTCTCTTCCTCCCCCGCTTTTAGGAGACAAATGTGAAAGGGTTAGAGGCCTCAGGTTTGAGTAGACAAAGTGAGCATTCCAGTGAATTCTTTAGTATCATTGTGACAATTGAATTGAATGATTTGGTATAAAAATAATTTTAGTTATTTATAAAAGTAAAGTATTAATGGTGTTGATAATCTTTGTATCTAGCATTACTATAAGCACTTTATGTTCATTCTGATTAAGTATCACAATAACTCTATGACAGAGACACTGTTATATACATTTGACAGACTAGGAGCTAAAGCACAGAAATCCGTGGATTTCTGCTATTAGGGTCATACTTTCGGAAAGAATTATGATAGCAGAAGAGTAATGTCACCTCTGTTTTTCTCCCTCCACATGTCTGGCCAAATTTATTTGTATCTTGTTATTTTTTTGCTTTGCAGGGCAAGTTTGTTAGTCTTCTAGGTTCCCAGAGGTCAGGAAGATAGGTTTTATGTCTTTGGAAAATCCTTAGGTACCTTATGTCTGTGTCTTCCACATTTTTATTTTCATTTTTTCAGAGTTACAGTTTAATGAGTTAAGTAGTTTGTCAGGGATTGTTTAGACAAACAGTAATTCTCAGTCCTCACCATATTTCCCCTTCTCAGAGGTTACCATTCTTAATTCTTAGCTGTTTGGTGTTTTCCTGTGATTTTTCAAGTAACATATGTAAATTGATGTTACTGAGTTTTCAGTTTAGGACATTGTTTACATGTTTTCTGTATCCTTGTCATTAACTGAATCCAAGATTTTCTCCTAATTGCTCACACTTCCTGCTTTCTCTCACCTTATTTACTGTCAGTATCATCCTGTTGTTGAAGAAGCCCCTCCAGAGGAAGCAAAGTGCTCCTTCCCATCCTGTCTGTGGTCTCCCAGTGCCACTCTCAAGGTCAGGATTCTCTTTCTTTTCTCTTCTGTCCTGTGTCTTCCTCTTCTTGGTTTACTCCCACATTTTGCTGAAATAGGGGTGATTGGGAGACAAATTATTTGATGCATTGCATTTCTGAAAATGCCTGTATTGTCCTCCTCCTCCTCCTTCTTTTTTCAAGAGTCCTTGTTCAACTTATATCCTTTGCTTTAAAAAAATTTTTTTAAATTGATTTTAGAGAGGAAGGGAGAGGGAGAGAGAGATAGAAACATCAATGATGAGAGAGAATCATTGATCAGCTCCCTCCTGCATGCCCCCTACTGGGGATTGAGCCCACAACCCAGGCATATGCCCTTGACCGGAATTGAACCTGGGAACTCTCAGTCCGTAAGCCAGCGCTCTACTGAGCCAAACCAGCTAGGGCTGTATTTTCTTCTTAAGCTTGATTAATAGTTTGGCCTGGCAATGTATAATTCAGATTGGGGATCGTTTTCCGTCAGAATTTTGATTTTGTTCCATTGTCGTCTAGCCTTACACTGACTGTCAAAAGTTCAAAATCATTATGATTTTTCATCTCTTGCTACTTATTTCTCCATGTCTGGAAACTTGTAGGATCTTCTCTTGTTTTCCACTGTTTTAAAATTTCAAAAATATATGCTTTAGTATGGATGTGCTTTTAAAAATTCATTATACTGTGCATTCTGGGTTTTCAGATAGTAAACTTTGTTTAATTCTGGGATTTTTTCCTAAATTATTTCATTGATTTTTCTCATCTTGGTTTTTGCCTCTGTTGAATTATCTTGACTAGACCTCCAATTTTTTACGTGTGGTCCTAAAAGTTGATTGGAATCTCTGAGCACATCTATGGATTCACTGTGGGATGACCCGAGTTTGCCATTTATTAAGGAGTCCTTAATATCTGCTTCTCATTTCTTTTTCCCTTCCTGGGAAGAGAAGTCTTAATCTCCTGCCTGGTATGTGAAAGATTGTTCTTTGGGAGCCAAGTGAGGGAAGCCATATATATGTGTTTAGTAAGAGACAACCAAGAAGAATGGAAGACACTGAGAGACTAAGCCATTTCTCAGAGTTTTAGTGGTCTCTTCCCCCTGTTTCTGGAGGTGCTGTTCCCAGTTTCTGAGCCTTTTGAGAGTTCTGTGGACTAAGCCAGGTTGGTTTTGGCTTTTACCCTGTGGGTTTAGGATTCAGTTTCCGTCGGCCTTCTCTTATTTACTATCTGCTTTCCAGCCTTTAAAGTTTTTGCCTTAAAAATACCTTGGCATTTTAGCACAGTTTTGAGAGGGAATGAAATTAAGTATGTGTGTTTAATCTTTGAGCTTTTCTCAGAATCTAGTTCTAGATTTTTTGTGTTTAAGCTTTTATTTGTCTACTTATTTTTTATTGTGGTGAAATACAAATAAAGTTTATTAACCATTTTAAAGTGTATAATTCAGTATCATTAAATACATTTACAGTGTTGCACCGCCATCACCACTATCTAGTGTCAGAACTTGATCATCACTCCAAACTGAAAGCCTATATCAAAGAAGCAGCCATCTCCCTGCCCCTGGCAGCCACTGCTCTGCATTCTGCCTCTGTGGATTTCCTACTCTGGATATTTTCTCTAAATGGAATCATACATCATGTGGCCTTTGAGTCAGACATTTTCACTTTGCATAATGTGGATTTCCATTGTGTGGATTACAGTACATTTTGTTTATATTCAGTCACCAGTTGATGGACTTTTGGTTATTTCTACTTTTCAGCTATTGTGAATAGTGCTGCTGTGTACAAGTTTTTGCTTCAGTTCTTTTTAAGGTATTTTTAATGATTTTAGAGAAGAAGGGAGAGGGAAAGAGAATGTCAGTAATGAGAGAGAATGATTGATCGGCTGCCTCCTGTACACCCTCTCCTGGGGATCAAGCCTGCAACCTGGGCATATGCCCTGGCTGGGAATTGAACCGTGCGTGACCTCTTGGTTCATAGGTTGATGCTAACCCATTGAGCTACCAGCAGGGCTCAATTCTTTTTTTTTTTTTAATTTTATTTTACCTTTATTTTTCAGTTTATTAATTACATTTTCCCCCAATAGCTCCCTTCCACTCAGTACCCATCCCCCTCTATGCCCTTAGCTCCCCCCACCCTCTATCCTCTCCCATAGTTGCATGATTTTTGTCCAGTCTCTTGCTGTACTTCCCACACCCTTTTTCTCACCAAGCATTATCAGTCTATTCCCTCTCTATGTCCATGATTTTGTTCTATTCCTCATTTTATCCTGATCATCAGGTTGTTAATTCACTTGATTTTTAGATTCATTTGTTGATAGATGTGTATTTGTTGTTCGTAATGTACATTTTTACCTTTTTCTTCTTCCTCTTCTTAAACAATACCTTTCAGCATTTCATATAGTGTTGGTTTGGCGGTGATGAACTCCTTTAGCTTTTTCTTATTTGTGAAGCACTTTATCTGACCTTCAATTCTGAATGAAAGTTTTGCTGGATAGAGCAATCTTGGTTGTAGATTCTTGCTGTTCATTACTTTGAATATTTCTTGCCACTCCCATCTGGCCTGCATCGTTTCTGTTGAGAAATCTGCTGACAGTTATATGGGTGCTCCCTTATAGGTAACTAACTGTTTTTCTCTTGCTGCTTTTATTATTCTCTCTTTGTCTTTTGCTCTTGGCATTTTAATTATGATGTGCCTTGGTGTGGTCCTCTTTAGATTCCTATATTTTGGGGTTCTGTGCACTTCTTGGGTTTTCAAGTCAATTTCTTTCACCAGGTGGGGGAAGTTTTCAGTCACTATTTTTTCTAGTAGGTTTTCATTATCTTGCTCTCTCTCTTTTTCTGGCACCCCAATAATTCTGATGTTGGTATGCTTGCGGTTGTCCCAGAGGCCCCTTATACTATCTTCAGTTTTTTGGACTCTTTTGGCTTCTTGCTTTTCCAGCTGAGTGGATTGTGCTTTTTTGTATTTCAAATCTTTGACTTGGTTTTTGCGGTCGTCTGGACTGCTTTTAGGTCTTTATATAATATTTTTTGTTTCAGTCAGTGTATGCTTAATTTCTAGTTGGTCTTTTTTCATATCCTTGTAGGCAGGCGTTGTTCATTTCTTTGTAGGTGTTATTTATTTCGGCATAGTTCTCATTAATTTTCTCGGCCTTATCTAGTAGCCTCTTCATAAACCTAATTACTGTGGTTTTGAACTCTATGTCTAACGTCTTTTTCCCTCCATTTCTTTCACAGCTGAGTTCTTTCCTTTTCTCTGCATTGTTGTTGCTTTCCTGAGTTGGTTCCTTAGCGGTATGTGATAGGTATCCTCTAAGGAACAGTGGCTCAGCTTCCTTTGCAGCGCGCAGCGTCAGCCTTAGCTCCGCCCTACTTGGCGCACAGCTTCAGCATCTAATGGGCGCGCAGCGTCAGCCTTAGGTCCGCCCTACTTGGCACACAGCTTGTGTCTAATGGGTGCGCAGCGTCAGGCTTAGGTCTGCCCTTCCTGGCCCCCCGCTTCAGGTCTATGGGCTTGTGGAGTCAGCTTATCTGTGCGGCTCACGGGTCTCGGTGTTGGGTGGCAATGTAAATCCACCGCTGGTCTCCCCATTGCCAGACAACTCTGCCTCTCCCTAAATGAGTCTGCACAGTCAAAGTCTCACTCAGGGGTGTAAAACAAAGCAGTATGGTGGTCTCCGAGCAAGTGAGTCGCGCGTTCTCTGCCCGCGTTCTCTGCCCGGTTGCACACTCCAATTTACTCGTGCACTCTCCCCAAACACACAGACCTCAGCCGCGCCCGGGATCCTCCTTTCCCTGACCTGGGAGCTTGCCTGGAACTGGGGGGTCGGTGCTGTGGGAGACCTCCGCCCTCCTCGCTGGAGAAAACCAGCCGGGCTTGCTGTCTGCCACCCGTCCCTCACTGCTCTCTCGCGCTCCGAACCTCAAAGCTGCACACCGCTGCTCCCGAGTCACTGCTGCGTCCCGCCTCTACTTTTATGTGCGGAATTTTCCCTCAGCCAGCTCTCTGGTGATTCTGGACGTTGTTTGTTCCGTTGTTAAATTGTAGTTTCAGAATTGTTGTGTGGACAGCTAGATAGGTGCTCACCTATGCCGCCATCTTAGTTCTCCTCTCCCAGCAGGGCTCAATTCTTTAAAAAAAATTTTTTATAAGAGTTTGAGTCAAACTGATGACATATAATATATTAGGGGAAAAGATCTCAAATGCTCCAGAGAATCTTGTTTTCAGTTCTTTTGGGTATATATCTAGGAGTGAAATTGCTGTGGTAATTCTATGTTTAACTTACTCAGGAACTGTTAAACTATTTTCCACAGCAGCTGCTCCATTTTACATTTCTACCAGCAACATTCAAAAGCTTCAATTTCTCCAGATCTGTGCCACCACTTTTTATTTTCCTTTAAAAATGTATTATTAGGGCTAGTCTAGTAGGTGCAAACTGGTATTTCATTGTGGTTTTTCACTTACATTTCCCTAATACCTAATGATATTGAGCATCTTTCTTGTTGGCCATTTGAATATCTCTTTTGGAGAAATGTTAACTGCTTTGTCCACTTTTAAATTAGGTAATTTGTCTTTTTGTTGTTGACTAGTAAGAGTTCCTTATATACTCTGGACACTAGATAACTTTCAGATATATTTTGCAAATATTTTTCCCCTTCTATGTACTTTTCTGCCTAGAACACTTACCCTATCTAATTAAAGAGAAACATGCAAATTACCATACCTTCCCTATGCTACCAGCCAATCAGGAGCTGAGATGTAGCTGAGAGTGTGGCCACAGTGTGCCTGGATGCAGGCGGGGAATGCTTCCCTTCATGCTGGCGGGGCAGGGAATGAAGCAAGGACCACGCCTCTGCACATGGCGCTTTTGAGGGCCAGCGGGCGGGAAAGGCTCAGTCCTTGAGGCGTCCGTGGTGCGGGGAGGGCTGGGCCAAGACAACACCGTACTTTCAAAGCAAGTTGTTTCCCACTTAAATATCCTCTGATGAGTATCTTTAGAAGAGAAGTAAATATTCAGCCATTGTCACATCTTGAAAAGTTAAGGTAATTCCTTAATATCACCTAATATCCACTGTACATTCAAATGTCTTTGTTTCAAAGATGCCTTTTACTGTTGGTTTGCCCCCTCCGGAGGCTACCCAAGGTCTTATTTCAGCCCTGATGTTGGGCTGCTTCCCCCGCAACCCCCCACCATAAGTTGCCAACACACTCCCAGCCAGAGTTAAAGGGGGCTTTTTCTGTTTTTAAGGCATCACCATATCCATTGCTTGCCAGGCCCCTGTGAAAGCACTACTCCTTAGGTCTGGAGTGCTGGGAGCTGAAGCAGAAAGGCTGTGAGGCCCAGCTCACCCAGGATGCTGGCCCCCCATCACCCCCTCCCAATTATCCTGGCCCAGCCTTCCCTATGCATACCTGCTCATGGAGAGCATGAGGTGGTCGTGGCAGCGGAGGGGAGGCTGGCAGGGGGTGTGGCTGCAGCACACGGGACAGGACACCTACACCCTCCCCCAATCCAGAGGGCTTGACAGGGGACCTCAGGCCTTAACCCCCGCCCCGGAACCAGGACAGGGGACCTCAGGCCATGTCCTCCACCCAGTGGGACTTGATGGGGGACCTCAAAGTGTACTTCCTGTCCTGGTGCTGGGCTAGGGGACCTCCAGCTGCTCCCCCTGCCGGGCAGAGCTTGACAGGGGACCACAGGCCACGCCCCCCCACCCTGCAGGGCTTGACAGGGAACCTCAAGGTGTGCTTCCTGCCCTGGTGCTGAGCTAGGGTACCTCAGGCTGCTCCCCCCACGCCAACTCCAGGCTGCGGGACCTCGAGCCATGCCTCCAACCTTGTGCAGCTTGACAGGGGACTGCAGGCCACACTACCAACCCAGCAGGGCTTGACAGGGGATCTCAAGGTGCACTTCCGATCCTGTTGCTGGGTTAGGGGACCTCAGACTGTTCTCTCCACCCGGCAGGGCTTGAAAGGGGACCTCAGGCTGCGCCCCCCACCCAGCGGGGCTTCACAGGGGATCTCAGGTCATGTCTTTCACCTGCTGGGACTTGATGGGGAACCTCAGGCCACGCCCCTGTCCTGGTGCTGGGCCAGGGGACCCGAGGACGCCCCCTGCCCTGCAGGGCTTGACAAGGGTGGGACTGGCAGGCTCTGGATCTATCCCAATGCGACGGGGGTGGGGGGTGGGGGCGGCTAGGTCTGGGTCTCATGTGATTTTGAGGCACATGTGAGTGAGTGGGGACTTGACTCTGGGTCCCATGGTATGCCCCAGACTCTGACAGGAAGAAGGTTTTCATATACATTTTACTAATTTTCTTTAGTCTCTGATACATCTATTATAAAGAAAGAGCAAATAGCAATAGTAAATTATTTCTTCTAATTAATACCCTTTTAATGTGCATGAATTTCGTGCACCAGGCCACTAGTTTAGAATAATTGTGCTCTCCTGACTCCAGGACCACTGAGTCAACTGAAACTCAATTATCTGTAGCTACTCAGACAATTGGGATAATTGTCTGTCCTGGTTCCCAGAGGAATGTGCTTTGATGACCAGTGAGATCACAATCAATGAGATTTCAAACCATAGTATTCAATCATACGTAAGTTCAGAAAATCAAAATAACTTTCTATTGTTTTAGCAAACAAATGAGCACAGAACTCAAACAGCAGTTTCTACCTGAGATGATTGCTACTATATTTTAAATGTCCCTTATTGGTATTTTTCTCATGATTCAACTGGGGTTTTGGTTTTTCAGAGGAGGACCACAGAATTAAGTGCCATTTTCAGTACATTATATTAAGGGTAGATTGTCAACATGACTTATCAGTGTTGACGTTGACCTTGGTAGTTTTGTCAAGTTCCTTAACTGTAAAGTTTCTCTTTCATTCTTTCCATTCCATATGTACTCTTTGGAAGGAAGTCACTGTGAGTAGTTATGCTTTCCCTCCTCGAAGGTGGAGTAACTACATAAATTATTTGGAATGCTGCGAAGGAGGTTTATCTCTTCTCCTGCGTGTATTTATTTTTTTCAATCATTGTTTATAACAATATTGACTCATGAATATTTTGGGTTATAATACAATTACTAATTTATTTTGTTTGTGAAATTATTCAAAGGTGGGCATTCGGAGCTCTTTCACTTGGTTCTTATGTTTCTTTGGCATATCCCCATAAGCATGTGTGTGTGTGTGTGTGTGAGAGAGAGAGAGAGAGAGAGAGAGAGGGAGAGAGAGAGAGAGATGGGAGAAACATTGATCGGTTGCTCCTCAACAGGAGATCAAACTCACAACCCAGGTATGAATCCTGACTGGGAATGGAATGGGCAACTTTTCAGCGCTTGGGATGATGCTCAACTAACAGAACCACTCGAGGTGGGCCAGTGTGCTCTCTTGCATAACAATAAGTTTGACCAGATGATAACGGATTTCCTAGCAGCTGAAGAAAGAAGCTGAGAAAGGTAATCTGGGTCTCTGCATGTCCTACAGGATCCATGTGAAAAGGGCCTGATAGAAGATCTTGGAGCCAGTGGTGAATTTTGTGCTGCACCAGTAAGGCCAAGGGTTTGGCAAGCCTGAGCAGAGTGGTGAAGGATGAAGAAAAGAGAGACAAAGAGAATAAGCTTGGTCTAGGTGGATCTTCTGTGCCTTGCTGAGGCCAAAGAACAGATTCAGACTGCAAGCTGATGGTTTATTTTATAGTCAGAGGTAAACAAGATAATTTACAATTTTCTTGTAATTTCACTTGTTTTGGCAGCACTTGCTGCACCTCCCACAGCCCATTAGCTACTCAGGAAAGATCTAGGGAGTAATCACAAGATCAAGCTTAATTATGCTTAGAGGGCTGTAGCCTCTAAGCTGGGACTTGTTTGTGACTTTACCAGCAGGTCATTCCAGGCTTAACCATATAACCACTCCTCCCTACATCTCGCCCTTCTTTTAATTTTAAGCTACTAATAATGGAAGTTAAACTTAAACATCAAGAACTAAATTATGTCTATTAAAACATTAACAAAACAATGCCAATGAAAAACCCAATAACAAAACAATGCCAATGCAACACAACAATAATAGAGAAATCAAACTACAGTAACATTTTTCTACTAAATGATAGTTTCTTTTGCTGATTTCCTCAAGAGTCCTCTGACTTGGCTGCGCAAGAGTTTGAAGAAGACTGGCAGCTAACTAATGCTAGCATGGCCAGAAACATGGTTGAAGGAGTAGCTTCCACTTCTTGCTTTTCTGCCATCTGCTGGGCCTCAGTTGTTAACTTCTTCAGCTGACCCATGTTGGCACCTCGGTCTCTTGCATAGCTTTCGTCATCCTTCTTTTCTGCTCTGCTGTCATCGGGGCAACTCAGTCTTTTGAACGATAGGACAAGGAGCTTGTCTGGGTCTATTTTGGTGACACACGTAATGCTCTGGCATCCAAATTGGCTGTGCTGCTCCTTTTGGAAAGATACAAACACAATCTCTTCCCCACATCATTACTGGATCTGGTCCAAACCATTATCCAGTTTGTGCATCCTTCCATTGGGCTAACTCTGCGAAGGCTATTGTACAGGAAGCCCGATGATTTTCGGCTGCTGTATGACCCTCTCCATCGCAATTCAAAAAATTTAAAGTATAAAGAGCATGACTGAGTTTGTTTTGAGGTGACACATAACATCCGTCTCCCCCTTTCTGTTTTAGTAATTGCATTTTAAGAGTACGGTTTGCTCTTTCCACTGTTGCTTGACTTTGAGGGTTGTAAAGGGATACCAGTTTTATGACAAATTTGATATTGCTGACAAAAATGTTGAAAAGCAGAAGTAGTGTATGTGGTTCCATTGTCTTTTTAAAAAATATTTTAATCTTTATTGTTCAGTTTATTAATTCAGTTATTCCCCCCTTTTCCCCCTTATAGCTCCCCTCCATACGTTACCCATACCACCCTCCACCCTCACCTCCCCCACACTGTCCTCTCCCATAGGTGCATGATTTTTGTCCAGTCTCTTGGTGCACCTCCCACACTCCTTTTCTCCCCCAGAATTGTCAGTCCATTCCCTCTCTATGCCCATGATTGTTATACTCACCAGTTTATCCTGTTCGTCAGATTTTTAATTCACTTGATTTTTAGATTCGTTTGTTGATAGATGTGTATTTGTTGTTCATAATTTTTATTTTTACCCTTTTCTTCTTCCTCTTCTTAAGGAGTATCTTTCAGCATTTCATATAATATTGGTTTGGCAGTGATGAACTCCTTTAGCCTTTTCTTATCTATGAAGCACTTTATCTTACCTTCAATTCTGAATGATAGCTTTGCTGGGTAGAGTAATCTTGGTTGTGGGTTTTTGCTGTTCATCACTTTGAATATTTCTTGCCACTCCCATCTGACCTGCATTGTTTCTGTTGAGAAATCTGTTGACAATGGTATGGGTGCTCCCTTATAGGTAACTAACTTTTTTCTCTTGCTGCTTTTAATATTCTCTTTTTGTCTTTTGTTGTTGGTGTTTTAATTATGATGTGTTTTGGTGTGGTCCTCTTTGGATTCCTATGGTTTGGAGTTCTATGCGCTCCCTGGACTTTTAATTTTTAAGTCAGTTTCTTTCAACAGGTGGGAGAAGTTTTCGGTCACTATTTCTTCAAATAGGTTTTCATTATCTTGCTCTCTCTCTTTTTCTGGCATCCCTATAATTCGGATGTTGGTATGCTTGAGGTTGTCCCAGAGGCCCCTTACACTATCATCAGTTTTTTGGATTCTTTTGGCTTCTTGCTTTTCTGGCTTAGTGGATTTTGCCTCTTTGTATTTCAAATCTTTTTTTTTTAATCTTTATTGTTCAGTTTATTAATTACATTGTTCCCCCTTTCTTATCCCCCTATAGCTCCCCTCCACCCTGTACCCATTCCACCCTCCACCTTCACCTCCCCCTCCCCACTGTCCTCTCCCATTGTTGCAAGATTTTTGTCCAGTCTCTTGCTGTACTTCCCACACCCTTTTTCTCCCCAAGAATTGTTAGTCCATTCCTTCTCTATGTCCATGATTCTGTTATATTCACCAGTTTATCCTGTTCATCAGACTATCAATTCACTTAATTTTTATATTCATTTGTTGATAGATGTGTATTTGTTGTTCATAATTTATATTTTTATCTTTTTCTTCTTCCTCTTCTTAAAGAACATCTTTCAGCATTTCATATAATATTTGTTTGGTGGTGATGAACTTCTTTAGCTTTTTCTTATCTGTGAAGCACTTTATCTGACCTTCAATTCTGAATGATAGCTTTGCTGGATAGAGTAATCTTGGTTGTAGATTCTTGCTGTTCATCACTTTGAATATTTCTTGCCACTCACATCTGGCCTGCATCGTTTCTGTTGAGAAATCCGCTGACAATCGTATGGGTGCTCCCCTGTAGGTAACCAACTGTTTTTCTCTTGCTGCTTTTAATATTCTCTCCTTATCTTTTGCTCTTGGCATTTTAATTATGATGTGTCTTGGTGTGGTCCTCTTTAGATTCCTATATTTTGGGGTTCTGTGTACCTCTTGGGCTTTTAAGTCAGTTTCTTTCACCAGGTGTGGGTCACTATTTTCGGTCACTATTTCTTCAAGTATGTTTTCATTACCTTGCTCTCTCTCTTTTTCTGGCACTCCAATAATTCGGATGTTGGCTTGAGGTTGTCCCAGAGGCCCCTTACACTATCTTCAATTATCTGGATTCTTTTTGTTTCTTGCTTTTCCAGCCAAGTGGATTTTGCTTCTTTGTATTTCAAATCTTTGACTTGGTTCTTGTGGCCCTCTGGACTGCTTTTAGGACTTTGTATGATATTTTTTATTTCAGTCAGTATATGCTTAATTTCTAGTTGGTACCCACATGTGCCTCAAAATTGTGAGAGACCCAGACCCAGCCAGCCCCAGCCCATTGGGTTAGATCCAGACCTAGCTGTCCCACCTTTGTCAAGCCCTGCCGGTTTGGGGCCACTGCCTCAGGTCCCCTGGCCAGGCACCAGGGTGTGGTGGTACATCTTGAGGTCCCCCATCAAGCCCCTCGGGGCCAGGGGTGCAGCCTCGGGTCCTCAGCTCGGTGCCAGGGCAGGGGGCATGGCTGAAGCCTCCTGTCAATCCCCATTGGGGTGAGGGCAGGCCTGAGGCCTCCTGTCAATCCCCACTTGGGTGAAGGCATGGCTTGAGGTCCCTGGCCTGGCACCAGGGCAGGGGGCACAGCTTGAGTTTCCCTGTCAAGCCTTGCTGCATGTGTGGGTATGGTTTGAGGTTCCTGGCCTAGTGCCAGGGTGGGAGGCACGGCCTGAGGTTCCTTGGCCTGGCACTAGGGCAGGGGGCATGGCCTGAGGTCCCTCGTCAAGGCCTGCTGGGTGGGGGGTGCAGCCTGAGGTTCCCCAACCTGGTGTCAGGGTGGGGAGGGGGGCGGCATAGCATCAGGTCCCTGCTAATTGTTCATTAACGCTCTTTATGGGAATTTTGCCTCCGCTGTGGGTGCAGCCATCTTGTATTACAGAAACCTCTTGCCTGCACTGTGGGCGCCACCATCTTTGTGGCGGAGTGATGGTCAATTTGCATATTCCCTCTTTATTATATAGGATTAGTATACTCATTTCAAGAGAGATTGTATTAACTTTAAGATGTGTTTTGAAAAATATTTTTTTGGTTGATTTTTAGAAAGGGAGAGGGCAAGATAGAAATATCAATAATAAGAGAGTTTCACTGATTTGCTGCCTCCTTCATGCCACCCATGAGGGATTGAGTACACAGTCTGGGCATGTACCATGACTGGGAATGGTACCATGACCTCCAACCACTGAACAACACCAGCTAGCCAAAGATGCATATGTTAAAAAATTTTATTGTTGAAAGTTTTAAGTTCTCCCCCATTTTACCACCCCTATTTGACCCCTTCTACCCATCTCCCATCCCATCCCAGGCTTCCACCTCTCTATTGTCTTTGTCCATGGGCTATGACTAATTTGTACTTCTAAATCCCTTCACCTTTCTCACCCATCCATCCAAACCCCCTCCCACCTGGCAACTGTTGAAATGTTCTCTGTATCTATGAGTTTATTTCTGCTCTGTTTATTTGTTTATTTTAATTTTTAGATTCAATTGTTTATAGATATGTATTTATTATCATTTTATCATTCATATTCTCAATATTTTTTCTTCTTCTTAAAGAAGACCATTTAATATTTCACGTAATACTAATTTGGTGGTGATGAACTCCCTTTAGCTTTATCTTGTCTGGGAAACTCTTTATCTGACCTTCTAATCTAAATGATAGGTCTGGTGGGCAGAGTAATTTCGGTTATAGGTCCTTTCCCTTTTAATATTTCTTGCCATTCTCTTCTGGCCTGCAAAGTTTCTATTGAGAAATCATCTGATAGTCCTATGGGCTTCCTTGTAGGTAACTAAGTGATTCATTCTTGCTGCTCTTTGTCTTTAACACTTGCCATTTTATTTATGATGTGTCTTTGAGTAGGCCCCTTTGGGTTCATTCTGTTTGGGATTCTGTGCTTCCTGGACTTATATATCTATTTTTTTTCACCATGTAGGGAAGTTTTCTGTCATTATTTTTTTAAATGGGTTTTCAACTTCTTGCCCCATCTCTACTCCTTCCAGCAACCCCATGATGAGAATGTGGGTACCCTTGAAGTTGTCCCAGAGACTCCTTACACTATCTTCATATTTTTGGATTTTTTTGTGTGTGTGTTTTTGGATTGGGTGTTTTTTGCTTCCTTATACTCCAAATTCAGTTTTTGTAAATCCTCACCTGAAGATATTTTTTTTCATTGATTTTTTTAGAGAGAATGGAAGAGAGAGAGGTGGGAAGGAGGGGGAGAGGGAGACACACACACACACAGAGAAAGAGAGACATTTATTGGTTGTCTCACTGCTTGCTCCTCAACCAGGCCTGGGAATCAAACCTGCAATTATTTGATTCATGGGCTGATGCTCTAACCACTGATGCAAACTAGCCAGGACCCAAATGCTTCTTTTTAAATCCTCGTCTGAGAGTATTTTTTTCCCATTGATTTTTAGAGAGTGGAAGGGGACAGACAGGGAGAGAAAAACACCAATGTTAGACACAGAGATTGTTTACCTTCTGCATGCACTCTGAGTTGGTCCAGGGATCGAGCCTACAACTGAGGTATGTGCCCTCGACCAGATGCAAACCCATGACCCTTCAGTATGCAGGCGGATGCTCCATCCACTGAGCCATACTGGCTAGGGCTTAAATTATTGATTTGATTCTTGGCATCCTGTATGCTACTGTTGAGTCTCTGTAAATCCTTCTTTATTTCAGTTAGAGTGTCCTTCATTTCTGAAAAGCTGCTGGAAATGGCTTGGATGAGCCTGCAGATAGGGAGGGATGGAGTCCCAGAGAATCACCAGGTCCTTTTATAACCATTGTTTTGAACTCTGTATCTCATAGTTTCTTTTCTTTTCTTTTCTTTTCCTTTCTTTTCTTTTCTTTTCTTTTCCTTTCCTTTCTTTTCTTTTCTTTCTTTTGTTTTCTTTTTTTTGCAGTATAACTTAGATTTAATAGTAGTACATATGTTTTCCTTTTTTCCCCCCATTGTCCTCCCCCCAACCTCCCCTACCCCCCAGCACATGTCCCCACCTGCCCCCCTCACCCCGTCCCAGTGTCTTGCATTCATTGGTTATGCTCATATGCATGCATACAAGTCCTTTGGTTGATCTCCCCCAGCACCCGCCCCCCACCCTCCCTAGCCTTCCCTTTGTAGCTTGACAGCCTGTTCAATGCCTCCCTGCCTCTATATCAATTATCTCATAGTTTTCTTGCTTCCATTTTATTTGTTTCTTTTTCTGGAGATTTGTTCTGTTCTTTCCTTTGTGACACTAAGTGGCCTGGTGCATGAAATTCATGCACATTAAAGGGTGATTAATTAGAGCAAATATTTTAATATTGCCATTTGCCCTTTCCCTCTAATAGAAATGTCAGAGTTGAAAGAAAATTAGTAAAATGTATATGAAAATCTTTCTCCTGTCAGAGTCCGGGGCGAGCCACAGGACCCAGAGTCAAGTCCCTGCCCACCGAAGTGCCTCAAAACTGAGCAAGACCCAGACCTGGCCAGCCCCACCCCTGTCAAGCCCTGCAGGGTTGGGTGGCGCAGCCGCAAGTTCCCTGGCCTGGTGCTGGGCAGGGCACAGCCTGAGGTACCCCAGCACACCCTCAGGTTCCCTAGAGTAGCTTTGTGTGGTGGGTGTCCTTAGTGGCTCAGCCTTCCCAGTTACCTGAGGTGGAAACTCTTGGTGCAGTCCTTTATGGGCTGCACTGTCTTGTTGTAGTTAAGCCTAGATTGTTGTTGGTATCATTGGGAGGGGTTGACCTCCAGGCCAATTGGCTGCGAGGATCAGCTGTGTCTATGCTGGGAGAGCCTCTGTGCTCAGCTTGGATGGGGCGGAGTCTCAGGGCTGAGCAGTCAGCCTTGGTTTTCTATCAGCCCTGCCCTAAGCGGCACCTGGGTCTCTGTGTCCCATGGCAATGACTGCACCCACCTCTGAGAGAAAGCTGCCCTCGAGTTTTGCCTGCTGCCAGACAGTCCAGTTTCTCCTGGAATGAATCTGGATTCCCAAAGTCTCACCCAGAACTGGAGAACAGTGCAGGTTTTGTTTCCCTCCCTAACGAGAGAGCCAGCCACACACTCAGCTATACGCTCTCTCTGCCAGCTTGCGTGCCTCTACAGCTCGCGTGCCTCTACGGCTCCCAACTCTCAATGTGCTTCCTCCTGACAGTCCAGTTTCACCCCGTATGAGTCTGAGTTCCCCGAGACTCGTCCGGAACTGGAATTCAGCACAGTGGGGAGCTTTTGTCTTCCTCCCTGTTTGAGAAAACCAGCTGTGTATTCAGCAGCCCGCCCTTTCCTCTCACACGTGTCTCTGCGTCTCCACACATCTGCCCTCCGCAGCTCCTCTGAGTCTCAGTGTCCTTTTATCTTTCTTTCTAGTTGTAGAATTTCCATTCAGTCAGCTTTCTGGTTGTTGTGGATGATGTCTGTTTTGTCTTTTAGTTGTAGTTTTGAAATTATTGTGCGAGGAAGCAGTATAGGTGTTTACCTATGCCGCCATCTTGATTCCTCCCCAGTCTTTTTAGCTATGTATTTTTTCTGTGATAAATACCTGCCTGTCTTCTTAACCTGTTTTTCTATTACTTTGTATGTCCTTATGTGTACATGCTTGAATACTCCTCAGATATTAAGGATAGTAATCCAAATGTAATTTAAAATTCACCATTTTTCAACTGGGAAATGCAAGTAAAGCAACTTAAAGTACTTCTTACTAGTAAAGCAACTGTAAAGCATTTCTAATTAGTAAACTTATTTTTCTTTTGCTAACAAAGTTGTGGTAAGGCTGAAAGTGTCGGCCATAGTTTATGGCATTCTAAAGTGTCCAGTTGTGCCCTAACTGGTTTGGCTCGGTGGATAGAGCGTCAGCCTGTGGACTGAAGGGTCCCAGGTTTGATTCTGGTCAAGGGCATGTACCTTGGTTGCGGGCACATCCCCAGTGGGGGGGGGGGTGCAGGAGGCAGCTGATTGATGTTTCTCTCTCATTGATGTTTCTAACTCTCCCTCTCCCTTTCTCTCTGTAAAAAATCAATAAAATATATTAAAAAAAATAAAGTGTCCAATTCGGCTGAAACCGGTTTGGCTCAGTGGATAGAGAGCTGGCCTGTGGACTGAAGGGTCCCGGGTTCAATTCCAGTCAAGGACATGTACCTTGGTTGTGGGAACATCCCCAGTGGGGTGTATGCAGGAGACAGCTGATCGAAGTTTCTCTCTCTGCGATGTTTCTAGCTTTCAGTCCCTCTCCCTTCCTCTCTGTAAAAAAATCAATAAAAAATATATTTTTAAAAAGGTGTCCAGTTCTTTTGCAAACAACATAATAATAAATATCAAGAACCATATGACCTAAAAATCCAAATGAATGGGAATATATCACAAAAACAATATAAAATTGATGCTAACTGCTCCAAATAATTTATTACAGCAATGGCTATAATAGTGACAGTTTAGAGCAAATTAATGAACTAAAGAGTAGTGACTAACTAAATTAGATGCATTATTAAAATATGAGGCTAGCAGTAAAAATAATTAGGAAGAGTATAGGTGACCATATATGGATTGAAACACAATACAAAATTCAATTTTATGGTTACAACTGTATAAAAATACACAGTTAAAAAAAAACCTTCAAAAAAATAAATGGGTTAGTTTTTGTTTGTGTCACCAAGTATGTATGTATAGAGTTTCTCTTTTTTTCTTTCTTATTTAATTTTTTGGGGTGATACTGATTAATGAAATTATATAGGTTTCAGGTGTCATTATGTAATATATCATCTGCATATTGCACTGTGTATTTAACACCCTGTCAAGTCTCTTTCTGGCATCATTTATCTTCTCTATACCCTCTTCTACATCCCCTCACCCCCTTTCCCTCTGGTTAGAGTTTCTGAAGTTTAACATTAACGTTGTTTGGGTAATTATTCTTTGCCCATTTGGCAAACACTGTCAGATAGTAATTGATGTTCTCATTTGACAGATAAAGAAACTTAATCCCCACTTGACATGTAAAGAAATTTAATTTTTTATTATGGATGTTTTAAAAATATACAGAAAAAGAAAGAATAGTGTAATGAACCCATGTAACTATCATCTAGCTTCAACAATTTCTAGTTTACATTTTTAGTAAATTGCAGAGTTGGGTTTTAACAAATCATATCCATCTTACTTCAAAACCCATGGTTTTAATTACAGTCATATGTTGCCTTATTATTTTATCCTCTGATGCTATTGAATAACTGTATGATGCTTAGAGTTTTGGATAAGATAGAATGGAGATACATTTAACAATGAGTTTTTAGTTTGGTAATAGGATAGATAAAGCACTGTCTTTTCACTACATATATTTTGTAATAAGCATTTTTAGTTGCAGTGTCCTGCAAAAAGACAAAACCTGCTGATACAGTTTGTCCTGTTTTATAAATCTTTGACCCATTCATCAGACTCTGACCACTCTAAAGATAAAGGATTATGGTTGTATTGGTCTTTCCGACTAAAGTGGCCTTCTGCAGATTGAGAAATTGTATAATTATTAACCCTGGTAATGGATATGCGCTTGAAGTTTCATCTGGTATCTTAATGAGCTTTAACCCTCGGAGTACACCCAAAACATATCTAGAATCATTGAAATATATCAGTTGTCCATAACTGATCTCTGCAGTCTGTGATTTTTGTTTTGATAATTTATTTCCTCTGGCCTTTAGCGCATTTTATTCCTGTCCTGCTCATACACTCACAGCAGCCTTAGGTATAAAGACTTAAATTTTTTTTTACTCTTTTGAATTAACAGGACCATACTTTCTAGTCAGTTATTTTGTGGAGATGTCCCATGCCTCTAGGGGTGTATATTTAGACAAATAAGTGAAGGCATACTGAAGTAATTATTATGTATAAATGACTTGTGTCTATAGAACTTTGATTTGCTTTAGTTATCTCTTATCCAGGGAGATCATCCCTGAACTCTCAGCACTGCTTTGTGTCACCCATGTTTTCACCATCCCTCTGCCTAAAGAGCAAACTTTATCCAAAAACCCTATAAATCTAGTCTGGATATAGGGTCATTTAGTTAGATTTTCCATTCAATTAAGAGGCTAAGGGACATTTAATATCTTGCTTCTCTGCATATGTTATCAATTTGGCTCAAATAAACTTACAAAAAAAAAAAAAGAGAGAGAGAGAGAAAAGAAAGAGCCTGATTGGTGTGGCTCAGTGGTTGAGCATAATCCACGAATCAGGAGATCATGCTTTGATTCCCAGTCAGAGCACATTCCTGGGTTGTGGGCTCAATTCCCAGTAGGCAGCCAATTAATGATTCTCCTCATCATTGATGTTTTTATCTCTCTTTTCCTCTCCCTTCTTCTCTGAAATGAAAATATATTTTAAAAATAAAAACATATTTAAAAAAAGAAAGGCTACATAAAAAGAACATTGCTTTTTTAAATCTACTGTGATTGTCTCAAATAAAGTGATGTTAAATGTATGTCTGATTTTAGGGGGTGTGGTTGGTTCAGTTATATATTGGTAAAGAATAATCGAGTATTTAGTAGTTAAATGAATAGGATTAGATAAATTCTGCAGAGTTGTGTGGAATGAAAAGAAGAGATGGGCCAAGGAAGAAGAGAGAAAAATGGGAGAGGTAGAGCTAGTAGGAAAGTAGAGTGTTCTAGAAACTCAGGACAGTTTCACAATTGTCAGGCATTGTGAGTAGTCAAGTCCTGTGAGTACTTACACAATTTGGACTTCACTGTTGTCTTAATAGAGATGGCAAATGGAAGTCAGATTGCAGGGCATTAAGGACACAGAAGCAGCGAGTGTCATATACTCATGAGACATTTTGGAGGTTACCTGTAGCAGGCCTTTCCCTTGGGTAAGACAACTTAGACTGCTTTCCTGGGTTCTGCCTTGGGGTGGGAGATATTGTACTCCTTTTTTAATGAATATTTAAATTCAGTTTTAAAATTTTGTCACTAAAATTGCAGATAATGGTTGAGTTGCCCCAGGCTTCTCCCTTGTAAGGACACCCTGCATTTAATCCTGTGGTAGCTCAATATTACTGTTTTATGATTGTCATTTTATCTCTCCCATTGGACTGTTAAAGATCCTTGTGGTTATTGTTGAGTTTCCAGTAACTAGCATAATGCCTGGCATATTGCATTGAGCCGATATTGGTTACATCAGTGACTGAATGAATAAACCAATAATTACTTGTCTTTTAAACACAAAACAATTCCAATTTGATGGTTTTACAGATTCAAAAAAATAGAATGTTTTAAGAAAATGAGGGGTTGATAAATAATTTCAAATGGCAGTCAGACAAAAATTGAAAGACCACTTTTGGATTTGGCTGTTACAGGTCGTTAGCTTCCGTAGCAAAATGATGTCATAGCAAAATGCTTGGAATAAGAGCCACATTTAAATGGGCAAAAGGATAAATGGGAAGTGAGAACAAGGACAAGCAACATAGGAGTTTTTTTTGTTTTGTTTTTAAAGATTTAAAGCTAAAAGAGAAGACAACATTGGAGAGAAACAAAGATTTGAGACAGGGGAGGTCATTATCATAGTAAGTTTGTGCATTTAATTTGAACATATTGAAGTATTCCCAGCTACAGGTCAGTATAATATATTCTTGCTCTTCAGCTTGGTTTTGCGATCCTTTGAACTTAAAGGTTTTTGCTGTGCTGTTTGGGGCCCTCTCGTGGCCAATCTAATAAATGATGTGTAAATTAGATCTGATATACTAACATGTCTTAGGCAATTTATTCTTTCTATGAGGATTAGATGAGGGTGAGATATGTGGTTATAGCAGTTAATGATGCCTAGTCCTCTTTGATTTGTTATGGGTCAAAACTTGACTTAAGTTTACTATAATTTTTTCTCCTTGGTAATAATTCCATTATTAACTATTTGAACATTGCAGTGTATCTTTGTTTTAGTTGATAATTCAATAGTAGTTGATGATACATTATTCTTAATATTGCTTCTCAAATATTTTTTTATTCTAGGGTTTTAAGAAATAGTATCCTATTTAATAAAAGAGTAATATGCAGATTGACCATCACTCCAACACACAAGATGGCTGCCCCCATTAGTCAAAGATCCTTCCCCCATGTGATACAAGATGGCCACCACAAGATGGCCAGCAGAGGAGAGCCGTTGGGAAGGACCAGGCCTGTAAGGGATGGCAGTTGGGGGTGATCAAGCAAGCCTGCAATGGAGTATAGTTTTGGATGATCAGGCCAGCAGGGGAGGGCAGTTAGGGGTGACTGGCCTGCAGGGAAGGGCCTTTGTGGGGGACCCAGGCCTGCAGGGGAGAGCAGTTGGGGGGGACTAGGTCTGCAGGGAAGGGTAGTTAGAGCTGACCAGGCCTGCAAGGGAAGGTAGTTAGGGCAAACAGGCTGGCAGGGGAGGAGTTAGGCATCAATCAGGTTGGCGGGGGAGGGGAGTTAGGGAGTGATCAGGCTGGCAGGCAGAAGCAGTTAAGGGCAATCTAGAAGGCAGGCAGGCAAGCAGTTGGGAGCCAGCAGTTCTGGATTGTGAGAGGGATGTCCAATTGCTGCTTAGGTCCTATTCTACCAGGATTGGGCCTAAACGGGCAGTTGGACATCCCTGAGGGGTCCCAGATTGGAGAGGGTGCAGGCTGGGCTGAGGGACACCCCCCCCCCCATGCACAAATTTCGTGCACTGGGCTTCTAGTATTTAAAATAATATAAGAATACCACTGTAGCCACATCCAGTTAAAAACATTCACATATTCAATACATTCTCATGCCTCTCTCGCAAAGGTAAGCATGGTTCTGAATTTGGTGTTTTAGTCTCAGGCCCATTTTAAAAGTCAGTATGTTGATATATACTTAAAATTGTTTCTTTCATTTAAAATTATGTTTATAGGGGATTCCAAAATGGCGGAGTAAGTAGAAGCTACACTGACATGCTCCCAGGACCAAACTGGAAATACAACTACAATACAGAAGAACCATCACCAAAATCATCTGAGGACTAGCTGGAGAGAACCCTGATAACTGAGGATGGAAAGGGGAGACTGCATAGAGACTGGTAGGAAAGATGGAGGGGTGGAAGGGCTGGCTGGGCTCCCACAGACAGCAGTGGAAGTCCAAGAGGGCTGTCTCAGCTTGGAGGGGTTCCCACTGAGAACTCTGGTGTCTGAACCCCAAGCTGGGCTCCCTGCAGAGTGCACAAGAACTGAGAGAGAGAGAGGTGTCCACACTGAACACAACATTAGCTGTTGGTTTGTCATACACTGCCTTATATAATACGATATGTGGTATGGTCCCTCTTCTCACTTTGCTGAGAGTTTTTATCATAAACTAGTGGCCCCGTGCACGAAATTTGTGCACGGGTAAGAGGGGCGGGGGATTCCCTCAGCCCAGCCTCTCCAATCTGGGACCCCTCAGGCCTCTGGCTCCTAACCACTCACCTGCCTGCCAGCCTGATCCCCCTGACTGCTCTCTCCTGACAGCCTGTTTGCCCTAACTGCTCTCCTCTGCTGGCCTGGTCCCCCTAACTACTCTCCCCTGCTTGCCTGATTGCCTCTAACCTCCTCTGTCTTGGTCCCGCCAACATGGCTTTGTCGGGAAGGATGTCTAGAAGGACATCTGGAAGGTCGCCAGGAAGATGTGGAGTCTAATTAGCATATTACCCTTTTATTAGCACAGATGCTACCTTGTCCTAAAAATGCAGGTTGTTCCCAGGTTTTCCTATCGTGGAAGGGGAGCCCGCAGTAGCATCCTGGGTTCTGACCAGGGCTTAAGTGCTTGTGCTTTATCTCAGCAGCTGTGATTCCTAGAAGAAGACTCTTGGATATACCTTGAACATTTCTATCAAATTTGCCAAGTCATCCTCCAAAAATGTTGAAACACTTTAAACTCCCACCATCAACCATGAGTGTGCCCTCCATCCCACTTTGATGCCAATATCATTGATTTCTCCCTAGAAGCTTCCCTCCCGTCAGCTGGGAACGCTTGATGCTTGAGCCAACCTCACTGTTCAGCTGGGGACTTGATTTCCTGAGATAGAATTATGGAGGAAGAAAAATAGTTTTCCTCAGCCTTTCTGAGTTCTTAGTGGAGGCCCTTGTAATGAAAGATCGCAAAGAGAAAAACAAAAGTTCATTAACATGTGTACCTCATGTATATGTGGGAGATCTCAGGGAAAAATGAATAACTCCCCAAGCTGGCTTAGACTGCAGATTTAAATACCTTCTTCCTAGGGAAAGGGAACAGGAGATGTAGGCCTCCTAGAGGAGAGTAAACGATTTTTAGGAAAGATGAATGGGGGTGGAGAGAAATAGTTTGTAACAAAGTTTGGGTGTTATGTCCTGTGACAGGAGTCAGTCTTCTCTGCCTGATGACACTTCTCCCATCAAGGGGACCTATGACATTTAAGCTCCTTAAGGGGGGTCCAATTTTAGACAGATCAGGAGACTTCAGTGAAATCCTCTGTATGCACTTGCAGTTTTTCAAGAATCTGCAGCTCAAGATCATCAATATAACAATAAAGCATATGTTGGGGGGTGGCATGTTCTCTAACCTCAGAATAAACCCAACAAAAGCTTGTTTCCTCTCCCAAATGATTTGCCACAGTAGGTTATTCCCTGGAGACGGCATTCTGGGAGTGGTCATAACATACCCTGTGTATGTAGAAAGGTGTGGGCCACATCACTAAATAATCTAGGGACAGTTGTCTCATCTTGAGGAAAGGGAGATAAAGTTATAATAGTTTATGTCCCTTTCCACAGGTTTCTTGTGGGTTTGTGTCTCAGCTGCCCCCTCCCCGCCTCGCCCCCCTCTTCTTCCCCCCAGCAGCCCCAGCGCCTAAGCATGGGGCCTTGGGGCTGCTGGCTGCCAGGCCTGCGGGTTTGTATCTCTAGTCTACCCCCCTCCCACCCCCGAGCCCCAGGTCTGCAGTGGCGGGGCTTGGGGCTGCTGAGTGCTGGTCTCCCTGCTGGTTTGTGTATCAGATCCAGCCCCTCACAGCCCAAGCGTCCCCATTGTAGGGCTTGCAGCTGCTGGGTGCTGGCCTCCCTGCAGGTTTATGTCTCTGATTCGGCCTTTGCAGCTCCAGCACCTGGGTGGCAGAGCTTGTGGGTGCTGGGTACCGGCCCCCTGTGGGTTTGTGTCTCTGATCCAGGGGCTATTGGGTCCCAGCAGGTTTGCACCCCGCACTCGCTTCGCCCGCCAAGCCCCCACCAGCCAAGGCCTAAAGCCCCTAGCCCGGCCCCACCCACCCTACCGCTTCCACTCCCCCCACCCCCCCTCAGTACTTCAAACTCACTCCTACAGTGGGTCTATCAAGAGAACTACATTTCCCAGAATTCCTGGCACCCAGGATACCCTGCATGAACCAAGAGCACCGTGAATTTTCTCCACCCCATGGTGGCCACTGGGGTCTCCGCACACCCCAGAGACTGGCAGCAGCCCCCCACTCCCATCGTGGGTGCTGGGCTGGGGGCATGCAGGGACCCCGGGCGCTCATTTGCATGTGATTCAGGCACCATAAGCTTAAGGAGGGCCAGCCCTTAAGTACCTTGTGGGCCACCCTTATAGGGTAGTGGTTGCTTTCACTACACTGAGGCCACACCCCTGCCAGCCTCTCCCCCTGTGTGCTGGCCACTCACCAGCCCTGCCCCACCCTCTGCTCTGCTCCGCCCCCTGCCCCACCCTTTGCCCTGTTCCGCCCCCTGTTCCGCCCCCTGTTCCAATTGGCGGTAGCATAGCCAATTAGGAGCCAAGGTATGGTCACATTTGCATGTTACTGTTTTATTAGATAGGAAGAGCAAATAGCAATATTATTTCCTCTAATTAATACCCTTTTAATGTGCATAAATTTTGTGCACCGGGCCACTAGTTTCATAATAATAGAAGTGTAATATGCTAATTAGACAGGATGACCTTACAGATGACCTTCTGGATAAAGTCAGGGCTGTGAGGGAAGCCCAAGTCCTAGGTGCCTGCTGGTGGTTGGGGGAAGGCTGGGTCTCGGGTGCCTGCTGGCATCCAGAGGGAAGCCCAAGTCCTGGGTGCCAGAGGAAAGCCAGTGCTGGCAGCTGAGGGAAGAAAGGCCTACTCTTGCACAAATTTCATGCATTGGGCCTCTAGTTTTTTCACGTCTTTTGGCCCGCTGAATGTCCACTTTGGAGAAATGTCTTTTTTTTTATTTTAATTGAATTGTTTATCTTCCTTTTGTTACAAAATTGTGTGAATTCATTATATGTATTGAATATTAAACTTTTATTAGGTATATCATTGCCAAAGATGTTCTTCAATAAGTGGCTCACTTTTCATTTTGTTGATGGTTACTTTTGATATGCAGAAGCATTTTATTTTGATGTAGTCCCATTTATTTATTTTTCTCAGTTTCCTTTGCCCTAGGACAGTGGTGGGAAAACTATGGCTCTTTGGCCCCTTGAGTATGGCTCTTCCACAAAATACAACATGGGGGCACGCACATAGTGTGACTGAAACTTCGTGGTCCATGTGCAGAAGTCAGTTTTTGGCTCTCAAAATTAATTTCAATCGTACTGTTGATATTTGGCTCTGTTGACTAATGAGTTTGCTGACCAAGTCCCTAGGAGATGTGTATCTGTAAACATTGCTATGAGAGATGTCTGATATTTTGCTGCCTGTGGTTTCTTCTAGGATTTTTTATGTTTCACGACTTACATTTAAGTATTTTATCCATTTTGAGTTTATTCTTGTATATGGTGTCAGTTGGTGGTCTAGTTTCTTTCCTTTCCCTTTCCCTTTCCTTTGGCAGATTTTTTTCTTTGGTGTTTTTTTTTTTATTTTTTTATTATTTTTTTTGTTTGTTAATCCTCACCTGAGGATATTTTTCCATTGATATTTCAGAGAGAGTGGAAGAGAGAGGGAAAGACAGAAAGAAACATTGATGTGAGAGAAACACATTGGTTGCTTCCTGAATGTGCCTTGACTAAGGCCTGGGCTGGGGAAGAAACAGCAAGCATGGTAAGTGCCCTTGACCCTAATGGAGCAGAAGTGGTCTTCCAGCCGACACTCTATCCACTGAACCTAGGGCTAGGGCCTTTGTCCAATATTAATTGAGTATAGTGGCTTGGGTAGATTTCTGGGGTCTCTATTCTGTTCCATTGATGTATATGTCTGTTCTTGTGCCAGTACTAGGCAGTTTTGAGTACAATGGCTTTGTAGTATAACTTGATATCTGGTATTATGACTCCTCCAACTTTGTTCTGTGTTCTCAATATTGCTGTAGCTATTCAGGGTCTTTTTTGGTTCCATATAAAATTTTCAAGTATTTGTTTTAGATCTGTGAAATATGCTGTTGGTATTTAAATAGAGATTGCATTGAATCTGTAGGTTGCTTTGGTAGTATGGACATTTAATTTTTTAATATTTTTATTTTTTAAATAAATCTTTATTGTTCAGATTATTACAATTGTTCCTCTTTTTTCGCCCCATAGCTCCCCTCCACCTGGTTCCCACCCCACCCTCTCCCCTTACCCCTCCCCCACCCCGTCCTCATCCATAGGTGTATAATGTTTGTCCAGTCTCTTCCTGTACCCCCAACACCCATTTCCCCCTGAGAATTGTCAGTCAACTCCCTTTCTATGCCCCTGATTCTATTATATTCACCAGTTTATTCTGTTTATCAGATTTTTTATTCACTTGATTTTTAGATTCACTTTTTGACAGATATATATTTGTTATTAATAATTTTCATCTTTACCTTTTTCTTCTTCTTTCTCTTATTAAAGAATAACTTGTAGCATTTCACATAATACTGAATTGGCAGTGATGAACTCCTTTAGCTTTTTCTTATCTGTGAAACTCTTTATCTGCCCTTCAATTCTGAATGATAGCTTTACTGGGTAGAGTAATCTTGGTCCTTGCTATTCATCACTTTGATTATTTCTTGCCATTCCCGTCTGGTCTGCATAGTTTCTGTTGAGAAAGCAGCTGACAGTCATATGTGTGCTCCCTTGTAGGTAACTAACTGTTTTTCTCTTAATGATTTTAATATTCTCTCTTTGTCTTGGCATTTTAATTATGATATGTCTTGGTGTGGTCCTCTTTGGATTCCTTTTGTTTGGGATTCTCTGCATATCCTGGACTTGTAAGTCTATTTCTTTTACCAGGTAGGGGAAGTTTTCTGTCATTATTTCTTCAAATAGGTATTCAGTATCTTGTTCTCTCTCTTCTTCTGGCACCCTCATAATTCTTTTTTTTTAAAATATATTTTTTATTGATTTTTTTTTGCAGTATAACTTATATTAAATAGTAGTACATATGTTTTCCTTTCCCCCCCCCCAATATCCTACCCCCAGCTTCCCTTATCCCCCAGCACATGTCCCCACCCACCTCCTTCCCACCCTAGTGTCTTTCATTCATTGGTTATGCTCATATGCATGCATACAAGTCCTTCAGTTGATCTCCCCCAGCATCCACCTCCCATCCACCCAAGCCTTCCCCCTGTAGCTTGACAGCCTGTCAATGCCTCCCTGCCTCTATATCAATTACTCTCCCCTGTTTCTTTTCTTCAAAAATATCTTGCCTCTGCATACTAGAAATAAATGTATAAGAACAAAAAAATGTTTCAGGCTCAGTTTCAATGTCCAACTGTTCTGAGTCCCAGTTTCAGTGTCAAATAGTTCTTTATGTGTACATGTCAGCAATGGTATCCAGATGGTGGACACTTCGTGGCAATGCAAGATCCATCCTCTCTGGTTTGGTCCTGGGCCGCCTGCAGCCATGCACAGCTGCTGACTGCTAGCATGGCAAGGTGTCATCAGTGTCCCCCATCTCTGGACCATCCTCGTGACTGGAACAGATCCGTCAGTTCCTTATTGTCGCAGGAACCCACATGGTCTTGGAATTGTTCTCTGAAAACACACAAACACATTCTCGACCAATAGTTAACAAAGAGATCCTCTCTGCAAATTAGACTTGGGATTCTTTTTATTTTTGCCTAAATGATTTTCCTTTGGCTTATTTTGACATTATGTGTGTTTTTTCATGGGTGTCATGCAGTTGGCTTTACAAATGGAATTTACTTTTCTGGAGTAAGAATTTTCTAGATGTATTTTACTTACAGGATATTTTTCCTTAGATGTTATTACCCCACTATTCTCCCCCCCTTTTTGATTAATTGTGGCTTTTGGAAGTTTTATCATGCAGTCTTGGTAATTTTAAATTTTATTTTTTGCACACAAATATGACTGCTTTAGGTTCTTTGGATGTTAGGCAATTTTACAGTGAGATGAACTACTAACAGATATTTTAGTTAATGTTTTAGGAAAAGCTTTTTTCCAGTACACTTAAATTTTCTTGAGTATTCACATATTTCACTTGGCCAATTTAAATTAATCTGAAAACTTGATTACTATTTTACTGCCAATTTTAATACTCAGGCAGAAATCTTAGTTTACCCTGTAAATATAAGTGGAAAGGAATATTTGCATTTTTGAGTAGGTCCTGAGCATTCCTGGTAATAGACTGAATTTAGATATAGAGCAGCTATTGCTGGCCGAGTCTCTGTCTACCACCTGGATCCCAGTCTGAGTTGTGCGTGGGAGGTGAAGCAGCCATGGGGGTAGGAGACCTTCCTCAGGAAGGGTGAGAATTCAAGCCCCTGCAAGGTTGGAACCCTCATAATTCTGATGTTGGTATGCTTGAAGTTGTCCCAGAGACTCCTTACACTATCTGCTTTTTTTTATTTTTTTATTTTTTCTTTATTGTTCAGTTTATTAATTACATTGTTTCCCCTTTTTTTATCCCCGTATATCTCCCCTCCACCCTGTACCTATCCCACCCTCCGCCCTCACCTCTCCCTCCCCAATGTGCTCTCCCATTGTTGCAAGATTTTTGTCCAATCTCTTGCTGTACTTCCCACAACCCTTTTCTCCCCAAGAATTGTCAGTCCATTCCCTCTCTATGTCCATGTTTCTGTTCTATTCACCAGTTTATCTTGTTCATCAGCCTATCAATTCACTTGATTTTTATGTTCATTTGTTGATAGATGTGTATTTGTTGTTCATAATTTATATTTTTACCTTTTTCTTCTTCCCCTTAAAGAATATCTTTCAGCATTTCATATAATACTTGTTTGGTGGTGATGAACTCCTTTAGCTTTTTCTTATCTGCGAAGCACTTTATCTGATCCTCAATTCTGAATGATAGCTTTGCTGGATAGAGTCATCTTGGTTGTAGATTCTTGCTCTTCATTATTTTGAATATTTCTTGCCACTCCCGTCTGGCCTGCATCGTTTCTGTTGAGAAATCCGCTGACAATCGTATGGGTGCTCCCCTGTAGGTAACCAACTGCTTTTCTCTTGCTGCTTTTAATATTCTCTCTTTATCTTTTGCTCTTGGCATTTTAATTATGATATGTCTTGGTGTGGTCCTCTTTAGATTCCTATATTTTGGGGTTCTGTGTACCTCTTGGGCTTTTAAGTCAGTTTCTTTCACCAGGTGGGGGAAGTTTTCAGTCACTATTTCTTCAAGTAGCTTTCCATTGTCTTGCTCTCTCTCTTTTTCTGGCACCCCAATAATTCGGATGTTAGCATGCTTGAGGTTGTCCCAGAGGCCCCTTACGCTATCTTCAATTATCTGAATTCTTTTTGTTTCTTGCTTTTCCAGCTGAGTGGATTTTGGTTCTTTGTATTTCAAATCTTTGACTTGGTTCTTGTGGCCCTCTGGACTGCTTTTAGGACTTTGTGTAATATTTTTTATTTCAGTCTTTGTATGCTTGATTTCTAGTTGGTCCTTTTTGTTATCCGTGAGGGTCTGGTTTGTATCCTCAGAGGTCTTGTTCATTTCCTTGAGGTTCTCATTCATTTCCTTGTAATTCTCATTCATTTCCTGGTTGGTCTTGTTTATTTCCTGGTAATTCTCATTAAGTTGATCGGCCTTTTGTAGGAGCCTCTTGAAAAGCCTTATAACCGTGGTTTTGAACTCTATTTCTTGTCATCTTTTCTCCTCCATTTCTTTCACACCTGATTTCTTTCCATATCTCTGCATGGTGGCTGCTTTATGTGGTAGATATCCTCAAAGGGACAGTGGCTCAGTCTCCCCAGTTACCTGAGGTGGGTACTCTTACTGCAATCCTTTATGGGTTGTATTCAGTGTTTTTTAATTTAAACCCAGCTTGTTGTTGTTAGCCCTAGGAGGGTTTGACCTCCAGGCCAATTGGCTGTGAAGGGAGACTGTGTTCAGGTTGGATGGGCGGAGCCTCTGAGCTGCGTCAGCATCAGCTGTGTCCTATGCGGCGCTCGCGCGCGTGCGCGGGTCTCTGTTGGATGGCGATGGCTGCAGATGCCTCCAAGAGAAAGCCGCTAGTCTCTTCCCCTTGCCAGACAACTCTGCCTTTCCCCAAATGTGCCTGCACACCAAAAGTCTAGCCCAAGGTTGTAAAATAGATGGTTTCCGGAACCAGGAGACAAGTTTCCAGGGGGTAAGTTGCGGGTTTGCGACTTTTCGCCGCCTCCAGGTCTCTCGCAGACTAGGAGCCTCTGTCGCGCCCTGCTTCCAGGGTGCGTCCCCCGGACCTCGCCTGGCACTGGGGAGTCTGTGTAGTGGGACGTCTCCGCCCTCCCCATTGGAGAAATCTGGCCAGGGTTGCTGCTCCAGCCCCAGCCTGCACGCATGACCAGGATGGCTCCTAACCTGTTTCCGTCTGAAAGGCTGCGCTCCCGCCGCTCCTGAGTCTCAGCATCCCACCTTTACTCTTATTAGTGGAGTTTTCATTCAGCCAGCTTTCTGGCGATTCTGGGTGCTGTCTATTCTGCTGTTATGTTGTAGTTCTTAAATCGTTGCGCGGGGCAGAACAATAGGTGTTTACCTATGCCGCCATCTTGGTGTTCTCTCCTTACACTATCTTCATATTTTTGGATTCTTTTTGCTTTTCCAGTTGAGTGTTTTTTGCTTCTTTGTATTTCAAATCTTTGACTTGATTCTTGTGATCCTCTAGTCTGTTGTTAGATAACTATATAATATTTTTTATTTCAGTCAGTGTATGCTTAATTTTTAGTTGGTCCTTTTTCATATCCTTGAGGGTTTCGCTAAATTTATTGGCCTTTTCTAGAAAATTCTTGAAAAACCTTATAACTGTGCTTTTGAACTCTATATCTAGTGGTTGCTTTGCTCCATTTCTTTCATTTGTGATCTGTTTCTTTGTCTCTGCATTTTGGCTGCTTCCCTGAGTTGAAAGAGTGACTTTGTGTGCTAGGTGTCCTATAGGGCCCAGTGGCTCAGCCTCCCCAGTTACTTGAGGTGGACACTCTTGGTGTACCCTTTTGTGGGCTGTGAGCACAGTCTTGTTGCCCGCTGCCAGAAAGTCCAGTTTCTCCCCAAATGATTCTGGGTCTCCAGAGTCTTGCCCGGAACTGGAGTTCAGAGCAGTCAGGAGCTATTATCTCCCTCCTGATTGAGAATGCCAGCCGTATATTCAGTTGCCAGCCCTCTTTACGCACATGCCTCTCTACCTCTACCTTCTGCAGCTCTGTGAGTCTCTTTGTGCTTTTCTCTTTCTTTCTAGCTGTAGTATTTCCACTCAGCCAGCCTTCCTGTGGTTCTGGATGATGTCCATTTTGTCTTTCAGTTGTAGTTTTGAAATTGTTGTGCAAGGCAGCAGTTTAGGTGTTTACCTATGCCACCATCTTGGTTTCTCAGTATGGACATTTTAAAGATGTTAATTCTACCAGCCCCTGAACATGGTATATTCTTGTACTTGTTTATACCTTCCTCTATTATTTTTTTGTTTGTTTCTTGATGAATCTCATTAAAGATTTGTCAATCTGTTTATCTTTTCAAAGAGTCAGCTCTTGGTTTCATTGATCTTTTGTATTGCTTTTTAGTCTCTATGTCAGTGGTCACCAACCTTTCGGATCTCATGTACCACCAGTGTTCTGCGGATCACTGGTTGGAAACCACTGCTCTATGTCATTTTTTTCTGCTCTAGTCTTTATTATTTCCTTCCTTCTACCCACTTGGATATTGTTTGTTGTTCTTTTTCTAGTTCATTTATGTGTAAACATAGATTTTATATTTGAGATTTTTCTTCTTGAGGTAGGCCTGTATTATTCTGAATTTCTCTCTTAGGATTGCTTTTGCTTGTCTCATAGATTTTGGATTATTGTGTGTTCATTGTCATTTATCTCAAGGTAACTTTTGATTGCTTCCTTGGTTTCATATTTTCCCCCAATCATTGTTTAGTAACATGCTATTTATCCTTCAGATGTTTGTGTGTCTTCCTATTTTTCTCTTGTAATTGATTTCTAGTTTCATACAATTGTGACCAGAGAAGACCTTGACATGATTTTAATCTTTTAAAATTTATTGAAAGTCATTTTGTGTTCCAACATGTGATCTGTCCTAAAAAATGTTCCATGTGCACTTGAATGTATATTCTACTGCTTTGGAATCTGGTCTGTTGTGTCATTTAAGGGGTGCTGTTTTCTTGTTGATTTTCTGTGTGGAACATTTGTGCATTGATGGCAATGAAGTATTAAGTTATCTCATATAGCCAGTATTTTAAAATCTATTTTAAAATCTATCTATGAGTATTAAATTATCTCATATAGCCAGTATTTTAAAATCTAATAAGAATTGTTAACCTATGTAGGGTTTTTTGTTTCCATTTGCATGTAATATATTTTTTATCCTTTTACTTTCAGTCAGTGTATAATTTTTTTTCTTGAGTTGGGTCTCTTGTAGACAGCATATATACGGTTATATATGGTTGTTTTAATGTTTTAAAAATATGTTTTGACTAATTTTTAGAGAGAGAAAGGGAAAGGGGCAGATAGAAACATGAATGTTGAGAGAAACATCATCGATTGGCTGCCTCCTGCACATCTCTACTGGGGATCGATTCCACAACCCTGTCATGTGCCTTGCCCGGGAATCTAACTGGTGATCTCTTGGTTCATTTGTCGGTGCTTAACCGCTGAACCACACCAGCTGGGCTGTGTTTTCTTATTCATTCATCTCCCATATGTCTTTTGATTGAAACATTTAATGCATTTACATTTAAAGTGATTACTGATTGGTACATGTTTATTGCCATTTTATCCTTTATAACTGTGTTTCTCTTTTAAAAAAATGCTTTCTAAATATTGATTTTTAAGAGAGAAGGAGAAAAAAACAGTGATGTGAGATAGAAACATTGATTGGTTGTTTCCTGTATGCCATACCTACTGGGGATTGAACCCACAACCTGGGCAATCCCCTGAATGGGAATCAGATCATGACCTCCTGGTTCATGTGTCGACTTTCAACCACTGAGTCACACCAATTGGGCTCTTTTCTTTTTGAAGACCTTTTAACACTTCTTGTACGTTTTGTGGTAATGAACTCCTTTAGCTTTTCTTGTCTGGGTAGCTATTTCATCTTCAATTTTATTTTTATCTGCAAAATGGTATTTATTTATTTTTTATTGTTTAAAGTATTACATATAGTAGTACATATATCTCCCCCTCCCCATTGACCTTCCCCCAGCCTCCCCATCCCCCATCGCATGCCCTCATCCCACCCACCAGTGTTTTGTGTCCATTGGCCATGCTTATATGCATGCATACAAGTCCTTTGGTTGAGCTCTTTCCCCACCTCCCCAACATTCCCCAACTTTCCCAATGTAATTTAACAGTCTGTTCGGTATCATCTTCAATTTTATGTGATGGTGTTACTGGGTAGAGTAGTATTGGTTTTAGGTGCTTGCTTTCTTCTCTTTGAATATATCATGTCCTGACTGGTTATTTTACATGTTTTATATAATTTTAAAATGTTTGTTATCTCTATGTCTAATTTCTCACTAAGTTCCTTGAGCATTTTCATAACCATTGTTTTGAACTACATCTGATAAATTGCTTACTTCCATTAATTTAGTTATTTTTCTGGGGATTTCTCCTGTTCTTTCATTTGGGGCATTGGTTCTTTATCCCCTATTTGTTTTTATGAATTAGGTAGATCTGTTATCCCTCCCAGTCTTCATCTGGTGTCTTGTGGGGCTCAGTGGCTTAGTCTCCCACTACCTATTGTTTTTGAGTCTTAATTGTTATTGGCCCACTTGTGGGTGGGGTTGCCCCTCTGGCTGGATCAATGCCAAGTGAAATGTATGAGCTGCTCTGTGGGGGTTGATTCTACAAAGCTAAATTCACCCCAACAGGGTTTGGTGACTGCTGAGATCACCTTTGTATGTGCCATTTGGGGAGCTAATTAGATCATGTTTTAAAATGGTCTGAACCACTGGGTGTGTTGTTTCTGAGGCCACTTGAGAGGGGATCAAGTGCTGGTTAATGTTAGGCCCTGTCTGTGATCAGTCTGGCTACCTGTTTGGAGTTACAAAGTGATCCACATTTTGTGGCTGCCTCTGCTGGGCATGGGTGTGCATGGAAAGGGCCTAGCTGTGCCCGAGGTTGGTTTCCACCATCGGGGAAACCAACCGATGGGGGCAGGTCAGCAAAAGACACAAGGCTCTCAGAGATCAACCCTCACCTGTGAACTGCCTGGTAGGCTTAGTAACTATAAGAAACTCTGGTGGTATGTGTGTTGCATAAGTTACCAGATAGAGGCAAGTGGCATATTTTCAAACTTAATACCAGTACTGGGTTTGAGGCCACTCAGCCACAGTCTCAGGGTACACCAAGGTCAGCTACCACCTGCCAGTGTCATTGGAGCTTTTGGTGGGACAGGGTCTCAGTGATTCATTAGGGTGAGGCCAGCAGTGTTCATCAAGCCCAAACAGACCAAGGTTTGGCTGTGTGAACAGAGGGCTCTGCACAGGAATGGTGGCTCTAGTCTGGTATGTGAGGGAATAATGGCTCCCTCAACTGTGTATCCTAGTTTACCCTGACTTCCTGGAGAGTCTTCTGCCAGGGATGGGGCAGGACAGGGGTGGGGGAGTGGTGTCGGCAATAGGTTGGCCACACCCTGCTGTCACTATTGCAAGCTCAGCAGGGAGGGGCCAGCAGGAGTTGGAAGGGTAGAGTGAAGCTGGTGGTTCTCCCATGGTGGGGCTAGTGGATCTCTCCTGGGGGGAATGTGGTGCCACTGGTCTGGCCCATGGATGTGGGCGGGGAGGCCTATACCCTGTTGAGAGGCACACTATGGAGGGAGGAGAAATGGTTTTTGCCCCAGAGCAACACAAGTATGTCTCTGATCCTCCCCAAATTCACCCTCAGGATCCCACCAAAAGAGTCTGCATCAGGCAGCATATCCCTCTGCAGGGTGTGAGCTCAGCCAGAAGGAGCACCAGGGGGATAGAGGGTAGGGCTTGTGCAGTACCCCCAGGGCTGATGCAGTTTGGAAGGGAGTATTCGACTCAGAAAAAATGGCTTTTGGGGGTGGTGTGGGAGAGGGACTCAGCACAAGGACCCTGATGCCTGTCTCTTCAGCTCCCTCCCCAGAGCACACAACCCAGTCCATCTTCACAGGACTCCAGTTCGCTCTGAGCCACCTTCCCTTCACCAGGGTCAAGGGTGAGTGGCTGCCAGCAAGATTTTGTGCGCTGGCCCTTTAAGCAGGTGACCTAGGTTTCTAGCTGACACATGTCTCTCCCTGGTGGACAGAATCCCTGCTGATTTTCACAGCCAGATGTTATATGGGTGCATCTACTGGCTCTGTTGCTTCTGGCTGGGAGCCTCGCTGGGGGTTGAGACCCCCACATTACTCAGGGGAAACTTTGCAGCTGAGATCTCTGGATTCTCAGTGGCTGCCAATGGGAATAGATCCAGCCCTTTCTGCCTTCCTCCCAGTCTCAATGTGGCTTCTTCCGAAAGTCCTTGGTTATAGGACTTCTCTTCAGCTAGTTTCCAGTTAGCTATTCAAGTTGACTGTTATGTATTTTAGTTGTAATTTCAGTTCTGGCCTGTGTGGAGGTGAGTATAACTTCCACCTACTCCATCACCATCTTCTTCCTCTCTCTCATTTAATTTATTTAAGAGAATCTTTATATGAGCATTTTTATTTATCTTAACTTACCTCTATTAATTGCGGGTTTTTTCCCCATGAAAAATTTTATTTATTTATTTTTTGTTTTTAAAAAAATATATTTTTATTGATTTTTTTGCAGTATAACTTATAATTAATAGTAGTACATGTTTTCCTTTCCCCCTCCCCCTTATCCTCCCCCCAGCCTCCCCTACCCCCCCCAGCACATATCCTTACCCTCCCCCCTCCCCGCCCCAGTGTCTTTCATTCATTGGTTATGCTCATATGCATGTATACAAGTCCTTCAGTTGATCTCCCCCAGCATCCACCTCCCATCCACCCAAGCCTTCCCCCTGTAGCTTGACAGCCTGTTCAAGGCCACCCTGCCTCTATATCAATCACTCTCCCCTGTTTCTTTTCTTCAAAAATATCTTGCCTCTGCATACTAGAAATAAATGTATAAGAACAAAAAATGTTTCAGTCTCAGTTTCAATGTCCAACTGTTCTGAGTCCCAGTTTCAGTGTCAAATAATTCTTTATGTGTACATGTCAGCAATGGTATCCAGATGGTGGACACTTCGTGGCAATGCAAGATCCATCCTCTCTCTTAATTGCGTTTTTGATGAGTTATTTCATTTGGTATTGTTATATTATTAACTTACTATCAAGATAAAAAAATTTACTGATGAAATACTCACTTTAGATTTTTCATTTTTTTAGAAACCATGAATAGAGACTCCGAAATCCACATTTTTTGGGGCGCTCCAATTGGTCCATTGAAAATGATGGAATCACAGGAACCAACTTCTTTAATGTCCACTACTGACCCCTGGAAAAAAGTTCAGCTTTTATACAATCAACATTCTTTACATCTGAAGGATGAAAAATGCAAGAATAAAAATGTGGAAGATTATCAACTCCTAGAAGCTGCTGCCCCTCCAGATCTTCTTAATGGTCAGTTTTCAGGAAGCTCTCTGAGTAGATCTGTTTCTGTTAAAGATGACTGTATACACTGTATTTCTGAAACACAGACTCAAAAATTTCAGAAGAGTCACCCCTTAGGGATGAGTGACATAACCAAATCTGATGTCCAAATATGTGGATGTAAGGGCCGAGTTCAGCATTTAACTGGAGAGGAAGACTATCAGAAGCTTTTCAGTGAAAATAAGAAAATCACAGTTGAACAGCATAAACATCAATCAAAAATATGTAATCAGGATATCCAAAAACATTTATTTCAGTTAGACCACGAGTGTGCAGCTGCATGGGATTTGGTGTGTAATACTGAGCAGATTGGTACAGGGCCAGGAGCTCTCGGCATGAGGTGTATACCAATAGAGCATCATGGAACTCAAAACCAGGGTCTGGAAAAGTGCTCTATTGAAACGGAATTCCTCAGTATAATGACCTCCAGCCAATTTGCTTTTTTGGCTCAAAGGACAAATAAAGGGGAGAGTTCTACAAATAAAGGGACAGTGAACACGGAGGTTGAAGCTGAAGCAAGTTCTGGGGAAATAAAAATAACTAGAGATAATTTGTATCAGCCTGATGATTTTGTAGAAAGATACGAAAGTAGACAAAACCAAGCATATTCCCTTGAACTTTTCAGTCCTGTTTTTCCTGAAACAAAAAGTAGCCATATTCACATAGAGTCTGATAAAGGTCTTAAAGAAAATGTGGAATCTCAAGAGCTTTTATGTTTTGAAGATAAACTGCCATCAAATGAGATATGTATTGAGTCATGTAGGTCTGGAATTCTGTGTTCTCAAGTAAATGCCTCCCACAAAAGTCCTACGAAACGGAATTGGACCTCTGAAGATAAATCCAGCCATCTCAAAGTCCTCCAAGTTTCTAAGAAAATTAAGTTGGTTTCTAATGTAGGAGGTCCTACTATAGCAAAAGACCAGAGGAGTGTATTGGAATTTAGGGGTAGTAAAAAAACATCATTAATAAGAAATTGTGATTCCAAAAGTCAGAAGTATAATTGTTTAGTCATGGTGCTATCTCCATGTCATGTGAAAGAAATAAGTATAAAATCTGGACCAAATTCGGGCTCTAAAGTACCTTTAGCAACAGTTGTGGTAATTGACCAGTCTGAAATTAAGAAGAAAGTTTTTCTTTGGAGGACTGCTGCATTTTGGGCCCTTACAGTGTTCCTTGGAGATATAATTTTACTCACAGGTAAGGCCGTTGTGGAACAGTGGTAGTTAGTTTATAAAGCTGCAAGCTTTTCTCTCCTGCTGGAGGGTCCCTTTTTTCCCTGCCTGTCTGGGCTCCATGTGACCGATCATTTCATAGTTTCTGTGCGGCCTCCTCACCGCTGCCTGGCATAGAGTCTCTGCCTTGCCATTTCTGGCCTATGTCCCAGCCTTCTTAGCTCTGCCTCTCCTTTCCACTCATCTCTCTACCAAGCCTTCCCTGGTTGCTCCTCCGCCTCAATCATTATGTTAGCATTTAGGTCACATCATCAGACTTTTTCTTTTTTTAAAAAAAGAAATATTTTTTTATTGATTTTTTACAGAGAGGAAGGGAAAGGGATAGAAAGTCAGAAACATTGATGAGAGAGAAACATTGATCAGCTGCCTCCTGCACACCCCCCCCCCCCCCACTGGGGATGTGCCTGCAACCAAGGCACATGCCCCTGACCCGAATCAAACCTGGTACCTTTCAGTCCTCAGGCCCGACGCTCTATTCACTGAGCCAAACTGGTTTTGGCTCTTTGTTTTCTTATGGTTATGTCTATGTATGTCTTATTTCCAATCCTTTTCTTAAACTGTATTAGCAGTTTTATGATGAAAAGACAGCATTTCTACTACTTTGCTCTATCCCTAATAAAGCTGTGCACATTAAATTCTTATTGAGGGAACCGATATACAATTTCTATTGCACTTTTAAATTATTGAAATTCTATTAGTCACATTTGGAAATATGGAAAGGGAAACTCCTGCTTTTATACCAACCTCATATAACCACCAGTGGGGTTTTAGAATCTTACTAAGTTGTCTTTCCTATGCTTGTTAAAATTTGTTTGCATGCATATATAAAAGCTGATATTTATTGGGAATTTACTGTGTATCAAACCCTGTTTTATATGTTACATGTATATCAATTCTTTGCAACTCTATGAGGAAGGTCCTGGTTATTATTCCCATTTTTCAGTTTGAGGAAACAGACCAACAGAAGTGTGTCCAATGTCACATTTCTAGAAAGTGGCAAAGCTAAGATGATTTCATCTGATATACAGAATCCTCACCTGTTTTTTTGAATCATAAAGAACACAGTGTTTTTGTCCTGCTTTTTTGCCTGACATAAGAAATTTAATATTTTGTTACATTTCCTTATTGATTTAAAGTCAATGCACAGTGTATTAGAGCAGAGTTATCAGTCTTTTTAATATATTTTTACATTTCCTTATTGATTTAAAATCAATATACAGTGTACTGGAGTAGAGATATCAGTCATTTTAAGGAAGACTCTTAGACCAGAAGGAAGTTGATTCTACAGAGAGAATATAATAGAGAGGAGGGAGAGGGTCAGCCTTAGGAGCTTAGAAAAAGAAAACAGTAGTTTCTACTAAACTGTTTGCTGGGGGAATGAGAACCTTAGCTAATATACCCTGGTAGTTAAGATTGTTAGGTGCTGTCTCTAATAAAGAGGCTTGTAACTAACAGACTTAGCATAATTTTGTCCCACTGGCAAAATCACCTTATTTGCTGGCAAATCAATTTATCTAACTCCTTTTGTTCTGATTCAGTGCTCACTGAGTAGCTAGCCCTTTATGGCCGGTGTAAAACTTCCCATAAGGTGTCTGATGTAAACAGTAGCAGTGGCAGGGCTGTGGAACATTGAAGAGGCAGAGTTAACAGTAGGAGGTTGTTACAAAGGTAGGAGGAGAGGTATAAGTTCAAGATGACCTCACATTTTAGTTTACCTGGCTAGTAGCACAGTGCCAACAAATGAAATGGATAATCTGAGAAGAAAAGCAGGTTTGAGCCATACTGAGATTGGGGAGCCAATAGGATATCCATTTAGAGATGTCCATTAGGCAGTTGTGGATAAAAGGGTTTGAAACTGAGGTCTGGAATTAAAGTCGGAAGTGATTACTTTGAATTTATGATTCTTTGTTTTGCTTTCTTATTATCTTCAAGTTAATTTGTTGCTGTTAGTATATCTCTATACCTCTAACATTTTATACACTGAAATTATTGTGCCTGGGATCAGTCTGTCTCTCTCTGTTTCTAACTTACAGTTTTTCCTCTATTTAGAATTCTTTCTACCTCTTGGTATGTTTAGTTCCACTAAATGATTCTTCTCGATCCTAGATCGTACAGTGGTTTTTTCCCCTTTAGAAAGAATTCCTTATTTCCAACGTCTTTCACTCTTAACACCCAGAGATGATTACCATGCTATTTAGGGAAAACTAATCCAAGTCCTTCAAGAATGTCTTATGTTATATTCATGTGTTTGTAGCAGAGGGGTGAATGCATATTGAATACTATTTATTCTCCTAGGCACCACTGCTTTGGAATTACTATTTTGCTTCTTAGTCCTGAATGATTTCTTTTCATCAGAAACAAACATTGTAGCATGCATCTTATGTAAACAAAGCCAGTAATGTTCTCTGTGGAGCAGTGAACTTCTCTGTTGATACTGTTTGCATATACAGAAGCAATTTTTTTTTTTTTACTTTACCTGCATACAGATATATACCTAGAGTCAGATTTTGGATTTGCTATTTTGCCATTTGGTGCCTTAGGCAGATCATTTAACATATTGAACTTTAATTGCCTGGTATGTGAAGGCAGGCATAATATTTAGCTATGGTTGGTAAGTTAATGACAGTATGAAGGAACTTAGGTAATGATCAGAACTTTTTTTCTCCCCTTTCTAGATATTACTGTTTATGAAGATCATTGGGTTGGTGAGACAGTACTACAATCAACATTTACCAGTCAGTTATTAAACCTTGGGAACTATTCATCTGTCCAGCCTGAAGAGTGTAAGGCCCCTTTTTACATATGATATCTTAGTATTTCAAGTATATACACACATTAGAAAAAAGTAGAGTTAAAATGGTAATTATATAAAATGTTTTCTAAAAAAGTTTGCTGGAGAGTATTGCTTTAATTTGTTTAGTGAGAGTGAAAATAGAATTTATAAAAAACTTGTACAGCCCTAGCTGGTTTGGCTCTGTGGATAGAGCACTAGCCTCTGGACTGTGGGGTCTTGGGTTTGATTCTGGTCTAGGCTGTAGGCTCCATCCCAGGCCCTGGTCAGGGGTATGCGCAGGAGGCAACCAATTAATGTGTCTCTCTCACATCGATGTTTCTGTCTCTTCCCCTCTCTTCCACGCTTTCTAAAAACCAATAGAAAAATATACTTAGGTGAGGATTGACAAAACAACAACAACAGCAACAAAAAACTTGTACATTGTAGGTTATATGTATTTTAAAAATATTTGGGTTCATGTTATTTTCTTAGAGATGCAGTATAGTTGTGGTCCTTAACTTTTTTCTTATTATTTTTTTATTTTTTTATTCAGTTTATTAATTACATTGTTTCCCCTTTTTTATCCCCCTATATCTTCCCTCCACCCTGTACCTATCCCACCCTCCGCCCTCACCTTCCCCTCCCCAATGTCCTCTCCCATTGTTGCATGATTCTTGTCCAATCTCTTGCTGTACTTCCAACAACACCCTTCTCCCCAAGAATTGTCAGTCCGTTCCCTCTCCATGTCCATGTTTCTGTTATAGTCACCAGTTTATCCTGTTCATCAGCCTATCAGTTCACTTAATTTTTATGTTCATTTGTTGATAGATGTGTATTTGTTGTTCATAATTTATATTTTTACCTTTTTCTTCTTCCTCTTCTTAAAGAATATCTTTCAGCATTTCATATAATACTGGTTTGGTGGTGATGAACTCCTTTAGCTTTTTCTTATCTGCGAAGCACTTTATCTGATCCTCAATTCTGAATGATAGCTTTGCTGGATAGAGTCATCTTGGTTGTAGATTCTTGCTCTTCATTATTTTGAATATTTCTTGCCACTCGCGTCTGGCCTGCATCGTTTCTGTTGAGAAATCCGCTGACAATCGTATGGGTGCTCCCCTGTAGGTAACCAACTGCTTTTCTCTTGCTGCTTTTAATATTCTCTCTTTATCTTTTGCTCTTGGCATTTTAATTATGATATGTCTTGGTGTGGTCCTCTTTAGATTCCTATATTTTGGGGTTCTGTGTACCTCTTGGGCTTTTAAGTCAGTTTCTTTCACCAGGTGGGGGAAGTTTTCAGTCACTATTTCTTCAAGCAGCTTTTCATTGTCTTGCTCTCTCTCTTTTTCTGGCACCCCAATAATTCGGATGTTGGCTTGCTTGAGGTTGTCCCAGAGGCCCCTTACGCTATCTTCAATTATCTGAATTCTTTTTGTTTCTTGCTTTTCCAGCTGAGTGGATTTTGCTTCTTTGTATTTCAAATCTTTGACTTGGTTCTTGTGGCCCTCTGGACTGCTTTTAGGACTTTGTGTAATATTTTTTATTTCAGTCTGTGTATGCTTGATTTCTAGTTGGTCCTTTTTTTTATCTGTGAGGGTCTGGTTCGTATCCTCAGAGGTCTTGTACATTTCCCTGAGGGTCTCATTCATTTCCTTGTAAGTATCATTCATCTCCTTGTAAGTCTCATTCATTTGCTGGTTGGTCTTGTTTATTTCCTGGTAATTCTCATTAAGTTGATCGGCCTTTTGTAGGAGCCTCTTGAAAAGCCTTATAACCGTGGTTTTGAACTCTATGTCTTGTCGTCTTTTCTCCTCCATTTCTTTCACACCTGATTTCTTTCCATGTCTCTGCATGGTGGCTGCTTTATGTGGTGGATATCCTCAAAGGGACAGTGGCTCAGTCTCCCCAGTTACCTGAGGTGGGTACTCTTACTGCAATCCTTTATGGGTTGTATTCAGTGTTTTTGAATTTAAACCCAGTTTGTTGTTGTTAGCCCTATGAGGGTTTGACCTCCAGGCCAATTGGCTGTGAAGGGAGACTGTGTTCAGGTTGGATGGGCGGAGTCTCTGAGCTGCGCGGCAGTGGCAGCGGCAGCGGTAGCTGGGTCCTATGCGGAGCTTGCGCGCGCGGGTCTGTGTTGGGTGGGGATGGCTGCAGACTCCTCCAAGAGAAAGCCACTAGTCTCTTCCCCTTGCCAGACAACTCTGCCTTTCCCCAAATGTGCCTGCACACCAAAAGTCCAGCCCAGGGCTGTAAAATAGATGGTTTCCGGAACGAAGAGACAAGTTTCCAGGGGGCAAGTCGCAGGTTTGCGCGACCCTTGGGACTAGGAGCCTCTGCCACGCCCCGCTTCCAGGGTGCATCCCCCGGACCTCGGACCTCGCCTGGTCCCGGGGAATCTGTGCAGGGGGACCTCTTCCCGTACCCGGATCTCGGACCTCGCCCGGCTCGGGAAATCTGGGCAGTGGGACGCCTCCGCCCTTCCCTGTCAGAGAAATCCGGCCGGGGGTCGCTGCTCCAGCCCCAGCCCGCTCGCGCGCGACCAGAGCGGCTCCTAACCTGTTTCCGTCTGAAAGGCTGCGCTCCCGCCGGTCCCGAGTCTTAGTGTCCCACCTCCGCTCCTATTAGTGGGCAGCCAGCTTTCTGGCGATTCTGGGTGCTTGTCTGTTCCGCTGTTATGTTGTAGTTCCCAAATCGTTGCGCGGTGCAGAACAATAGGTGTTTGCTTATGCCGCCATCTTGGTGTTCCTCTGTGGTCCTTAACTTTTAAGGAGTCATAGACCTCTTTGAGAATCTATGGGTCATTTATCCAGAATAATGGACTTAAGTAGACAGACAGTAGAGTTCCATGGATCTCCAAAGTTCTGTGGAATTTGTGAGCCTCTGATTAGGAATCTTTGAGTTAATGAAAAAAGCGTGGATCATAGACAGTTGTGGCTTGAGTTCTTCTATCTACCATTGCTAGGAAAAACTGCCTGCCTTCTCTGACATCTATTTTTGCTTCTTTAAAATAAGCTGTTGGAAGAAGAAACCAGCAGCTATATTTTTTTTCAAGAAATAAAAAAAAGAAAAAAGAAAAAAAAGTAAGGGAGACACTATAAACTGGTGGTTATAGTCTCTGGAATCAATAGACCAGAATTTGAATCCTAGTCCTAGAGCTTCCAAAGTCTGTATCTTTAGGAAAGTTACTTGACTGCATAGAAATAGTATCATAGAAAAATAGGTATCAGTATATACAAGAGTGTACAAGAGATTAACTAGAATAACATGAAGGTTAAGCATGGAATCCCAATCTCTGAATACTTAGAATTCTCCAGGAAAGGCAGAGTAAGCAAAAGAGAAGGATAACTATTAGAACAACAACAATGGTGTTTGGAAAAGGCAGGATTTCCCTGTATCCGAGGGAACCTAGTTAGCAGAAAGTCAGCACTGACATATTCTCATAAAATAACTAAAATCAACTTCCTCATCTACCCAGTATGTTTGTATTAAGTGTTGATATTGAGGGACTGTGTATGGGGTGCAGAAGTTAGCATCGGGCACCTGGCCTGCCTTTGTGGAGTTCCTGTGTGGAAGACAGACATGTACATAAAGTATTTGCAGGTGACCATGAATGATGTGAAGGAGAATAACTAAAGGTCATGGTAAGAGACCTTGTGAAGATTTTATCATGAGTGGAATCAGAATTACATAGTTAATAATAGTTCAGGTTGAGCAATAATAGGAGGCTAGTGGAGATCATGAGAAATGAATGGATTTGACATCTAGGTGTAAATAGAGTTAACAGGATTTTCTGATGGTGTGGATTTGATGATGAGGGAAAAGCAATGTATTGCTATTAAGTTTCTGGCTTCAGTAACTAGCTTTTTAAAAGTAATATACTTTTTTTATTGATTTCAGAGAGTAAGGAAGAGAGTAAGGAAGAGAGAGAGTGTGTGTGATAGAAACATCAGTGATGAGAAAGAATCATTGATCGGCTGCCTCCTGCAGACCCACCATTGGAGATTGAACCTGCAACCTGGGCATGTGCCCTTGACCAGAATAGAATCTGGGACCCTTCAGTCCACAGGCCAATGCTCTATCCACAGAGCCAAATGGGCTAGGGCCAGTAACTAGCTTTTTTTTTTTTTTATCTTTATTGATTTTAGAGAGGGAGGGAGAGGAACAGAGAAATAGAAACATCAATGATGAGAGAAAAAAAATCATTGATTGGCTGCTTTCTGCATGACCCACATTAGGGACAGAGCCCACAACCTAGGCATGTGCCCTTGACTGGAATCAAACCTGGGACCCTTCAGTCCGTAGGCTGATGCTCTATCCACTGAGTCAAACCAGCTAGGGCAACTAGTAGCTTTTATTAGGAAAGACCAAGAGGTAATAGGTTCATGTGGAAATTAAGGGTTCTCTTTCAGGCTTGTTAAGTTTTAGATATCTCTGAGACATCCAAATGGAGATGTCATATAAGGATTGGAGATCGAGTCTAAAACTTAGAGGAAAGGTTTGAAATTAAGAGATACATTTTAGAATTATTTGCTGTGTTACTGGGATTGACATGTGTGTGTTTTCTTAAATAACTATTTTGAGGGTTTATTTATTAAAAGAGGACAGTGAAACAAAGGAAGGGCTTAGCATAGAAGAAGCCACAGGACAGAGGCTGGGTGGTGCTCTGCTTTGACTCCCTAGAAATGTTATGGGAAAGGAGCCACACTGGGCTGCAGGGGCTCACTGAGAAGACAGTTACAATGACAGAAGTGGGCCAAGGGCAGGCTGCTGTTAGCTCACTGAACAGTCTTGAGGAAAGGGGGCCTTCAAGGCAGGTTCAGGGGGTGAGCCCAGGATGAATTGCTGCTGCCTGTTGCTCCCCTGGTTGCAAGTCTCATGGAGACCTTTAGAGCAAAGAAAAGTAAAGATGTGTGCCTGAGAGGGAAGAAAGATGTGGGAGGGCTCCAGAGAGCCCACATCATTGGAATTTATATTATGATATACATATCTATTTTATCTTTGTCCCCATTTCCTGCACAGAGCTCCTAAAACCACTGGAATTTTAAAAAATAATATTTTATTGTTTTTTTTACAGAGAGGAAGGAGAGGGATAGAGAGTTAGAAACATTGATGAGAGAGAAACATTAATCAGCAGCCTCTTGCACACTCCCCACTGGGGATGTGTCCGCAACCAAGGTACATACCCTTGACTGGAATCGAACCTGGGACCTTTCAATCCTCAGGCTGATGCTCTATCCACTAAGCCAAACTACTCAGGGGGTTAGAACATCTTTGGAATTTTTAAGTGATAAGAGTGATAAAGTTGTCTTGATATTCATAATGAACCCCTTTGGAAAACACTTAAGGATGGGGGCTGGTTGCCAGGAGAATCAACAATGTGATTAAAGGGTTGGAAATTTCTGTACACCTCCCCCAAGGAGAGACAGGCTGGAGGTTGAATCAGTCACCAGTGGCCGGTGATTTATTCAATTGTGCTTAGGTAATGAAGCCTCCTAAAATCCCCAAAGGGCAGGGTAAGGAGAGCTTCCTGGTAGTGGGACAGGTATAGATTTAGGAGAGTGCAGTCCTAGGAGAGGGCAGGGAAGACTGTGCTCATTTTCATATACCTTACTCATCTAACTGTTCTTATAGATCCTTTATAATATCCTTTATAATAAACTGCTAAGTATAACTAAATGTTTCTCCGAGATTTTGAGCCCCTATAGCAAATTAATTAAAATTGAGGAAGGGGTTGTGAAAACTTCTGATCTCTAGTAGATGAATCAGAAACATAGGAGACAACCTGGACTTAAGATTGGCATCTGAGATGGGGAAGTGAGGAGGAACCTGAACTGAGCCCTGAACTTGTGGGGTCTGATGCTATCTTAAGGTAGATAGTGTCAGAATTAATTCCTTGGTGGTATGGAAAAAAATACATTGGAATAGGTTTCAGAATCATAACAGCATAAAGATAATACTCATTTGGTTTATCATTTATAAAACATTTACTTTAAAATTATAGACTTTCAAAGGATTGCAAAAATAGTATATAAAGTTTCATGAGCCCTTCACTTAGCTTCCCCAGTAGTGACATCTTACAAACTTTAGGACAATATCAATACCTGGAAGGTGACATTAACTGTGCTATAACACTGTTACCTAGAATACAGATCTACTCAGTTTTCATATGCATTCGTGTGTGTGTGTGTGTGTGTGTGTGTGTGTGTGTAGTTCAATAAAATTTGATTCCATGTGTAAATTTAATAAAAATATAGAACTGTTCCTTCACCACAAATAAACTTCTTTAATAGTCATTGCTGACCCTGGTCCCATTCCTCTCTGTCCTCTGGCAACTACTGATTTTCTCTCCATCTCAACTTTGTTATTTTGTGAATATTATATAAATGGAGTGTTATATTCATTTACAGGAATCATTTAGATTACACCTAAATGTAATCTTTTGAGATTGGCTTTTTTCAGAAAATATAATGCCCTGAGATCCATCCAGTTTGTTACATAAGTCAATAATTATTTCTTTTCAGTGTTGAATATGAAATCAATAAAAACATATATTTAAAAAAAATCAGTAACTTGTATAAAATAGAATTCTTAAAAACCTGCTGATCAAATGCTGAAAACAAGAATTTATTAACAACAACAAAAAGGTCCTTTATCTGGAAAATTTAAAAACTATTAAATAAGTTCAGGGTGAAAGGGGATTACAAATTGGATATTATAGAATTTGAAAATATGTTTTTATTGATTTCAGAGGAAGGAAGAGGGAGAGAGAGAGAGAAACATCAATGATGAGAGAGAGTCATTGATTGGCTGTCTCTTGCACCCCCTACTGGGAATTGAGCCTGCAACCCGGGCATCTGCCCTTGACTGGAATGGCACCTGAGACCCTTCAGTCCTCAGGCCAAAAGCTCTCTCCATTGAGCCAAACCATCTAGGGCTTAAGAAGTAATAACAATGAAAACATTACATGTCAGACTCTAGAGAATGTATTTAAGGCAAATATCAGAGAAAAATTTATTAATTAAATGTTTTCATCAATTAAAAGAAGAATAAAAATAAATGAATTAAATTTCAATAAACCAGGAAAAGAACAACAAAGTAAGCTGAATAAATCACAAGGCATGAAATAAGAAAGATAAAAGCAGAAATTAATAAAAATGAAATAAATGGTGCTAGGAAAATTAGACAGGTACATGCAAAAAAAAAAAAATGAAAGTAGGCCACCAACTTACATCATACACAAGAAAAAACTCAAAAGGGGTAAAAGACTTAAATGTAAGTCATGAAACCATAAAAATCCTAGAAGAAAACAATAGGCAATAAAATCTCAGATATCTTGTGTAGCAGTATTTTTACCAATATATGTCCTTGGGCAAGGGAAGCCAAGGCAAAAGTAAACAAATGGGATTACATCACACTAGAAAGCTTCTGCACAGCAAAAGAAACCATCAACAACCCTGTCGGTGTGGCTCTGTGGTTGAGTGTCAGCTTGTGAACTAGGAGGTTGTGGTTTGATTCCTGGTCAGGGCATATATCTGGGTTGCAGGCTCGATCCCCAATACAGGGCATGCGGAAGGCAGTGGATCAAAGATGCTCTCTCATCTTTGATGTTTGTTTATCTCTCTTCCCTTCCTCTCTGAAATCACTAAAAAATATATATTTAAAAACACACACACAAAAGAAACCATTAGGATCATCTGTGAGGGGAGAAACCAAGATGGTGGCATAGGTAAACACCTGAACTGCTGTCTTGCAAAACAATTTCAAAACTACAACTAAAAGACAAAACAGACATCATCCAGAACCACAGGAAGGCTGGCTTAGTGGAAATTCTATAACTAGAAGGAAAGAAAAAGGCATACTGAGACTCAACAGGAGTTGCAGAAGGCAGAGGTACAGAGATGTGCGTGGAGAGGATTAGCAACTGAGTACACGCTTGGCTTTCTCAATCGGGAGGGAGACAAAAGCTTCTGACTGCTCTGAACTCCAGTTCCAGGTGAGACTCTGGGGACCGAGACTCATTTGGGGATAAACTGGACTGTCAGGAAAGAGAATAGCACACTGAGACTCAGAGGAACTGCAGAGGCAGAGGTACGGAGGTGCACACATGGAGAGGGCTGGCAACTGAATACCCGGCTGGCTTTTTCAACCAGGAGGGAGACAGTAGATCTCGACTGCTCTGGACTCCAGTTCCAGGCAAGACTCTGGAGACCCAGAATCATTTGGGGAGAAACTGGACTGTCTGGCAGTGGGCGACAAGACTGTGCTCACAGCCCACAAAAGGGTGCACCAATAGTGTCCACCTCAAGTAACTGGGGAGGCTGAGCCACTGAGCCCTATAGGACACCTAGCACACAAAATCACTCTTTCAACTCAGGGAAGCAGCCAAAATGCAGAGACAAAGAAACAGATCACAAATGAAAGAAATGGAGCAAAGCAAACCACTAGATATAGAGTTAAAAAACACAGTTATAAGGTTTTTCAAGAATTTTCTAGAAAAGGCCGATAAATTTAGGGAAACCCTCAAGGATATGAAAAAGGACCACCTAGAAATTAAGCATACACTGACTGAAATAAAAAATATTATACAGTTATCTACCAGCAGACTAGAGGATCACAAGAATCCAGTCAAAGATTTGAAATACAAAGAAGCAAAAAACACTCAACTGCAAAAGCAAAAAGAATCCAAAAATATGAAGATAGTGTAAGGAGCCTCTGGGACAACTTCAAGCATACCAACATCAGAATTATGTGGGTGCCAGAAGAAGAGAGAGCAAGATACTGAAAACCTATTTGAAGAAATAATAACAGAAAACTTCCCCTACCTGGTAAAAGAAATAGACTTACAAGTTCAGGACATGCAGCGAACCCCAAACAAAAGAAACCCAAAGAGGACCACACCAAGACACATCATAATTAAAATGCCAAGAGCAAAAGACAAAGAGAGAATATTAAAATCATTAAGAGAAAAACAGTTACCTACAAGGGAGCACGCATACGACTGTCAGCTGCTTTCTCAACAGAAACTATGCAGGCCAGATGGGTGTAACAAGAAATATACAAAGTGATGAACAGCAAGAACCTACAACCAAGATTACTCTACCCAGCAAAGGTATCATTCGAAATTGAAAGTCAGATAAAGACCTTCAGAGATAAGAAAAAGCTAAAGGGGTTCATCGCCGCCAAATGAGTGTTATATGAAATGTTGAAGGGTATTCTTTAAGAAGAGGAAGAAGAGCCCTGACCGGTTTGGCTCAGTGGATAGAGCATTGGCCTGTGGACTGAAGGGTCCCAGGTTCGATTCTGGTCAAGAGCATGCACCTTGGTTGCGCGCACATCCCCAGTAAAGGGTGTGCAGGAGACAGCTGATGGATGTTTCTCATTGATGTTTCTCACTCTCTATTCCTTTTCTTTCTGTAAAATATTTCTTTCTGTAAAATATCAGTAAAATGAATTTAAAAAAAAAGAAGAGGAGGAAAAAGAAAAAGGTAAAGATAAAAATTATGAACAACAAATACATATCTATCAACAAGTGAATCTAAAAATCAAGTGAATAAAAAAATCTGATGAACAGAATAAGCTGGTGAATGGAATGGAATGGAATGGAATGGAATAGAATAGAATAGAAAGGGAGTGGACTGACAATTCTCTGGGGGGGAAAGGGATGTTGGGGGTACGGAAAGAGACTGCACAAAAATTGTACACCGATGGATAAGGACGGGGCGGGAGGAAGGGCAGAGGGTGGGGTGGGAACCAGGTGGAGGGGAGAGTGGGGGGAAAAAGAGGAACAATTATAATAATCTGAACAATAAAGATTTATTAAATTAAAAAACCCATTAATAAAATGAAAAGGGAACATAGTGTATGGGAGAATATATTTCTAAAATATAAAGAGAACTTATAAAACTAGGAAGATAAACAACCCGATTTAAAAATTGACAGAGGACTGGAATAGACAGTTCTCCAAAGAGGACATAAAATGGCCAGTAGACATGAAAAAATGCTCAATGTCACTAATCATCAGAGATGAAAATTAAAACTACAATGAGATGTCACCTCACACCTGCCTGATGTGGAAATAGCCCTAGTGCCTATCAGTGCTTATAGTAGGATACAGTGTAGACCAAGTGTATCAGCTGTGCTACACTTATACAATGGAGTACTACACAGCTTTCCAAAAATGAGAGAGCTCATCCTTTGAGATGGTATGCAGAGACCTGGAGAGTATTAAGCAAAATAAGCAAATCAGAAAAAGATAAACCATATATTCTCAGTTAGATGTGGAATATAATGAACAAAATAAATTGACATACAAAAGAGAACCAGAGGCATGGATACATGGAACAGTCTGACAGAGATCAGAGGAAAGAGGGAGGAGGGGTGGATAAAAAGAAGGTGAAAGAAGTAGCTAAAGAACATGTATACCTAGCCCATGGACACGCACAGCAGAGTTGTGAAGGCCGGTGAGGGGTGGCAATGGCTGGATGGAGGTGGGCGAAGGTCGGAGAAATGAGTGATATCTGTAAAAATGTCAACAGTTGGGTGGTTGGGTGTCATCCTGTGCACCAAAAAGTTGCCCAATAGATTCCGGTCAGGGTACATGCCTTGGTTGTAGCCTTGATCCCCCACTAGGGGATGTGCTGGAGGCAGCCAATTGATATTTTGCTCCCACATCAACGTTTTCTCTCTTTTCCCTTTCCTCTCTCTATAAAAATAAATTAAAAATCTTGTTTTGAAAAAGAATGAGGATTGCCTAGCTGGTTTGGCTCAGTGGATAGAATGTCAGCCAGTGGCCTGAAGGGTTCCAGGTTCAATTCTAGTCAAAGGCCTGGATTTGTGGGCTCAATCCCCAGTAGGGGGCGTGCAGTAGGCAGGCAATCAATGATTCTCTCTCATCGCTGATGTTTCTTTCTCTCCCTCTCTCTTCCTCCCTGAAATTAATAAAAATATGCATAAAAAAGAATGATAATTGAAAAATAGTAAAAGTAATCCAAGTGCTTTTTCAAAAAATAACAAAATAGATGAATAAGCTTGTTAATTTGATCAATTAAATAAAGGCAGAAAGGCCTGGCCAGTGGTTGAGCAAAGGCCTGGCTCAGTGGTTGAGCATTGACCCATGAACCAAGAGGTCACTGGTTTGATTCCTATGGGTTGTGGGCTCCATTCCCAGTAGGGGATGTGAAGGAGGCAGCCAATCAATTATTCTATCACTGATGTTTCTATCTCATTCTCCCTCTCCCTTCCTCTCTGAAATTAATAAAAAGTAAATTTAAAAAGGAGGAAATAGAAATAGGGTCGCATTGATGAAGAGGCAGTGACACTTTATGTAAGCATATCTTTTAAAAAATATTTTTATTGATTTCAGACAGGAAGGGAGAGAGAGAGATAGAAGCTTCAGTGATGAGTGAATATCATCGATCAGCTGCCTCCTTCATGCTCCCTACTGGGGATCCAGCCTGACACTCAGGCAAGTTCCCTGGCTGGGAATTGAACCATGACCTCCTGGTTCATAGGTTGATGCTCAATTACTGAGCCACACCGGCTGGGCTGAACATAAATTGTTGTATAGCTCTGGCTAATGTTTCACATATCTACAAGTACTGTAAACAAAGAATTGAAACCATTGGGAATGTGGTGGAGGACCAAAAATGGAATAAAGCACTAGCAAATGAACATAAACAGTATTACAAATGAAGAAAATAACTGCACAGAAGGGTGGATGGGGGGAACAAATATAAGTAATTGTGGAACAAAGTATACTGACTGGATTCTAAAGCTTAAAGACAAAAAGAACTACACAGATGCTTCATTGTAATTAGTACCAATGTTTTTCCAAGGGGAGTGAGTTGACAACAAGTCAGAATTGAGCAAGTAGGCCGTGGCCAGGTAGCCTTGTTGGTTAGAGCATTGTTTGATATGCCAAGGTTGCAGGTTCCATACTCAGATAGGGCACATACAACAATCAACCAATGAATGCAAAAATAAGTGGAACAGCAAACCTCTCTCTCTTTCCCTCTTTCTCTCTCTCATCAATAATAAAACAAAAAGAATAAGTAAGTGAATACATTGTATATAATGAGAATTGGGTTTCTCACTGTTATACAAAAATTATAAATAAAGGGGGAATGTTTATAAATTCATGATTTTCAATATATAGATAGATAAATAAATTAATTAAAAATATATAGAAATAATATAGAGGCCCATCGCATGCAGATTCTTGCAAGAATAGACATTCTTTCCCCTGACTGCCAGCACTGGTTTTCCTCCAGCACCTGGGACCCAGACATTTGCTCTGGCCAGAGCTCTCATAGCAGGCATTCTGCTCTGCCTGGCCACTCCAAGCCTACGTATGTAAATCAACCCACCAACTTTGTTGGGTTAATTTGTATACTCACTCTGATTGGCTGGTGGGCGCTGTGGAGGTATGGTCAATTTGCATATTTCTCTTAGTGTAGATAGGTATGTGTGTGCGTGGTTGGACTAACACACATGTGGATGTTTCCTAGTCCTGTCTGCTGAGAGGATGCACTACAGTACACACAATTATGCTCAGTGCCCAGACCCTAGTTCTCTGATAAAAGCGACCAGCCCTGCCAGAAGTGGCTACTGCAAGATATGGGCAGGAAATGCAAAGTGAGCCTATAAATATCTGGTGTTCTAAAAGATTGTTGAGAGAGCCAACGTGAAGTAGCACTTCTGGCTACAACTGGAACAGTTACAGGCAATCCTATCTAATAAAGACAGAATATGCAAATTGACCATCATTCTGCAACAAAGATGGTGACGCCCAGCCACTCTGGGCCTCTGGGAAGTCTGTAAGCAGGCACAGAGTAGCTGGGGTGGGGTGGGACGCCTGCTATGAGGGAGGGGAAAGGGGTAGAGGGAGCTATAGGAGGGTGGTAGGGCCGGAGCAAAGGTGGAAGGCAACTCTGGCAAGAGCGAAGGTGGAATGTGGCAGTCAGAGCGAATGCCCAGGTCCCAGGTGCCAGAGGGAAGCCAGTGCTGGCAGCCAGGAGAAGGAAGGCATATTCTTGCACGAATCTTCATGTATCAGGCCTCTAGTACTATCTAATAAAAGAGTAATATGCAAATTAACTGTACCTCTGCTACACCCACCAGCCAGTCAGGAGCAAGTATGCAAATTAACCCAATCAAGATGGCTGCGGCCATGGAGCAAGCAGGAGGCTTGGGTTTCCCCAGTAATAGAGGAAGCCAAACTTTCCACACACCTTGGCTGGCCTAGGCCTGCACTCAAGGCTACAAAGTTTCAATTATAGAAGATAAATAAATTGCAACAAAAATGGCGGCAGCCAAGGAGCTGGAGAGAGCAGGAGGCTTGGGTTGCCCCCGGCGATGGAGGAAGCCAAGTTCCTGCAATTCTGGCCTGCCTTGGCCTCCGCTACAAAGTTTCAGTTATAGAAGATAAATCCCAACAAAAATGGCTGCGGGCACAGAGCAAGCAGGAGGATTGGCTCCGCTCCAGGCTACAAAGTTTCAATTATAGAAGATAAATAAACCCCATATCCCAGAGCCTCTGCTTGGGTCACCGGGAGGCGTGACCAGCCTGCAAACCACCACAGGCCCCTCACCCAGGCAACCCCATGCCCCAAGGGAACCTCCACCCTGATATGGGATACCCTTCAGGGCAAACCAGCTGACCCCCACCTGTGCACCAGGCCTCAATCCTATCTAATAAAAAAATAATATGCAAATTGACCATCACTCTAACACAAAAGATGGCTGCCCCCATGTGGACACAAAATGGCTTCCACAAAATGGCCAACAGGGGAGGGCAGTTGGGAGTGACCAGGTCTGTAAGGGAGGGCAGTTGTGCGTGATCAGGCCTGCAGGGGAGGGCAGTTAGAGGTGACCAGGCTGGCAGAAGAGGGAAGTTGGGGATAACCAGGCGTGCAGGGAAGAGCAGTTGGAGGGGACCCAGGCCTGCAGGGGAGAGAAATTGCGGGGGGAGGGGGCCAGGCCTGCAGGGGAGGTCAGTTAGGGTTGACCAGGCCTGCAGGGGAGGGTAGTTAGGAGCAAAGCAGCTGGCAGGGGAGGAATTAGGCATCAGTCAGACTGGCAGGGGAGTGGTTAGGGGGTGATCAGGCTGGCACACAAAAGCTGTTGTGGGCAATCAGGAAGGCAGGCAGGGGAGCAGTTGGAAGCTAGCAATCCTGGATTATGAAAGTGGTCCCAAATTGGAGAGGGTGCAGGCCAGGCTGAGGAACGTCCCCCCACCCCCCCAGCCTATGCACGAGTTTTGTGCACTGGGCCTCTAGTAAATAAATAATGATGGAATTGAAATGTAACCCATAGAATAAGATATTTTGGGTCCATGCTGATGTAATAAATCTTCAGCTGACTGACTGGTTCCATTCCTCACATTGAAGTTTCAGTAAACGAATGTGAGGGGAAAGAGAAAAATAAAGAATTATTAAGCAAACACCACAGTAATAATGTGTTTCTATAAACACTGATAGATCCTGAAATTAGTAATTGGAAGTTTCAGGAGAAATAGCACTGCATAGTCTTAAAAGATTCCCGACATTATAAGGAGAAATATACATTTATAGCAAAGAAACTTGGCAGACTGCAACTTGAGGGAGGAAGTCAGTCAATTTTTAATTTGGGGATTTCCTTAAAATTTTTAAGTTTAATGTTTTATTATGAACTAGAGGCCCAGTGCAGAGATTCCTGCACAGGTGTGGTCTGGCCAGCCTACCCTGATGGGGGCCAATTGGCCTGGGCCAGGCCAGCAGTGAGAGGTGGGAAGGGGGTGTGAGAGGTGGTGGGGGCCTTATAAGGCCCCAATTGGGCTGGTTGGCTGCCACACTGGTCATTCTGGCCATTCCATTGTTCTGGTCACTTGACTTTTATAATATACTAGAGACCCGTTGCAAGAAGATTCCTGCAAGAATAGGGCTTCCTGCGGCCTGAGCAAAGCTCCCTCCTTTCGCTACTGCCTCGCTCCCTCCATTCTCCACTACCTTGCTCCCTCCCATTTCCTCTGCCTCGCTCCTTAGTGTCTCCTCTGCCCCCCTCCCTTGTGTCTCCAATGCCTCACTTCCTCGCGTCTCTGCTGCCTCACTCCCTCATGTCTCCATTGCCTCGCTCCCTTCTCTGTTGCCTCCTTCCCTCCCGTCTCCTCTGCCTCGCTCCATCCCTTCTCTGCTGCATCACTCCCTCCCATCTCCTCTGCCTTACTCCCTTCTGTGCTGCCTTGCTCCCTCGCTCCCCCCACCTGCTTCCCTCAGTTCTCCCCCACCCTGCTTGCTTACTTCTCCGCAGCTTTGCTCCCTTTTGCAGTGCTTGGCTTCCTTCTACACTGTCTTCTGCACCTGGATATGCAAATTAACCCCCATCTTGGTTGGGTTAATTTGCATATGCACTCTGATTGACTGGTGGGCATGGCTGGTGGGTGTAGCAGAGGTACAGTCAACTTGCATATTACTCTTTTATTAGATAGGATAGACTAGAGGCCTGGTGCACAAAATTAGTGCAGGGGGTGGGGTGAAAAGTTCCTCAGCCTAGCCTGCACTCTCTCTAATCTGGGACCTCTTGAGGGATGTCTGACTGCCCGTTTAGGCCCAATCACGATCAGGCCTAAATGGGCAGTCAGACATCCGTTTCACAATCTAGGACTGCTGGCTCCAAACTGCTCCCCTGCCTGCCTTCCTGATTGCCCATAACAGCTTTTGTCTGCCAACCTGACCACCCCCTAACCACTCTCCTGCCATCCTGATTCATTCCTAATTGTTCCCCTGTCAGCCTGTTTACCCCTAACTGTCTTACCCTGCAGGCCTGGTCACCCCTAACTGCCCTCCCCTGCAGGCCTGGTCCCCCACAACTGCTCTCCCTTGCAGGCCTGGGTCCCCTCCAATTGCCCTTTTCTGCAGGCCCAGTCACACCCAACTTCCCTCCTCTGCTGACCAGGTCACCTCTGACTGCCCTCCCCTGCAAGCTTGATCGCCCCAACTACCCTCCCTTGTTGGCCATCTTGTGGTGGTCATCTTGTGTCTACATGGGGGCAGGATCTTTTTATCCCTTCATTTTTTGATAAATATTTATTGTTTTATGATTATTACAGGTGTTCCTTCCCCCCCCCCCATAGCTCCCCTCCACCTGATTCCACAACCCAACCGATGCCCTTACCCCCCACCATTGTCTTCATCCATAGCTGTAAGATTTTTGTCCAATCTCATCCTGACCCCTCACACCCTCTTCCCCCTGAGACTTGTCAGTCCACTCCCTTTCTATGTCCCTGATTCTATTATATTCATCAGTCCATTCTGTTAATCAGATTCTTTATTCACTTGATTTTTAGATTTACTTGTTGGTAGGTATGTATTTGTTGTCATTTTGTTGTTCATAGTTTTTATCTTTACCTTTTTCTTCTTTTTCCTCTTCTTAAAGAATACCCTTCACTGTTTCATATAACCCTGGTTTGGTGGTGACGAACTCCTTTAGCTTTTTGTTGTCTGTGAAGCTCTTTATCTGCCCTTCAATTCTGAATGATAGCTTTACTGGGTAGAGTAATCTTGGTTGTAGATTCTTGCTGTTCATTACTTTGAATATTTCTTGTCACTACCATCTGGCCTGCATAGTTTCTGTGGAGAAATCAGCTGACAGTCATATGGGTACTCCCTTGTAGGTAACTGTTTTTCTCTTGCTGCTTTCAAGATTCTCTCTTTGTCTTTTGACCTTGGCATTTTTATAATGATGTGTCTTGGTGTGCTCCTCTTTGGATTACTTTTGTTTGGTGTTCTCTGTGCTTCCTGGGCTTGTAAGTTTATAACTTTCACCAGGTAGGGAAAATTTTCTGTCACTATTTATTCTAATAGGTTTTTAATATTTTGCTCTCTCTCTTCTTCTGGCACCCCAACAATTCGGATGTTGGTATGCTTAAAGTTGTCCCATAGGCTCCTTACACTATGTTCATATTTTTGGATTCTTTTTTCTTTTTGTTTTTCTGGTTGTGTGTTTTTGTTTCCTCATATTTCAGATCTTTGGTTTGATTCTTGGGGTCCTTTGATCTACAGTTGAATTTCTGTATATTCTTTATTTCAGACAATGTATGCTTAATTTCTGATCAGTCCTTTTCCATTTTTTTGGCATTCTCATTAAGGTCTCACTAAGGTCCTCAGAGGTCTCATCAAGTTTCTCAACGGTTTTTAGAAGATTCTTGAGTAACCTTGTAAATGTGTTCCTGAACTCTTAAGTTCAGTAGTCTGCTTTCCTTCATTTCTTTCATTCATAACATGTTTCTTTGTCTCTGTATTTTGCTGCTTCCTTGTGTTGATGGAGTGGAAGAACTGCTGTACTGGAGACACACCTATGGGGCAGGACTTGCTTTAGTGGGGCTTCGGTGCTCACCGAGTCTACCTCTTGAATGTCACTTATGGATGTGAGTGTCAGTTATGGATTGAGCGCTGCAATTTGTTAGATTAAGCTGCTATAGGGCAGGCCATTTATATTCAAATGCCACTGCGCCCACCTTGGGTGGGTTGGCAGATTGTGCGGGGTGGGGTCTCAGGGAATCACTAGGCTAGGGCGTGGCAAACAGTGATGGCTGCTGGTCATCCATCTCTGCATCTCCACGTTTCCAAGTCCCTGAGTCCCGTGTCCCAGCGCAGTGAACAATGATTTCTGCACACACCTCTGCGAGGGATCCACCCTCACTTTTTGACTGATGGCAGACAGTCCAGCTTCTCTCCATAGGAGTCTGGTCCCCAGGGTCTCCCCAGAAACTGGAGTTCAAAATAATCAGGAGCTTGTTTTCCCTTGGGTTGCAAAAAGCAGCGCATTCAATCGCTTGCCACCAGCCTGGTTCGTGTGCCTCTGTATCTCAGCTTTTCAGCGCTTGTGAATGTCTCAATGCTCTTTTCTCTTTCTAGTTGTAGAACTTCTACTCGGCCAGCTTTCCTGTGGTCCTGGATGATAGATGTTTTGTCTTTTAGTTGCAGTTTTGAAATTGTTGTGTGAAGCAGTAGTGTAGGTGTTTACTTATGCCGACATCTTGGTTTCTCTCCGGGGGAAGGATCTTTGACCACATGGGGGCAGCAATCTTGTGTGTTAGAATTATGGTCAATCTGCATATTACTCTTTTATTAGATAGGATAGAGGCCTGTTGCACAGGTGGGTGCCGGCTGGTTTGGCCTGAAGGGTGTCCTGGATCAGGGTCAGGGTTCCCTTGTGGAGTGGGACAGCCAGGGTGAGGGGCCTGTGATGGTTTCCAGGCAGGCCACATTGCCTGGTGACCCAAGCAGAGGCCCTAATATCTGGGGTTTATTTATCTTCTATAATTGAAACTTTGTAGCCTGGAGCGGAGCCAAGCCTTCTGCTCGTTCCGTGGGTGCAGCCATTTCTGTTGAGTTTTATTCATCTTCTATAATTGAAACTTGTAGCCTTAAGCACAGGCCTGGGCCGGCCATGGCAGGTGGAAAGCATGGCTTCCTGCATCTTCGGGTGCAACTCAAGCCTCCAGCTCCGTGGCTGCCATCATTTTTATTTATCTTCTATCATTGAAACTTTGTGGCATTGAGTGGAGGCCTGAGCCGGCAAGGGCAGGCAGAAAGCTTGGCTTCCTCAGTTGCTGAGGGAACCTAAGCCTCACTCCTGCTCTCTGTGGACACAACCTTATTGGTTGGGTTTATTTGTATATTTGCTCCTGATTGCCTGCTGGGCGTGGCTAGTGGGCATGGCTTGTGGGTGTATCGAATGTATGGTCAATTTGATTATTACTTTTTTATTAGATAGGATATTTGAAGTTATCACATCTTAGCATATTTTGAAGGAGTTAAATGACTTTTAAGTGAAATTAATGATCATTTATAGATGTTAGTACAACAGAAAGGTAAGGAATGTTTTGAAATAATGTGGTACACAAATATTTTGCAAAGGATTTTGCAGATAGCTGCTGTAGATAGTTCTGGTTTTAAGGATAATGTAGTTAAATTTCACAACAATCTAAGGACCTAATTCTGGTGGAGAATATCCAGTGGAACCTTTGGGGAGTTTAAAGTTTTGTAGGCAACTTGAACCTTTGTAGAACCTTGTTCTAATTGCAATTACATAACCTTGAGAGGTTACTGCAAAGTATTGGTTTTATGTTTACATAGGAATTTATATTGCTTTTTTTCACAGGTTAGTATAGAAATAAAGCATGTTCCAAGGTCTTTTTTGTTTAAGGAAATGATTATCGGTTGTTACTTTGAGAATATTGCAATGGTTTTTATAGAAAAAGTAAGTAATGCCGAGACTGGTTTGCCTCAGTGGATAGAGCATCGGACTGCGGACTGAAGGGTCCCGGGTTCAATTCCGGTCAAGGGCATGTACCTTGGCTGCGGGCACATCCCCAGTAGGGAGCGTGCAGGAGGCAGCTGGTTGATGTTTCTCTCTCATCGATGTTTCTGACTTTCTATCCCTCTCCCTTCCGCTCTGTAAAAAGTCAATAAAATATATTTTTAAAAAAAAGAAAGAAAAAGCAAGTAATAACAAATTTAAAAAATATTTTAATCTTTATTGTTCAGTTTATTAATTACATTGTTCCCCTTTTCCCCCCTCCAGCCGGTACCCATCCCACCCTCCACCCTCACCTACCCCCCGCCCCCCGCACTGTCCTCTCCCATAGTTCATGATTCGTGTCCAGTCTCTTGCTGCACCTCCCACACCCCTTTTCTCCCCAAGAATTGTCAGTCCATTCTCTCTCTATGCCCATGATTGTTATATTCAGCAGTTTATCCTGTTCATCAGATTTTTAATTCACTTGATTTTTAGATTCGTTTGTTGATAGATGTGTATTTGTTGTGCATAATTTTTATTTTTACCTTTTTCTTCTTCCTCTTCTTAAAGAGTATCTTTCAGCATTTCATATAATATTGGTTTGGCAGTGATGAACTCCTTTAGCTTTTTCTTATCTGCAAAGCACTTTATCTGACCTTCAATTCTGAATGATAGCTTTGCTGGATAGAGTAATCTTGGTTGTAGATTCTTGCTATTCATCACTTTGAATATTTCTTGCCACTCCCGTCTGGCCTGCATCGTCTCTGTTGAGAAATCCACTGACAATGGTATGGGTGCTCCCTTATAGGTAACTAACTGTTTTTCTCTTGCTGCTTTTAATCTTCTCTCTTTGTCTTTTGCTCTTGGCATTTTAATTATGTTGTGTCTTGGTGTGGTCCTCTTTGGATTCTTATAGATTGGGGTTCTGTGCACTTCTTAGATTTTTAAGTCAATTTCTTTCACCAGGTAGGGGAAGTTTTTGGTCACTATTTCTTCAAATAGGTTTTCATTATCTTGCGCTCTCTCTTTTTTGGCACCCCTATAACTTGGATGTTGGTATGCTTGAGGTTGTTCCAGAGGCCCCTTACACTGTCTTCAATTATCTGGATTCTTTTGTTTTCTTGCCTTTCCAGCTGAGTAGATTTTGCCTCTTTGTATTTCAAATTTTTGACTTGGTTCTTGTGATCCTCTAGATTGCTTTTAGGTCTTTGTATAATATTTTTTGTTTCAGTCAGTGTATGCTTAATTTCTAGTTGGTCCTTTTTCATTTCCTCGTAGATCCTGTTCATTTTCTTGTAGGTCTCGGCCTTTTCTAGAGCCCCTTGAAAAACCTTATAACCGTGGTTTTGAACTTTTTGTCTAGTCTTTTTTTTCCCTCCATTTCTTTCCCATCTGATTTCTTTCCATGTCTCTGCATGGTGGCTGCTTTCCTGAGTTGGTCGCTTACCTTTGTGTGGTAGATGTCCTCTAAGGGACAGTGGCTCAGCCTCCCCAGTTACCTGAGGTGGATACTCTTGGTGCAGCCCTTTATGGGTTGCACTGTCTTGTTGAAGTTAAGCCTAGATTATTGTTGTTAGCTCTAGGAGGGTTTGACCTCCAGGCCAATTGGCTGTGTGGATCAGCTGTGCTCAGGTTGCGTGGGCGGAGTTTCAGGGCTGAGCAGGCAGCCTTGATTTCTGTCAGCTCTGCCCTATGTGGCACCTGGGTCTCTGTGCCAGTTGGTAATGGCTGCCCGCACCTCTGAGAGAAAGCTGCCGCCAAGCTCTACCGATTGCTGGACAATTCAGCCTTTCCCCAAATGCGTCTGCACACCCAAAGTCTTACCCAGAGTTGTAAAACAATGCAGTCCTGTGGTTTTCCGAATGAGAGAGCAAGTCACGAGTCCTCTCTGGGTGCTCATGTGCTTCTGCTGTTCCCAAGTTCACGCACCCTCTCCACAAGCTTGCAGACCTCTGCAGTGCCCAAGTTTCAGCGTGCTTTCTTACTGTCCAGTTTCACCCAGTATGAGTGTGGGTTCCCCGCACCTCGCCTGGAACTGGGGAATCAGTGCAGCGGGGCGCCTTTGTCATAGTCCCTGTTTGAAAAACCAGCCGGGTTTGCAGCCGCCTGCCCTATCTGCTCACAAGCGTGCACGTCCCAAACCTCTGACTCCGCGCGTATCTTCAGTGCTGCCCTCTGCCACTCCTCTGAGTCACAGTTTCTTATCTTTACTTTTATTTGTGGAATTTTCACTCAGCCAGCTTTCCCGTGATTCTGGATGATGTTCGTTCTGTCCTTTAGTTGTAGTTTTGAAATTGTTGTGTGGGGCAGCAAGATAGGTGTTTACCTATGCCGCCATCTTGGTTCCTCCTCAATAACAAATTTTGAGAGCATTTTTCTGAGCAATACATTTTTGGAAAACACTTCTGTTCTTTTCTCATTATAGTGAGGTGTTGCATATCTTTTAAACCTAACCCTGCTAATGTGAGAGGATATCAATTTACTTAAATATGAAATATGATTAAATATATAAATCAAAGTCACACAGTGATTCATGAACTACACTATTCTATTTGGAACATAAATAATTGATGTTTCTGTATACATTTTTATTAAACAGAGATAAGGGATCTTTTTTTTCTCCCAAAAGCTCCATATTGTAACAAAGAATAAAGCCTAGATAAATAATGCACAAGTTAACAGAACTCACTATTGACAAAGTCAGAATTTGAACCCAATTCTTGTGATATGCTAGAAATATTATGAAGGGGCCATCAGGGAGATCTGGTTTGTGAAGGAGATATTTGGAGTGTTGTTTTACTGTATCATATGGGATCTCCTTATCTCCACTCTGCCTCTCTTTACCTTATTCATCTTTCATACTGTCTACTTTTCTCTTATGTTCCTTATCTTTATTAGTGATATCATCGTAGTTTTGTGAAATTCACTTAGGAATAGAGTGATCTTAATTAGAATAGATTTCATGTTTCAAATTTTAAACACATTAAAACATTTTTTTATCCATCCATTCAACTGTGCTAGAAATCTTGATATCATCTTGAATTTTTTTTTAACCATCCACCTCTAAGTGTTTCTTGGATTCTGTCCCTGAACTATTTTGCAAATCTATCAGCCTCTTCCCCTTCATGTAGCCTTGCTTGGTTTCCAGTGCTCTTTGTATCCCCGTGGACAGTTACTAGCCTCCTAAAGGTTTCTCCTACTCTCTCTCCTGTGAAAATTGATTCCTCTACATTAAAGGGTACACAAAGTTGGAGCGAAGGCATTACATTTTTATTTTCACTAATTGCTAAATAAAATTAGTATTTACTCCTATTATGAATAAAGCAATAATCCACAGTAATATTAGCAGTACTTGTGACTTGGTCACCAATGGAAAGCATATAGGTTTCCTATCATATTACAGTTGTTGAAGATAGCTTGAATATCATCTATGCCTATGATATTTTGGCATATTTTGAAATTATAGTAGTTTACATATATTTGCCATATCTTGTTATTTAATGTATTAATAAGGCATATAAATTATATCACAGCTTTTAAATATTTTAATTACTATTTGCCCATATAATTGGTTTTGTAATCCTCTCTCATTTTATGCATTTAAAATATTATCTACACTAAGAAAAGAGAAAGATGCAAATTGACTGTACCTTCATGATGCCCACCAGCCAAACAAGAGTATGCAAATTAACCCAACAAAGATAGCAGATTAATTTTGCATGCTCAGGCATCCCACACCACCCTAGCCACTCTGGGCCTCTGGGCAGCATGTGAAGGGGAAAGGCGGCTCCAGCTTGAGTGAAGGTGGTGCTGGCGGCCAGGGGAAGGAAGGCCCATTCTTGCATGAATCATCGTGCATTAGGCCTCTAGTCCTGTAATAAAATTCTAAAATTAGATAATGATAATAATTGCAGTTGGCCTTTGAAAGACTAAAAAAACACTAAATTGTACATTTTGAAATGATGCATTATATATTTGTGAATTATCTCTATATATAAAAGCCTAAGCAACCATTATGACTGAATGACTGGAACTACTGGTCAACCATTTGTTATGAGAGGGAAGAGGGAGGGAGGCAGGGAATCATGTAGTGGCGGGGCACCGACACAGCATCAGCATGTGGCATCTGTTCCTTCTGTGCCCAGCTGGGCGACTGTTGGCTCCTCTCCCGACCCTGCTGGGCCTCAGGCCCTGGGCTAGGATGGGGAACTGGGGGTGGGTGGTGGCAGACACAACTCCTTTCCCAGGGGGGTCAAGGGCCGGCGCCTTCCTTGGGGTCCGAAGGCCAACTTCCCGTGTCCCATCCCTTCCCCTTGGATGGCCAACTTCCCACAGTCCTCCCCGCCCCCCACAACCTTTCTTCTGGCCAGCACGCCCCCATCAGCCTGGCCCCAATTAGCCCTGATTGCTGACCAGGCCTAGAGACCTCACCCATGCATGAATTCATGCACTGGGCCTCTAGTAGCTAAATAATGCTGTCATAAAAATATTATTTTGATAATGGGTCCGTAGCCTTTATCAGACTGTGTATCTGTGGTACCTAATGCTTGCAACCCCTTTCTTTTTACCTGGAAATGTATCCCCTGCTCCCAGTTGATACCTAGAAAATTAGATACTTTTCCAAAACCAAGAACATTATTTCAATAAAGCCTCTTCCAACTTCCTGGCCAGTTCTTTTTGTGTATTCTTAGAAATGCTTGTGTAGGTCTCTCATACTTTAACCCCAGTGTTTATTAACTAGATTGATAGTCCCCTCAATGTTTTGATCATGCATGATATGTCTTTTGTGTCCCTAGCATCTGGTATGATGCCTGTCACATAGTAGATGGTCTACGGAGTAAGTGAATAATGAGGCTTTGGTGTGGCATAAGAAATACATTAGGATGCGAATGTTACTGAGGGAAGGAAAGAAGAATCATTTTTTTCCCCTACTAAAATCAGTTTATAGTCTCTGCTTTCTAAAAAGTACTTAAGTGTTTTTTGCTAAGATCTTAATTTGATCAGTAATCAATCATATATTCAAACATATCTCTCTTTCAGGGAAATTAAAATTTAATCAGCAAAACTCATCAATTTGTACATTTAAAATGTGTACATTTGCTCACCTGGCATGGCTCAGTGGTTCAGTCTTGACCAGTGAACCGCGAGGTCATGGTTTGATTTCCAGTCAGGGCACATGTCCGTGTTGCTGGCTTGATACCCAGTGTGCAGGAGGTAGCTAATCAGTGATTCTCTCTCATCATTGATGTTTCTCTCTGTCCCCTTCCCTTCCTCTCTGAAATAAAAAAATTATATTTAAAAATGTGCACATTTTATTGCATATAAAGTTTATCTCAGTAGTCCTGGCCAGGTAGCTCAGTTTGTTAGAGCATCATCCCAATGTGGGTTTAATCCCTCATCAGGGCATGGAAAAAGAAAAAAAGGATTGTAAGTATATCTCAATAAAAAACTAGAAAAAAATTGAGACAGGAAAGAGAAAAACATCTTAATGGCATAATGACTGATTAAAGAACCGATATAACAATGAAGAAAAAGACTATAGTGGAGCACAGTATGTCAGAATTGCAGCCTGCGGGCCGCATGTGGCTCACAACAAATATTTTTGTGGCCCTGCCAATATAATGATATGTAAGAAACGTTTTGATAAAAATTTTGTAATTTAATTTTTACAATATCCTGTTATATGTAACCAGTGGTCTGGTGCACAAATTTGTCCACATAGAAAGGAAATTAATTAGAAGAAATATTTTAATATCACTACCCTTTATAATAGAAGTGTCAACTAAATTCACAATTGATAATGATAGATCGAAACACACATGTGTGATTGGCGCCAGTGAGAGCTTTATATGTATCGCACATGTGCAAGTCAACTTAATCTTTTATATAGAATAAACTTGCTTAATTAGACCTGATTTCTGATGTAGCTCAACTTTTTTCAGCAACACAGCAGTAAATATCAACACAAAACAGATTATTATTGTAGATCACACAGGGAGAACATAAGGTAAAATATTTAACTGCAGCAGTGTTTGACTGTATTCTCTGCGGTGAGAAAACCTGAAGACATTTTCAAGGTCCACCATTTCTTATTTCTTTTCAGTCTGGTCAAGTTTCTAAACTTTCTATATCTCCATTTTCTGGCTAATGAAAAGAAAATAGGATTCTACCGAGTCTTCTACTACCTGCTCCAGGACTTCTGTAAGGATCAAATGAGATGAGGCACAGGAAAATGCTTCACAGACATTTGGTTGAAGTGTGAAATGTTTGCACCTGGCTATAAAGCAAGTCGTGGTCTTAGGCTGAAGGAACTCCAAGGGAGGGGAAGCCGGGTGTTGCTATGTCATGTCATTACCCAGCGCCCACAGCTGAATGTTTCAGGGCTGGGCTGGGCTCTGGGCTGCATTTTACGCTGTGGGGTCTTAGCAGCATTGACTGCAATTTGGTGGGGTATTTCTCAGGGATGGTGATGGGGCCTGTGTCCCACTTGGGAGAAGCCGAGTATTGCTCTGTGGGTGTCAGGTCCGTGGTGCCATTTCTTTGTAAATGGCCAGTGCATATCACAGCACCTCCTGCACTGAGCATCTGCCCCTGATGGTAATTGTGCATCATAGCGACTGGTCGGATGGTCAGAGACAGCATATTAGCCTTTATAGATGTAGATTATTAATAATGAACTACAACATTCGCTAATGAATGATTACTATAGTAGTGTTGTATTTATTTCCTTTACATGCAGGCACACCATTTCTTCCCACTAATACTAGTAGTGAATATTTTAGCAGCTGATTGCCACGTCATTAGTCTTATACTGACTTGTTTGGTGTGCGCAATAGGAAATATTTTGCTTTTGAGAACAAGAAAAATATTTTATTTGCATTACGTTTATTAATTTGTACACTTATTCAATTTCTTGTAAGTTAATGTTCAAGAAAAAATATTAATTTTTATTAAAATGTTCTATTATTTTATGCTAATGATTATTCATTTACTTCAGTTCTTTGTATTCAGCATGTCTCTATCAAAATAAACCTACGTTTCTATGAAAATGGAAGCTTTTGGTTTTTTTGCGGCCACATAAACTAAAACCTTGTTTATTTGGCCCACATTAGCCTTTGAGTTTGACATGCTTGGTGTAGCACATACTCAAATGCCACATGAGAGTTAGAGATAAAAGGAGAAATCCCTGGGAGCCTAAGTGGTTATTATTCTGTGTAGTATTTGGGAAGGCAGAAAAAAGAATGACAGCATTGCAGCCAGTGAAATGGTGAGGACAGAGGCTGAGAAGTGGGCAAGAATAAGGCATGTTCAGAGAAAGTCAGTCAGGTGACTTTTAGAGTATTTCAGATGTGACATGCTAAGTCCTGAGGAAGAATGGCACTGGATAGCTGGGAAAGCGTGATCAAATCAGGGATTAGAGAACCAATTGGAGGAGTCAAAAATAACTGGAACGTTGGTCTCAGTTAATTGGTGAAAAAATAGAGAAGTGAAGGAACAGGGCAAGGTTTTTTGGAGATAGTACATAATTATATTTCTATCGATTAAAAATATCAAGTTTATTTTTGCATCTAAATTGATCTCAGAATAACCCGTTTTGTAGAAATGAAATCATGTTTTACATTTAATTACACTTTACAATGTAAAATGCAATATAAGAAAATACTGTGTTGTCATAAAAATATAATGTTGCCTTCTTTGTATGTATGTGGGTTTTGTTTTCTTTCAGATTACAGTATAGTTAGTGATGTTGTACTTCAAGATTTACTGGCATATGTATCTTCAAAGCATTCCTATCTCCGAGACCTCTGTCCAAGGCTGCCCCAGGAAGTGAGTAGTGTGGAGTTTGTGGCCCTGGAGCAGCTCCAGCCCGGCCTGCTAGTCCATGCGTTGCTCAGAGTGGTGGATGTCACTGTACTGACAGGTGATCATTTGGGACAACTCCTTAATTATATATTCTAAAATAAGATATAAAACCTTCTTAGTATACAATTTGGTTATCATTCTATATTTATCATTAGACATTATAAATAAAACAGTCCTTTTTTCCCCAGAGGCGGTATATAGTTATAGAGGACAGAAGCAAAGGAAAGTTCTGTTAACAGTGGAACAGGCCCAAGGTCAACATTATGTGCTTGTATTATGGGGTTGTGGAGCAGCCTGGTACCCTCAACTTCAAAGGAAAAAAGGTAAATACAACAAAAGCTTTTAATCTACTTATAGTTATGTAAATGATTAATGCTTATGAGCCTAAGTGAGAATCTCAAGAGGTTAGATTACATTTGAAATATGAGATTATGAATTATTCTTGTTATAATTTTATATCTCCTATAAGCAAATCAGTAATCCAAAAAGTCCTCTGAATTAACAGTAGTAAAAGAAAAGCTTCCATTTATTCCTAAACATACTACTTTACCATTTAAGTGGAGGTCTGATCTCAGTACTCCTTAAAATTTTAATTCTGGAGAAGCTTCTATAATTTTTATTCAGCCAAAGTCCTCTGCTAAATAAACCTCTCTCTGGTATAGGTTGATGTTCAACCACTTAGCCATGCTGGCCAGGTTACTCCAGTTACTTTAAACTAGGGCCCAGTGCATGAATTTGTGCACGTTAAAAGGAACTGTGGGCTGCGAGGCTGCAGTAGACACAGAGATGGGTCTTGGCTCATCATCCATGCCCCACCTGGCCCCTCCTGGAATGCCCCCCGGTCTCCTGTCTGCGATTGGGGCTGGTGCCAGCAGCAGGTGCAAGTGGGGCTGGTGCAGTCAGCAGGTACAAGTGGTGGCTGCTGCTCCAATCGGCCCTCAGGAGCAGGGGGAGGTGGAGAAGCCCTCAGGGATGGTTCCAGCTGCAGGGCCTGCAGCTGCTGCTCACACCTGCTGATGGCGCTAAGAGATTGGGACCAGTGATGCGTACTGGCAGCAGGTGCGAGTGGGGCTGGCGCTGGCAGTGGGTGCAAGCAGTGGCTCTGGCGCTGGCAGTGGGTGTGAGAGGGAACATCGCCAGCAACAGATGTGAGCAGCAGCTGCCAGCTTTGATCTCCCCTTAGGAACAGGGGGAGGTGGAGAAGCTCTGAGGGGAGATTGGGACCAGCAGCCTCTGCTCATACCCGCTGATGGCGCCAAGCTGATGGCCAGTGTTGGGCACCAGCAGTGGGTGTGAGTGGTGGCTTTGGCACCAGCTACAGGTGTGAGCGGGGCCGGTGCTGGCAGCAGGTGTGAGTGCCAGGCGAGACTGCAGCACGTGGGAGCAGAATTTTCAGTAACCACCAGAGGTGCCTTGGTCTGGTGCCCCCACCCACCTGCTACACCATCCCGCCATGCCCGACGCCCACCATGTTCCACGCATGCCCCCTGGTGGTCAGCACACATCTAGCTTCTGGTTGTTCGGTTGTTCCAGTTGTCTCACCACTTGGTCTATTTGCATATTAGCCTTTTATTACATAGGATGTGTAGATTACTAGCCATCCATAGAATGTTTATGTTTAAAATATGATCCATGATTACATTTTTCTTTACAGTACAAATTAATAATCTGTCATGTATCAAATAAGTGGAATTGATGTTATAATAAAATAGTACATTTTTCTTTTGGATATTATGTCATCCTTTAGTTATAACAGTCAGAGATAATATAATTAGTGGTTCATGAGTTACTTTACCCTGATAAAAACTAATTCATAGATTAAGTGTGTGATCATTCTATTTACCTGAATATCTTTTCCCAAACTTTTACCTACAAAAAAGTTAGCTAAAGATAGAATCTGTCACACTGTCTCCCTTAATCATTAATAGCCTATGACTAAGGTTTGAGATAAGTCTGACTTTTGGCTTTTATGTTATGATCAAACAGTGACAAACATTTGTTTAGTTGAGAAATCAGATAAACATATGTCAATGATAGGTTAACTTTCATTATTGACCACTGTTTCATCACCAAATCATGAGTTTAGTGCATGCTGATCAAAATGTAGGCCAGAGGTGTTATTCCAGTTCTAATGAAGCTATAGCAAAGCAGATTGCTTCATGCTTAATGGGAATATTCTCTTAAAATGAATAGCTATTAGGCTAATAGAAGAGAAAGTATAGTTTATTCTAGATAATTCTATGATATTTAGGTTAATACTGAAAATTTATGAATCAAAGCATAAAGATATATTTGTTCTTTATTTGTTCAGCATACTTATAACCATGATTTTTTTTTTTTAAAAAATTCACCTTTATTGTTGAAACTAGAAGTCCAGTGCACAAAATTTGTGCACTTGGGTGGGGTAGGATGTCCCTCAGCCCAGCCTGCACTCTCTTCAATTTGGGACCCCTCGGGGGATGTCCGACTGCCTGTTTAGGCCCAATCCCTTTGGACAACCAGCAGTCGGACATCTCTCTCAAAATCTGGGACTGCTGGCTCTCAACCGCTTGCCTGCCTGATGACGCTAACTGCTTCTGCCTGCCCTCCCCTGCAGGTTTGATTGCCCCCAACTGCCCTCCCTTGCAGGCCTGGTCCCTCCCAATTGCTCTCCCCTGCTGGCCATCTTGTGGTGGCCATCTTGTGTCCACATGGGAGAAGGATCTTTGACTATATGGGGGCAGCCATCTTATGTGTTGGAGTGATGGTCAATCTGCATATTGTTCTTTTATTAGATAGAATAGAGGCCTGGTGCACAGGTGGGGGCCAGCTGGTTTTCCCTGAAGGGTGTCTTAGATCAGGGTAGGGGTTCCCTCGGGGTGTGGGGTGGCCTGGGTGAGGGGCTTGTGGAGGTTTGCAGGCTGGCCACACCCCCCAGTGACCCAAGTGGAGGCCTTGGTATCTGGGATTAATCTATGTCTACAATTGAAATTTTGTAGCCTGGAGTGGAGCCAAGCCTTCTGCTTGCTCCGTGGTGGCAGCCATTTCTGTTTGAAACATTGTACCCTAGAGTGGAGGCCTAGGCCAGCAACAGCAGACAGAAAGCTTGGATTCCTCCATTGCCAGGGAAACCCAAGCCTCTGTTCTCTCCAGCTCAGTGTCGGCCTCCATTTCTGTATCTTTTATAATTGAAACTTTGTAGCATTGAGTGGAGGACTAGACCTGCAATGGCAGGTGGAAAGCTTGGCTTCCTCTGTTGTTGGGGAAACCCAAGCTTTCCTCCTGCTCTCAGTGGCAGCAGCCATCTTGGTTGGCGTTTAATTGCATAATCCTCTCCTGATTGGCTGGTGGGCATGGCTGTGGGCGTGGTTTGTGGGCGTAGCGAAGATATGGTCAAATTTGCATATTACTCTTTTATTCGATAGGATTGGCCATATTTCTTTTTTTTTTTTTAATATATTTTATTGATTTTTTACAGAGCGGAAGGGAGAGGGATAGAAAGTCAGAAACATCGATGAAAGAGAAACATCGATCAGCTGCCTCTTGCATGCCCCCTACTGGGATTGTGCCCACAGCCAAGGTACATGCCCTTGACCGGAATCGAACCCGGGACCCTTCAGTCCACAGTCCGACGCTCTATCCACTGAGCCAAACCGGTCACGGCGGCCATATTTCTTAATTGGATTGTTTCTCTTCCTTTTGTTGAGTTATATGAGTACTTTATATATTTTGGAAATTAACCCCTTATTAGATGTCTCATTGGCAAATATGTTCTCCCATACAATAGGTTCCCTTTCATTTTGATGCTGGTTTAATTTGCTGTGCAGAAGCTTTTTATTTTGATGTAGTCCCATTTGTATATTTTTTTCTTTTTGTTGTGCTAGTATCAGTGAACATTCTGCTATGTGAAATGTCTAAGATTTTGCTGCCTACATTTTCTTCTAGGATTTTTATAGTTTCATGACTTACATTTAAGTTTTTTATCCAATTTGAGATTATTCTTGTGTATGGTATAAGTTCGTGGTATAGTTTGTTTCTTTTCCTTTTTTTCTGGCATGCATCTGTCTAATTTTCCCCACACCATTTATTGAAGAGACAGTCTTTATTGTATGATCTTGCTTCCTTTGTCACATATTAATTGAGCATGTGGCTTGTGTCTATTTCTGGGTTCTCTGTTCTGCTCCACTGGTCTATATGCCTGTTCTTGTGCCAGTACTGGCTTGTTATGAGTACAGTGGCTTTGTGGTATAGCTTGATATCCGATGTTGTGATCCCTCCAACTTTTTTCTTCTTTCTTAAGATTGGTGTGATGATTTGAGGTCTCTTTTGGTTGCATATAAAATTTTGGGGTGTTTATTCTAGCTCTGTGAAATATGCCATTGGTATTTTAATAGAAATTGCATTGAATCTATAGATTGCTTTGTGTAGCATGGACATTTTAATGATGTCTATTCTACCAATTCATGAACATGGTATATTCTTCCACTTGTTTATATCTTCTATCTCTTTTTTTAAACATTCTATAGTTTTCTAAGTACAGGTCTTTTACCTCCTTGGTTATATTTATTTCTAAGTATCTTAATTTTTTTTTGTTATAATGGTAAATGGGATTATTTGTTTAGTTTCTCTTTCTAAGAGTTCATGGTATATAAAAATGCCAATGATTTTTGGGTGTTGATTTTGTATCATTGCTGAGAGTTTGTATAAAAAATGTGTTGGATTTTTGTGGAGTGATTTTTCTGTAGCTAATGATATGATTGTGTGATTATTGTCTTTTAATTTGTTTATTTAATGTATCATGTTTATTGATTTGCAAATATTGTACCAGCCTTGCATCTGTGGAACAAATTCTACTTGTTCATGGTGTATGATTTTTGTAATATATTGCTGGATCCAATTTGCTAATATTTTGTTGAGAATTTTAGCATCTGTGTTCATCAGGGATATTGGCCTGTAGTTCTCTTTCATTCGTCTTATTTGGTTTTGGTATTAGGATAATGCTGGCTTCGTGAAAAGAGCTTGGAAGTGTTCCTTTCTCTTGGATTTTTTGAATTTGTTTGAGAATGATAGGTGCTAGTTCTTTTTTGACTATTTGAGGAACTCTCCGCTGAAGCCTGCCAGGCCAGGGCTTTTGTTTGCTGGGAGATTTTTTTGTTTGATATTTTTAAAAAAATTCTCACCCAAGGATATATATATTTGTTCTTTGATTTTTAGAGAGAGTGGAAGGTAGCAGGAGAGTCAGAGTGAGAAAATCAATGTGTGAGAGACACATCAATTGGTTGCCTCCCACATGTATCCCAATGGGGATCGGGGATCAAGCCTGCAACTAAGTACCTGCCCCTGCATCTAAGTACCTGGAATCAAACCTGTGACTCTTTGGTCTGCAGGCCGACATTTTATCCCCTGAGTCAAACTGACCATGGCAGGTATTTTTTTTTATTACTGCTTCAATTTCATCAGTTGTTATCGGCCTATTCAGGTTTTCTGGTTCTTCCTGATTAAGTTTTGGAAGGTTGTATTTTTCTAGGAATTTGTCCATTTCATCCAAGTGTTCCAGCTTATTGGTATATAGCTGTTAATTATATTTGCTTATAATCCTTTGTACTTCTGTGGTGCCAGTTCTTACATCACTTCTCTCATTTCTGATTTTATTTATTTAGGTCCTCTCTCTTTGTTTCCCAAAGAACAAGTTCTTGATTTTATTGATCTTTCATTTGTTTTGTTTTGTTTTGTTTTTTAGTCTCTATGTCATTTATTTCTGCTCTGACCTTTACTATTTCCTTCCTTCTACTTGCTCTGGGGTTTTCTTTTTGTTTACTTTCTAATTCTTTAAGTTGTAGGGTTAGATAGTTTATTAGAAATTTTTCTTGTTTCTTGAGGTAGGCCTGTAGTGCTATTAACTTCCCTCTCAGGACTGCTTTTGCTGTGTCGACATAGATTTGGAGATGTTGTGTGTTCATTTTCATTTTTTTCTAGAAGTTTTTAATTTCTCCTTGGTCTCATTGGTTACCCATTCATTGTTTAATAACATGCTATTTAACCTCTGTGTGTTTGAATGTTTGGGGTGGTTTTATTGTAGTTAATCTCTAGTTTTATGTCATTGTGATCCAAGAAGATGCTTGATATGATTTCATTACTCTAGATCTTAATAGTGACTTAGTTTATGTCCTAACATGTGGTCTTTCTTTGAGATAATCTCATGTGCACTTGAGAAGAATGTATATTCTGCAGCTTTGGGCTGAAATGTCTATTAAATCCTTTTGATCTATTGTGTCATTTAGGGTCACTGTTTCCTTGTTGATATTCTTTTTTTTTTTTTTTTTTTTTTGATTCTCCGGCTGCTGCCGATTACACCGCCCCCTCCTTGTTGATATTCTATCAAGAAGATCTCTCCAGTGATATCAGGGGGGTGTTAAAATCCCCATACTATGACGACATTGCTGTCAATCTCTCCCTTTAAATCCTCCAGAAGATTTTTAAAAATACGTATTTGGGTGCTCCTATATTGGGTGCATACATGTTTACCAGGGTTATGTCCTCTTGCTGTATTGATCCCTTTAGTATTATGTGATGACTTCCTTTATATCTTGTTATGGCCTTTGCTTTGAAGTCTGTTTTGTCAGATATGAGTATTTCTACCCTGGCTTTTTTTTTTTTTTCTTTCCATTTTTACTTTCATCCTGTTTGAGTGCTTAGGTCTTAGGGTAGGTCTTTTTGTCAACAGCATATAAATAGGTCATGTTTTTGTACCCATTCAACTACCCTATGTCTTTTAATTAGAGCATTTATGCCATTTACAGTTAAGGTTATTATCGATAGGTACTTATTTGTTGCAATTTTTGTTCTTTATGTCTATGTTACCCCCTCTCTTTCTATTTCTTCTTCTTACAGAAGTCCCTTTAGCATCTCTTGCAGTGCTGGTTTGGTGGTAATAAACCCCTTTAGCCTTCTTTTTTGTCTGTGTATCTTCTAATTTCACCCTCAATTGTGAATGATAGCCTTGCTAGATACAGTAGTGTTAGAGTCAGTTCATTGTTTTTCATTACCTTGAATACTCCATGCCATTCCCTTCTGGTCTGAACTGTTTCTATAGAAAAATCAGCTGACAGCCTAATGGGAGCTCTTTTGTAGGTAACTTTCTATCTCTCTTGTAGGCTAAAAGATTCTTTCTTTGTCTTTTTCTAAAATATATTTTATTGATTTTTTACAGAGAGAAAGGGAGAGGGATAGAAAGTCAGAAACATCAATGAGAGAGAAACATCTATCAGCTGCCTTGCACACCCCCTACTGGGGATGTGCCCGCAGCTAAGGTACATGCCCTTGACCCGAATCAAACCTGGTATCCTTCAGTCCCAGGCCAATACTCTATCCATGAGCCAAACTGGCCAGGGCTCTTTCTTTGTCTTTAACATTTGCCATTTTAATTATGATGTGTCTTGGTGTGGATCTTCTGGGGTTCATCTTGATTGGGACTCTGTGTTTCCTGGACTTGTGTGACTTTTTTCTTCACCAGGTCAGGTAAGTTTTCAGTCATTATTCCTTCAAACAGGTTCTCTATCCCTTACTCAGCTTCTTCTTTTTCTGGTACTATAATTTTGCAGATGTTTTTAACTTTCATGTTGTCCCAAAGCTTCCTTAAACTCTCCTCTTGCTTTTAATATTTTTTCTAATTGCTGCTCTCATTGGGTGTTTTTTTCCTTACCGTTTCTTCTAATTCACTTATTTGGTACTCAATTTCTAGTCTACTGTTGAACCCTTACAGGGTATTCTTTATTTCAACTATGCCATTCTTCATTCCTGATTGATTCTTATTCATTGTTTTAACCTCCTTTTCATGCTGGTGTAGTTTTCATTAAGTTCTTTAGCACCCTTATAACCATTATTTTGAATTCTTTAGCTGACAAATTGCTTGCCTCCATTTCATTTAGTTACTTTTCTGGCGAGTTCTCCTTTTCTTTCACTTGGGAGCTGTGTCTTTGTCTCCCCATTTTAGTAGTTGGGGTTGAGGTGTCATGCTTCCAGAAGTGATTAGTTGTGCTGGATCGCAGTGGTGGGTCCAGTCTTCTGGTGGCACCAGGGTAGGCATACCTTGTCACTGTAGCAGGTTTGTACATCTGGAGGCATCAGGTCATGGCAGTAGGGCTGTTTGTCCAGGTGTGCTGGATCAGGCACACTCAGTCCTGGTGACAGGTCTGTGCATCTGGGAAAGTTGGGTCATGATGGCAGTGCCAGGTACATCACGTCAGGGCAATGGGGCCAGTCATCTAAGAGCACTGGGTTGGGTGTGCTGGTTCAGGGTGACAGGTCCCTGTGTCCAGGCAGGCCATATGTCAAGGTGGTAGAGCAGGCTGGGCACTGGTTTGCTGAATTGTGTGTGGTACAGCTGGGTACTCTTATGTGCCAATATGGTGGGGAAGGCCCCCTGGACTGCCTGTCAAGGCAGCAAGCTGGTTCTCTGAAGCCCTCAGTTCAGATGCATGGAGTTGCTGTCTGGTTTGTGTGTCCTGGGTCATGGTGACAGGTATGTGCATCTGGGGAAGTTGGCTCATGGTGTTTGGGTCCCAGCAGTGAGGCTTTGCACCATCCTGAACTCCCACCCCTACAGACAGATGCTCTCTCACACTCACACGCATGCACACTTTCCCTCACACACACTCACCCAATCACACTCTCATCCTCACTCCAGTTCTGCCACAGCCATTTTGGTCCATAACCATGATTTTAAGTTTTGATATCCATTTCAAAACCTCAAGATACTTTAAAAAAATGGGACAATACCTATTTTGAAGGGTCATTTAAGTAAGTGATTAATACTTCCAACATTCTGTCTATTTATTTATATTTTCTTGAAGCATTTTTCATCAAATGTTCTTTATATTGGACACTGGCTTTACTTGTTTCCAAAGATTGAAAACAACTCAAATTTACGTAGTATAATTAGAAAGAATAAGATTGAATCACTGTTTATTCAATCATTATTGAATACTGGAGATAACAGAGTTCATGTTTTTGGGGAAAATAATAAGAAATTCCAAGTTCATGTATGCTTCATATGGAGCCAGCATTGGTCACAGTTTGGTCCTAATGAGGGTGGACTGGGGACCTAATTTACACTTCTTTTTAAAAAAAATATATTTTATTGATTGTTTTGCAGAGAGGAAAGGGGAGAGATAAGAGACTTAGAAACATCGATGAGAGAGAAACATCAATCAGCTGCTTCCCGCACACCCCATACTGGGGATGTGCCTGCAACCAAGGTATATGCCCTTGACTGAAATTGAACCTGGGACCCTTGAGTCTGCAGGCCGATGTTCAATTCACTGAGCTAAACCGGTTGGGGCTAATTTACACTTTTTAAGAACACTTGAATACATATAAAATAAGCTATTCACAACTAAATACCATTTCAATGTAATATCCTCCTGAAATTTTTTAATAGAAGTCTAATATTTTAAAAAATAATATTACAATAAAATATTCTCAAGTCATTGCTAATTAAGCACAGGGTAAATGCAAATATTCCTAATATTTGTGGTTATACTTAATGGAAAAATCATAGGTATGTTTTCATGGAGGTTTGAAACCTAGTTGCCCTTTTTAAAATTTAAATCATTTTTTATTTTTCAATTATAGTTTAAGTACAATATTACATTACTTTCAAGTGTATACCCCCGTGATTAGGCATTATATAACTTACTAAGTGATCATCTCAATAAATCTAATACCATCTCACACCATACATAGTTATTAAAATATTATTGACTATAATACCTAGGCTATACTTTATATCCCTATGACTATTCTATAACAACAAATTTATACTTCTTTTTATTTCATTCTATCTTTTTGAAGTTTAATTTTTAACCACCATTTATAGCCCCTATACCCTTTTCCACCTCTAGCCCCTCCTCCTCCCTTCCCCCTTCTCGTATCACCACGCTGTTGTCCATGTGGATGAGTTATTTTTTTTTTTTCTGCTGAATCCCTTCACCTTTTCCACCCATCCCCCACATTGGCCACCTTAAAATGTTCTTTGTATCTATGAGTCTGTTTCACTTCTGCTTGTTTATTTTGTTTTTTAGATTCATTTGTTGATAGACATGTATGTACTTAATTGCCATTTTATTCATATTTTAAAAATACTATTTATTTAATTTATTAATTTTTAGAGAGAGAGAGAATCATCAATTTTGTTGTTTTGCTTATTTTTATTTGTATTGCTTTTTTCAGAGAGAGAGGAATGTAAAGTGTTAGAAAGATAGAAACATCGATGAGGGAGAAAAAACATTGATTGCCTCCTGCACAACCCCTACTGGGAATTGAGCACAAACTCAGGCATGTGCCTGACTGGGAATCGAACTGGTGTCCTCTTGGTTCCTGGGTCAGTGCTCAACCACTGAGCCACAACAGATGGGCTGTTGTTCCACTTATTAATGCAGTCATTGGTTGCTTCTTGTATGTGCTGTGACAGGAGATTGAATCTGCATCCTTGGTGTATCAGAAGGACACTAACCAACTGAGCTATTCAACTAGGAATTCTTGTTCATATTTTTAAAATATACCACCACCACCCCTTTTTCTTAAAGAAGATCCTTCAACATAACCCTGGTTTGTTGGTGATGAACTCCTTTAAATTTTTCTTGTCTAGGAAGCTCTTTCTATGTCCTTTGATTCAAAACTGTAGTTTTGCTAGTTACAGTAATCTTGGTTGTAGGGCTTGCTTTTCAGCACTTTATAGATTTCATGTCAATCCCTTCTGGCATGCAAAGTTTCTGTTGAGAAATCAGTCAATAGTCTTATGGGACTTCCCTTATAGGTAACTAACTGCTTTTCTCTTGATGCTTTTAAAATTTTCTTATTTGTCTTTGACTTTTGGCATTTTAATTATGATGTGTATCTTGGTGTGGACATTTTTGGGTTCATTTTGTTTGGGACTCTGTGCTTTCTGGACTTATATGTTTCTTTCCTTCACCAAGTTAGGGAAGTTTTCTTTTGAAATAAGTTTTCAATTTCTTGCTCTCTCATTTCTTCTGGAACCCCCATGATGTATATGTTGGTACACTTGAAGTTGTCCCAGAAGCTCCTTACACTATCTTTATTATTATTATTATTATTATTATTATACTTTCTCTTTGCTCTTCTGATTGGGTGTTTTTGCTTCCTTACATGCCAAATTGCTGATTTCTCAGCTTTATATATTCTACTTTTGATTCCTAGTAAATTATTCTTAATTTCAATTAGTGTATCCTTCATTTCTGACTGGTTGTTTTTTATGGTTTCCCTGTCCTTTTTTATTCCTTTGAAGTTGTATCTAAGTTAAAACATTCTTTCCCTAAGTTCCTTGAGCATCCTTATAACCATTGTTTTGAACTCTGTATCAGGTAGATTGCTTATCTGCATTTTATTTAGTTACTAGAGGCCCAATGCATGAAATTCGTGCAAGAGTAGGCCTTCCTTCCCTGGGTGCTGGCACTGGCTTCCCTCTGGCACCCGGCAGGTACCCGTGATCCAGGCTTCCCTCGCAGCCCTGGTTACATCTGGAAGATTGTCTGGAAGGATGTCCAGTTTAATTAGCATATTATGCTCTTATTATTATAGATTTTTGTGAAGTTTTGTTCTGTTCTTTCATTTGGAATATGTTTCTTTATCTCCTCATTTGGGCAGCCTTCCTGAATTTGTTTCTGTGTATCAGGTAGAGCTGCTGTGTCTCCTGGGCTTGGTAAATTGACCTAATGCAGTTGGTGTTCTGTAGGGTCCAGTGGCACAGCCCACCTGATCACCAAGTTGGGCACTTCAGGTGCACTCCCCTTTTGGGCTGTGGACACCCTCCTGTGGTAGTTGAGCCTTGATTGCTGTTGGCATGGCAATGGGAGGGATTTACCTCCTGGCCAACTGGCTGCAAGCACTGGCTGCTACCTTATGGAGGATCAGCTGTGCAAGGGCACACGCTATAAAGCAGGACTTTGGTGCCTGTTGAGTCTCTCCCTTGAGTGTGTCACTTGTGGAGGTGGTTGCGTGGTGCTTCAACATGGTCTGAAGCGTGTGCTGGCTCTGAGGCCTCCCAGGAGGTTAAGGCCAAGGTCAGTTGACACCTGTTTTCTGACTGCAGCTACCTGGCATAAGCTATAACATGATCTGCAGATGGCTGCTACTTGTGCTGAGCTTGGAGTTGCCCAAGAGAGGGCAAGCTCTGAATCAAGTCTGGCTGCTGCTAGTGCTAAGCTGGGACCACTTAGTGAGCGGATGGAGCATGCCAACGCCAGATGCTGCTTATATGAGAGATTTTAGGAAAGTCTGAAGCCTGGGACAAGACAAGCCATTTTTTATGGAAAAGGCACTGGGACCATCTTGGCTGGACCTGGAAGTTGGGTGGAGTGTGGCCTGAGGGAATCACCAGGATGTGACAGTGTCAGTCAGGTTGATGGAGACTCAGATATAGTGCCTACCTGCCAGCTCTGTGGGGAGTAGGTCTCATGAAAGGAAAAATGGTCCTGCCAGCACTTTTGTCTGAGAGAAATCTGCCTCCTACCCCCTGAGCTCATGCCCTGATGCCAGTCAATTCAGTTCCTCCCCACATATCTCTAATGCCCTTTGCATTGCTTACCCAGTGCTGGAGCTCAGAGGGAGTGACACTGAGTAATAAGTTCATGTACGGCCCTTTAAGATGAACTGCCTAGGACTTTAGCCACTTCTGTCTCACTAAGCCTCAATCCCTGCTGGTTTTCACAGTCAGAAGTTGTGAGGACTTCTTTTCCTGGCACTGGAATGTTGGCTGAGGCACCTTGGTATCATACTTCCTCAGACTTACTAACCTAACCTGCATATGACTCCTTTCTGTTACTTGAGCATGCTAATCCTTTTTCTGCCTCAGTAAATTGTGTTCATGTTTCCTCTGCCTAGAATTCTTTTTCCTGCATCTCTCCTTCATGTGTGACTCCTCTCAGCTCCAACTTCATCTCTTAAAGGAAGCCTCCCACATGTGTATTCAGATCACTCTTTGTATTCATTTGTGCCACTTAACACAATTGGGATTATCTAGACTATTGGCTGGCTTAATAATTAATTTTCTCAGTAGATTTTAAGTTCTTTGAATAGCTTATTGTGTCATCATTACACAGCACTCTGCCTGCCCTAGTAAATATTTTCTTTGTGGATGAATGGATGAAGAATAAAATACAGATCAGCACAAAAAAAAAATGCAGATCAGGCAACCTTTCAAAATTCCCACTATCTTTATGGAGGAAGAGACTCAAGTTGGAGAAGTAAATAACTTCACTTGTTTTAAGTAATAGAAAAAAATTGTAAAAGTTAAAAATGCATACACATAAACGTTTTGCAATCCATGATATGCATTAAGAGTTATATTTGAACTTTGGCACTGAGGGCTTGTAGTTAGAACTAGAACTATACTCTGGTTAACTTAATTGAGGGAGTTATATTTGAAATATGGAGTATCTCATAATACATAAGGCAAGACGGCTTAAGGGTTTCCCAGGGACTTGGAACTAGGAGCTGAAAGCTTGGTGGATCCAGGCTGCTTCTCCATATATACGCTCATTCACTCAGTGCTAATTTTCTCTGCTTCTCAACCAGGTGAAAAGTAGGTGATTATTCTATAGCTCCTAATTTTACTTTTATTTTTAAGAGATAGGCCTCATTTCCAAATTTCCAGCAAAGAGAATCTGATTGGCCAGATGGAATCTGATTCCATCAACTGTGGCCTAGAGGACTGGGTTGAAACGAACAAATAGGAATGCTTAAGCATATTTTAGAGGGTGTGGGAACAGTTAAAGGGGTAATTTGTGTTCACTAGCAAACACATGTATATGCACTAGCCTGGAGAGAGGAAAAGGTAATTAGTTTAAAAAGTAGATTATAGCCTGGCCAGTGTTGCTCAGTGGTTGAGCATCAACCCATGAAACAAGAGGTTCCCAGCTCGATTCCTGGTCAGGGCACATGCCCGGGTTGCTTGCTCGATCAGTGAGGAACCTGTAGGAGGCAACTGAACGCTCTCTCTCTCATCAATATTTCTGTCTCTCTGTTCCTCTCCCTTCCTCTCTCTAAAATCAACAAAATCATTTTTAAAAAAAAGTAGATTATATTTTAATAAAAGTAGATATATAGGTATGTATTTACACTTAAAAGCCTGGAAATAATAGATACTAAAATGCACACAGTGGCTATCTCTGTATGGTAATATTATTTTTTATTTATACCTTTAGTTTTAATGTTATGTGTTTGTAAAATATGCTTTTACTTTTTAAACCTTTTAGTATGGAAAAGTTCAAACACTTATAGAGTACCATTATCCAGCTTATTATACTATGGTCAATCTTATTTCACCTATTAATTCCTTTTTTTTTTTTTTTTTTTTGCTATCTAAACTAGAGGCCTTGTGCACAGGGTTGGAGGGGTTGTCCCTCAGCCCAGCCTGTACCCTCTCCAATCTGGGACCCCTTGAGGGATGTCTAACTGCCCGTTTAGGCCCGATCCCGGTGGGTAGTTGGACACCCTTCTCACAATCCAGGATTGCTGACTCTCAACTGCTCACCTGCTTGCCTTCCTGATTGCCCCTAACTGCCACTGCCTACCAGCCTGATTACCCCCTAACCACTCCCCTGCCAGCCTGATTGATGTCTAACTGCTCCCCTGCCAGCTTGTTTGCTCCCAACTTGTGTCATCTGCTGGCCTGGTCACCCCCAACTGCCCTCCCTTGCAGGCCTGGTCCCTTCCAGCTGCCCTCCCCTGCTGGCCATCTTGTGTCCACATGGGGGCAGGATCTTTGATCACATGGGGGCAGCCCTCTTGTGTGTTGTAGTAATGGTCAATCTGTATATTACCCTTTTATTAGATAGGATAGACACCTGGTACATGAGTGGGGGTCAGCTGGTTTGCCCTGAAGGATGTCCCAGATCAGGGTTGGGGTTCCCTTGGGCCATGGGACAGCCTGGGCAAGAGGCCTATGGTAGTTTGCGGGCTGGCCACGCTCCCTAGTGACCTAAGCAAAGGCCCTGGTATCTGGGATTTATTTTATGTTCTACAATTGAAACTTTATAGTCTGGAGTGGAGCCAAGCCTTATGCTTGCTTTGTGGCGGCAGCCATTTCTGTTGGGACATTTACTTTCTATAATTGAAACATTATAGCCTGGAGTGAAGGCCTAGGCCAGCCAGAGCTGCAGAAGCTTGGCTTCCTCCATTGCCCATGTAACCCTAGCCTCTGCTCTCTCCAGCTCTGTGGCTGCTGCCATTTCTGTTGGGATATATCTTCTATAATTGAACCTTTGTAGCACTGAGTGAAGGCCTAGGCCGGAACGGCGGGTGGAAAACTTGGCTTCCTCCATTGCCAGGGAAACTCAAGCCTCCCTTCTGCTCTCAGTGGCCACAGCCATCTTGGTTGGGGTTTATTTGCTCCTGACTGGCTGGGCGTAGCTTGATCAGAGGTACGGTAAATTTGCATATTACTCTTTTATTAGATAGGATATTTTACAATAAATTTTAATCTTATAATTAAAAAAATAAAAACAAACTTTTATCTTTGTAGGTAACGTTTGGAATATCTAACTAAAATTTTGAAGAAAAAATAAAATAAAATTTATAATTTATATTTGTGCCAAAATAAATCACAGATGTGTTAGAGATTCAAACATGTTTTTAAAAGGAAACAATGAGTAGTAGAGAAAATATAAGCAAACTTATTTGGAATCCAAAGTTAGTAGGCTAAATAAAATGCAACAACATTAACTACTATACTATATATAGAAATCATAATATACAACTTAAACGTGAAAAACCAGAAGAAAAGGTTTCATTTTGTCTGAATATAATACAATAAGCAAAAGACAAATATATCTAAAGGATAAATGGGCAAAAGATATATGAACAGGCAAGTCCCCAAAGAAGAAATGGCCAATATATATATAAGAAAAAAGTACTCTGACTAGTAATTGAAGACACATAAATAAAAGAACAGGTTATTTTTCTCATAAGAAATTAATAGAGAAGATATGGGGAGGCAGTGACTCTTATAAACTCTTAGAAATGTAAACTTTCTTGAGAACAGTTGACAATCCATACAAAATCCTTAGAATTTGGAATGCCTTTGACCTAAAATTACACTTATAAAATACATCTTGGCTATGCATAAAGATGTAGCTAAAAATTTATCATGGTATTGTTTATAATAGTGAAAAGTAAAACACAATCAACATGCCCCCAAATAGAGGATTGCTCTAATAAATTTTAAGATTTTGATTTATCTGTGTGCAATGGCATGTTATACAGGTTTTAAAATTATGTGGAATAATACTTAATGACATTTAAAAATATATTTGACATATTAAGTAAAAATGAAATGGATTGAAAATAAATGTTAACTTTATTTGGATGTATTGAGATTATGGCTGCTATTTTTTTATTTACTTAGCTTGTCTGTTTTGTCATAAGAGAGCTATTTTAAAAATAGTAATTGGTTTAAAACAGCAACTTGGGGCAGAAACACCAAGATGGCAGCATAGATAAACACCTATTGTTCTGCCCCGCGCAACGATTTAAGAACTACAACATAACAGCAGAACAGACAGCACCCAGAATCGCCAGAAAGCTGGCTGAATGAAAACTCCACTGATAGGAGTAAAGGTGGGACGCTGAGACTCAGGAGTGGTGGGAGCCCAGCCTTTCAGACGGAAACAGGTTAGGAGCCATCCTGGTCGTGCGTGCAGGCTGGGGCTGGAGCAGCAACCCCGGCCGGATTTCTCCAATGGGGAGGGCGGAGACGTCCCACTACACGGATTCCCCAGCACCAGACGAGGTCCGAGATCCGGGGGACGCACCCTGCAAGCGGGGCGTGGCAGAGGCTCCTAGTCTGCGAGAAACCCGGAGGTGGCAAAAAGAAGTTTCCGCGCAAAGGGTCGCGCAAACCCGCGACTTGCCCCCTGGAAACTTGTCTCCTGGTTCCGGAAACCATCTATTTTACAACATTGGGCTAGACTTTTGGTGTGCAGACACATTTGGGGAAAGGCAGAGTTGTCTGGCAAGGGGAAGAGATTAGCGGCTTTCTCTTGGAGGCGTCTGCAGCCATCCCCATCCAACAGAGACCCGTGCACGCGCGCGAGCGCCGCATAGGACGCAGCTGATGCTGACGCAGCTCAGAGGCTCCGCCCATCCAACCTGAACACAGTCTCCCTTCACAGCCAATTGGCCTGGAGGTCAAACCCTCCTAGGGCTAACAACAACAAGCTGGGTTTAAATTAAAAAATACTGAATACAACCCATAAAGGATTGCCGTAAGAGTACCCACCTCGGGTAACTGGGGAGGCTGAGCCACTGTCCCTTTGAGGATATCTACCACATAAAGCAGCCACCATGCAGAGATATGGAAAGAAATCAGGTGTGAAAGAAATGGAGGAGACAAGACGACAAGAAATAGAGTTCAAAACCACGGTTATAAAGCTTTTCAAGAGGCTCCTAGAAAAGGCCGATGAACTTAATGAGAATTACCAGGAAATAAACAAGACCAACCAGGAAATGAATGAGAATTACAAGGAAATGAATGAGAACCTCAAGGAAATGAATGAGACCCTCAAGGAAATGAACAAGACCTCTGAGGATACGAGCCAGACCCTCACAGATAAAAAAAAGGACCAACTAGAAATCAAGCATACACAGACTGAAGTAAAAAATATTACACAAAGTCCTAAAAGCAGACCAGAGGGCCAGAAGAACCAAGTCAAAGATTTGAAATACAAAGAAGCAAAATCCACTTGGCTGGAAAAGCAAGAAACAAAAAGAATTCAGATAATTGAAGATAGCGTAAGGGGCCTCTGCGACAACCTCAAGCATGCCAACATCCGAATTATTGGGGTGCCAGAAAAAGAGAGAGAGCAAGTTAATGAAAACCTACTTGAAGAAATAGTGACTGAAAACTTCCCCCACCTGGTGAAAGAAACTGACTTAAAAGCCCAAGAAGTACACAGAACCCCAAAATATAGGAATCTAAAGAGGACCACACCAAGACATATCATAATTAAAATGCCAAGAGCAAAAGATAAAGAGAGAATATTAAAAGCAGCAAGAGAAAAACAGTTGGTTACCTACAGGGGAGCACCCATACGATTGTCAGCGGATTTCTCAACAGAAACGATGCAGGCCAGACGGGAGTGGCAAGAAATATTCAAAATAATGAAGAGCAAGAATCTACAACCAAGATTACTCTATCCAGCAAAGCTATCATTCAGAATTGAGGATCAGATAAAGTGCTTCACAGATAAGAAAAAGCTAAAGGAGTTCATCACCACCAAACCAGTATTATATGAAATGCTGAAAGATATTCTTTAAGAAGAGGAAGAAGAGCCAAGACCGGTTTGGCTCAGTGGTAGAGCGTCGGACTGCGGACTGAAGGGTCCCGGGTTCGATTCCGGTCGAGGGCATGTACCTTGGCTGCGGGCACATCCCCAGTAGGGGGCGTGCAAGAGGCGGCTGATCGATGTTTCTCTCTCATCGATGTTTCTGACTTTCTATCCCTCTCAGTTCTGCTCTGTAAAAAATCAATAAAATATATTTAAAAAAAAAAAGAAGAGGAAGAAGAAAAAGGTGAAAATATAAATTATGAACAACAAATACACATCTCTCAACAAATGAACATAAAAATCAAGTGAATTGATAGGCTGATGAACAAGATAAACTGGTGAATAACAGAAACATGGACATAGAGAGGGAATGGACTGACAATTCTTGGGGAGAAAAGGGTTGTGGGAAGTACAGCAAGAGATTGGACAAAAATCTTGCAACAATGGGAGAGAACATTGGGGAGGGGGAGGTGAGGGCAGAGGTTGGGATGGGTACAGGGTGGAGGGGAGATATAGGGGGATAAAAAAGGGGAAACAATGTAATTAATAAACTGAACAATAAAGAAAAAAAAAGAATATAATGGCAGCCAAGTTGAAAATGAAAAATAAATAAATAAATAAATAAATAAATAAAGCAGCAACTTGGAAAAATATGGTTCAATTCTTTCCTTCTTTTTTTTGCTTTAGTTTTTTTCTAATGATGCAATATTATACAGATATACTGACTTGTTTTAAAATTCTCTGACAAAAAAAAAACACCACGCTGTCAAATAATAAAAGCTAAGGTAGTAGGTGGGAGCATGTGAATTAGATGTTAACCTGAAGTAAGTGGTAAACTAAAAAGACAGTTGTTATTACTGAAAACTTAGTGCAACGAGACCTCTTTTTGTTTTATTATAGTTTTAAAGTTGAATGTATTAATATAGTATATGCTTATTTGGCAATAATGTTTGTGCTACTATGGTTTTAAGAATTAGAATTATTACTGAGGGAATTAAAAATAGGTACAACTGTTCCTAAATTCTTTTTTTTTTTTTTTTTGGTTTGTTTTGTTCTGGAAAAATTAGCTATATAAGAAAACTAAGGTACTAAAAATCAATGAGAGATGTTGATTATAGCAGACATCTGTTCATTTCTATGTCTTTACCATTAAAAAAATCTTTGTAGATATCAAAATGAAAATTTGCTACTCTGAAAAGCAGTTGGTTATAATAAATTGTGACCATTTAGGAGACCAAGAAATTATAGAAAAAATTTATTAAAATTATCTCCAGCATCCTTATCTTATTGCCTTAAAACATTCATGTTTTACCTCTTATACCCCAATTCCTTAGTGTGATAAGAGTTGTATTTAACTGACTAAATCAGGTCAATCTGTTTAATTGAGTTTGATCGTAGAGTATTTCCTTTTTGGTAACTTTTTGTTTTTATTTGTTTGTTTAAGATTATATTTGGGAATTTAAATATCTTTTCGTTCAGCGCAATTACATCCTAGAAAACCTAGAATTGCATACAACACCTTGGTCATCCTGTGAGTGCCTGTTTGATGATGATATAAGGGTTATTACATTTAAAACAAAATTTCAAAAATGCATGAACTCTTTTGTGAAGATGTCAGATTTAGCAACACACCTGGAGGAAAAGTGTTCAGGTAAGATCTTTACATACATAAGATATTTCTAGTTTTAATGCAAGCAAGGATCTACCTTTTTGTTTTGTTTTGTTTTTGAAAAATAGAGTTAAATATAAGAGTGAAATATAGACCTTTATAAATATCTGAACCAGATATTGGCATCTTAGCTTTTTGCCTACAGTCTTTGAGGTTAATCTGTAACTGTTAGGGATCACTTAAAATTTTCTGTGTATAGTTACTAAGCAGGGGACAAATTCATCATTTAATTCAACCTGCTTTTTAACACTAGAGATTAATTTGAATTGCCTATGATTTGATATACTGTACATGGAATCATACAGTATATACATTGTTTTATTTGGGATCTTTAACTTAGCCAGTTATTTTGAAATGTATTTGTGCTGTTGCGCAAATTAGTAATTTATTCCTTTGTATTTTATTTCATGAATATATTATGATTTTTTTTTTCATCTGTTCATCTGTTGGACATTTGAGTTATTTTTAGTTCTTGGCTGTTATAAAGCCTCTATAATCATTCATTTATAAGACTTTATATGGACATAGTCTTTCTTTTCTCTCATAAGTAAATACCAAGGAGTTGAATAGCTAGATTTTATGGTATATGTTTAACTTTTTAAAAAATTGCCATACTATTTTGAAAGTGGTTATACCATCTGTATTGGTATTATCTGATATTGCTTATTTGTGTTTTCTTGATTTTCTTTTCTTATCAATTTGGCTAGAGGTTTATCAATTTTATTGATATTTTCAAAATGATTATTTTCTATTTTCTGTTTCCTATTTCATTGATTTCTGGTCTAATCTTTACTATTTCCTTTCTTTTGTTTTCATAGATTTCACCTTTTCTCATTTCTTAAGTGTAAATTGAGTTCATTGATATGAGACTTTTACTTTTTTCCAGTGTAGGTGTGCAGTGCCATTAGTTTCCCTCTAAGTACAGCTTCTGAGTTCTTTATCCAGTGCCCTATGGATGATGAGATTTTCCACTCTAGCTGGTGTGGAAATCCTTTTCACAGGGTTCCAATGCCAGGGTTCAGCATCTGGAGAAAGCCGCGCACAAATGAAAATAGACCAGAGAAGCATTAATTTTTTGGGGAATAATGGGGGCCAGGCGGGAGTCCACCTCAAGGGGGAGGACGCCACCGCTCTGGTTTTCCTATCCCCTTTTATTAGGGCCAAGTGATACATCCATGTCCTTTAGGTCAGGAAATTCCAACAATGAAATCAAACAGCAAGAATTAACATAAGATAAAAGGTGTGGAAGCTTTTACAATTACCAATGTGTCACCTAAACAATATGTGAATAGTTCATACTTAACATAAAACGAAAACAGCGCAACTAAAGTCTCACATAAGCAATGAGTAAACAATTTATACTTAACATAAGACTAAAGCGGGGCAACTAAGGTCTCACCTAAGCAATGAGTAAACAGATCCATTAAGCTTTGACCAGGTTTCCTGTTTGTTCTATTTAAATCTCTATTGGTGAGGCAAAGTCTGGCTTCCCACATCTCCCCCCTATCCTTCCATTCTTAAAAATTATGGCATCTGTAGACCAGAGTCCTAGCTTCAATGTCCAACAGTTTTAAGTCCCAATATCAATGTCCAATAATTGTAAGTCCCAATATCGATGTTCAAAAGTTGTAAGTCCCAATATCGATGTTCTAAAGTTCCTTATATGTACATGTCCGCAATGGCATCTGGATGGTAGACAAATGGTGTCAATGAAGGTCCAACCCTCTCTGGTTTGGTCCTGGGCAACCTGCAGTGATGCACAGCTGCTGACTGTCAGCATGGCAAGGCGTTGTCAGCATCTTCCATCTCTGGATTGTTTTCTCTCTTGTCTTCATGGATGGAGCACGCATGTCAATTCCTCTGCTTCAGGAATCCACATGGTTTTGAAGTTGTTTTCTGAAAATACACAAGCATATTCTCCACCGAAAGTTAATAAAGGAATCTTTTTACTTGGGATCCTATTTATTTTTTCCAAACGATTTTCCTTCGGGTTACTTTGACATCATGTGTGTTTTTTATGGGTGTCTTACTGTTAGGATTACATATGAAAATGATTTTTTTTAAGTAAAAAATTTTTTAATGTACTTATAGGAATAATTTTTTCTTACATGATATTGCTCCCTTTTTTTGTGAATTAAATGGAAGCATTTGGAAACTTTATAATGCAGTTTTGATAACTTTAAATTTATAATTTTTTGCATAATAGGTTCATCGCATATTAAGCAATCTTACCATGAGATGAACTACTAATAGAAATTTTAGTTAATATTTTAAGAACCGCTTTATATCCAGTACAATTAAATTTCCTAGAATTTTCACTTATTTTCTTTTAGCCAAATTAAATTAATTTGAAAACCTTGACTGCTATTTTACTGTCAAATTTATTCCTCAAACAACAATCTTAGTTTACCCTGTAAATATTAATTAATGGAAAGGATTATTTGCATTTTTGAGTAGGCCCTGAGCATCCCTGGTGCTAGATATAGGGTAGCTGCTGTTAGCCAAGTTTCTGTTTGTTGCCTTGGTCTGATCTGGGCTGGTCCAATCTTTGTCTGTTACCTGGGTCCCGATATGGGCTGGGCGTGGGAAATGAAGCAGCCATGGGGCAGGAGACCTCCCTCAGAATGGGCGAGTGTTCAAGCCCCTGCAATACTGGGGGGGTGAGGGCCCACCTCTGTTGGCCCCCATGTTCTCTCCTGATGGCCCCTCTGCGACTGTGCCTGTCTTAGGTTGTCCCTCCCATGAGGAATCTTACCCATCTCTGGCTAACCAGCCATCCTCAGGGGCCAAGCAGGGTGATGTGAGGTTCATTTCTGTCTCCTTGGTAGCCTGTGCTCCCATGGCCTCCTCGCCCAGTACCTGCCTTGGGATCCCCTCGCCTCCTGGCAGGGCCCCGGCACTTGATCACATATCTTGGGGAACCCAGGTTTTTTCTCCAGAGAGGGCCCAGTTCACTCCATTGGGCGAGAGACAGATCCATGGTACCAGCCACCACAAGACTTCAACCTCAGCATGAACAGAAAACTCAGGCAACAGCTGTGGGTAATTAAATTGTGAGAAGAGGATCCCTTCATGGCAAAAGGGCCAACATAGAATGTTCAGGTACCTATCCGAAAAGGCCCTCCACACAGTGGAAGGGATTAAGTCCTTTCATGTCCTTTTTAAATTACTGCCAATCATTCAAAGATTTAGTTTATAAGTAAGTTTGAATTAATTGTACAATATGCTATTGTAAAATATCAAAAATTATAATGACATTGTAGAATAATATCATGCAAGAATATTCTTCCCGCAAGCCATGACAATTAAATTTCCTAACTGGCTGTCAATTTCTTTTTGTATAGACAAAGTCTAAATACATGTTTCTGCACCTCTCCTAGGAGCAAGTGGTGATAGTTGATGTGTTATAACTTTTGTCTACCCTCCTTTGGTGTCCATGCAAGGCAGAAGCCTTTCTTTAATTTTGCACACAAAGGAGTAGTGGCTTGAATTAGTGTCATAAAAACAAAGAAAAACTGGGTAGCGACACCCATGCAATTATGCTTCCTTGCCCCACCCCTGTTGCTCTTGGATGAACCAAGGTGTTTGGTACATAGGTGATTAGCCCACATGAGAGTTCTTACCCATAAAAGGTCAGGAACATAAGTCCAAAATACTTTCCCATTTTGCCCCAGGTAATATTACCGGACAGTTGATTACTGCTATTATGGCCAGAAAGATGTCCTCAGGCATCTGTACCATCTTCTTTACCATGCTCTGGGTGGTCTCTGGGCTGTTTGTTGTCCTCCTGCTGTTCATCCTCAGTGGATTGCTTGGAGTCGCTGGTCTCTGTGTCTGAGGTAGCTGATTGTCTGCAGCTGCATGGTGTGGCTCCAGGCGTAAGGTCCTCATAATTTTGGCTAGTTTCCCTTTTGGATCCCTGATGCAGTTTAATATTTCTAGCAGGGATCCACACGGGTTTGGAAAAATTCTCTGGAAATATGCAAGCATACCCTCTGCCAAAGGTTAATAATAGATCGGGTCCCTTCCATAAACCGGATTCCGGATCCTTCCATTTAACTAGACCATTTTCTTTTGTTATATTCTGGTTCCAATGGTTCTCCATAGGCGTTTTGCCATTTTCGCCACAAGTGAAAAACTTTGAAGTAATTAAGGCTTGGTGCAGCCTACCTACAGGTGATTTTTCCATAATCCCTCCTTTTTGTTTTTCAAGTTGGGATTTTAACCTTTGATGCTGTCATTCAATAATAGCCTGACCTTGGGAATTATAAGGTATCCCTGTAATGTGCTGAATTTTCCACTTTTTACAAAATTCCTGGAATTGACAGCTTGTATAAGCAGGACCATTATCAGTTTTAATAATTTTTGGAATTCCCATGACAGCAAAAGCAGCTAGGCAATGATTAATAACCTGTTTTGCCGTCTCTCCTGTAGATGCAGTAGCCCATAGGATTTTGGAAAAGGTGTCTACAGAGATATGTAATGCTCCAAGGCGTCCAAAGAGAGTATAATGTGTTACATCCATTTGCCATATATGATCTCTTAACAAACCTCTAGGGTTGATTCCTGTATTAGGCCCTTGAGGTAGATGTAACATGCAAGTGGGACATTCCTTAATAATCTGTTTTGCCTGTTGTCGAGTGATTGAAAATTGTTTAGACAACATTTTGGCAGGCTATGTAAAAGCTGATGAGATTCTGAGGCTTCTTTTAATAAAGCAACCAATTGATCAGCCTGTGCATTTCCTTTTGTTAAAGGACCAGGCAGGACACTATGAGCCCTGATGTGAGTGATATAAAAAGGATACTGTCTCTGTTGTACAATCTGCTGAACTTGTTTAAATAATAAAAATAAACTTTGGTCACTAAGCCATTTCAACCGGGCAGTTTCAATTCTATTTACTAAGTTTGCAGCATAAGAGGAATCAGAGACAATATTAAGAGGCTCTTGGAAGTCCTGCAATGCAGCCTTAATAGCTTCAAGTTCAATTCTTTGTACAGAAGTATGACTGGTCAATATGACTCGGTCTGAATTTATTGTATGATAGGCAGCTTTCCCATTAGATGATCCATCAGTAAAAACAGTTAAAGTTCCAGGAATAGGTTCCTGTCTAGTATTTTTTTGGTATAATGATGGAGGTATTATATAAAAATTGTAGTAACTTATTTTTTAATAGGTGACAGCTAAGTTCCCCTGAATATCCACTTAACGCAATTTGCCAATTCATATCAGTTTGAAATAACATTTCTAATTGCTTCCCAGTGAAGGGGAGGTAGAGACACTGGGGCTCTTCCCCTCTAAGCTGTTGACAGCATTTTCTAATTTGAAATAATAATTGGGCTATTAGTTCTACATATGTAACTGCAGTTTTAGAGGATTGATGTCCTAGGTGGACCCATTCTATAATGGTAGGAGAATTATTATATTGAAAAATGACTCCAGTGGGATTAATTTGTCCCAATAAAGGTAATTCGGGCTGGATCTGTGCTACCTGAGCTAAGGAGATTGCCTGCTCAACTCTTAGCAACTCCTTCCTAGCTTCCTCTGTTAAAGTTCGGGGAGAAGAAAGACTAGAGTCACCTCTAAGTAAATTAAATAAATTTGTCATTTCTCCTGTAGAGATTTTTAGATAAGGTCTTAACCAGTTAATGTCCCCTAATAATTTCTGAAAGTCATTTAAAGTTTTAAGACTGTAAGGCAGCAGGATTGAAAGCACTGACCGGTGAACTGCATCCTGCCCCCTCTGCAGGGTAGAAATAAGGAACTGAAAAACAGGATGTTCCGCCCAGATTGTGAGACTAAGACCAATGTAAATACCAACAGTTCTGGGAAAACAAACTGTAAAAAGCCCCCCTTGACGCCACCTGTGTGACCCTATTGTTTGCCTCAGGGTATTTAAGCCCTGGCTGTGCACTATCTCGGGGCTCTCAGCCTCTACTCTGACTTCAGGGTATGTTGCGAGCCCCAGCATGCTTGGTGAATAAACCCTTTGCTGTTTGCATGAGAACGTCTCTTGGTGCCTTTGTGAGAGCGGCGGGCGTCCCGGACTTAACAAGACAATCTTTCCTTATTTCCACCTTCTGAGGCCTAAATGCATTGATTTTCAATTATGGTTCCCAGATATTGAAAAGGCATTTCTTTTTGTACCTTTTCTGGAGCAATTCTTAAACCCCATTTAGGGAGTTCCTCTTGTAACTGGGAGAACATAGCCAAAGTCTGCTCTTCCCATGGGCTTGCTAAAAGCAAGTCATCCATATAATGAATAATATAACATTGGGAATATTTGTCTCTTAAAGGCTGAACAGCTTGAGCCACATATTTTTGACACAAAGTAGGGCTATTGGCCATTCCTTGAGGCAAAACCTTCCATTGATATCTTTTCATGGGTTCTATATTATTAATAGATGGCACTGAAAATGCAAATCTTTGTTTATCCTGAGGTGCCAAGGGAATGATGAAAAAACAATCTTTAAGATCTACTACAATAAGAGAACAATTTAAAGGGATTTGTGAAGGCGCTGGGAGTCCAGGTTGTAAGTTTCCCATGGTATGCATAGTAGCATTAACTGCTCTAAGGTCATGTAACAATCGCCATTTTCCTGTCGCCTTTTTAGGGATTGTAAATATAGGCGTATTCCAAGGGCTATTGGAGGGTTCTATATGGCCAGCCTCTATTTGTTCTTGTATTAATTCATGAATATGCCCTAATTTCTCCTTGGTCAATGGCCACTGATCCACCCATACAGGTTTATTATCTTTCCATTATATAGGATCAGCATGGGGGTGAGGAGACTGAGCAGTGACCACTCCTAAAAAGGTTGATATCTTAATCCTCCTCTTCCTGAGTTTCCCTTGGCTTGGATGGGTTCCTTAATTCCCTGATCATCTTTTTCCAAGCCTTGATTAGTCTGATATTCCTTCTGAGTTTTTAACTGCTGTCCCTTGCCGGTAATAATACATGCCTGTAAACCTTCTAAAACATCCCGGCCCCATAAATTGGTTGCAATTCCAGAGATTATGTAGGGCTGAAACCATCCTGTCTGTCCTTCTTCATCTTGCCACCTTAACACTGCAGAACTATGCTGTGTATCATTAGGGACTCCTATCCCCTTAACTGAGCCCATAGCTTCTGTTGTGGACCAACTTGGAGGCCAGAATTCTTTGCTGATAACACTAACATCAGCTCCAGTGTCCACTAGACCCCTAAATTGTTTTCCTTCTATTCTTAAATTAATCATAGGATGGGTTTTGCTAATTTCATGTATCCAATAAATGTCTGAGCTTCCAAACCCTTGCATTCCTCTTTTTCTATTTATAGCCTCACCTTGCTCAACATAAGGTAGAAGTAGTATCTGAGCAATACTTTGCCCTGGAGTAATTTGCACAACATGATTACATTCTAGTATAACTTTAATTTCTTCTTCATAATCTGAATCAATGACTCCAGGCAGAACAGTTAATCCTTTTAGAGTACTTCCACTCCTCCCTAAGATTAATCCTAAAGTTCCTGGTGGCACAGGTCCATAAATTCCTGTAGGAATAGCTTGCCGAGCATTATCTGGGGTCAAAGTGACCGCTACAGTGCTATAAAGATCCAGGCCTGTGCTTCCTGGAGTAGCTCGGAGGAGGAAGTCTACTGTGGGCCTTGCAGGGCAGATTTCCCCTATTGATGACGGGGCTGGGGGGCACCCCTCTGGCCGTTTCCCGGCCGTTCACTATGCCTTCTATCTTGATCTAGAGGATGCCCGTCTCTATAAATTTTGATCTACAATGACTGGCCCAATGGTTCCCTTTCTGACATCTAGGACACCGAGGGATTGAATCTGGGGATTGAGCGTTTACGCCTCTCCCTGGAGCGCTACCTTGTGTCCTTCTTGGTTGTCCACATTCCTTTTGGAAATGTCCTGTTTTTCCACACTTATAACACTTCTTATTCCCCACTGTTACTGCAGCAGCCAATAGGCTTGCTTGAAAAGTGCCTGATCCCACATTCTGACAAGCTCGAATCATCTCTGTAATGGAACTATCTTTTCTCAGTGGCATCAAGCATTTCTTACAATCAGCATTGGCATTTTCATAAGCTAATTGCTGAATTAAAATATCTCCTGCTGTCTCATGTTGAATCTGTCGTCTCACTGCTCGAGTGAGGCGAGCCACAAAATCAGAAAATGACTCTGTAGGTCCCTGGATACATTTGCTAAAAGCTCCCTGAGGGTCCCCTTTTGCTGGTAAAGCCCACCAGGCTTTCCTCCCACAAAGTCTAATTTGCTCATATGCCTGTTGCACATAATGTAACTGATTCTGTATATCCACATACTGTCCCAATCCTGCCAGCATTTCATAAGTTATTTGAGCATTCGGCCCTCCGTTTACACGGGCTTGCTCCTGACATTTCTCCAAGTATTCTCCTTTCCATAATAAATAATCTCCTCCATTCAGAGTTGCACGAGCCAGAGAATACCAATCATAAGGAGCTAAGAATGCTTCAGAAATATTATTCATAATTTCTCCTGTAAAAGGAGCAGTTGGACCATTTTGAACAACGCTTTCTCGTAAAGCTTTTATCATTTTAAAATCAAGTTTTTCATATTGTCTTATTATCTGATCTGGTGACTGTGGGTCAGCTACTTGTGTAACAGGAAAAGCAAGCCTTTCTTCCACCGACATGTCCTTCATCCTTTCTCTGATGGCTCTCTGGATGGGTGATTCTAGTGGTGGTGAATTAAATGTTCTGGGGTTAGGACATGAAGGTGGAGGGGGCCATAAAGGCCTCTCCTCCAAATTTTGTTCCTGCTCCTCTCTAGGAGGTGCGGAAGGAATCAGGCAAGGATACTCCTCCTCAGCCTCTCTAGAAGGCTCTGGTGAATGCGATATTATGTTACCCATGGAAAAACAGTGTTTTTGAGTTAAGTTTTAACCTGCTGCTGAGATTTTTTTCTTTTTTGACCACCTTTTTACTCAATACTCAAGATTTAAATGCACCTTCTTTAGGAAACAAAAGGTTATGTTCTATGACATGAAACAAAAACTGTAAAATAATACCTTCTGAAATTTTCTAATTCCTTAAGCATACAAACCAAAATTCTAATTCTTCCCCAATTAGCCTGGCGTAGAAAGACGTTCCCACCCTACTTACAGGTCGCGATCCTGCAACTGGTCCGTGGGCTTTTGTGGGCGATGAAAGTTCCACACCTTTTCTCAGTGTATTTCCTCCTTCGCTCTTTTTAGGTGAAAAACATCATTCCCTCCAGACGTACCGAGGTTGGGCGCCAGATGTGGAAATCCTTTTCACGTCCCGCGTGTCCAGGGTTCCAATGCCAGGGTTCAGTGTCTGGAGAAAGCCACGCACAAATGAAAAGAGACTAGAGAAGCATTAATTTTTTGGGGAATAAAGGGGGCCAGGTGGGAGTCCACCTCAAGGGGGAGGACGCCACCGCTCTGGTTTTCCTATCCCCTTTTATTAGGGCCAAGTGATACATCCATGTCCTTTAGGTCAGGAAATTCCAACAATGAAATCAAACAGCAAGAATTAACATAAGATAAAAGGTGTGGAAGCTTTTACAATTACCCATGTGTCACCTAAACAATATGTGAATAGTCCATACTTAACATAAAACTAAAACAGGGCAACTAAAGACTCACATAATCAATGAGTAAACAATTTATACTTAACATAAGACTAAAGCGGGGCAACTAAGGTCTCACCTAAGCAATGAGTAAACAGATCCATTAAGCTTTGACCAGGTTTCCTGTTTGTTCTATTTACATCTCTATTGGTGAGGCAAAGTCTGGCTTCCCACAAGCTGGTGGGAAAATGCATTTCCCCCAGCTTTGTCCAAGATTCAGGGATTGTTCCTAACATCCCCTCATGTTCTTTCCTTGGCCTCTGGTCACATGTACTGGTAAATACTCAGTTCAGTCCTTCCAGGGGACCTTCTGTAGTACTCTAGAACTCTCTCTTTTTGTAGTTCTCATCTGTATAGTACCCTATCCCAAGAACTCTAGCTGTGTTAGCCATCCAGACTCAGCGTTCGGTCTCCTTTCAACTCCAGGAAACCATCAGGCTCTGTCTGAGCACCTTACCTGCATCACAGCCAGGAAACTCTCACTGGGCACACTTTTTTTGCTTCTCATTTCTTAAGGATCACTGTCCTTTGCTGCTTGATATCCAAGGTCTTGAGAATTGTTGTTTCATACATTTTGTTTGGTTTTTAGTTGTTTAAAGTGTCCAAACTATTTTTATACACAATACTTCTGCCACCAAATGTATGGATTTTATTTTTCCATACCAATAACCATTTCTCCAACTCTCTGGACACCAAATAGATGTCCTATAATTCAATTATGACACTACCTACCTGAAATTAGTGTCAGACTCCACAGTTTTAAGAGCTCATCTCTGCAAGACTGTACTTTCTTCAGATGCCACTTGCAAGTAGTAGGTACCAGGATACCCAAAACTCTGTATTATATCCTGGACATATTCTGACTTGGCTATGTTACTGGACCTTGAATGCCATGTTCTTGAATATCAATATCATAGAAATGAGCACTGAACTCAGTATAAGATCAAGCAGAAAGAGTTTATTGAAAAGAGCTTGTGTATAAGAGTTAACCAGAAGAGAGAAGTCGAGATCCCAGAAGGTATCTTGTGGATGGCTTATATAGGGGTTATGGGGTGGGTGTAGGGCTTGGAAATGAGAAAGAGGTCATTTGTCCCATGATCATCATTGGTAGCAGTTGATCCTAGGTGGTCAAAAGGTGTTTCCCATAGTCAGTGGATCATTCTAAGGGCCTGTGAAATAATGTTTGTGCAGACATTATAGTTACCATATTTTCTGGCATTTAAGATGACTGGAACTGATGATGATAGGAAGAAGATAACAAACAATAGAGAGAGAGCAAGTGCCGGGCAAGTTCCTGGCAAGTTAGCAAAGCCCATCATAACTGCAAGCTACAGTATTTTTACACCTGGTGTATAAGATGACCCCTGACTTTGGAGAAGATTTTCCTGGGTTAAGAAGTCATCTTATATGCTGGAAAATACAGTACCATTTAATTGACAAAAACTATTTTATAGAGCATGATGTTAAGAAAGGATGTTATCAGAAACCAAGATGGCAGCATAGGTAAACACCTGAATTGCTGCCTCACACAACAACTTCAAAACTACAACTAAAAGGAAAGAGAAAAGCACACTGAGACTCAGAAGAGCTGCAGAAGTGCAGAGGTATGGAGGCCCGTGCGCAGACAGGGCTGGCAACTGAGTATGCGGCTGTCTTTTTCAAGTGGGAGGGAGATAAAAGCTCCCCGAATGCTCTTGAACTCCAGTTCTGGGTAAGACTCTGGGGATCAGACTCATATGGTGAGAAACTGGACTGTCTGGGGGATAAACTGGACTGTTTGCCAGTGGGAGAAACTCTCAGAGTTTCTCTCAGAGGTGCTTGCATTGATTACTGAGGGACACTGAGACCCGGGGGACCTCTTAGGGTAGGGCTGATGGGAGACCATTGCTGTTTGCTCTGCACTGAGACCCTGCCCCATGAACCCATTGCTGTTTGCTCCACTCTAAGACTCGGCCCCATCCAAGCTGAGCACAGAGGCTTTTGCATATGAATGGCCTGGTTCTTTGAACTCTAAACTTACCTAACAAACAGCAGCTGAGTCAGTGAGACCCACAAATCCCAAAAGAAGGCCAAAGGCCCCACAGCAGCTTGTACTGCTTCACAGCTGTCTCTCATCTGGGCACCTCCAAAACCCAAACAAAAAAGAGGAATATGCAGATCCCTTCTTAGTGCCTGCTTTGTGGCCTCAGGCAGAGGCTAAATTTGCAGCTCCTTAGAGATCCAAGAGCCAGTGTACCCAGTGGTCAGAGTGGGACCATCCAGATTACATTCCTCAGATCCATAAGGAACACAATCAGGGAGCAGACTCAGTGAGCACCAAAGCCCCACTGAAGCAAGTATTGCCTCATAAGGATGTCTCCGGCACAGAAGTTCTCCCATCATAGACACAGCTGATTCTCAGACACAGCCTAGAGGTCAATTCCTTCCAGTGATACCAACAATTAAGGCTTAACTACAACAAGACTGTGTACACAACCCACAAAGGGTAACTGAGGAGGCTGAGCCACTGGGCCCTATAGGACACTTAGTACACAAAGCTACTCTATCAACACAGAAAAGCAGCTAAAATGAGGAGACAAAGAAACAGGTCACACGTGAAATAAATGGAGGAAAGCAAACTACTGAATATAGAGTTTAAAAGTACAGTTATAAGGTTTTTCAAGATATTTTAGAAAAGGCCGATAAATTTACTGAGACCCTTGAGGATATTAAAAAAGACCAACTAGAAATTAAGCATCCACTAATTGAAATAAAAAAAATAACATACAGAGATCTGCAAAAATAACATACAGAGATCCAACAGCAGAAGAGAGGATCACAAGAATCAAGTCAAAGATTTGAAATACAAAGAAGCAAAAAACACCCAACCAGAAAAGCAGAAAGAAAGAAGAATCCAAAAATATGAAGATAGCCCCTGGAACAACTTCAAGCATACCAACATCCAATTTATGGGGATGCCAGAAGAGAGAAAGCAAGATACTGAAAACCTATTTGAAGAAATAATGACTGAAAATTTCCCACACCTGGTGAAAGAAATAGACGTACAAGTTGTTAAAAAAACTGAAAAAAAGGATGCTATCTTTCTACATTTTTCCTTTAAGGATGTGGTTAGGTTCATTTCAACTACAAATTTTACTAAAAGTAAGGATTAATAGTCAGGCCTCTAAGATGGATTTCTTCAGTCAAGAGGTAGTCCAGGTGTTACCTATATACTGACTCAGCTACAAAGTTGGGAGTTTCCACAACCCACCCTCCTTTCAGATTCACTAATTTGCTAGAACTAATTCTAGAACTCAAGAACACTGTTTTTTGTTTGTGTGTGTGTGTGTGTTTTTTTTTTTTTTACATTTACTGCTTTATTATAAAATGGAAGTTGTGCATAAATAAGGCAAGGTGTGATTGAAGGGACATAGAGCTCCTATGTCCTCTTCAAGTGCACCACTCTCCCAGGACCTCTGTGTGTTCACCAACCCAGAAGCTCCCCTACCCGTGTTATTTTAGTTTTTTTTTAAGTTTAATAAATCTTTATTGTTCAGATTATTATAGTTGTTCCTCTTTTTCCTCCCCCATAGCTCCCCTCTACCCAGTTCCCACCCCATCCTCTGCTCTTACCCTCCCACTGGTCCTCATCCATAGGTGTACGATTTTTGTCCAATCTCTTTCCGCACCCCACACCTCTTTCCCGCCGAGAATTGTGAGTCCACTCCCTTTCTATACCCCTGATTCATTATATTTACCAGTTAATTCTGTTCATCAAATTGTTTATTCACCAGATTTTTATTTGTTGTAGATATGTATTTTTTGTTCGTAATTTTTACTTTTACCTTTTTTCTTCTTCTTCCTCTTCTTAAAGAATACCTTTCAGTATCTCATATAATACTGGTTTGGCAATGTGAACTCCTTTAGCTTTTTCTTATCTGTGAAACTCTTTATCTGACCTTCAATTCTGAATGATAGCTTTGCTGGGTGGAGTAATCTTGGTTATAGGTTCTTGCTATTCATCACTTTGAATATTTCTTGCCACTCCCGTCTGGTCTGCATAGTTTCTGTTGAGAAAGCAGCTGACAGTCATGTGGGTGCTCTCTGGTAGGTGACTAACTGCTTTTCTCTTGCTGCTTTTAATATTCTCTCTTTGCCTTTTCCCTTGGCATTTTAATTATGATGTGTCTTGGTGTGATACTCTTTGAATTCCTTTTGTTTGGGATTCTGTGTGCTTCCTGGACTTGTAAGTCTATTTTTTTCACCAGGTGGGGAAAGTTTTCAGTTATTATTTCTTCAAATAGGTTTTCAGTATCTTGCTTTCTCTTTTCTTTTGGCATCCCTATAATTCGCATGTTGGTACACTTGAAGTTGTTCCAGTGACTTCTTACACTATCTTCATATTTTTGGATTCTTCTTTCTTTTTGCTTTTCTGGTTGAGTGTTTTTTGCTTCTTTGTATTTTAAATTTTTGATTTGATTCTTGAGATCTTCTCATCTGCTGTTGGATCTCTGAATGTTATTTCAGAGGCCTCGGTCCCGCTCCCCCAGCCCAGGCCTTAGCCCCAGCAGCGACTGCTCAGCCCTGGGGGCACCCCGCACTCACAGCGGCCTTGCTTGCACCTCGAGGCCACCGCTTGCACCTCGGCCCCACCCCCTGCCTCACACACTTGAGGGTGCCTCGATGGCCCCGCCTCGTGCACTCACCGGTCGCCTTGTGCATCCCTCGGTCCTGCCCCCTTCCTTGCACGCATGTCTCAGCCCCGTCCCTCCACCTCGTGCACTCACCGGCCGCCTCGTGCATGCCTCGGCCCTGCCCCCTGCCTCACGTGCCTGTCAGCTGCCTTTGCCCTGGTTGCAGGTGAATGGTGAATGCCAGGCCCGGGCCTCCCCCTTCCCCCCATGCTTGCTGGCCACCTCATGCACGCATCAGTCCCCCCATCCCCCTGCCTCACATGCTCACTGGCTACCTCAGCCCTGCCCCTGCTCCTGATTGGCTGGTTGGCATGGCTTGTGGGTGTAGCGAAGGTACAATCAATTTGCATATTACTCTTTTATTAGATAGGATAGTACTAGAAGTCTTAGACACAGTGATCAGACAAACAAAAAAGCAAGCATGCAAACTGGAAAGGAGGTTGTAAAACTGCCATTATTTGCAGATGACATGATATTGAATATAACCCTAAAGACTTCACCAAAAAACTACTAGATTTAATAAATTTTTTTGGCAACGTAGCAGGATACAAAACAAACACTCAGAAATTGTTGGCATTTTTATATACCAATAATGAACTCCCAAAGGGAAACTAAGCAAACAACCCCTTTTGCCATTGCAACAACCGCAACAATATCAAGATACTTAGGAATAAACCTAACCAAGGAGGTAAAAGACTTGTACTTGGAAAACTATAGAATGTTTTTAAAAGAACTAGAAGAAGATATAAGTAGAGGAATATACCATGTTATGGATTACTAGTGTTGTATCATAAATCACAGAACAGCCCCTTGCTTGGGTATGAGATGCCTTAATGAGTCAATTAATTGGGAGTCTTTTATTGCGTGCAGATTCAGAGCAGAATATCTCGTCAAATTCTGAACCAAAACCATGGAGGAAACTTTCTCTATATATATGCTTCCATTTCTTTGTCTCCCAAATGTAGGGAGCGGACTGACCTGCTAGCAAAGTTGCAAACAAGTCCCAGCTTAGAGGGCACAGTCCTCTAAGCATAATTTAGCTTGATCTTGTGACTGCTCCTTAGATCTTTTCTGGGTAACTAAAGGGCTGTGGGAGGTGCAGCAAGTGCTGCCAAAACAAGTGAAACTTATAAGAAAATTGTAAATTACCTTGTTTACCTCTGACTATAAAATAAACCATCAGCTTGCAGTCTGGATCATTCTGTGGCCTCAGCAAGGCACAGAATATCCACCTAGACTCACCTTATTCTCTTTGTCTGTCATTTCTTCACCCTGCTCAGGCTTGCCAAACTCTTGGCTGTGCTGGTGCGGCCCAAGTGGTGCTCAGCGCGGTGTTGAGTTCGGCCCAAGTGGCATTCAATGAGGACCTGAGTGTGAGGTAACTTTAATTGTCAGGTAAAAGGAGCCCTGAAGGCGTGCACACTCAGTAAGTAAGGAAGGGGTACTGTACTAGACTAGATGTAAAACATGGGAAATTCAGGATCACAGGAAAAGAATGTATGCATATCCATGCTTAAGGCTATGCTCCAAGCAAGGGGCTGTTCTGTGAGGTATGAACAGCTTATCCACTTTTTGGATTTTGTGAGTAAAACCTACCCATGGTTTTCTGAGGAAGAAAAGGTAAATATAGAGGCATGGGAGAAGGTAGGAAAACAACTTCATGATCATTATATATATAGCTGAAGGTCCAAAGGAAATGCCTGCCTCTACTTTCAGTCTGTGGTCCCTGATTCAGGTCTGCCTAGGGCCCACTACAGAAGGGGAGTGGAGGAATGTGGCAGGGAAATGCAAATACTGGCCAAATTGGGTGATTAGTTATTACTTCAGGAAGCAAAAAAGGAAAAATTTCAGATCTTTCTTTATCTTTTAAGCATAAAAAGAAATTCGGCCAGATCTGTTGCTGAAACTTCCCCTGAAGTAAACAGGATGTGGGGGAAGGGAAATACATGGCAGTCCAATATGGAATCCCACTCTCTCAGTAGGCTAATTTAAAGTTTCCTTTTTCGCCGTGAAAAAGTCTTGAAAATTTAGAAATGTGTCTGGAATTTCTGTGCTTGTGGGGAGAGAACTGAGCTGTAAGACAGAATGTGTGCATGGCCCGATTTCAGACATTTAGATGGTCTTAAGCTGGAATCTCTCTGCAAAAGCCATAGAAAATGAAAAACCCAGAACTGGTTCTTTTTCTTAAGAAAAATGGCAAAAAAAAAAAAAAGTCTTCTGGAAAGAAATTCAAGCTAATTCCAGCAACAGTATTTGCATTTCCATAATAAAGAGTAGTTTTCAAAATGCTAATGAGCCTTGTTAAAAAGTTAACTTTTAAGGCCTTCAAGAAAACCAGTAAATTCCCTGTTATAGAATTTATCCAAAGTAAATGCCTTAAAATAATTGGAATTAGATTTGAATCTCAAAAAGTTGTTGAAATATAGATAATGTATTAGTTACAACGATCTAAATAGCCCAGGTAACTGGCTATGCCCTTTTTTAATGAGACTTACTTTTTTAAATTTTTATTGTTCAGTTTATTAATTACATTGTTTCCCCCTTTTTTCCCCCCTATAGCTCCCCTCCGCCCGGTACCCATCCCACCCTCCGCCCTCATCTCCCCCCCACTGTCCTCTCCCATAGTTGCATGATTTTTGTCCAGTCTCTTGCTGCAATTCCCACACCTCTTTTCTCCCCAAGAATTGTCAGTCCATTCCCTCTCTATGTCCATGATTCTGTTATATTTACCAGTTTGTCCTGTTCATCAGATTATTAATTCACTTGATTTTCAGGTTCAGTTGTTAATAGATGTGTATTTGTTGTTCATAATTTATATTTTTACCTTTTTCTTCATCCTCTTCTTAAAGAGTATCTTTCAGCATTTCATATAATATTGGTTTGTTGATGATGAACTCCTTTAGCTTTTTCTTATCTGGGAAGCACTTTATCTGATCTTCAATTCTGAATGATAGCTTTGCTGGGTAGAGTAATCTTGGTTGTAGATTCTTGCAAATTCCCTGTTATAGAATTTATCCAAAGTAAATGCCTTAAAATAATTGGAATTAGATTTGAATCTCAAAAAGTTGTTGAAATATAGATAATGTATTAGTTACAACGATCTAAATAGCCCAGGTAACTGGCTATGCCCTTTTTTAATGGAGTAGACGCCCTTCTTCCAGCAGACAGGTAATCTAGTTTCTGCCAGTAATCATCTTTGAAAAATGTGGTAATTTACATTCAAATAGACCAAACGTGGTGTATTATATTTTAATTTACATTCAAATAGACCAAACGTTTCCCTTATAGGTAACTAATTGTTTTTCTCTTGCTGCTTTTAATATTCTCTCTTTATCTTTTGCTCTTGGCATTTTAATTATGATGTGTCTTGGTGTGGTTCTCTTTAGATTCCTATATTTTGGGGTTCTGTGCCCTTCTTGGGTTTTTAAGTCAATTTCTTTCACCAGGTAGGGGAAGTTTTTGGTCACTATTTCTTCAAGTAGGTTTTCATTATCCTGCTCTTTCTCTTTTTCTGGCACCCCAATAATTCTGATGTTGGTGTGCTTGAGGTTGTCCCAGAGGCCCCTTACACTATCTTCAATTATTTGGATTCTTTTTGCTTCATGCTTTTCCGGCTGAGTGGATTTTGCTTCGTTGTATTTAAAATCTTTGACTTGGTTCTTGTGGTCATCTGGACTGCTTTTAGGTCTTTGTATAATATTTTTTGTTTCAGTCAGTATATGCTTAATTTCTAGTTGGTCCTTTTTCATATCCTCGTAGGTGTTGTTCATTTCCTTGTAGGTGTTGTTCATTTCCTTGTAGTTCTCATTAAGTTCATTGGCCTTTTCTAGGAGCCTCTTGAAAAACCTTATTACTATGGTTTTTGAACTCTGTGTCTAGTTGTCTTTTTTCCACCATTTCTTTCACATCTGATTTCTTTCCATTTCTCTGCATTGTGGCTGCTTTCCTGGTCCATTAGCTGTGTGTGGTAGATGTCCTCTAAGGGACAGCGGCAAAGCCTCCCCAGTTACCTGAGATGGATATGGGTTGCACAGTCTTGCTGAAGTTAAGCCTAGATTATTGTTGCTAGCCCTAGGAGGGTTTGACCTCCAGGCCAATTGTCTGTGAAGGTAAACTGTGTTCAGGTTGGATCGGCGGAATCTCCGGGCTGAGCAGGCAGCATCAGCGTCAGCTCCGCCCTATGCGGTGCGCAGTCTCTGTGTTGGGTAGTAATGGCTGCACACACCTCTGAGAGAAAACCGCCGCTGGCCACCTGTTGCCAGACAACTCTACCTCTCCCCAAATGAGTCTGCACACCCAAAGTCTCGCCCAGGGTTGTATAACAAAGCAGTCCAGTGGTCTCCCGAAGGAGGGAGCAAGTCACGTGCCCTCTCTGCGTGGTCGCGCACTTGACCCACAAACTGCTGTTCCGAGTTACATGCACTCTCCTCAAACTCACAGACCTGAGCCGCCACGCCCGGGTTTTAGCGTGCCTTTCCTGGACCTGGGACCTCGCATGGAACTGGGGAATCAGTGTAGTGGGATGCCTCCGCCCTCCCCATTGGAGAAAATCTACCGGGATTGCTGCAGCCCGCCCTTTAATGCTTGCGTGCCCATGACTCTGAACCTCTCTCTTGGTGTATCTTTACAGCTGCGCTCTGCCACTCCTCTGAGTCACAGTGTCCTGTCTTTACTTTTATCTGTGGAATTTTCACTCAGCCATTTTTCCGGTGATTCTGGATGGTGTTTGTTTTGCTGTTAAGTTGTAGTTTTGGAATTGTTGTGTGGGACAACAAAATAGGTGTTTACCTATGCTGCCATCTTGGTTCCTCTCCCTAATAACTTGTTTTTGAGAAAATAAAATGTTGCATTTTCTCTAATAATTAGGAATTCAAAGTAAGTTGCTTATTATTGGTCTAATTAAAAAAGAGGATTAATTCTTTGATCCCAACCAAAATTTTTCTATGCAGAAACTAGTTTAAAATCTAATCGATATATAAGACTAGAGGCCCAATGCACGAAATTCATGCATGGGGGTGTGTGTGGGCAGGGGTGTCCCTTACTCCAGCCTGCACCCTCTCCAATCTGGGACCCCTGGAGGGATGTCTATTGCCCATTTAGGCCCGATCTTAGGCAATCGGACATCCTTCTCACAATCTAGGACTGCTGGCTCCAAACTGCTCACCTGCCTGCCTCCCTCATTGCCCCTAACCGCTTCTGCCTGCCAGCCTGATCACCCCCTAACCACTACCCTGCCAGCCTAATTGATGTCTAACTGCTCCCCTGCCAGCCTGTTTGCCCCCAACTTCCCTCCTCTGCTGGCCTGGTCACCTCTAACTGCCCTCCCCTGCAAGCTTGATCACCAACAACTGCCCTCCCTTGCAGGCCTGGTCCCTCCCAACTGCCCTCCCCTGCTGGCCTAATCACCCACAACTGCCTTCCCTTGCAGGGCCTGGAACCTCCCAACGTCCCTTCCCTGCTGGCCATCTTGTGGTGGCCATCTTGTGTCCACATGGGAGAAGGATCTTTGACCACATGGGGGCAGCCCTCTTGTGTGTTGGAATGATGGTCAATATCCGTATTTCTCTTTTATTAGACAGGATAGAGGCCTGGTGCATGGGTGGGGGCCAGCTGGTTTGCCCTGAAGAGGGTCCTGGATAATATTCGGGGTTCCCTTAGGGTGAGGGGTGGCCTGGGTGAGGGGCCTGTGGAGGTTTGCAGGCCGGCCACCCCCCCCCCCCCCCCCAGTGACCCAAGCGGAGGCCTTGGTATCTGGGATTAATCTATGTCTACAATTGAAAATTTGTAGCCTGGAGCGGAGTCAAGCCTTCTGCTCGCTCTGTGGTGGCAGCCATTTCTGTTTGAAACTTTGTAGCGTAGAGTAGAGGCCTAGGCTGGTAATGGCAGGCTGAAACCTTGGCTTCCTCCATTGCCAGGGAAACCCAAGCCTCTGTTCTCTCCAGCTCAGTGGCTGCTGCCATTTCTGTATCTTTTATAACTGAAACTTTGTAACATTGAGTGGAGGCCTAGGTAGTCAACAGCAGGCGGCTTGGCTTACTCTGTTGCCAGGGAAACCCAAGCCTTCCTCCTGCTCTCAGTGGCAGCAGCCATCTTGGTTGGGGTTTGTTTGCATAATCTGCTCCTGATTGGCTTGTGGGCGTGGCAAAGGTATGGTCAAATTTGTATATTACTCTTTTATTAAATAGGATAATAATTTGAAGTGTTATAATCTTTAAATAATATATGGATATCCTATATAAGAAAAGGGTAATATGCAAATTGGTCCTAATGGCGGAATGACGGGTCACTATTACGAGCACTGATGACCAGGGGGTAGACACTCAATGCAGGAGCTGCCCCCTGGTGGTCAGTGCATTTCCACAGGGGGAGCACTGCTCAGTCTGAAGCTGGCTCATGGCCGGCCAGTGCAGCGGGTGGTGTGAGCCTGTCCTGACTCCGTGGCAGCACTAAGGATGTCCGACTAACAACTTAGGCCCACTTCCCACGGGAAGCTAAACTGTTAGTCGACTATCCCCCAAGTACTCCTGGGATGCCAGAAGGATGTCTGCCATTAGTTGGACATCCCTCGAGGGCTGCCAGTATGTAAGAGGGCGCGGCGCGTGCATGGCTGAGGGACCTCCCTCCCCCAGTGCACAAATTTTTGTGCACTAGGCCTCTAGAATATATATATTTGATGGTTTTTTTCCCCATGTTAAGATTTCAAGGCTTTAACCAAGATATGATTCTTGGAAAGTTCCAAGGGCCCAGAACAATACAAGAAATTTATTCTCTCCTCTTAAAGGAAATCTTTCTAAATTTAACAGATCTAATATACTTGAAATTGCAAGGAAAGACTTATCAAATAAAAATTAATAAATGTACATTTTAAATGTTATGAAGGTTTTGGCCTCTGGGAAGGGCAAAATGAAGTAACTAAATATTTCTTGTAATCCAACAGCACAATTTAAAATGACAAAAAGCCCGTAGTCGCCTGTATTCTTAATTAAGCAAGAAGCAGGACAACATTTGCAGCTTGTGAATCAGCAGAAAATTCAGATTTGGATTGAACCCCATTTTCTCTTGCCCAGTCCTCCCATGCTTTGCATTACCAAAAGCTGCTGCCTTAGGCAAATAATTCTGTATTGGGGAGCAAGCTTGTCAAATTGTTAAGCAGTGCTCTAAATGTGTGATCCATTGCCCTGTACAGTTGTTGGGGGTTAATCCTAGGGGTCTTAAACCTAATCAAATTTGGCAAATGGATGTCACCCACATACCAGAATTTGGTAAGCATAGATGGGTACATGTTAATTTAGATACCTGCTGCCGCTTCATCTTTGCAACTCCCCAAATCGGAGAGAGTGCCAAGCATGTAATTAATCATTGCATAGCTGCCTTTGTGGTACCAAATCCTCCCTTAGAGCTAAAGACACTCAATGGACCCGCATGTACTAGTTTTGCTTTTCAACATTTTTGTCAGCAATATCAAATTTGTCATAAAACTGGTATCCCTTACAACCCTCAAAGTCAAGCAACAGTGGAAAGAGCAAACTGTACTCTTAAAGTGCAATTACTAAAACAGAAAGGGGGAGACGGATGTTATGTGTCACCTCAAAACAAACTTAGTCATGTTCTTTATACTTTAAATTTTTTGAATTGCGATGGAGAGGGTCATATAACAGCCGAAAATAATCAGGCTTCCTGTACAATAGCCTTCGCGGGGTTAGCCCAATGTAAGGATGCACAAACTGGACAATGGTTTGAACCAGATCCAGTAATGATGTGGGGAAGAGATTGTGTTTGTATCTTTTCAAAAGGAGCAGCACAGCCAATTTGGATGCCAGAGCATTACGTGTGTCACCAAAATAGACCCAGACAAGCTCCTTGTCCTATTGTTCAAAAGACTGAGAGTTGCCCCAATGACAGCAGAGCAGAAAAGAAGGATGTCGAAAGCTATGCAAGAGACCAAGGTGCCAACATGGGTCAGCTGAAGAAGTTAACAACTGAGGCCCAGCAGATGGCAGAAAAGCAAGAAGTGGAAGCTACTCCTTCAACCATGTTTCTGGCCATGCTAGCATTAGTTAGCTGCCAGTCTTCTTCAAACTCTTGCGCAGCCAAGTCAGAGGACTCTTGAGGAAATCAGCAAAAGAAACTTTCATTTAGTAGAAAAATGTTACTGTAGTTTGATTTCTCTATGATTGTTGTGTTGCATTGGCATTGTTTTGTTATTGAGTTTTGCATTGGCATTGTTTTGTTAAAGTTTTAATAGTCAGAACTTTGTTCTTTTTTAAAAAATATTTTAATCTTTATTATTCAGTTTATTAATTACATTGTTCCCCCCCTTTTTTCCCCCTATAGTTCCCCACCATCTGGTACTCATCCCACCCTCCGCCCTCAACCCCCGCCCCCACTGTCCTCTCTCATAGTTGCATGTTTTTTGTCCAATCTCTTGCTGCACCTCCCACACCCCTTTCCTCCCCAAGAATTGTCAGTCCATTCCCTCTCTATGCCCATGATTCTATTATATTCACCAGTTTTTCCTGTTCATCAGATTTTTAATTCACTTGCTTTTTATATTCATTTGTTGATACATGTGTATTTGTTGTTCATACTTTTTATTTTTACCTTTTTCTTCCTCTTCTTAAAGAATATCTTTCAGCATTTCATATAATATTGGTTTGGTGGTGATGAATTTTTTTAGCTTTTTCTTAGCTGTGAAACACTTTATCTGACCTTCAATTCTGAATGACAGCTTTGCTGGGTAGAGCAATCTTGGTTGTAGATTCTTGCTATTCATCACTTTGAATATTTTTTGCCACTCCCATCTGGCTTGCATAGTTTCTGTTGAGAAATCCGCTGACAATCGTATGGGTGCTCCCTTATAGGTAACTAACTTTTTTTCTCTTGCTGCTTTTAATATTCTCTCTTTGTCTTTTGCTCTTGGCATTTTAATTATGATGTGCATAGGTGTGGTCTTCTTAGAGTTCCTATATATTGGGTTTCGGTGTGCTTCTTGGACAATTTCTTTCACCATGTATGGGAAGTTTTCGGTCACTATTTCTTCAAATAGGTTTTCAATGTCTTGCTCTCTCTCTTTTTCTGGCACCCCTATAATTCAGATGTTGGTGTGCTTGAAGTTGTCCCAGAGGCCCCTTACACTATCTTCAATTTTTTGGATTCTTTTGGTTTCTTGCTTTTTTCAGCTGAGTGGATTTTACCTCTTTGTATTTCAAATCTTTAACTTGGTTCTTGCGGTCTTCTAGAATACTTTTAGGTTTTTGTGTAATATTTTTTATTTCAATCAGTGTATGCTTAATTTCTAGTTGGTCCTTTTTTATGTCCTTGAGGGTCTTATTCATATCCTTGTAGGTCTCATTAATTTCCTTGTAGGTCTCATTCATTTCCTCAATAGGTCTTATTCATTTCCTTGTAGGTCTCAGCCTTTTCTAGAAGTCTCTTGAAAAGCCTTATAACCGTGGTTTTGAATTTTATGTCCATTCGTTTTTTCCCTCCATTTCTTTCACATCTGATTTCTTTCCATGTCTCTGCATGGTGGCTGCTTTCCTGAGTTGGTCGATTAGCTTTGTGTGGTAGATGTCCTCCAAGGGACAGTGGCTCAGCCTCCTCAATTACCTGAGATGGATATGGGTTGCACAGTCTTGTTGAAGTTAAGCCTAGATTATTGTTGTTAGCACTAGGAGGGTTTGTCCTCCAGGCCAATTGGCTATGAGGTTCAGCTGTGCTCAGGTTGGATGGGTGGAGTCCCTTGGCCAAGTAGGCAGAAGTCAGCTCCACCCTATGCGGCACCTGGGTCTCTGTGTCAGGTGGTAATGGCTGCACACACCTCTGAAAGCCGCTACTGATCTCCACCCGCTGCCAGACAACTCAGCCTCTCCCCAAATGAGTCTGCACACCCAACGTCTCACACAGGGTCGTAAAACAATGCAGTCTGGTGGTTTCCCAAATGAGAGAGTAAGTCACGAGTCCTCTCGACACAGTCTCGCAGGTCTGCTGTTCCCAAGTTCACTCGCATCTGCACAAGCTCACCCTCTCCACAAGCTTGCCAACCCTTGCAGCAGAGTTTCGGTGTGTCTCCCCACTGTCCACTTTTTACCCAGTATGATTGTGGTTTCCCTGGACTTCGACCGGAGCTGGGGGATCAGTGCAGTGGGACGTCTTTGTCTCCCCCGTTTGAGAAAACTGGCTGGGTTTTCAGCCACCCACCCTATCCGCTGGCATGCGCATGGCTCCAAACCTCTCTCTGCGTGTATCTTCAATGCTGATCTCCGCCCTTCCTCTGAGTCACAATGTCCTATCTTTAGTTTTATTTGTGGAATTTTCACTCAGCCAGCTTTCCAGTGATTCTGGATGATGTTTGTTCTTTCGTTAAGATGTAGTTTTGAAATTGCTGTGTATGGCAGCAAGATAGGTGTTTACCTATGCCCCTATCTTGGTTCCTCCCCCCAGAACTTTGTTCTTGATGTTTAAGTTTTACTTTCATTATTAGTAGCTTAAAATTAAAAGAAAGGTGAGATGTAGGGAGGAGCAGTTATAGGGTTAAGCCTCAGACTGACCTGCTGGCAACGTGGAAAACAAGCTTAATCTTGTGACTGCTCCCTAGATCTTTCCTGGGTAGCTAATGGGCTGTGGGAGGTGCAGCAAGTGCTGCCTAAACAAGTGAAATTTATAAGAACATTGTAAATTACCTTGTTTACCTCTGACTATTAAATAAACCATCAGCTTGCAATCTGGGTCTGTCTGTGTCCTCAGCAAGGCACAGAAGATCCACCTAGACCCAGCCTTTTCTCTTTGACTATCATTTCTTCATCCTTTGCTGTCTCCACTCAGGCTTGCCGAACCATTGGCTGTGCTGGCCTGGCACACCCAAATATGGTTTTCTCGGACCTTCTGTAGACTTTACAAAGACCTTTGTGTAAGTTAATTTTTGCACACAGTTTGTGACCTTGGACACATAAAAACAAAACACTTGGCATGAGAATATGAGAATATTATCAGTATCAGCATTAGCCTGTTACATCACGTGGCTAGCTTGCAAGGTCAGACAGCTAAGTTTTTACCTTTTTCTATTATTCAAACTAAAACAGTTATTTTATAGAATAAAGGACTATCTAAAAATAACAGAGTTGACCTATAGAATAACATAGTAGTTCAAACAGCAGTTTTCCAAAGGAGGGATTACTATGCTTCACTAGAATCAACATCTTTGAAATGTCCAAAGCAATCTATAGATTAAATTCAATTCCTATTAAAATACCAATGGCATATTTCACAGATCGAGAACAAACACTCCAAAAATTTATATGGAACTGAAAAAGACCTCAAATAGCCACAGCAATTTTGAGGAAGAACTAAGTTGGAGGAATCACAACATTAGATATCAAGCTACACTACAAAGCCACTGTACTCATAACAGCCTGGTATTGGCACAAGAACAGACATACAGATAGATCCATGGAACAACAGAACAAAGAACTCAGAAATCGACTCAAGCCATTATGCTAAATTAATATTTGACAAAGGAGGCAAGATCATACAATGGAGTAAAGACAGTCTCTTCAATAAATGGTGTGTGGAAAATTGGACAGGCAAGAAAAAAAACTCTATACCACCAACTTACACCATACATAAGAATAAATTCAAATTGGATAAAAAACTTAAATGTAAGTTGTGACACTATAAAAATCCTAGAAGAAAATATAGGCAGCAAAATCTCAGACATTTCACATAGCAGAATTTTCACTGATACAAGGCCTAGCACAACAAAGGAAAAAAAAAAAAACAAATGGGATGACATCAAAATAAAAAGCTTCTGTACAGCAAAATAAACCAGCATCAAAATGAAAGGGAACCTATTGTATGGGAGAACATATTTGCCAATGACACTTCTGATAAGGGGTTAGTTTACAAAATATATAAAATACTCATAAGGAAGAGAAACAATCCAATTAAAAAATATGTAGACACCCTAAATAGAAACTTCTCCAAAGAGGATATACAAATGGCTAAGAGACATATGAAAAAATGCTCAACATCACTAATCATCAGAGACATACAAATTAAAATGACATCTGTCAAATAAATAATAAATCAACAAATGACAAGTGCTGGTGAGAATGTGGAGAAAACAGAACCCTAGTATACTGCTTGTGGGAATGTAGACTGATGCAGCCACTATGGAAAACAGTATGGAGTTTCCTTTAAAAATTAAAAATAGAACTCCCTTTTAAAAAATTTTATTTTACTCTTTTGTTTTTTTAATTTCTTTATTGATTAAGGTATTACATGTGTCCTCATCCTCCCTAATCCCACCAAATCTCCCCACCCATGCCCTCACCCCCCTGTCATCTGTGTCCACTGGTTAGGCTTATATGCATGCATATAAGTCCTTTGGTTGATCTCTCCCTCTGACCCCCATCCTCCCCTACCTTCCTCTGAGGTTTTAGTTCTGATCGATGCTTTTCTGTCTCTGGATCTGTTTTTGTTCATCAGTTTATGTTGTTCATTATATTCCACAAATGAGTGAGATCATGTGATATTTATCTTTCTCTGACTAGCTTATTTCACTTAGCATAATGCTCTCCAATTCCATCCATGTTGTTGCAAATGGTAAGAATTCCTTATTTTTTTTACTGCAAAACAAACAAACAAACAAAAAAACAGAACTCCCATTTGACCCAGCAATACCACTTTTAAGAATAAATCCTAAGAAGCCTGAAACATTGTTCAGAAAGAATGTATGCACCCCTATTTCCATAGCAGCACAATTTACAATAGCTAAGATGTATAAACAGCCCAGGTGCCCATCAGCAGATGAATGATTAAAAAAAAAAGCTGTGGTACATTTACACCAAGGAATGCTGTGCAGCTGTAAAAAGGAAGGACCTCTTACCCTTTGAGGTAGCCTGGAGGGACCTACTAACTGAAATAAGTCAGAGAAAAGAAAGACAAACATCACATGATCTCACATATCTGGAATCTAAGCAACAAAACAAACTAATGAATAAAATAGAGCCAGAGACATGGAGGCATACAACAGGTAGAGAATTATCAGAGGAAAGGGGTGGGAGGAAAGAGATCAACCAAAGAACTTATATACATAAATGGTCATAGATGATAGTGGGGTGAAGGCCTGGGTAGGGAGCAGGAGTGGGGGAAAGGACTTATTGCGGGGGTGGGGGGGGGGTGGGAAACACTTTTGTAATAATTTCAGCAATAAAGATAAATTTAAAAAAATAATGAAGCCATAAGTGAGTGAGATTATCTAGGAAAAGAGTGAAAGATAGAAGACCAAGAACCAGATCTTGGGTATAACTTTACAAGTAACTATAAGTCAACAACGTAATTGTAAATGTTTGTAAATGATAATTTGTCCTGTAATTTATCACCTTTTGTTTTGTTTTGTTTTGTTTTGTAGGAGTGATTCTAGTCCAAGCCCAGATTTTAGAGCTAGTGTTTCATGTTACAACAGCCCAGCAAATAGTTATAAATGCTCACAGTTCTCTGAAGAGCATTTTCTCTTCTCTTCCCAACATCACGTATACTGGCTGTGCAAAGTGTGGATTGGAACTAGAAACAGATGAGAACAAGATCTACAAACAGTGTTTTAGCTGTTTGCCATGTACTACAAAGAAAATATACTACAGGTAAGGCAACTAAGTAAGCCAATAAGATGGAAGACATTTATTTTTATAGGCATGGAAATGAGCAATAAATTACATATATCAACTCTTACTTTCTAATGAGAACTAATTAGAGATAATACAAGAGTACAAAATTTCCCAAGTGTTAAATAGCTATTTATGAAAGCAAATATTTCCAGTAATCATAACAGGATTTCTAAAAGTAGTAATTGGGAAATTTTATTGTCTTGAAGATACTATTCCAATTTCTTACTTGGTTTACACTTTTACTTATTATTTAAAAAAAACAACATAGAATGCTTCATGAATTTGCGTGTTATCCTCGTGCAGTGGCCATGCTAATCTCTGTAACGTTTCAATTTTAGTATATGTGCTGCTGAAGCAAGCACTTGGTTTACATTTTTAACCAAGATCTAAATGTAGAAGCTCAGTCACCCATCTTAACAAATAATCAAAATTTAAAGGAATTATATGATCTAACCTTTGAGTTGTGGAATCTAGTAAGGCGTTTAACCTTTCTATACTTCATTTTTCTGGGTCTGGGAAACTTACAACTGAGGTATGTACCCTTGAATGGGGAATAGAACCTGACCCTTTGGTCTGTGGGCCAATGCTCTAACCACTGAGAAAACTGACCAGGGCTCCCTCATTCTTTTTAATGCCATGTAGTATGCCATTGCATCATGTATTGAAAATTATTTATCTACTTCCCTATTTAGTGACATGCCAAATACTTTGTTTCTGATAGGAAAAAATCCAGTGGGGAAAAAGTAACTTAAAATTGCGATTGTGAAATATGTGGTTATCACCTTTATTTTTATTTAAAAAGGTGATTTACACAGCAGTGTAGAATTGTTATCTTATATTAGAATCTGAAGTTATAAAATGAATATGGAATAACTTCAATTGATTATGTTATCATTTGAAACTTTTTAAAAAGCCCTTTTTTTGCCTGGCCAGCATAATCCGGGGTTGAGCTTCAACCAGGAGTTTAGGGTTTGATTCCTGGTCAGGCACATGCCCTGGTTGTGGGCTCAAACCTAGTGTGGGGCATGCAGGAGGAATCAGATCAATGATTCTCTCTCATCACTGGTGTTTCTATCTCTCTCCCTCTTCCTCTCTGAAATCAATAAAATGTATTAAAAAATAAAAATAATAAAAAGCCCTTTTTTTCTTTCCAGGAGTTTCAGAACATCTTAGAGTTGCTTTAGAAATTAAAAGTAACCCTGCACAAAAACCCAGGGCTTTTTAAAATTATATTGCATTTATACATTTTTTAAAATGTGAAAATCTTTTGAAGGTCATATGCTATTTCCTCTTTTGTAGGCCAGCTTTAATGACCATAGCTGATGGACTATATAAGGTCTTCGTTCATGTAGGCTCAAAGCTGATGGAGAAGATTCTTCTCAACATTTCTCCTGATTGGCTCAGCAGAGTTATAGGTAAGGTGTCCCCATGCCATGGACAGGTTCATCCAGTCAGGAGTGTAGAGTGTGTATTGGAACAGAAAGAACACTAGACTTTAAATCAAGGCTGAATTCTGTCAGTATAAAATCAGAAAAATAATTTAGCTTGATTGAAACATAAAAGACAGTGTACGGCAAAACTGAATAGAGGGAAGCTAGCACCTAATCTGTTCTTTTTAAAAAATTTAATAAATCTTTATTGTTTAGATTATTATAATTGTTCCTCTTTTTCCCTCATAGCTCCCTTCCACCCAGTTCCCACCTCACCCTTTGCCCTTACCTATCCCCCACTGTCCTCATCCATAGGTGTATAATTTTTGTCCAGTCTTGTCCAGCTCCCCCCACACCTATTTCCCCTGAGAATTGTCAGTCCACTCCCCTGATTCTATTATATTCACCAGTTTATTCTGTTCATCAGATGTTTTATTTACTTGATTTTTAGATTCACTTGTTGATAGATATGTATTTGTTGTTCATAATTTTTACCTTTACCTTTTTCTTCTTCTTCCTCTTCTTAAAGAATACCTTTCAGCATTTCATATAATACTGGTTTGGCGGTGATGAACTCCTTTAGCTTTTTCTTATCTGTGAAACTCTTTATCTGACTTTCATTTCTGAATGATAGCTTTGCTGGGTAAAGTAATCTTGGTTGTAGGTTCTTGCTGTTCATCACTTTGAATATTTCTTGCCACTCTTGTCTGGCCTGCATAGTTTCTGTTGAGAAATCAGCTGACAATCATATGGGTGCTCCCTTGGAGGTAATTAACTGCTTTTCTCTTACTGCTTTTCATTTTGTCTTTTGCTCTTGGCATTTTAATTATGATGTGTCTTGGTGTGATCCTCTTTGAATTCCTTTTGTTTGGGATTCTGTGTGCTTCCTGGACTTATAAGTCTATTTCTTTCACCAGGTGGGGGAAGTTTTCGGTCACTGTTTTTTCAAATAGGTTTTCAGTATCTTACTCTCTCTCTTCTTCTGGCATCCCCATAATTCAGATGTTGGTACACTTGAAGTTATCCCAGAGTCTCCTTACAGTATCTTTATATTTTTTATTTCTTTTTTCTTTTCCAGTTAGGTGTTTTTTACTTCTTCATATTTCAAATCTTTGATTTGATTCTTGAGATCCTCTAGTCTGCTGTTGGATCTCTATATATTATTCTTTATTTCAGTCAGTATATGCTTAATTTCTTGGTCCTTTTTCATATCCTTGAGAGTCTCACTAAAATTCTTAGAGGTTTCTAGAAGATTCTTGAGTAACCTTATAACCATGGTTTTGAACTCTATATCCAGCATTTTGCTTTTATCCATTTCTTTCATTTGTGACTTGTTTCTTTGTCTCTGTATTTTGGCTGCTTCCCTGTGTTTGTTTCTATGTACTGGGTAGCTGCTAAGTCTCCTTGAGTTGATAGAGTGGCCTTGTGTAGTAGGTGTCTAATGGTTCAGTCTCCCAGTCACCTGAGGTGGATGCTCTTGGTGCACCCCTTTGTGGAATGTGTGCACAGTCTTGTTGTAGTTAACCTTTGATTGCTGATGGTATCACTGGCAGGAATTGACCTCCAGGCCAATTGGCTGTGATGACCAGCTGTATCTACACTGGAAGATCTGTTGCATAAGAGACACCCATATGGGGCAGGGTTTGCTTTAGTGGGGCTTTGGTGCTGAGTCTTCCCCTTCAGTGTGGCTCTTATGAATGTGAAGAGTTGTAATCTCACATGGTCTCACTCTGACCACTGGGTACACTGGCTCTTGGATCTCCAAGGATGTGCAAGGTCAGACACTGTCTAGGACCACCCAGCAGGAGCTATAGAGACATCTACAGATTCCTCCTCTTTGTATGGGGTTTGGAGGTGCCCAGACAAGGCCCAGCTATGAAGCAAGGCCAGCTTCTGCTGCCAGGCCTTAGACCTTCTTTTGGAAGCTCTGGGGCTCTCTGACCCAGCTGCAGTTTGACAGGTTTTAGATGTAGAAAGAACAGGCTATTCATATGCAAAAGCCGATGCATACACCTTGGGTTGGGTTGTAAATTGGGGGGGGCTGAGTCTCTGGGAATCACCAGGGCAGACCAACCAGCAATGGCTGCCAGTTAGCCCTTAACTGGAGAAGTCCCTGGTTCTCCACATCCTGTGCCCCCAAGCAGGAAACATGATCACTGCATCCATCTCTGAGAGAAAGCTGCCCTGGTGTTCCTGTTCTGATGCCAGACAGTCCAGTTTCTCCCTGTATGTCCCTGAGTCACCCAGAGTTTTGCCCAGAACTGGAGTCCAGAGGAAGTGGGAGCTTGTATTTCTCTCCCGATTAAAAGAGCAGCACATCCAGGTGCCAGCACTTTCCATGCCTCCACACCTCTTACCAGTCTCAATGCTCTTTCTTTATCTTTTTAGGTGTGGGACTTCTACTCAGCCAGCTTTCCCACGGTTCTGGGTGGTAATTGTTCTACCTTTTAGTTCTAATTTTGATGTAGTTGTGAGAGGCAGCAAGTATAGGTGATTACTTATGCCACCATCTTGGTTCAGGATCTTAGTTTATTAAAAATTAATTTTATTGAGGTGACATTGTTTAATAACATATATATTTCAAGTGTATAATTTTCTAGTAATTCATCTGTATATTTCACTGTGTGCTCACCACCTAGTCTACTCTCTTTAGTTATGATGCTAGGTATAGTCAGTGGCTAACAGCAAAGTGAAAATACCCATTTGTCAGGTGATCCAACTTGATAACTTTCCTCATTAGTCTCAAGCAGATGAGGTAATCTGGTTCTATTGATTGCTCCATCTTTTTTTTTTTAAAGATTTTTGAAAATAAATTTTTTATTTTATTTCAGAGAGGATGGGAGAGGGAGAGAGATAGAAATATCATTGATGAGATAGAATCATCATTCCCCACACTAGGGATTGAGCCCACAACCCCAGGCATGTGTGTGCTCTGACTGGGAATCGAACCATGATCTACTGATTCATAGGTCAGTGCTCAACCACTGAGCCTTGCTGGCCAGGCTAGTAATTTTTACTTGAATGCTGAACATTACATATAGAAAAATACAGCTGATATAAAGTGTTTTTTTTTAAACCTGGAAATGGGCATACCTGTTCTCCTAAAACTTTACTGGGGCAAAGGGTAAGCAGAGTAGTCACTCTTGTCAGACATTGAGTTGTGTTAAAATTTGTTATTGCTTTCATTACCTTCAGGTCACCACTGGCTTCAAATTCCTCTAGCATCATCTTGTGCTTATGGTGGGAAGTGATTTTCTGGTTTTCCTCAATATTCCTGCACTACCATCCACTTCAACCCTTCCCTCTGTACCTGGACCTCAGAGAGAGTTTATCTTCATCTTCTCGCACCTGCCCTGTTTGTATGCACTCTTGTTGGTTGTTATTTGATACATCCCAGCCAGGTGGTAGTGGCAAAAGTTAATTTCTTTCATTTATTTATTTATTGAGTTTATTGGGGTGACATTGGTTAATAAAACCATACAGGTTTCACCTGGCTGGAGTGGCTCAGTTGGTTAAATGTCATCCTGTGCACCAAAGGTTGCTGCTTTGATTCCCAGTTGGGAAGCATATGGAAGGCAGCCAATTGATGTTGCTCACACAGATATTTCTCTCTCTCTCCATATGTCCTTGGGTGAGGATTAAAAAATAAAATAAAATATAAAACAAACGAACAAAAAAAACCACACTGGTTTTAAGTGTACAAGTCAATCAAACATCATGTGCATACTGCACTGTGTGCTCTTTGCCCAAAGTAAAGTCTCTTCCTTCCCCAATTATCTCCCCTTTGCCAACTTCCACCTCTTCCCATCCCACTTTCTGTCTGACTATCACCATACTCTTGTTCATGTCTATATTGTATATATACATATTTTTCTTTATCCCTTCACCTTTTTTAACCCAGTCCCTCAACCCCCTACCCTCTGACAGCTGTTAGTCTGTGGGGTTTTTTTTTTTTTTGTATGTATGGGCTGTTTCTATTTGGTTTGTTAATTTATTTTGTTCATTAAATTCCACATATAAGTAATATACAACATTTGTCTTTCTCTAACTAGCTTTTTTTCACGTAGGTCCATTCATGCTTTTAAATACCCTTCTTTTTTACAGCCAAGTAGTATTCATTGTGTAAATGTACCACAGCTTTTTATCCACTTATCTACTGATGGACCCTTTGGGTGTTTCCACATCTTGGTTATTGTAAAAAAAAAAAAAAAAGGTGCTCTGGGGAATTAAAAATGGTGGCAGAGTCATGCAAGCTACACTGATACTCTCCCAGGACCAAATTGGAAATACAACTAAAATACAGAAAAACCGCCCTAAATATCAACTGAGGACTAGCTGGAGAGAATCCTGATAACCAAGGATGGAAAGTGGAGACAACATAGAGACTGGTAGGAAGTGTGGAAGTGCAAAAGTGCTGTTCAGTCTCCCACAGACAGCAGTTGAAGGTCTGGAGGGGTATCTCACTGAAGGGGTTTCCCACTGAGAACTCTGAGATCTAAACCCCAAGCTTAGCTCCCCAACCCAGATCACCAGAATTGAGAAAGGTGCCCACATAACACCTGGTTGTGAAAAGCAGCAGCCAGAGATAGTGGAAAATGCAGGCACCCTCTTAAAAGGCCAACCCACAAAATTTAGTATGCAGCTACTTACCTAGGGCTCTGCAGAGGGAGGGCAGAGTAGAATGGAACTGTGTGAAGAGAGTCCAGAGTTGGGGGCTCTGGGATTAGAGCTCAGAGGGCAGCTACCCCTGTTTCCTGTACTGAGTCATTCCCTCAGGCTGCAAAAGACATCTTTCTCCTATGGGCCTTTGCTGTCCAGTTGGTTTTTGCTTAGGGCAGTGGTTGGCAAACCTTGGCTCGAGAGCCACATGCGGCTCTTTGGCCCCTTGAGTGTGGCTCTTCCACAAAATACCACGTGCGGGCGTGCATGGACAGTGTGATTGAAACTTCGTGGCCCATGAGCCGAAGTCGGTTTTCGGCCTGGGTGAGTCTATTTTGAAGTGGTTCTAACACCGAGCCACACTCAAGGGGCCAAAGAGTCACATGTGGCTCAAGAGCCGCGGTTTGCCGACCACTGGCCTAGGGGAAAAGCAGTTATCACACCCTGTTGGAAGAACTCTCACCCCACCATATCCTAAGGCTAATCAAAGCTGATAACAATTAGACTACAGGCAGACTGAAGGCAGATGCCTGGAAGCTTTGAGTTTTTGCCTGATTTCCTTCTAAGCATGGAGCTTGGAAACACAGACCCTGTTCCACATCTTAGTCCCCTCCAAAGTCATCCAGCTCTGAAAACGTCTTCCCCATTCAACCTCAGGCTCCCTTCCTTGCGCAGGGAGGGACTAGCAGATTTCTAAAAGAATATTCCTGGAGATAAAAAATGGTGGCAGAGTGAGTGAATGCTGCACTGTCAGGATGTGCTCCCAGCACTGAACTGGAATTACAACTAAAATACAGAAAAAATGCCTGAGTAATCAATGGAAGACTCACTGGAGAGAACGCTGATAACCAAGGACTGCAAGTGGAGACCACATAGAGACTGGTAGGAGGAATGGAGGTGTGAAAGGGCTGGCCAGGCTCCCACACATAGCAACTGAAGTTTTGGAGAGTTATCTTAGCTGTGGAGGGTTGCCACTGAGAACTCTAGGGTCTAATCACCAAGATAGGCCACCCAGCAGAGAACACCAGAACTGAAAATGATACCCGCATAATATCTGGTGGTGAAAAGCAGCAGAGTTGCTGTCAGCCAGGGAGAGCAGGCTGAAAATTCAGGCACCCACTTAAAGGGGTAAGGCACAAAATCCCCGGTGGAGCCACTCACCTTGTGCTCCAGCAAAGGGAGGGCAGAGTGAACTGGAGCTGTGTGAGCAGAAGCCAGGATAGGAGTCTCTGGGGTTAGAGCTCTGAAGGCAGATACCCGGGTTTCCTTTGCTGAGTCATTCCCTCATGCAGTGGAGGACAATCATTCCCACACAGACATTTGCTATACAGGAGGCCTTTTCTGAGGGGAAGATAGGTGACCCACCCTATTAAAAAAACATTCTGCCCACAGTGCTGAGTTCTTGAGGCCACTTAAGAGACTGAAAATAATAATTAGCCTCCAGACAGAAGTAACTGCCCACTCTGTTGAAGGAAACTCTCACCACACGTGAGGACGATTGCCAGAGGTCAATTCAAGTTGCAATCCTGTAGGCAGAGGTAATCTCTGGAGACTTTGAGTCTTTGCCTTATCTAATTATTCAGACATAATGTTTTACACTGTCCTGCACTAGAGACTGAGAGGCATAACAGATATACCTAATACATAGTCACAAACCCAAACAGGCAGCCAAAATGAGGAGACAAAGAAATAACACCAAAATGACAGAACAAGAGAATTCTCCAGAAGAAGAGATAAAAGGAAATGGAGATAAGGGATTTATCTGATACAGAGTTCAGAGTAATGATGGTAAAGATGTCCAACAGTATGAAAAAGATATAGTAATTATGAAAACAGAAATAAAGAATGACATAGTACAAATGAAGAACACACTGGAAAGAATACACAGCAGATGAGGGGAAAATGAGGATCAAATCAGTAAATTAGAAAACAGGGTTGAAAAAATCATTCAGAGAACCAAAAAGAAAAAAACAACAGCAAAAAAACAGGAGGACAGCTTAAGGGAGCTGTGGGACAATGGGAAACTATTCAAAATAGAAGGTGTGCCAGAAGAGGCAGAAAGGGAGAAATGGATAGAAAATGTGTTTGAAGAAATAATGGCAGAAAACTTCCCTAATCTGGTAAAGGAATAAATTCAGGAGGCACAGAGAACCCCAAGCAAGAAGAACCCAAACAGGCCCATGCCCAAACACTTACATTGCCAAAATTTAGAGACAAAGAAAGAATCTTAAAGGCTGCAAGAGAAAAACAAACTGTTACCTACAATGAAGCTCCCATAAGACTGACACTTGATTTCTTATCAGAAATTCTATATGCCAGAGGGGAATGGCATGAAGTTCTCAAGATAATGGAGAGCAAGAATTTGAAACCAGATTAGTATATCCAGCAAGGCTATCATTCAAAATAGACAGTCAAATAAAGAGCTTCCTGGACAACAACAACAACAACAACAACAAAGCTAAAGGAGTACATCACCACCAATTTAGCATTATAAGAAATTCTAAAGGGACTGCTGTAATGAGAAGAAGAAACTTGAGAGAAACCTAGGCATACATAATTAAAATGTCAATCAATAAGTATCAATAATAACCATAAATGTAAATGGATTAAATGCTCCAATCAAAAGCCATAGGGTAGCTGAATGGATACAAGAACATGACCCAACTATATGCTGTCTTACAAGAGACCCACCTCAGAGCAAAAGATATATACAGGATGAGAGTGAAGAAATAGAAAAAAATGTTTACATGCAAATGGAAAAGAAAAAAAAAGTTGGAGTAACAATACTCATTTCCGGCTTGGCTCAGTAGATAGAGCGTCAGCCTATGGACTGAAAGGTCCCAGGTTCGATTCTGGTCAAGGGCATGTACCTTGGCTGCAGGCACATCTCCAGTAGGGGGTGTGCAGGAGGCAGCTGATCAATGTTTCTCTCTCATCAATGTTTCTGACTTTCTTTCCCTCTCCCTTCCTGTCTGTAAAAAATCAATAAAATATATATTTTTAAAAATACTCATTTCTGACAAAATAGACTTCAAAATGAAGGTCATCATAAGAGACAATAGAGGTCACTACATAATACTAAAGGGATTGATCCAACAAGAGGATATAACCCTGGTAAACATATATGCAACCAATATAGGAGCACCTAATTAGATAAAAAAAACTTCTAGAGGACTTTAATGGAGAGATCAACAGCAATACAGTCATAGTAGGGTACTTTAACCCCCCACTGAATTCACTGGATAGATCTTCCACACAAAAACTTAATAGGGAAACAATGACTAAAGGACACACTGGATCAGATGGATTTAATGGACATTTATAGAACACTAGAGGCCTGGTGCATGAAATTTGTGCAGGGGTGGTGGTGGTGAGGAATGTCCCTTAGCCCAGCCTGCACCCTCTCCAATCTGGGACCCCTTGAGGGATGTCTGACTGCCCGTTTAATGGGCAATCGGACATCCTTCTCACAATCCAGGACTGCTGGCTCCAAACTGCTCACCTGCTGGCCTCTCTGATTGCCCCTAACCGCTTCTGCCTGCCAGCCTGATCACACACTAACCACTACCCTGCCAGCCTAATTGATGTCTAACTGCTCCACTGCCAGCCTATTTGCTCCTAACTTCCCTCCTCTGCTGGCCTGGTCACCCCTAACTGCCCTCCGCTGCAGGCTTGATTGCCCCCAACTGCCCTCCCTTGCAGGCCTGGTCCCTCCCAATTGCCCTCCCCTGCTGGCCTGATCACCCACAACTGCCCTCTCTTGCAGGGCCTGGAACCTCCCAATGGCCCTCCCTTGCTGACCATCTTGTGGTGGCCATCTTGTGTCCACATGGAGGTAGGATCTTTGACCACATGGAAGCAGCCCTCTTGTGTGTTGGAGTGATGGTCAATTTGCAAATTACTCTTTTTTTATTAGATAGGATTTCACCCCACAGCAGCAAAATACACATTCTTCTCAAGTGCATATAGGTCATTCACAAAGATAGACCACACATTAGGACACAAAACAAGTCTCTACAAGTTCAACAAGATTGAAATCAAATCAAGCATCTTCTCAGATCACAATGGAATGAAATTAGAATTCAAGTATGTTAAAACACCCCAAAACATTCAAAGACATGGAGGCTAAATAGCATATTGTTAAACAACTAGTGGCCCATTGCGTAAATTCATGCACTGGTGGGATCCAGCCTGTGGGGATCATTGTGGGTGGGCTGGCAGGGGTGAGGGGCCACAGGCATTCTGGTCTTTCTGCTATTTGGTCTATTTGCATATTATCCTTTTATTGTATAGGATGAATGGGTTGCCAATGAAATCAAGAAAGAAACAAAACCTTCTTGGAAACAAATGAAAATGAACACACAGCAACTCCAAATCAGTGACACAGCAAAAGCAGTACTGAGAGGGAAGTTCATAGCATTACAGGCATACCTCAAAAAACAAAAAACAAAACAAAACAAAAAACACACCAGAAAGAACAACATGAAACTATTTAATGCTACAACTTAAAGAACTAGAAAGAGAACAGTTACAAAAGCCCAGAGTAAGTAGAAGGAAGAAAATAATGAAGTTTAGAGCAGAAATAAATAACACAGAGACTAAAAAAAACGATACAAAAAAAAAATCAATGTAACCAAGAGCTGTTTCTTTGAAAGGATAAACAAAATTGATGAACCATTAGCCAGACTCCTCAAGAAGCAAAGAGAGAGAACCCAAATAAATAAAATCAGAAATGAAAGTAGAGAAGTAACCACTGATGCCACAGAAATACAAAGGATTATAAGAAAATACCATGAACAACTATATGCCAACAACCTGGACAATATGGATGCAATAGGCAAATACCTAGAAAAATACAATCTCCCAAAACTGAATCAGGAAGGATCAGAAAACCTGAATAGACCAATAAAACAACTGATGAAACAGAAGCAGCATTCAAAAAACTCGCAGCAAACAAAAGGCCAGGTCCAGACTGTTTCACAGGGGAATTTTACCAAACATTTAAGAAGAACTAACACCTGTATTCCTCAGACTATTCCAAAAATCCAAAAGGAAGGAACACTTCCAAACTCTTTTTTCGAGGCCAGAATTATCCTAATTCTAAAACCAGATGAAGACACTACAAAGAAATAATTACAGGCCAGTATTCCTAATGAATATATATGCTAAAACCCTCAACAAAATATTAGCAAATTAGATCCAGCACTATATTAAAAAGATCATACAGCATGACCAAGTGGGATTTATTCCAGGAATGCAGTACTGGTACAATATTGGCAAATCAGTAAACTTGATATATCACAAAACGAATTGAAAGACAAAAATCACATGATCATTATTAATAGATGCAGAAAAAGCATTTGACAAAAGCCAGCACCCATTTTTTTTATAAACACTCTCAGCAAAGTGAGAATAGAGGAGCATATCTCAACATGATAAAGGCCATATTGACAAACCTATAGCAAGCATCATACTAACTGGGCAAAAACTAAAACTATTTCCCTTAAGAACAGGAATAAGACTGGGTTGTCCATGTTCACTGCTCTTATTCAACATAATACTGGAAGTCCTAGCCACAGTGATCAAATAGGAAGAAGAAATAAAAGGCATCCAAACTGTAAAGGAGAAAGTAAAATACTCGTTATTCGCAGATGACATGATATTGTACATAGAAATCCCTAAAGACTCCAACAAAACACTACTAAATTTAATAAATGAATTTTGCAGTGTAGCAGGATACAAAATGAACACCCCCCAAATCGATGGCTTTTTCATTTACCAATAATGAATTATCAGAAAGAGAAACTAAACAAGCTATCCCATTTACCATTGCAAAAAAAAAAAAAATTAAGATACTTAGGAATAAACTTAACCAAGGGGGGCAAAAGATTTATACTTGGAAAAGTATAGGATGTTGAAAAAAGAGATAAAAGAAGATATAAACAAGTTGAAGAATATATTGTGTTCATAGATTGGTAGAATCAACATCATTAAAATGTCCATACTACCTCAGGCAATCTATAGATTCAATCTATAGATTCAATCTATAGATTCATCCCCTATTAAAATACCAACATATACTCCAAAGATAGAAACAAGTTGAAGAATATATTGTGTTCATAGATTGGTAGACTCAACATCATTAAAATGTTCATACTACCCCAGGCAATCTACAGATTCAATGCATCCCCTATTAAAATACCAGCATATACTCCAAAAAATTATATGGACCCTGAATAACTGCAGTAATCTTGTGAAAGAACAAATTTGGAGGAATTACAATACCACATATCAAGTTATAGTATGCATATATTCTTTCAAATGAATATATTATGTTTCTTCAGATATATCCCCCAAAGTGGGATTGCTGAATGAAAAGGAAGTTCCATTTTTAATATTTTTGAGGAAACTCCATACTGCTTTCAATAGTGGCTGCATCAGTCTGCATTCCCACCAGCAGTGCACCACGAGGCTTCCTTTTCCGTACATCCTCACCAACACTTTTTTGTTGACAGGCATGAGGTGTTTTCTCATTGTGGTTTTAATTTGCATCTGTCTCATGATTAGTGATGTTGAGCATATTTTCATATGACTATTGGCCATCTGAATATCCTCTTTGGAGAAGTGTCTATTCCTTGGTCATTTTTTTAAAATATATTTTTATTGATTTTTTTTTGCAGTATAACTTATAATTAATAGTAGTACATGTTTTCCTTTCCCCTTCCCCCTTATCCTCCCCCCAGCCTCCCCTACCCCGCAACACATATCCTCACCCTCCCCCCTCCCTGCTCCAGTGTCTTTCATTCATTGGTTATGCTCATATGCATGCATACAAGTCCTTCAGTTGATCTCCCCCAGCATCCACCTCCCATCCACCCAAGCCTTCCCCCTGTAGCTTGACAGCCTGTTCAAGGCCACCCTGCCTCTATATCAGTCACTCTCCCCTGTTTCTTTTCTTCAAAAATATCTTGCCTCTGCATACTAGAAATAAATGTATAAGAACAAAAAATGTTTCAGTCTCAGTTTCAATGTCCAACTGTTCTGAGTCCCAGTTTCAGTGTCAAATAGTTCTTTATGTGTACATGTCAGCAATGGTATCCAGATGGTGGACACTACGTGGCAATGCAAGATCCATCCTCTCTGGTTTGGTCCTGGGCTGCCTGCAGACATGCACAGCTGCTGACTGCTAGCATGGCAAGGTGTGGTCAGTGTCCCCCATCTCTGGACCATCCTCGTGACTGGAACAGATCCGTCAGTTCCTCACTGTCGCAGGAACTCACATGGTCTTGGAGTTGTTCTCTGAAAACACACAAACACATTCTCGACCCAAAGTTAACAAAGGGATCCTCTCTGCAAAATAGACTTGGGATTCTTTTTAATTTTTGCCTAAATGATTTTCCTTTGGCTTATTTTGACATCATGTGTGTTTTTTCATGGGTGTCCTGCAGTTGGTTTTACAAATGGAATTTACTTTACTGGAGTAAGACTTTTCTAGATGTATTTTACTTACTCGATATTTTTTTCCTTACATAATATTACCCCACTGCCCCCTCCCCTTTTTTGATTAATGGGGGCTTTTGGAAATTTTATATTGCAGTCTTGGTAATTTTAAATTTTAATTTTTGCACACAAATATGACTGCTTTAGGTTCTTTGGATGTTAGGCAATTTTACAGTGAGATGAACTACTAATAGATTTTTTAGTTAATGTTTTAGGAAAAGCTTTTTGTCCAGTACACTAAAATTTTCTTGAGTATTCACTTATTTCACTTGGCCAATTTAAATTAATCTGAAAACTTGATTACTATTTTTCTATCAATTTTAATACTCAAGCAGAAATCTTAGTTTACCCTGTAAATACTAATGGAAAGGAATATTTGCAATTTTGAGTAGGTCCTGAGCATTCCTGGTAATAGACAGAATTTAGATATAGAGCAGCTATTGCTGGCCGAGTCTCTGTCTGCCACCTGGGTCCCGGTCTGAGTTGTGCGTGGGAGGCTTGGTCAATTTTTTAATTGTGTTGTTTTTCTTTTTGATATTGATGTTGAGTTGTATAAGTTTTTTATATATTTTGGAAACTAATCCCCTATCAGATGCATCAAAAAATATGTTCTTCCATTTGACTCAGTGCCTTTTCATTTTGTTGATTTTATTTTTTTCTGTGCAAAGGTTTTTGGTGTGTAGTCCCATTTCTTTATTTTTTTGCTTTGTTTCTCTTGCCCAAGGAGATATACTGGCAAAAATGCTGCTACGAGTATTGCCTGAAATTTTACTGCCTATGTTTACTTCTAGGATTTTTATGGTTTTGTGACTTACATTTAAGTCTTTTATACATTTTGAGTTTATTCTTGTGTATGGTCTAAGTTGGTGGTCTAGTTTCCTTTTTTTGCATGTACCAGTCATATTTTCCTACTGCCATTTATTGAAGAGACTATCTTGATTCCATTGTGTGTTCTTTCCTCCTTTGTCAAATATTAATTGACCATAAAGACATGGGTTTATTTCCTGACTCTGTTCCATTGATCTATATGCCTGTTCTTATGCCAGTACCAGCCTGTTTTTAAAAAAAATCTGTTTTTGTTGATTTTTAGAGAGAGGAAGGGACAGGGAGCAAGAGAGAGTGAAACATTGATTAGCTGCTTCCCAGATGCCTCACCACCAGGGATCAAGCCTGCAACCATGGCACGTTCCCTGACTTGGAAACGAGCTTGCAGCTGTTCTTGAGACAACGCCCGGCCACCTGAGCCACACCAGCCCCGGCCCGGCTGTTTTCATCACCATGGCCTTGTAGAACAGTTGATATCAGGTAGTGTGATATCTCCAATTTTGTTTTTATTCCTCAAAATTTGGGGGCTATTTGGAGTCTTTGGTGGTTCTGTATAAATTTTTGGAATATTTTTTCCAGGTCTGTGAAATATGTCATTGGTATTTTAATAGAAATTTCAATGAATCTATGGATTGCTTTGGGCAATATGGACGTTTTAAAAAAATTCTCACCCGAGGATATATTTTTATTTTATTTTGTTCGTTTTGTTAATACTTACCTGAGGATATTTTTTCCAATTGTTCTTCAGAGAGAGTGGAACTGAGCTAGGGAAGGGGAGAGAAATAGAAACAGAGAGACATTGATTTGAGAGAGAGAGACATTGACTAGTTGTCTCCTGACCAGAAGTGGGGAGCAAACCCACAACCAAGGTATATATCCTTGACTGGTAATTGAACCCAGGATCCTTCAGTTGATGCTCTAACTACTGAGCAACACTAGCAAGGGTCCCTGTAAATTATTATTATTTTTTAATGATTTCAGAAAAGGAAGGAGAGACAGCAATATCAATGATGAGAATCATTTATTGGCTGCCTCCTGCATGCCCACCACCAGGGATCAAACCCGCAACCCGGGCATGAAAAGGAATCAAACCTCAACCTCCTGGTTCATATATTGATGCTCAATCACTGAGCCACAGTGGCCGGGCCCCTGTAAATTATTCTTCATTTCAGTTAGTGTATTCTTCAGTTCTGACTGGTTGGTTTTTATGGTTTCCATTTCCTTTTCTATGCTTTTGAAGTTCTATCAAGTTCAACCACTTTTTCCCTAAGTTCTTTGAGCATCCTTATAACCATTGTTTTGAACTCTGCATCTGGTGGTTTGCTTCTCTCCCTTTTGTTTAATTATTTTTGTGGAGTTTTGTTCTGTTCTTTCATTTGGAATATGTTTCTTTATCTCCTCATTTGGCAGCCTTCCTGAATTTGTTTCTGTGTATCAGGGAGAGCTGCTGTGTCTCCTGGGCTTGGTAAATTGACCTAATGCAGTTGGTCTTCTGTATGGTCCAGTGGCACAGCCTCCTCGATCACCAAGTTGGGCACTTCAGGTGCACTCCCCTTTTGGGCTGTGAACACCCTCCTGTGGTAGGTGAGCCTTGATTGCTGTTGGCCTGGCCAACTGGCTGCAAGCACTGGCTGCTACCTTGTGGAGGATCAGCTGTGCCGAGACCCACCCTACAGAACAGGACTAATAACTTCACCAGGGCTCTGGTGCCTGTTGAGTTCCTACCTTGAGTTTGTCACTTGTGGACGTGGGGTTGTGTGGTACTTCAGTGTAGTCTGAAGCTGTCTCCTGGATGTGTTGGCTCTGAGGCCTCCCAGGAGGTGAAGGCCAAGATCCACAGTTGGGTACATTCTGCCCAGGGCCACCCAGCATGAGCTCCAAAGAAATCTGCAGATGCTGCTTGTGCTGGGCTTGGAGGTGCCTAGGAGAAGCCAACTTTGGTTTCAGGCTGAATTTAAGAAAACATTAATCTCAGTTCTTCTATTGTTTTAAGAAGCCCGTAGCTGTACCATAACAACAGATGCTGTCAGTTTGAACAGTGTGTTATCTATGCTCTCTCCATGACCAGCAGGAGTCAGTGTCACCATTATAGCATCCTTGCAACAAGGTGTGACTAGAAAGTGAAGAGAGAGCAAGAGAAATTTGCAGTAGGATTGGGACTGAGAGCCAGGGCAAAGAGTGAGCCTGCAGTGCGTGTTTCTGCCTGCAGGACAGGATACTGAGAGTGTGCGTGCTTCTGTTCTCCACAGCCCCGCCCTCGGAGGTCACCTATGGCTTGGTCGCAGCAGACGTGCTCCACTCCTTGTTGGCAGTCTGCGGAGCACCTTGCGTCCTGAAGGTGCAGAGCCTCTTTGTATTGGAGGAAAATAGCTATCCGCTGCAACAGGACCTCTCCCTGCTAGACTTCTTGCCTGCCTGGGGAGCATGCTCCTATCCCTCTCTGAGGCCAGTGGAGACCACGGCACTTCAAGGAGACCACTGAAAGGATTTGTTTCAAGCCCAATGAATGTCAGGGCTTTTGCTTGGGGTTTTTAAATACACAGGTGTGGGCAAAGTAGGTTTATAATTGTCCATATGAAAAATAATACAATAATTAATAAATCCTATATAATAAAACTATTTCCTGGGGGGATTGAGCCTAAGGTAGCAGGTGGACTTCCCCTGAAGGCTCCTGGACTGTGAGAGGATGCAGTCCGGGCTGAGGGACCTCCCCAAATGCACGAATTCTATGCACAGGGCCTCTAGTAATATTATAAGAACACACTTTCACATGCAACTGTAACCCTATTTTTGCTCACCCTTGTATTTTGTTAAGAGCTAAATAAAGATATTTAATAAAGAGTTAAATATGTAAAATAAAACATTTTTTCCAAGAAAATTTTGTTGGGATTTTTGTTTTTATGTTTTCCTCTCTTGCTTCTAGGGCAGCGGTTTTCAACCTTTTTCATCTCATGGCACACATAAACATTAATTACTAAAATTTTTGCTTAACTGACAAAAAAAGGTATAATTTGATTCATTCACACTGGACAACTATTGTGTTGGCTGTTGTCATTTTTATTTGACAGTCTAAGGGAAAAGAGGGCAAGGCCCTTGACTAAATAGTTGGGTGCTGCATGTTTTAAAAATTCTTGCAGCACACTGGGTGAAAATCGCTGTTCTAGAGAAATTATCTAGCAATAAAGACAATGTTTTCCTGGGAATTAAAGGTTCACTTTCTACAGTCCTTCCTTGCCACAGTTTAGGTGCTGGGCAATGTACTGGGGATACAGATGTAACACTTCCTCAGGAACTCCTTTCTGCTCTATTCTCAAACTCTAGTTTTCCTTATTTCTCTTTAGTAAACTATCACTATGAGATGATTTCCTTAATCATAATTCCTTTTAATAATGGGCTAGTTTGAATAAGCCCATATTTAGACAAGTTCAAGATGCTCATGTCTTTTTATGAAGAAGAATTGAAAATGATGAAGACAAGGCCAACCTTCATTTTACAGAAGTAGGAAGTGCCACATTGTTATTTGGGATTTGAGTGCCTTACTGAACTGACTTACCAATAAATATTTAGCAATTTGTGTTCTCATTGTGTTTGTTGAAGAAGCTCATAAAATGGTAACCACCAGTGAGGAAATACAAAGTGGCACTTAACTTGTAAATATGGATGGAGTATGTTGTGACTTAATAGATTGATAATATTGCTTGAAAATAACTAAAAACAACTTGATGAAATTGGCAAGTTTATTTTACTAAGTCTTTGTTTTGTTAAATTTCTATAGTTCATTGCAATTATTTTCTCTAATTCACGTTTTTCTCCCTTTTAAAAAAAATTTGATTCTCCCCAAAATAATATGGAAAAATGTGTATGGGACAGTGCAGACAAAAGCCCATTTTTCAGTGGAGAGGGGTCCATGCCTTTCAATAAATCCTCAGAGGCATCTTTGAAAAAAAAAAAAAAAGTAGAAACCTCCTGAGTTAATTTGGGGAAAAGATAGCAGAACAGACCAAAGAATTTCTGAGGTTTTATCTAGCACCTATAAGGTGGGTAGAGAGCTGTCCTGCCCTGGCCGGTTTGACTCAGTGATGAGTGTCAGCCTGCAGACTGACGGGTCACAGGTTTGATTCTGGTCAAGGGCATGCACCTCGGTTGCAGGCTCAATCCCCGGGCCTGGTTGGAGTGTGTGAGGATGTGTCTCTCTCACATCAATGTTTTTTTGTCTCTTCCCTTCCCTTCCACTCTGAAAATCAATGGAAAAAAATCTTCTCCTCCGGTGAGGATTCTCCTCTGCGCCCCCCCCCCCCCCAAAGCTGTCCTATTTTTTTTCTAGAGATATTAGAATTCAAACAAAATACTTGGCTCCTCTGGGTAATTCATCTAACAGATGGTTAAACTCAAGCCTGGAGCTGATATCCTCTGATCCATGCTCTTTCAACCATAACCACAGCAGAAGCAAATCAGAGTTTTGATGTAGAATCAATCCAATTGTATAAGCCTACCAAGAGAGCTGTTCTCTTAAGATTTCCCTTCTCTACTTCGTCTCCAAGACATGGCCTACTCCCTACATCTACCAGAACATAAACTCCTGCAATTGATGGCTCTTCACATGCTATTGGGAAGAAGCCTTTAAGCTATTTCAGGTGAGATGAAGAACACCATGTTGCACCAATGTCTTGACAGCCTTTGGCATATACCATATTTCATGGGTTAATATATTTCCCTAAACTCTGAAGGCTATTTCTTCCTGTCCCGAGGAATCAGATCTATCTCCAGAGACTATTTAATTGGGATCAGCAGAGCTTCAGCTTTTAGCTGTATTATTTACCTGAGATGAACAAGAGTATACTTAACCTGTTTCATACATTTTCATAAAACTCAATTGGGGGTGAGAGAAAAAAAATGGCGATGGAACAGAAGGAAGCATTCTGAATCTTGTCCCAGAACAGATGGAGGGAACAGCTGAGAGTCACACGGGGGGTGTTTGTTGGTGAGTTGGGGGACAGCTGGGCTCCAGGAGAAGGAGGGAAACTGCTGGATTTGCCTCTCCTGACCGAGCGGCCCCCGGTGTGGCTGGGTTCTCTAGCGGAGCCACCAGCTCAGAGGTGGACTGCGCCATCTTGAAGGGGAAGGGCCTGAAAATATACGGCTGCAATACCCACTGGACAGCTGAGACCCCTAGAACACTGGTTCCTAGTTGACACAGACGCGGATTCAGAGAAGCTCTGCACTCTGCCATGGAAAGGTCAAATTTTCCCTGGGGTTAGGGGGAGCTGGCAAAGTGGGGAGATCTGTGCTTGAAAAAAGTCCATGGCTGTTGGAGCTGGTAAACGTAGAAGAGGGCCCTCAGAGCTGCTGGCAAAGGGGATTCTTAGAAAGCAACCCATTTGGACCTGACAGAGAAGGGCAGCCCAACAATTTTGGGAGGGTGCTGGCTGCTAAACCCAAGGGGAAAAGGGAGTTTGTGCAAACATACAAGTGGAACCTGAGATCGCGCACTTGTGTTTTTTCCTCTCCTAATCCGAGCTTCTGAGTGCTAAGCCAGGAACCTGGGATCACCTGGTGGGGGACACCCTGAGAGACTGCAGGGGAGAGCTATTTTACTGCAGCCTGGGGATCAGAACAGGCGGTTACCATTAGAGAGGCAGCTCTGGGGCAGCCCATTCCCACAAATCAGTATTGAATACCACAGGGATAGCGGGATTTTAGTTCAGGCTAGAGAGGACCAATAGACCCGGAGGTCAATCCAGAAACACTGCCACCTAGGGGCTGAATCACAAACTGACTCTTATGTAACACAAATTAAGGAATCAATTTTATTTCTATTACCATTATTTCACCTTTTTTTTAAAAGTGCCATTTTATTTTCTCTTTATTCTACTTCGGGATTAGTATTATACAGTCTATTTTCATCTACCCTTTAGTATCTTTTTACTCTACCTCAACTTTACCTTTATGCCACCAATCTCTTGCTAACCTTTTCCTATTTAGTATCTTGTTCCCCTTACACATTCCCTGCTTTAGATTTTCCTTATTCTTTCTTTTTACCCCATTAAAATTTCACCCCATTTATATATCAAATTTCCAACCACCTGCTCCAAGTCCATACAAACCTCTCGCTTCTCTGACTTCACTATCCTAAATTGTTTTTCTTTCTGTCCTGTTGTTGTTGTTTACTTGACTATTGATTATATCAATATTTTATGCATGTTTGTGAGATTGGTTTGCTTATTCTTTTCTTTTGGTTTGTTTTGTGGGGGGTTTTTGGCATTGTTTTTTGTTTTGTTGTTGTCGTTTGCATTGTTTTGTTTTGTTTTGTTTTTTGATAGATTTATGCTTCTGTGTTTCCTCACCTCTCTTGATATTAGTTATTGTATATAGTTTGTATCAATCTCCAGGTACTTGTTGCTGGCTTTTGTTGGAATTAGTGGCTGTCCTATAGGAGTTTTCACCCCATATTTATAGTTTATTTTCCTTTTCTTTCTTTTTACTTCTTCCCCTTTTCGCAATTTCATTTGGGCACTCCTTTCTTTTTGTGTGTGTGAGTGTGTGAGTGTTTCTGTGTGTGTGTGTGTGTGTGTGTGTGTGTGTGTGTTTTCTCTTATTCTCTTCTTTCTCACCTGTGACCTAATTTGCCTTTCTCTGGCGATCACCTTTAATTTAGAGTTACCAATACCATGAATACATTCCTGTTCAGTGCCTGGTGCATTGCACCTGGTTGTGTTGTATTTTGAGCATTTAAATCAACGCAGGAGAGTGAGAACTACATAACCAGACACACGGAGAAGAGAGACCATGGGGAGACAAAGAAACAGCCAGCCAATGAAAGAAAAACAAGCCTCACCAGAAAAGGAGGTAAACAAAATGGAAGCCAGAAACCTGTCAGAGAAAGAATTCAGAGAAATGGTCATAAGGTAGCTGAAGAGAATGGAAGACAAATTTGACAGTATGAGTAAGAACCAAGAGGAAATGAAGAAGAGCCAAGAAGAAATGAAAAGTAACCTCTATGGAGGTAAAGAACTCCATAGAAAGTATCAACAGTAGACTAGAAGAAGCAGAGGATCGCATCAGTGAGCTAGACGACAAGGTAGGAAAAAATACCCAAGTAGAGCAGCTTTTAGAAAAAATAATTAAAAAGCAGGAGGAGAGCCTAAGGGAACTTTGGGACAACATGAAACAAAACAACATCTGCATAATAGGGCTTTCCGAGGAACAGAAAACTGAGCAAGGAATAGAAAACCTGTTGGAAGAAATCATGACAGAAAACTTTCCTGATATAGGAAAGAAAAACTACACATAGATGCAAGAAGCTCACAGAGTCCCAAGCAAAATAAACAACAAAAGACCTACGCCAAGGCATATTATAATTAAATTGGAAAACATCAACGACAAAGTGAGAATCTTAAAAACCGCCAGAGAGAGACAAAGGAGCCCCCATCAAATTAGCAAGGGATTTCTCAACAGAAACTTATCAGGCCAGAAGAGAATGGAATGGAATATACAAAGTCATGCAAAGGAAGGTCTGAATCCTAGAATACTGTACCCAGCAAGGCTATCAATCAAAATTGAAGGTCAAATCAGGAGCTTCACAGACAAAAAAGGACTGAGGGAATTCATTACCACTAAACCAGCAATGCAAGAAATGCTAAAGGGTCTGCTATAAAAAGAAATAGGAAGCGAAGAAGGAACACAAGGGTAAAGAACAAAAATGGTGACAAATAAGTACTTATCAATAATAACTTTAAATGTAAACGGTTTAAATGCTCCAATAAAAAGACATAGGGTAACGGACTGGATAAAAAAACACAACCAATATATCTGCTGTCTACAAGAAACCCACCTCAAAAAAAAAAAAAAAAAAAAAAGACGCACACAGACTGAGGTTGAAAAGATGGAAAAGATTCTTCAGGTGAATGGAAATGGAAAAAAAGCTGGGGTAGCAATACTTACATCCAACCAGTTAGATCTCAAAGTGAAGGACATAACAAGAGATAAAGAAGGCCACTACATAATACTAAAGGGAGCAATCCAACAAGAAGAAATAACTTCGGTAAACATATACGCACCCAATACAGGAGCCACCAAATACATAAAAAAAACCTCCTGGAGGATATCAAGGGAGAGATTGACAGCAATACAATCATAGTAGGATACTTTAATACCCCACTATCACCATTGGACAAATCCTCTAAACAAAAAAATCAGTAAGGAAACATCAATCTCCAATGACTCACTAGACCAGATGGAATTAATTGACAACTTCAGATCATTTCACCCCAAAGCCACAGAATATACATTCTTTTCAAGTGCCCATAGGTAATTTTGAAAGATAGACCATATGTTGGGTCATAGGCAAAGTCTCTCTAAATTCAAGAAGATAGAAATCATATCAAGCATATTCTAGATCACAGTGTCATAAAGCTGGAAATAAACTACAATAAAAACAATCCAAAGAAATCAAACACATGGAGACGAAACAGCATGCTATTAAACAATAACTGGGTTACCAGAGAGATCAAGGAAGAAATAGAAAACATCCTGGCAACAAATGACAACAATAGCACAACAATCCAAAATCTGTGGGTCACAACCAAAGCAGTTTTGAGAGAGAAGTTCATAGCTCTACAATCCTATGGCAAAAAAAACAAGAAACAGCAGCAATAAATTATCTAACCTAACAACTCAAAGAGTTAGAAGGAGAGCAACAGGAAAATCCCAGTGTAAGCAGAAGGAAGGAAATAGTATAAATCAGAGCAGAGACAAACAACATAGAGACAAAAGAAACAATACAAAAGTTCAACAAAACCAAGAGCTGGTTCTCTGAAAGGATAAACAAGATTGATGAACCTCTAGCCAGGCTCACCAAGAAGCAAAGAGAAAGGACCCTAATACATAAAATCAGAACTGAAAGAGGTGAAATAACAACAGACCCCATTGAAATACAAAGGATTGTTAAAAAATACTATGAACAACTCTACTCCAACAAACTGGACAACCTGGAGAAAATGGATATAGTCCTAGAGAAACATAACCTCCTAAAACTCAATCAGGAAGAATCTAAACAGCTCAATAGACCAATAATTATGGAAGAAATTGAAGCAGTCATCAAAAAGCTCCCAGCAAACAAAAGGTCGGAGCCAGACGGCTTCACGGGGGAGTTTTACTAAACATTCAAGGAAGAACTAAAACCTATCCTCTACAGACTATTCCAGAAAATTAAAGAGGATGGAACACATCCAAACTCCTTCTATGAAGCCAGCATCACCCTAATACCAAAACCAGATAAACAGGTCACAATGAAAGAGAATTACAGGCCAATATTCCTCATGAATATAGATGCCAAAATCCTCAATAAAATTCTAGCAAATTGGATCCAGCAGTACATCAGAAAGATCATACACCATGATCAAGTAGGATTTATCCCAGGAATGCAAGCATGGTAAAATATCCGCAAATCAATGTGATATATCATATAAACAAATTGAGAGACAAAAATCAAATAGTCATATCAATTGATGCAGAAAAAGCATTTGACAAAATCCTACACCCTCTCTTGATAAAAACTCTCAACAAGGTGGGAATAGAAGGATCATACCTCAATATAATAAAAGCTATATGTGATAAACCCACAGAAAACATGATACTCAATCGCAAAAACTAAAACCATTTCCCCTAAGAACAGGAACAAGACAGGGATGCGCACTCTTACCACTCTTGTTTGACATAGTTCTGGAAGTATTAGCCATTGCAATTAGACAAGAAGAAGAAATAAAAGGCATCCCAATTGGAAAAGAAGAAGTAAAGCTCTCCTTATTTGCAGATGACATGATATTGTACATAAAAAACCCGAAAGACTCCATACAAAACCGAATAGACTTAATAAATGAGTTCAGAAACGTAGCAGAATACAAAATTAATGCCAAGAAATCTATGGCATTTCTATATGCCAATAGCGAACTTACAGATAGAGAGACTGAAAAAGCAATCCCATTTACCATCACCCAAAAAATTAAGATGCCTAGGAATAAACTTAACCAAGAAGGTAAAAGACCTATTCACGGAAAATTATAGGACACTGGTAAAAGAGATAGAGGAAGACGTAAACAGGTGGAAGAACATACCATGTTCATGGATTGGGAGAATCAGCATCATTAAAATGTCCATACTACCAAAAGAATATATAAATTTAATGCACTCCTCATTAAAATACCAACAGCATATTTCACAAACCTAGAAAGAACTCTCCAAAAATTTACCTGGAATAAAAAAAAGACCCTGAATAGCCACAGCAATCCTGAGAAGGAAGCACAAAGTCGGTGGGATTTCAATACCAGATTTCAAGCTGTATTACAAAGCTACTGTTCTCAAAACAGCATGGTACTGGCACAAGAACAGACATATAGACCAATGCCATAGAATAGAGAATCCAGATATCAAACCAAACCACTATGCTCAATTCATATTTGACAAAGGAGGCATGAACATACAATGGAGTCAAGACAGTCTCTTCAATGGTGTTGGTAACATTGGACAGATACATGCAAAAAAAATGAAACTAGACCACCAACTTACACCATATACAAAAATAAACTCAAAATGGATACAGGACTTAAACATAAGATGGGAAACCATAAAAATACTAGAGGAATGTGCAGGAAGAAAAATCTCAGACATATGCTGAAAGAATTTCTTCACTGATACTGTTCCTAGGGCAATGGAAGCTAAAGAAAAAATAAACAAATGGGACTATATCAAAATAAAAAGCCTTTGCACAGCTAAAGAAACCATCAACAAAACAACAAGAAAACCCACTGTATGGGAGAACATATTTTCAAATGTTATCAGTGATAAAGGTTTAATTTCAAGCATCTACAGGCAACTAATACAACTTAATAAAAGGAGGACAAATGATCCAATAAAAAAAATGGGCAACAGACCTAAATAGAATCTTTTTGAAAGAAGACAAAAGGAAGGCTCAGAAACATATGAAAACTTGCTCAAAGTCACTAATTACCGGAGAGATGCAAATCAAAACGACAATGTGGTACCATCTCACACCAGTCAGAATGGCTTTCATCAACAAATAAACAAACGATAAGTGCTGGTGAGGATGCAGAATAAAAGGAACTCTCGTGCACTGCTGGTGAGATTGTAGACTGGTGCAGCCACTGTGGAGAACAGTATAGATTTTCCTCAAAAAACTAAAAATGGAACTCCCATTTGATCCAGTGATCCCACTTCTAGTGATATATCCCAAGAAACTAGAAACACGAATTAGAAAGGATATATGTACCCCTTTGTTCATAGCAGCACAATTTACCATAGCTAAGACTTGGAAACAGCGTAAGTGCCCATCAGCAGATGAGTGGATTAAAAATCTTTGGCACATCTACACAATGGAATACTGCACTGCAGTGAAAAAGGAGGAGCTCCTACCATTTGCAAAAACATGGATGGAGCTGGAGAGCATTATGCTAAGTGAAATTAGCCATGGAGAGAATGACAAACATCACATGATCTCACTTATTTGTGGAATATAATGAATGGCATAGACTGATGAACAAGAATGGATCCAGAGACTGAGAAAAGTCCATCAGATTGTCAAACTTCAGGGTAAGTGGGGGGTGGCGGGAGAAAGGGAGAAAGTCAATATATTTGACCTCTTGAACTAAGGTAAGTAATTTGTATTTTTACATCCCTGACAAAGGTTATATAAAGCTATAAAGAAATTGGCAGCTAGTTTGAGATTGAATTGACATGGCCTAGAGCTTGTCATCTCCTATGGACACCAGTCCTTTGGCTAGGCCCTCCTAACCTCCTGTGACACCATAATACCCTTACATGATATTATTCTACAGTGTCATTATAATTTTTTATATTTTACAACACCATATTGTACAATTATCCCAAAGAAACTTACAAACTAATTCTTTGAATGTTTGGCAGCAATTTAAAAAAGGATAGGAAAGGAATTAATCCCTTTCAGAAGTAATTAAGGCACTGGGAAGGCATTTGAGCATTCTATATTGGCCCCTCTTGCCCGTTTTGCCAAGAGAGACCCTCCTCTCACAATCCAAGTGCACACAGCTGTTGTCTGAGCTTTCAGTTCAAGCTGTGGTTGAAGCCTCTGGGTGGCTGGCACCATGGATCTGTCTCTCGCCCAATGGTGTGAGCTGGGCCCTCCCTGGAGAAGAATCCTGAGTCTCCCAAGATATGTGATCAGTAATGGGACCCCACCAGCAGGCCAGGTGATCCCAAGGCAGGTGCTGGGCGTGGAGGCCACAGGGCATAGACTACCAAGAAGACAGAACTGAACCTCACATCACCCTGTTTGGCCCTGGAGGATGGCTGGTTAGCCAGAGATGGTAAGATTCCTCAGGGAAGGAACAACCTAAAACAGGCACAGTCACAGAGGTGCCATCAGGAGAGAACTTGAAGGTCAACAGAGGTGGGGCACAGACCCTCACCCCCTAACCTTGCAGGGGGCTGACCTCTCACCCCTTCTGAGGGAGGTCTCCTGCCCCCATGGCTGCTTTGCTTCCCACACACAACTCAGATTGGGACCCAAGTTACAGACAGAGACGTGACCAGCAACAGCTGCCCTATATCTAAATTTAGTCTAGTGCCAGGAATGCTCAGAGCCTACTCAATAATGCAAATAATCCTTTCCACTAATATTTACACTATAAACTAAGATTATTGCTTGAGTATTAAATTTGACAGTAAAGTAGTAAGCAGGTTTTCAGATTAATTTAAATTGGCCAAGTGAAATAAGTGAATACTCAAGAAAATTTAAGTGTACTGGACAAAAAGCTGTTCCTAAAATACTACCTAAAATTTCTATTAGTAGTTCATCTCATTGTAAAATTCCCTAACATCCAAAGAACCTAAAGCAGTCATATTTTTGTGCAAAAATTATAATTTAAAGTTACCAAGACTGCAATATAAAATTTCCAAAAGCCCCATTAATTAAAAAAGGGGGGGTTGTTACTGGGGTAATATCATGTAAGGAAAAATATCCTGTAAGTAAATTATATCTAGAAAATTCTTACTCCAGAAAAGTAACTTCCATTTGTAATGCCAACAGCAGGACACCCATGAAAAAAATACATGGTGTCAAAATAAGCCAAAGGAAAATCATTTAGGCAAAAATAAAAAAGAATCCCAAGTCCAATTTACAGAAAAAAAATCATTTATTAACTTTTGGTCGAGAATATGTTTGTATATTTTCAGAAATCAACTCCAAGACCATATGGATTCCTGCAACAAAGAGGAACTGACAGGTCTGCTCCAACCATGAAGACAGTCCAGAGATGGGGGACACTGATGACACCTTGCCATGCTAGCAGTCGGCAGCTGTGTGTCGCTGTAGGTGGCCCAGGACTAAACCAGAGAGGGTGAAACCTGCATTGCCACCATATCTCCACCATCCAGATACCATCGCTGACATGTACACATACAGAACTATTTGACATTGAAACTGGGACTCAGAAAGGTTGGACATTGAAACTGAGACTCAAACACTTTTTGTTCTTATACATTTATTTCCAGTATGCAGATGCAAGATCTTTTTAAAGAAAAGAAACAGGGGGAAAAGATTGATACAGAGGCAAAGAAGCATTGAACAGACTGTCAAACTACAAGGGGAAGGCTGGGGAGGGTGCAGGGCAGGGGCTGTAAGAGATCAATCGAAGGGCTTGTATGCATGCATATAAGCAAAACCAATGGATACAAGACACTGGGAGGGGGGCAGGTGAGGATATGTGCTGGGGGGTAGGGGAGGCTGGGGGCAAGTCAATGGGGGGGGGGGAAACATATGTACTACTATTGGTAATACTTTAAAGAATAAAAAATAAAAATAAAAAAAACCCTCAATTGGGTAGCCTGTGAAGTTAGTGATTCTACATATGGCAATTCCATGGGAGGCATTTTAGGTAAACCTCATTCTTCATTTCTCAATAGTTCAGCTGAGAGGGACAGCTCTTCCATCCTAGAGCCATTCATCTTTTCCCCCACTAGTGAGATCTGTGCTAAATTTTATTTTGCATCTTGGATTTTTTTGGGGGGGTGGTGGTGGTTCTGATCTTCAAGTGGGATCACAAAGTCGAATATGTTGCCCTGCAGACAGTTGCTGAGAGTGTACATGTGTCAGGCACTGGTGCTACTAGATAAGAAGGCCTGCTTTCAGTGAGTTCTTAGGCTGGTGGAGATATATTTAAACAAAATAACAATAGTGCTGGGATTAAATCTGTGTGGGAAAGACAAAGGAGGTCATAGAATAGGTTTATTAGAACTCTTTATTGCAAGTGATAAAAACCAACTCACACTAGCTTGAGCAAAAAGTGGGAGATACTATTTCATGTAACTGAATGTAGCACTAACTTGAAGCACAGTTGAAACCATTGGCTTAAATTATGTCATCTGGCTATCCCAACCCCTAATTCTTTCTTACCCTCTATTTCTCCTGTTTCTTTTCTTGTCCTGTTCTCTCCCCATCTTGTGTTTCTTTTTCCTCCTTTCCTGACCTTTCTCTCCATCTTTCCCTCTTTTCTCTATCTTTCTTACCTATGCTCACAGAGAAAAGATGACTATAGGAAGCCCCAAACTTTCCTCTTTCAGAAAGAGAGACTCTTTGCTAGTGTCACATAGCAAATCTCATGGGAGGACTCTTAGGGCATCTGCTTAGCTTACCTGCCCTCCCCCTGCGACCAGGCATGGGTGGGACCCTGGGATGAAAGGGCTAAAACCATATAGGATGCATCACTGCTGAAAGGAGAGCCTGAGCCAAGCCAGGTACATGTCTATGGCAATGGAAGATGCAGGAAGGCTTCACAGAGGAAATACTTAACCTGCAATAAAAAATACTGTCAACACCCTAGCTGGTTTGACTCAGTGGATAGAGTGTTGGTCTGTGGACTGAAGGATCCCAGTTTCTATTCTGGTCAAGGGCACAAGTCTGGGCTGTGGACTCAATCTCCAGTGGGGGGCATGCAGGAGGTAGCTAATTAATGATTCTCTCTCATCATTGATGTTTCTATCTCTCCTTCTCTCTTCTTTTCTGAAATCAATAAAAATATATTTAAAAATATTGTCACCACAAAAGCAGAGTGATCAGCATACAACAGTGTAGTATATCTGGGAAAATGGAATATTTCAAATAGGGCTTGTTAGGATCACCACAAGAGGATAGCATGAGGCCAAAAGGGTTAAAGAATTATGGATTTATTAAGTCAACTAGAAAACCAGATGGGCTGAGCCCCCAAATAGCGCCAGCACCCAGGGACAGGGAGCCCGAGATTTTAAAGGACTCTAGGTGGGTTTTTTTCTGGGTGGAAAATTCTGAGTTCTGAGGGAAAGATAATGGTCTTAGCCAGTAGAATGTGGTTTAGGCAAAAGAAAATGTCGGTTGTGAAGTGGTCTAAAGGTCAGTTCCCAGGGGAGGGAGGATCCATTCAATTATTTGATCAAACTTGACATTCCAGTTTTTTAATGTAATAGGGATAAAGGTCATATCTTCCATAGTTACTTCCTGAGGGGGCGATGTTGTGATCATAGGGGGATGGACTTTGATTGTAGGGGGCTGGAACACTGTATAGATTCCTCCTGGTTGGAGTGAGGAGTTTCAGCAGCATGATTTGCCAAAGAGACTGGTTCGAAAGTGATCCTGTTGAGTGACTTGGGAGGTAAAAGCTGGTCCTGAGGTTGCCACAGTGCCACTTGTCTTGTTTTGCTGCTTTTCTGGTCCTGGTCCTGAAATACATCTGAACCTTAATGTTATCTTTAGGGAGGAAAAGATCAGGGGGTTGAGCTGTCTAACTGGTGGATTAAATCTGTTTTATAAATTTTAGTATTACTGGGGCAAAAGCTATAACAATAAGAATTATGACAAATGGTCTGGTGAAAGGAAAGAGACAGGAGTTTGGAGGGTTGTAGTCCAATATACCAAAATGAGGCTTATTCTCTTAGTTTCATTTGTCCTTGGTTTAAGAAGATGGGATTTACTAGATGGCTGTGGACTGCTTGGCATCTGGATTTTCTAGATGGTTTCAAACTGCTGTTTTACTCTCTCAGTTTCCCTATTCTGCTTGTCCTGGCTTACTGGCCTGTGTCATTTATCTAACTTCCTTTTAACATTTCTCCCTACAAACCCATAACTTTCACAAAGCTTCTTACAACACTCACAAACATTCTTACAACTTTAATTCACTTTCTTTTTCCTTCAAAATGCATGACTATGCCTCATGCCATCTACATTAATATTCCAAACAGAAACATTAATAACATTAATAACAGAAACATTAGAAACATTAATATTCCAAAGAGAAACAAAAAGTAAATAGCCAGCATTTCCTAAAATGACATTTAAAAAAATATTTTAATCTTTATTGTTCAGTTTATTAATTACATTGTTCCCCTTTTTATTCCCCCTACAGTTCCCCACCACATGGTACCCATCCCACCCTCCGCTCTCACACCCCCCTCCACTGTCCTCTCCCATAGTTGCATGATTTTTGTCCAGTCTCTTGCTGCACTTCCCACACCCCCTTTCTCCCCAAGAGTTGTCAGTCCATTCCCTCTCTATGTCCGTGATTCTGTTACATTCACCAGTTTAACTTGTTCATCAGCTTATTAATTCACTTGATTTTTAGATTCATTTGTTGATAGATGTGTATTTGTTGTTCATAATTTACACTTTTATTTTTTTCTTCTTCCTCTTATTAAAGAATATCTTTCAGCATTTCATATAATATTGGTTTGGTGGTGATGAACTCCTTTAGCTTTTTTTTTTTTTTTATCCGCGAAGCACTTTATCTGACCTTCAATTCTGCATGATAGCTTTGCTGGATAGAGTAATCTTGGTTGTAGATTCTTGCTATTCATCATTTTGAATATTTCTTGCCATTCCCATCTGGCTTGCATAGTTTCTGTTGAGAAATCCGCTGACAATCGTATGGGTGCTCCCTTATAGGTAACTAACTGTTTTTCTCTTGCTGCTTTTAATATTCTGTCTTTATCTTTTGCTCTTGGTATTTTAATTATGATGTGCCTTGGTGTGGTCCTCTTAGGATTTCTATATATTGGGATTCGGTGCGCTTTTTGGACTCCTAGTCAATTTCTTTCACCAGGTGTGGGAAGTTTTCAGTCACTATTTCTTAAAATAGGTTTCCATTGTCTTGGTCTCTCTCTTTATCTGTCACCCCTATAATTCGGATGTTGGAATGCTTGAGGTTGTCCCAGAGGCCCCTTACACTATCTTCAATTTTTTGGATTCTTTTGGTTTATTACTTTTCCAGCTGAGTGAATTTTACCTCTTTGTATTTCAAATCTTTAACTTGGTTCTTGGGATGCTCCAGAGCACTTTTAGGTATTTGTATAATATTTTTTATTTCTGTCAGTGTATGCTTAATTTCTGGTTGGTCCTTTTTCATATCCTTGAGGGTCTCCTTCATTTTCTTGCAGGTCTCCTTCATTCCTTGTAGGACTCATTCATTTCCACGTTAGTCTTGATCATTTCCACGTTGGTCTTGATCATTTCCATGTTGGTCTTGATCATTTCCTTGCAGGTCTCATTCATATCCTTGAGGGTCTCATTCATTTCCTTTGCGGTCTTGCTTATTTCCTTATAGGTCTTGACCTTTTGTTGGAGTCTTTTGAGAAACCCTATAACCGTGGTTCTGAATTCCATGTCCAGCCGTTTTTTTCCCTCCATTTCTTTCACATCTGATTTCTTTCCATGTCTCTGCATGGTGGCTGCTTCCCTGAGTTGGTCAATTAGCTTTTTGTGGTAGACTTGCTACAAGGGACAGTGGGTCAGCCTCCACAGTTACCTGAGGTGGATATGGGTTGCACAGTCTTGGTGAAGTTAAGCTCAGGTTAATCGTTGTTAGCACTTGGAGGGGTTGACCTCCAGGCCAATTGTCTGTGAAGTTCAGCTGTGATCAGGTTGGATGGGTGGAGTCTCTGGGCCAAGCAGACAGCGTTAGCTCCACCCTGTGCAGCCCCAGGGACTCTGTGCCGGGGACAATGGCTGCCAGCACCTCTGAGAGAGAGCCACTGCCAAGCTCCACCAGCTACCGGGGAATTCAGACTCTCTCCAAATGAGTCTGCACACCCAACGTCTCACCCAGGGTCATAAAACAAAGCAGTCTGACAGTTTCCCGAATGAGAGAGCAAGTTGAGAGCACTCTCTACGCAGTTACGCAGCTGCGCTGTTCCGAAGCACAAGTGCAAGCTCGCCTTCCCCACAAGCCGGTAGACCCCTGCAGCACTCGAGCTTCTGCGTGCCCTTCCACTGTCCAGTTTTCACCCCGTATCATAGTGGGTTCCGTGGACTTCGCCCAGAGCAGTAAGATCAGTCCAGTGGGACGTCTTTGTCTCCCCGTTCGAGAAAACTGGCCGGTTTTCAGCCACCCGCCCTATCCGCTGGCGCGCACGCTCCAAACCTCTCTCCGCGCGAATCTTCAATGCTGTCCTCAGCCGCTCCTCCGAGTCACAGTGTCTTATCTTCCCTTTTATTTGTGGAATTTTCACTCGGCCAGCTTTCTGGTGATTCTGGAAGGTGTTTGTTCTTTCGTTAAGTTGTAGTTTTAAAATTGCTGTGTATGACAGCAAGATAGGTGTTTTACCTATGCCACCATCTTGGTTCTCTATAATTTTTATTTTTACCTTTTTCTTCTTCCTCTTCTTAAAGAATATCTTTCAGCATTTCATATAATATTGGTTTGGTGGTGATGAATTCCTTTAGCTTTTTCTTATCTGCAAAGCACTTTATCTGACCTTCAATTCTGAATGATAACTTTGCTGGGTAGAGTAATCTTGGTTGTAGATTCTTGCTATTCATCACTTTGAATATTTCTTGCCACTCCCATCTGGCCTGCATAGTTTCTGTTGAGAAATCTGCTGACAATCGTATGGGTGCTCCCTTATAGGTAACTGACTGTTTTTCTCTTGCTGCTTTTTAAAAAAATATATATTTTATTGATTTTTTACAGAGTGGAAGGGAGAGGGATAGAAAGTCAGAAACATCGATGAGAGAGAAACATCGATCAGTTGCCTCCTGTACGCCCCCTACTGGGGATGTGCCCGCAGCCAAGGTACATGCCCCCGACCGGAATCGAACCTGGGATCTTTCAGTCCACAGTCCGACGCTCTATCCACTGAGCCAAACCGGTCTCGGCATCTTGCTGCTTTTAATATTCTCTCTTTGTCTTTTGCTCTTGGCATTTTAATTATGATGTGCTTTTGTGTTGTCCTCTTAGGGTTCCTATATATTGGGGTTCAATGCACTTCTTGGACTCGTAAGTCAATTTCTTTTGAAATTGAACAGGTTGGGGAAGTTTTCAGTCACTATTTCTTCAAATTGGTTTTCATTGTCTTGCTCTCTCCCTTTCTCTGACACCCCTATAATTCAGATGTTGGTATGCTTGAGGTTGTCCCAGAGGCCCCTTACACTATATCAATTTTTTGTATTCTTTTGGTTTCTTGCTTTTCCAGCTGAGTGGATTTTACCTCTTTGTATTTCAAATCTTTCACTTAGTTCTTGCGGTCCTCTAGAGTATTTTTATGTCTTTGTATAATATTTTTTATTTCAGTCAGTGTATGCTTAATTTCTAGTTGGTCCTTTTTTGTATCCTCATAGGTTTTGTTCATTTCCTTGTAGGTCTCGGCCTTTTCTAGGAGCCTCTTGAAAAAGTCTTATAACCGTGGTTTTGAGCTCTATGTCTAGTCTTTTTTTTCCTCCATTTCTTTCACATCTGATTTCTTTCCATGTCTCTGCATGGTGGCTGTTTTCCTGTGTTGGTCGATTAGCTTTGTGTGATAGATGTCCTCCAAGGGACAGTGGCTCAGCCTCCCCATTTACCTGAGGTGGATATGGGTTGCACAGTCTTGTTGAAGTTAAGCCTACATTATTGTTGTTAGCACTAGGAGGGTTTGACCTCCAGGCCAATTGGCTGTGAGGTTAGGCCGTGTTCAGGTTGGATGGGCGGAGTCTCCGGGCTGAGCAGGCAGCATCAGCTCCGCTCTATGCAACACCCGGGAGTTTGTGCCGGGTGGCAATGGCTGCCAGCACCTCTAAGAGAAAGCTGCTGCCGAGCTCCACCCGCTGCCAGACAACTCAGCCTCTCCCCAAATGAGTCTGCACCCCCAACGTCTCACCCATGGTCATAAAACAATGCAGTCTGTTGGTTTCCCAAATGAGAGAGTAAGTCACAAGTCCTCTCTGCGCAGTCTCGCAGCTCTGCTGTTCCCAAGTTCACGTGCACTCTGCACAAGCTCGCCCTCTCCACAAGCTTGCAGACCCTAGCAGCATCCGAGTTTCGGCGTGCCTCCCCACTGTCCAGTTTTTACCCTGTATGATTGTGGTTTCCCTGGACTTTGCCCGGAGCTGGGGGATCAGTGCAGTGGGACATCTTTGTCTCCCCCATTCGAGAAAACTGGCCGGGTTTTCAGCCACCCGTCCTATCCACTGGCATGCACATGGCTCCAAACCTCTCTCCGCGTGTATCTTCAATGCTGTCCTCCGCCGCTCCTCTGAGTCACAATGTCCTATCTTCAGTTTTATTTGTGGAATTTCCACTCAGCTATCTTTCCAGTGATTCTGGATGATGTTTGTTCTTTCATTAAGTTGTAGTTTTGAAATTGCTATGTATGGCAGCAAGATAGGTGTTTACCTATGCCACCATCTTGGTTCCTCCTTAAATTGACATTTCTAAACACACTTTTTTTTAAATCACTTTATTTTTTTATCTTTATTGTTCAGTTTATTAATTACATTGTTTCCCCCTTTTGATCCCCCTATAGCTCCCCTCCACCCTGTACCTATCCCACCCTCCACCCTCACCTCCCCCTCCCCACTGTCCTCTCCCATTGTTGCTAGATTTTTGTCCAGTCTCTTGCTGCACTTCCCACAACCCTTTTCTCCCCAAGAATTGTCAGTCCATTCCCTCTCTATGTCCACGTCTCTGTTATATTCACCAGTCTATCCTGTTCAACAGCCTACCAATTCACTTGATTTTTATGTTCATTTGTTGATAGATGTGTATTTGTTGTTCATAATTTTCATCTTTACCTTTTCTTCTTCCTCTTCTTAAAGAATATCTTTCAGCATTTCATATAATGTTGGTTTGGTGGTGATGAACTCCTTTAGCTTTTTCTTATCTGCGAAGCACTTCATCTGACCTTCAATTCTGAATGATAGCTTTGCTGGATAGAGTAATCTTGGTTATAGATTCTTGCTGTTCATCACTTTGAATATTTCTTGTCACTCCCATCTGGCCTGCATCGTTTCTGTTGAGAAATCCGCTGACAGTCGTATGGGTGCTCCCTTATAGGTAACCAACTGTTTCTCTCTTGCTGCTTTTAATATTCTCTCTTTGTCTTTTGCTCTTGGCATTTTAATTATGATGTGCCTCGGTGTGGTCCTCTTAGGGTTCCTATATATTGGAGTTCAGTGCACTTCTTGGACTCCTAAGTCAATTTCTTTCACCAGGTGTGGGAAGTTTTCAGTCACTATTTCTTCAAATAGGTTTTCATTGTCTTGTCCTCTCTCTTTTTCTGGCACCCCTATAATTCGGATGTTGGTATGCTTGAGGTTGTCCCAGAGGCCCCTTACACTATCTTCAATTTTTTGGATTCTTTTGGTTTCTTGCTTTTTCAGCTGAGTGGACTTTACCTCTTTGTATTTCAAATCTTTAACTTGGTTCTTGGGGTGCTCCAGGGCACTTTCAGGTCTTTGTATAATATTTTTTGTTTCAGTCAGTGTATGCTTAATTTCTGGTTGGTCCTTTTTCATATCCTTGAGAGTCTGCTTTATATCCTTGAGGGTTTCTTTCATTTCCTTATAGGACTCATTCATTTCCATGTTGGTCTTGATCATTTCCACGTTGGTCTTGATCATTTCTTTGCAGGTCTCGTTTATATCCTGGAGGGTGTTGTTCATTTTCTTGTAGGACTCATTCATTTCCTTTGTGGTCTTGCTTATTTCCTTATAGGCCTCGATCTTTTGTTGGAGCCTCTTAAAAAACCCTATAACCGTGGTTCTGAATTCCATGTCCAGTCGTTTTTTTTCCCTCCATTTCTTTCACATCTGATTTCTTTCCATGTTGCTGCATGGTGGCTGCTTCCCTGAGTTGGTCAATTAGCTTTGTGTGGTAGACTTCCTACTAGGGATAGTGGCTCAGCCTCCACAGTTACCTGAGGTGGATATGGGCTGCACAGTCTTGCTGAAGTTAAGCTCAGTTAATGGTTGTTAGCACTTGGAGGGTTGACCTCCAGGCCAATTGTCTGTGAAGCTCAGCTGTGCTCAGGTTGGGTGGGCCGAGTCTCCAGGCCAAGCAGACAGCGTTAGCTCCGCCCTATGCGGCCCCAGGGACTCTGTGCCGGGGGCAATGGCCGCCAGCACCTCTGAGAGAGAGCCGCTGCGGAGCTCCACCGGCTGCCGTTTGCCGGGGAATTCAGACTTTCCCAAAATGAGTCTGCATGCGCAATGTCTCACCCAGGGTCGTAAAACAAAGCAGTTTTACGGTTTTCCGAATGAGAGGCAAGTTGCGGTGCACTCTCTGCGCCGTCACGCAGCCGAGCTGTTCGCGCAAGCTGCCTTTTCCACAAGCCGGGAGACCTGGCAACACCCGAGCTTCGGCGTGCCCTCCCACTGTCCAGTTTTCACCCCGTGTGATAGTGGGTTCTCTGGACTTCGCCCAGAGCTGAAGAATCACTCCAGTGGGACGCCTTTGTCTCCCCGTTCGAGAAAACTGGCTGGTTTTCAGCCGCCCGCCCTCTTCGCAGCGCGCACTCCAAACCTCTCTCCGCGCGAATCTTTCAATGCTGTTCGCCACCGCTCCTCTGAGTCACAGTGTCTTATCTTCACTTTTATTTGTGGAGTTTTCACTCGGCGAGCTTTCTGATGATTCTGGAAGGTGTTTGTTCTTTCGTTAAGTTGTAGTATTAAAACTGCTGATTATGACGGCAAGATAGGTGTTTTACCTTTGCCGCCATCTTAGTTCTCTCTATGAACACACTTTAAACAAACTCTTACTTTCAAGAAAACATACCTTTAATCAAGTACAAGACATTACATTAACAGTTCCAAATTTATTTTATAGATTTTCTGTAACAAAAGCTAAAATCAGGTTAACTTAAAATTTGTTGAAATATTTAGATGTTTGTCATTTAACCCAGCAATGTTCAAAGCTTTTAAGTTGCCAAAGAAGACTTTGGAAAATTATGTATAGGCATATGAGGCTGGGGGAAAGGCAGAGGGGCCACGGAGAGCAGACCCTATAGCCTGTCCTAGGAGTGCAGTTTCCAGGCCTCCAGTTACTTGGATTTAAAACTGCCACATTTTCCTTAGCGATAACATGCTAAGGTTTGGGTGATAATGAGATCAGCTTTTTTGATAGTAGCAGGACTGTTAAAGTGCAGTTTTGCAGTAAAGAAAGTTGTTCTTTTGGAAGCAGGGGAGGGGGTGTAAAGGCATTGAGGTGAGGACTTTTTAGAGCATTAAGGGGTGAGAATGCTGGCTTTGGGATCTGAAGGCTCAGTGAGGGGTCCCTTCCTTGAGTCATAGAGGGGCTTTTTAAGAAGACTAAAGTTGGGAACTCAGATGCCAAAGTACACAGTGAGCCTGAGAAAGGAGAGCATTTGTTATTTAGAGGAGGGGGAGTCATGGAGGAGATAAGGCATTTATAGTCTAAGGAATGACTTGGCTCTGTGGGGTGAGAGTGAAACTGAGGTAGATGACTGTGGTTTGGGACAACTGGGCTTTATAAGGGGATGTGAAGTAGTCCTGGTCAGGCACTGAGGTAGAATGAGAAAAGAGTGGATAAAGAGGGTGTCTAGTGAGATGCAGCAGAGAAGTGAGGTAGCTAATGGCTGTGAGACTAATCCATCAACCCCCATAATAGAGACTGAGGAGGACACAAGGGAGGGCAGAATAAGTGGCCCCAGGGCAAATTAAAAAGGAGATGGGCTTACCTGCCACCACAATCTTTACTCGAGGCCCTGCCCTGGTGATGTAAGTCTGTAGAGCACTGTCTGGACCTGGGCAGCTTCAGTCTTCAGTGGTCAGTCCCAGGAGATCTGGGAGCTACAAACCAGATCCAGAGTGTGTCCTTGCTGGACTGGCTGAGGTCTGACCCAGAGGGGCCAGACTACAGTCTGATTTTCAGTGGCTTTTCTTCCTGCACCTTGGGCAGGGCCCCGGCAGAGGTCTTGGGTTTGGGAAGAACTTGATCCAGTGTCCTTGCTAGTTGCATTTGAAGCATGGGCCCAGAGGAGGCTTAGCCCCTGGCTTACCCTTAGTGAGAGGACCAGCACTTTGGTTGAGCTTTGTGATAGCAGTGGCTAGGAGTTGGAAGGCCTCCTTCTGGGCTTCAACCTTGGCCTGGTCCCACCTTTGTTTTTGGATTTGGTTCTCCTTGTCTCTGTTATTAAACACTTTAAAGACCCAGTTAATGAGGTCTTTTTGAGGGGTTTGTAGATCTGTGTCTATTTTTCAAAAGCTGATTGGGATATAAAATGGGTGTTCATAAGAAGGGTTATCTCTAGGAATATGGGGTCCTTTTTGAGTCTGGCAATGAGACACGTGATTATATGGTTATGGAGCTGGTGCCCTGGAGAATTCATCTGATAGTCCCATCTCATGTCAGTTTGGGGGACCATGTCAGTGCCAATTGAGTTGGTGGTTGCATCCTGTCTATGGAGGGCATCAGCATGGTCCTGAGCTGCTAGCTAGATATGCTCCTTCTCCTCTAGGGTTAGAGGGAAGAACAGAAAGACATAGATGTCATGCCAGATCAGGTCATAGAAGTGGTTTAGGCACTAAAATTTCTTAGTAAAGGTAGTGGGGTCAGTGGGAAAAAACCTGAGACACTTCTCAATTGTGTGAGGTCAGACATGAAAAATGGGATGTGTACTTGGACAATACCACTGGTTCTGGCCAACTCTTGGAGCGGAAGGACGGGGGATGGAGACTGGGCTCTCTGGGAACAAGTAAGAGGGAATCTTGGTAAGGTGATTGAGAGGGTAGACAAAGGGGTGGATACTGAAGACGGGGAGCGGGCAGTCAGAGGAGGTACATAAGGAGGTGAGTTCTAGGGACCTGGAGTAGAATGGAGAATTGAGTGATAGGAAGGGTCGAAGAGAGGATCTGAGGGACCTGACGGGTTGGGAAAGGACAGATCAGAAGCCTTGAGGTGGAAAGATTCAGGGTCGGCAGAAGGGGCTTTGAGTGGAAAAGTAGGATATGCTAAGTAGAGCACGCTTGGCAGAGAGAAGGATAATTGCAGAGTGTAAAGAAGGCCTGGATATAGAGGCTCTTTGACCACTTCTCATTGTAGTGACAGAAATTGTCTAAGTCCCAGAGAATGTTAAAATCTCAGGCCAGTGTGATTGTGGATAGGGTGCTTTGCCCAGATCTCTGTGGAAAGGCTGAGTGTATTATGATTTTGGAGGAGACATCCCAGAGGAGTGTTTTTTGGGGGTAGGAATGGGAAAAAATTCCCCATGGTGTAAATTAGGAAGACCTGGGGAGCAAGACTAGAGGGAGGACATCCCCACCATCTAGTCAGGCTCTGGAGAGAGAAGAACAGTCTAATCCATGTGGCAGGCTTCCCCTGTGACACAGAAGACTGTGAGACCTGGTCCCAGGGCTGAAGCAGACTGGAGAGGATTTCTGGCCTAGTTCTAGGTCCTTTGTCTGTGATGGCAAATCAGAAATCCGGGGGTGGAGGGCATCTAATTGTCACTTATCAGAAATTAAATGAGCTCGTGCTGAGTGCAGGTCAGCAATGGGTAAGAGAGGTCCCCAATATGGTGTTCTCCTCGGCTGGTTCGGGAGGTTCCTTAAGGGAAGGAGGCCTAATCAAGGCTGGCAATTGTGTCACCCGAGTAGGATTCAGAGGTAAGCCCAGTTCGAGCTGCTGCTGCCTACTGATCTCCGAGTAATAAACTGGGGGTGACTGGAGCTGGAGCAATGGCTCCCTATCCAGTGGAACCCTCCTGGATTTCAGCACCAAATGTTAGGGTCACTGCAGGAGGAACACACAAGGCCAAAAGGGGTAAAGAATTATGAATTTACTAGATACCTGTTGCACAAAGATTTGTGCAGAATGGGCCTTCCTTACCTTGGCTGCTGGTACAGCCTTTGCTCTGGCCCAGAGCCGCCTTTCTGCCTTCCCATGCTGCCCAGAAGCTCGGAAAAATTGGGGTGGTATGAAACACCTGCATCCCGCCTCTGGCAGCTGGGTGCCTGTATGCAAATTAACGCACCGTTTTTGTTGGGTTAATTTGCACACTCACTCCTGATTGGATAGTGGGTATCTCAGAGGTATGGTCAATTTGCATCTTTCTCTTGTATTAGTGTAGACTAGAGGCCCGGTGCACAAAATTCGTGCACAGGGGCCATGAGGTGTCCCTCAGTCCAGCCTGCACCCTCTCCAATCTGAGACCCCTCGAGGGATGTCTGACTGCCTATCTAGGCCCGATCCTGGGAACCAGCAGTCCTGAATTGTGAAGAGGATGTCCAACTGCCCATTTAGGCCCGATCCTACTGGACATCCTTCTCACAATTCAGGACTGCTGGCTCCAAACTGCTCACCTGCCTGCCTCCCTGATTGTCCCTAACTGCTTTTGCCTGCCAGCTTGATCACCCCTAACCACTACCCTGCCAGCCTGATTGATGTCTAACTGCTCTCCTGCCAGCCTGTTTGCCCCCAACTTCCCTTCTCTGCTGGCCTGTTCACCCCTAACTGCCATCCCCTGCAAGCTTGATTGCCCACAGCTGCCCTCCCTTGCAGGCCTGGAACCTCCCAATGGCCCTCCCCTGCTGGCTATCTGTGGTGGCCATCTTTTGTCCACATGGGGGCAGGATCTTTGACCATATGGGGGCAGCCCTCTTGTGTGTTGGAGTGATGGTCAATCTGAGTATTACAGTTTTATTAGATAGGATAGAGGCCTGGTGCATGGGTTGGGGCTAGCTGGTTTGCCCTGAAGGATGTCCCAGATCAGGGTGGGGGTTCCCTTGGGGTATGGGGCAGTGTGGGCAAGGGGCCTGCGGTGGTTTGCAGGTCAGCCATGCCCCCAGCAACCCAAGTGGAGGCCCTGGGATCTGGGATTAATTTATGTTTTACAATTGAAACTTTATAGCTGGAGCAGAGCCAAGCCTTCTGCTCGCTCTGGGGCAGCAGCCATTTCTGTTTGAAACTTTGTAGCCTGGAGTGGAGGCCTTGGCTATGGCCACAGAAGTTTGACTTCCTCTATCATCCTGGCAACCCTAGCCTCTGCTCTCTCCAGCTCCATGGCTGCCACCATTTCTGTTGGGTTTATGTATCTTATATAATTGAAACTTTGTAGCATTGAGTGGATGGCTTGGTCAGCAAAGGCAGGTGGAAAGCTTGGCTTCCTCCATTGCCGGGGAAACCCAAGCCTCCCTTCTGCTCTCAGTGGCTGCAGCCATCTTGGTCGGGATTTATTTGCATAATTTGCTCCTGATTGGCATGTGCCTGGCTGTGGGTGTGGCTTGATCAGAGGTATGGTCAATTTGCATGTTACTCTTTTATTAGATAGGATTGGGTCACCTGGGAAACCAGATGGGCTGAGCCCCAAAATGGCACCATTCCCCAGGGGCAGGAGTCCAAGATTTTAAAGGACTCTAGGTGGGCTTTTCTGGGTGACTGAATTCTCTGGGTGGTTCCAGAGGGGAAAGATAATGGTTTTAGTAAGTGGAATGTGGTCTTAGCCAGTAGAATGTGGTCTAAGCAAAAGGAAATGTTGGTTGTGAAGTGGCTTGAAGGTCAGTTTCTGGGGAAGGGGATATTTTTTTTAAATTATTTTTTATTGATTTTTTGCAGTATAGAAGTAGTACATGTTTTCCTTTCCCCCTCCCCCTTATCCTCCCCCCAGCCTCCCCCACCCCCCAGCACATATTCTCAGCTTCCCCCCCTCCCCGCCCCAGTGTCTTTCATTCATTGGTTATGTTCATATGCATGCATACAAGTCCTTCAGTTGATCTCCCCCTGCATCTGCCTCCCATCCACCCAAGCCTCCCCCTGTAGCTTGACAGCCTGCTCAAGGCCATCCTGCCTCTATATCAATCACTCTCCCCTGTTTCTTTTCTTCAAAAATATCTTGCCTCTGCATACTAGAAATAAATGTATAAGAACAAAAAGTGTTTCAGTCTCGGTTTCAATGTCCAACTTTTCTGAGTCCCAGTTTCAGTGTCAAATAATTCATTATGTGTATAAGTCAGCAATGGTATCCAGATGGTGGACATATCGTGTCAATGCAAGATCCATCCTCTCTGGTTTGGTCCTGGGCTGCCTGCAGACATGCACAGCTGCTGACTGCTAGCATGGCAAGGTGTGGTCAGTGTCCCCCATCTCTGGACCGTCCTCGTGACTGGAACAGATCCATCAGTTCCTCACCGTCGCAGGAACCCACATGGTCTTGGAGTTGTTCTCTGAAAACACACAAACACATTCTCGACCAAAAGTTAACAAAGGGATCCTCTCTGCAAAATAGACTTGGGATTCTTTTTAATTTTTGCCTAAATGATTTTCCTTTGGCTTATTTTGACACTATGTGTGTTTTTTCATGGGTGTCCTGCAATTGTTTTTACAAATGGAATTTACTTTACTGGAGTAAGAATTTTCTAGATGTATTTTACTTACTCGATATTTTTATTTTCCTTACATGGTATTACCCCGCTGTCCCCTCCCCTTTTTTGATTAATGGGGACTTTTGGAAATTTTATATTGCAGTCTTGATAATTTTAAATTTTAATTTTTGCACACAAAGTGACTGCTTTAGGTTCTTTGGATGTTAGGCAATTTTACAGTGAGATGAACTACTAATAGATTTTTTAGTTAATGTTTTAGGAAAAGCTTTTTGTCCAGTACACTATAATTTTCTTGAGTATTCTCATATTTCACTTGGCCAATTTAAATTAATCTGAAAACTTGATTACTATTTTCCTGTCAATTTTAATACTCAAGCAGAAATCTTAGTTTACCCTGTGAATACTAGTGGAAAGGAATATTTGCAATTTTGAGTAGGTCCCGAGCATTCCTGGTAATAGACTGAATTTAGATATAGAGCAGCTATTGCTGGCCGGGTCTCTGTCTGCCACCTGGGTCCCCGTATGAGTTGTGTTTGGGAGGCGAAGCAGCCGTGGGGGTAGGAGACCTCCCTTAGGAGGGTTGAGAATTCAAACCCCTGCAAGGTTTGTGGATGAGGGTCTGTGCCCCACCTCTGTTGACCTTTTAGTTCTCTCCTGTTGGCCCCTCTGCGACTGTGCCTGTCTTAGGTTGTTCCTTCCCTGAGGAATCTTACCCGTCTCTGGCTAACCAGCCATCCTCCGGGACCAAACAGGGTGATGTGAGGTTCAGTTCTGTCTCCTTTGTAGTCTATGCCCCCCTGTGGCCTCCACATCCAGTACCTGCCTTGGGGTCCCCTCACCTGCTGGCGGGGTCCCGGTACTGATCACATATCTCGGGGGACCCAGGTTTCTTCTCCAGAGAGGGCCCAGCTCACACCATTGGTCGAGATACAGATACATGGTGCCATCTGCCCAGAGGCTTCAGCCACAGCTGGAACTGAAAACTCTGGCATCAGCTGTGTGTATTTGGATAGTAACAAGAAGGTCCCTCTTGGCAGAAAGGGCAAGAAGGGCCAATATAGAATGCTCGGATCCCTTCCCAGTGCCTTAATTCCTTCTGAAAGGGATTCATTTCTTTCCTATCCTTTTTTAAGTTGCTGCCCAACATTCAAAGAATTAGTTTGTAAGTTTATTTGGGATAATTGTATAATATGCTGTTGTCAAATATCAAATATTATAATGACATTGTAGAATAATATCATGTAAGGGTATTATGGTGTCATGGGAGGTTAAGGAAGGCCTAGCCTAAGGTCTGGTCTCCATAGGATATGACAAGCTCTAGGCCATCTCAATTCAATGTCAGACTAGCTGCCATTTTTTATAATTTTATATAAACTTTGTCAGGGATGTAAAAACACAAATCACTTACCTCAGTTCAAGAGTTCAAGTATATTGACTTTTCCACTTACTCTCACCACCTGCCACTTACCCTGAGGTTTGACATTCTGATGGACTTTTCTCAGTCTCTGGATCCATTCTTGTTCATCAGTCTATGTCATTGATTGTATTCCTCAAATGAGTGAGATCATGTGATATTTGTCTTTCTCTGCCTGGCTAATTTCACTTAGCATAATGCTCTCCAAATCCATCCATGTTGTTACAAATGGTAGGAGCTCCTTCTTTTTTTTCCGCGGCGTAGTATTCCATTGTGTAAATGTACCATAGTTTTTTAATCCACTCATCTGCTGATGGGCACTTCGGCTGTTTCCAAATCTTAGCTATGGTAAATTGTGCTGCTATGAACATAGGGGTACATATATCCTTTCTAATTCGCCTTTCTAATTTCTTGGGGTATATTCCTAGAAGTGGGATCACTGGGTCGAATGGGAGCTCCATTTTTAGTTTTTTGAGGAATCTCCATACTGTTCTCCACAGTGGCTGTACTAGTCTACAATCCCAGCAGCAGTGCACGAGAGTTCCTTTTTCTCCGCATCCTCGCCAGCACTTGTCGTTTGTTGATTTGTTGATGTAAGCCATTCTGATAGGTGTGAGATGGTACCGCATAGTCGTTTTGATTTGCATCTCTCAGATAATTAGTGACTTTGAGCAAGTTTTCATATGTCTCTGGGCCTTCCTTTTGTCTTCTTTCGTGAAGATTCTATTTAGGTCTGTTGCCCATTTTTTTATTGGATCATTTGTCCTCCTTTTATTGAGTTGGGTGAGTTGCCTGTAGATGCTTGAGATTAAACCTTTATCACTAATAACATTTGCAAATATGTTCTCCCATACAGTGGGTTTTCTTGTTGTTTTGTTGATGGTTTCTTTAGCTATGCAAAAGCTTTTGATTTTGATGTAGTCCCATTTGTTTATTTTCTCTTTAGCTTCCATTGCCCTCGGAGCAGTATCATCAAAGAAGTTCTTTTGGCATATGTCTGAGATTTTTCTTCCTGTAGATTCCTCTAATATTGTTATGGTTTCCTGTCTTACGTTTAAGTCCTGTATCCATTTTGAGTTTATTTTTGTGTATGGTGTAAGTTGGTGCTCTAGTTTCATTTTTTTGCATGTATCTGTCCAATTTTCCCAGCACCATTTATTGAAGAGACTGTCTTGACTCCATTTTATGTTCCTGCCTCCTTTGTCAAATATTAATTGAGCATAGTGGTTTGGGTTGATATCCGGATTCTCTATTCTATTCCATTGATCTATATGTCTGTTCTTGTGCCAGTACCAGGCTGTTTTAAGAACAGTAGCCTTGTAATACAGCTTGAAATCTGGTATGGAAATCCCACCGACTTTGTGCTTCTTTCTCAGGATTGCTGTGGCTATTCGGGGCCTTTTTTTGTTCCAGATGAATTTTTGGAGAGTTCTTTCTAGGTCTGTGAAATATGCCATTGGTATTTTAATGGGGAGTGCATTAAATTTATAGATTGCTTTGGGTAGTATGGACATTTTAATTATGTTGATTCTCCCAATCCACGAACATGGAATGTTCTTCCACCTGTTTACATCTTCCTCTATCTCTTTTTTCAGTGTCCTGTAGTTTTCCACAAATAGATCTTTTACCTCCTTAGTTAAGTTTATTCCTAGGTATCTTAATTTTTTTGGTGTGATGGTAAATGGGATTGCTTTTTTAGTCTCTCTTTCTGTAGGTTCACTATTAGTGTATAGAAATGCCATAGATTTCTTGGCATTAATTTTGTAGCCTGCTACATTGCTGAACTCATTTATTAAATCTACTAACTTTTTTATGGAGTCTTTCGGGTTTTTTATGTATAATATCATGTCATCTGCAAATAAGGATAGCTTAACTTCTTCTTTTCCAATTTGGATGCCTTTTATTTCTTCTTCTTGTCTAATTGCAATGGCTAATACTTCCAGTACTATGTTGAACAGGAGTGGTGAAAGTGGGCACCCCTGTCTTGTTCCTGTTCTTAGGGGAAATGGTTGTAGTTTTTGCCCATTGAGTATGATGTATGCTGTGGGTTTATCATATATGGCTTTTATTATGTTGAGGTATGATCCTTCTATTCCTACCTTATTGAGAGTTTTTATTAAGAAAGGATGTTGGATTTTGTCAAATGCTTTTTCTGCATCAATTGATATGACTATGTGATTTTTATCTCTCAATTTGTTTATGTGATGTATCACATTTATTGATTTGCAGATATTGTACCATCCTTGCATTCCTGGGATAAATCCTACTTGGTCGTGGTGTATGATCTTTCCGATGTACTGCTGGATCCGATTTGCTAGAATTTTATTGAGGATTTTGGCATCTATATTCATGAGGGATATTGGCCTGTAATTCTCTTTCATTGTGTCGTCTTTATCTGGTTTTGGTATTAGGGTGATGCTAGCTTCATAGAAGGAGTTTGGAAGTGTTCCATCCTCTTGAATTTTCTGGAATAGTCTGAGGAGTATAGGTTTTAGTTCTTCCTTGAATGTTCGGTAAAACTCCCCTGTGAAGCCGTCTGGCCCTGGGCTTTTGTTTGCTGGAAGCTTTATGATGACTGCTTCAATTTCTTCCACAGTTATTGGTCTATTGAGTTGTTTAGATTCTTCTTGATTGAGTTTTGGGAGGTTATATTTTTCTAGAAACATATCCATTTCCTCCAGGGTGTCCAGTTTGTTGGAGTAGAGTTGTTCATAGTATTTTTTAACAATCCTTTGTATTTCAATGGGGTCTGTTGTTATTTCACCTCTTTCATTTCTGATTTTATTTATTAGGGTCCTCTCTCTTTGCTTCTTGGTGAGTCTGGCTAGAGGTTCATCAATCTTGTTTATCCTTTCAAAGAACCAGCTCTTGGTTTCGTTGATCTTCTGTATTGTTTCTTTGGTCTCTATGTCATTTATTTCTGCTCTGATCTTTATTATTTCCTTCCTTCTGCTTACACTGGGCTTTTCTTGTTGCTTTCTTTCTAACTCTTTGAGTTGTTGGGTTAGATAATTTAATGCTGCTGTTCCTAGTTTTTTGTAGTAGGATTGTAGAGCTATGAACTTCCCTCTCAGAACTGCTTTCACTGTGTCCCATAGATTTTGGATTGTTGTGCTATCATTGTCATTTGTTTCCATGATGTTTTCTATCTCTTCCTTAATCTCTCTAGTAACCCAGTCATAGTTTAATAGCATGCTGTTTAGTCTCCATGTGTTCGATTTCTTTGGATTGTTTCTATTGTAGTTTATTTCCAGCTTTATGCCACTGTGATCTGAGAATATACTTGATATGATTTCTATCTTCTTGAATTTGGAGAGACTTTGCCTATGACCCAATACATGGTCTATCTTTGAGAATGACTCATGGGCACTTGAAAAGAATGTATATTCTGTGTCTTTGGGGTGAAATGATCTGAACATGTCAATTAATTCCATCTGGTCCAGTGAGTCATTGAGAATTGATGTTTCTTTACTGATTTTTTGTTTAGAGGATCTGTCCAATGGTGATAATGGGGTATTGAAGTCTCCTACTATGATTGTATTGCTGTCTATCTCTCCCTTGATGTCCTCTAGGAGTTTTTGTATATATTTGGGTGCTCCTGTATTGGGTGCGTATATGTTTACAAGAGTTATTTCTTCTTGTTGAATTGCTCCCTTTAGTATTATGAAGTGGCCTTCTTTATCTCTTGTTATGTCCTTCACTTTGAGATCTAATTTGTCAGATATAAGTATGGCTACCCCAGCTTTTTTTTCATTTCCATTCGCCTGAATAACTTTTTTCCAACCTTTCATCCTCAGTCTGTGTGCGTCTTTTTTTCGGAGGTGGGTTTCTTGTAGACAGCAGATACATGGGTTGTGTTTTCTTATCCAGTCTATTACCCTATGTCTTTTGATTGGAGCATTTAAACCGTTTACATTTAAAGTTATTATTGATAGGTGCTTATATGTTGCCATTTTTGTTCTTTGCCCCTGTGTTCCTTCTTCGCTTCCTATTTCTTTTTACAGCAGATCCTTTAGCATTTCTTGCATTGCTGGTTTGGTGGTGACGAATTCCCTTAGTCCTTTTTTATCTGTGAAGCTCATGATTTGACCTTCCATTTTGATTGAGAGCCTTGCTGGGTACAGTATTCTAGGATTCAGACCCTTCCTTTGCATGACTTTGTTAATTTCATTCCACTGCCTTCTGGCCTGATAGGTTTCTGTTGAGAGATCACTTGTTAGTCTGATGGGTGTTCCTTTGTAGGTGACTTTCTGTCTCTCTCTGGCAGCTTTTAAGATTCTTACTTTGTCATTGGTGTTTGCCAATTTAATTATAATGTGCCTTGGCGTAGGTCTTTTGGGGTTTATTTTGCTTGGGACTCTGTGAGCTTCTTGGATTTGTGTGGGTTTTTCCTTTCCTATACCAGGAAAGTTTTCTGTCATTATTTCTTCCAACAGGTTTTCTATTCCTTGCTCAGTTTCCTGTCCTTCTGGAAGCCCAATTATACGGATGTTGTTTTGTTTCATGTTGTCCCATAGTTCTCTTAGGCTCTCCTCCTGCTTTTTAATTTTTTTTTCTAGAAGGTGCTCTACTTGGGTATTTTTTCCTACCTGGTCTTCTAGCTCACTGATGTGATCCTCTGCTTCTTCTAGTCTACTCTTAATTCTTTCTATTGAGTTCTTTACTTCAGCAATGTCATTTTTCATTTCTTCTTGGCTCCTCTTCATTTCTTCGTGGCTCCTCTTCATTTCTTCATGGCTCTTCATCATTTCTTCCTGGGTCTTCCTCATTTCCTCTTGGGTCTTACTCATATTATCAAATTTGTCTTCCATTCTTTTCAGCCACCTTATGACCATTTCTCTGAATTCTTTCTCTGACAGGTTGTTAACTTCCATTTCGTTTACCTCCTTTTCTGGCGAGCCTTGCTTTTCTTTCATATGTGGGCTATTTCTTTGTCTTCCCATGGTCTCTCTTCTCTGTGTATGTGGTTATGTAGTTCTCACTCTCCTGCGTTGATTTAAAGGCACAAAATACAACACAACCAGGTGCAACGCACCAGGCACTGAACCGGAATGTAGTCAAAGTAATTGTAATTCCAAATAAAGGTGACCACCAGAGAAAGGCAAATTTGGTGATAGGTGGGAAAAAAGAAAGAGAACCTCCCCCAGACCCACACAGACACTCACACACCCACACTCACACAAAAAAGAAAGAGACCCCCCCACACACATACACTCACAAAAAAGAAAGACAGGAATGCCAAAATGATAATGGGAAAAGGGGGAGAAGAAAAAAAGAAATATAAGGAGTAAATTATAAATGTGGGGTGAAAACTCCTATAGGATAGCCCCTAATCCGAACCAAAACCTGCAACAAGTACTTGGAGATTGGTACAAATTACATACAACTACTAATATCAAGAGAGGTGAGGGAACACAGAAGCAAAAATCTATCTCAAAAACAATGCAGATGAGTACAACAAAACAAGAAACAACACCAAAAATAAAAATAACCCCCCCCTATAAGACAAACCAAAATAACAGAATAAGCAAATCAATCTCATAAACCTGCTTAAAAAATCAATATAATCAACAGTCAAGTAAACAACAACAACAGGACAGGGCTAAAAACACTTTAAGATAGTGAAGTCAGAGAAGCTAGAGGTATATATGCACTTGGATTAGGTGGTTAGAGATTAGATATATCAGTGGGGTGAAATTTTAACAGGGGGTAAGGGGAAAGAATTAGGTAAATCTAAAGCGGGAAAAGTGTAAGGGAAACAAGGCACTAAATAGGGAAAGGTTAGCCAGAGAGTGGTGGTATAAAGGTGAAGTTGAGGTAGAGTAAAAGATACTAAAGTGTAGATGAAAATAGACTGTATTCCCAAGGTCGAAGAGAAGATATAATCAATTCCCTGTCACATAAGAGTCAATTTGTGATTTGGCCCCTGGGTGGCAGTGTTTCTAGATTGACTTCTGGGTCTATTGGTCCTCTTTATCCTGAACTAAACAATACTGCCTCTCTAATGGTGACTGCTGTTTTAGCAGCCAGAACCCTCCCAAAATCTTCCAGGCTTCCCCCCTCTGTCAGGTCCAAACTGATTGCGCTCCAGGGATCAACTCTGCCACCAGCTCCAAGGGCCCTCTCCCACGTTCACCAGCTTCAACAGCCACAGATTCTATTTCAGGTGCAGATCTCCAGGTTTTGAGTTCCAAGGTGCAGATCTCCCAGACTGCCAGCCCCCTCAGTTTCGCGCCCAAAGTACCCCCAGGGAAATCTGACCTTTCCGAGCTGGAGTTTAGAGCTCCCTGGGCTCTGCGCGCCTCCGCGCCACCTGGGCGCCGGTGCTCCGGGAGCCCCAGAGGTGCAGCCGGTACCGCGTACGGCAGCTGTATGTTTTCCGGTTCCTCTCCTTCAAGATGTGGTGATCCGCCTCCGCGCCTCCTCGCGCAGTTGGCTCAGGGAGAGAACCCAGCAGTACTGGGGCCGCTCAGGCTAGGGAGGCCAGCCCAGCAGTCCTCTATCTTCTCCTGGAGCACAGCTGTCCCCCTAGTCGCCGACAAATGCTCCCTGCGCGACTCTCAGCTGCTCCCTCCCTCTACCCTGTGAGCAGATTCAGATCGAATCCCTCCGTTCCGCCGCCATTTTTTTTCTCCGGGAAGGGGATATTTATTCAATTATTTGATCAGACCTAACAGGACAGAAAAAAATGAATAACCCTCCCCCACAAATGAACAGGGGAGACATAAGACACTGCAACAAAGACAATACATTTCTGAAGAAACCTTAACTCCCAAGGCAATGGAAGTTTTGGTACAGGTTCAATTAAGTATGTGAAAACATGCTGATTTGTGCTAAGTACCAATTCTTCAGCCATAACTTGGAACACTACTGCTGGAATCCCCAGCAGGTTTTACCAGATTCCAAATAGAGTCATCAGTGAAGTGCAGACTCTGAAATAAGGGCTGCTATTAACATGAGTCTGGAAATTGATTCTAAAGACATCAGTGAAAAGTTTACATATCACTTCCTGTTCTAATATTCATATTCATGGGGTTTGAAGCCAATCAGAAGAGGGATTTTATTCTTTATACTGTCCTGCAAGAGTGGATAAACAGTTATACAAACTTGGGATAGGATGGTCTTTTCATAGTGCTTCTAAATTGTCACCATCCCCAGAACTCTCCTCAATGCTGTGATCCAAGCCCTCAGCTGTTTAGGACTGGTCTTGCATTACTGTAGGCAAAATTGATTCTTCAAGGAGAGTAGGATGCCTGACTTAAGCTGGGCCAATCAGACTTTTTCTTTCTGAAACTAAAAAAATTAAGATTTATATACAGTGAGACATACACATCTTAAGTGTAATTTGCTGAGTTTTGGCAAATGTACTAGTATATACATTTATGTAACCAATATCCCAATCAAGATTGGAATATTTTCATCACTTGAAAAATTTCCCTCATCTCCACTTCCAGTCAATCCCCATCATGTTAGGCAGACACTGTTCCGATTTCTATCATTGTGAAAACCCCTTTCACGTCCCATGTGGTTCATCGTTCTGGTTTTGGAGAAGGCCGCACATAAATGAAAAGAGCTAGAAAAGTATTAATTTGGGAAATGGGGGTTAGGCATTAGCCCAACTCTAGTGGGAGGACTATGCCTTGCTTTGGCCTTCCCATTCCTTTTATTCAGGTTTGGGATACATCCATTTCACTTAGGCAGGAAATAAGCAGATTATCTTATCAGTAAGGATTTACATGATTATTTGGTGAGAAGTTGCTTTAGCTACCATTGTCTCAATTATATAGGGAGTGGTTGGCTCTGACCTTTCAGAGCTTCAAGGTTAGTCAGCCTTCTGGGTTCCTTGTCTACACCTTTCTAATTAGTGAGATTATGATTGGTTTCCAGCATATCATCATAAATTAGTTTTAATTGTCCTTGAAATTGATAGAAATGAAATCATACAGGTTCTATTTCTTTGTGACTTGCTGTTTTCACATAATGTTTTTTTGAAATTCACCCCAAAATTTTATGTGATTCAGTAGTTCATTCTTTTTATTGCTGAGTGATATATCAATGTATGAATATATTACATTTTCTGTTTTCCTATTAAAGGATCTTTGGGTTGTTTCTAGTTTTTGGCTATTATGGACAACTGCTTAAAAGTCTCATGGACATATGTTTTCATTTTGGAGGTTAAGATTAAGATTGAGATCGCTGGTTGCTAAGGTACGTGCAGATTTAACTTAATAAGAAAACTAGAGGCCCAGTGCACAAAATCTGCCTGCTGGACATTCCTCTCAGTCCAGGACCCCTTACTCTTTATCATCCACCTGCAGTGGAGGCAACAGGGGCTCCCACCACCGCCACTGCACTCACCAGCCATGAGCCTAGCTTCTGGTTGAGCGTCGCTCCCCCTGTGGGAGCCTACTGACCACCAGGGGGCAGCTTCTGCATTGAGGATCTGTCCCCAGGTGTTCAGTCCACATCATAGTGACCAATTATTCAGCTGTTTGGTCAATTTGCATATTAGGGTTTTATTATATAGGATGGCAAACAGTGCTCCAAAGTTGTACAGTTTTACATGCTCACATGTGTGACATGACAGGTGTCCTACACCCTGGCCAGCATTTGGAGGTGCCATTGCTTTGCTGTAGCCATCATCCTGGGTGTGAAGTGGTTTTAGCTTGCATTTCTTTGACGACTAATGACTTTGAGCCCCTTCCATGTGCTTATTCACCAGCTACACATTTTCACCTGGGAAGTATCTGCCAGTCATTTGCACTTTTATTTTGTTAAATTGCTTATCTTTTTTTTTTTTTTACTGGTCAGAACTGCATTCTAATTAAAGTCAGATGTGTGTGTTGTGGTGTACCGCCATCTTAAAAAGGACGCCTCAAAAGTTGAATTATGGAGTCATTTATTAAAAGCTGGCAGCATACGAGGTCTGGAGCAAAAGAGCTCCAGATTTCGCAGCCCTGAACAGCTCAACACAACTGGCTTATATTGGCAGAATATCACAAAGGTATTGATTACATCTTTGGGTCAAGAATGAGGAAACTGCTTTGCAAAAAGCATTTTTACAGAAGCAAAACAGAGCAAGTTAGTATCTAAGAATCACTAAATCAACAGAAACACATTATCTGGGACCACCTGGGCCATTTAGAATGATTTTGTTATCCAGATTTTGGGATCACTGAGTCAACAGGAATGCACTATCAGTAGCTACTTGAGGCAATTTAGGATAATTGTGCTCTCCTGATTCCATAACCACTGAGTCAACTGAAACTCAGTTATCTGTAGCTACTGAGATAATTTGGAATAATTGAGCTGCCTTATTTCTCAGAAGAATGTGCTTCAATAACTACTGAGATCACAATCAATGGGACATTCAAACTGCCAGCAAGGGAGTATTAGGATAGCATACATAAGTTCAGAAAATCAAAATAACTGTCTATTGTCTTAGCAAACAAATAAGTGCAGAACCCAAAGAGCAGTTTCTACTTGAGATGATTGCTACCATACTTCATGTGTACCAATAATATTTTTGAATTGTCTGTTCAGCATTAGAAATATTTTAATAAAAAAATATAATTGTAACATAAAGTCTTAAATAAAATATCACTAATTTGAATGACTAGCATATGTACCCAGAAAAATAATCCCAGGAAACCAACCAAAAATATATTTGTAATACATTAATCACATATAACATAAATTAATGACAAATTTACAAATTTAAAATTAGTAATATGACAATATTACTATATACCAATAATATATACAGTTCTAAATTTAATAAATAATCCTTCTTGCAGACAAACAAAAAACATTAAATGCTTTACTTACTGCCTGGCTGATGTTGCTCAGTGATTGAGCATTGACCTATAAAACAGATCACGGTTCAATTCCCAATCAGAGCACATACCCAGGTTATAGGCTTGCTCTCCAAATAGGGGCAAGCTGATCAATGATGTTTCTTTCCCACTATATTTCTTTCTTTTTTTTTTTAAATATATTTATTGATTTCAGAGAGGAAGGGAGAAGGAGCGAGAGATAGAAACATCAATGATGAGAGAGAATCATTGATTGGCTGCCTCCTGCACACCCACTACTGGGGATCAAGCCCGCATCCCAGGTATGTGCTCTTGGCGAGAATCGAACCTGGGACTCTTCAGTCCACAGGCCGACGGCGACGGTCTATCCACTGGGCCAAACGCAGTGGTGGTCCCACTATATTTCTATCTCTTTATCCCTTCCCCTTCCTCTCTCTCTAAAAATCAATAAAAACATTGTTTTAAAAAAGCTTTATTTTCTCATATGATTTTAAACTGTGAAGAAAATAAAATGAGCTAAGAATCAATAAAACATTATATGTGTTTTTACCAATTGCAAAGATTTGATATGCAGAGTTAGTTCAATATTAACCAAAGTCCCTGAAGTATGGCATATAGAAGTAGATAAATTGATTTAAAAATTAATTGAGAATAATAAAAAAGAACATGAATATCCTAAAAACCATTGAATTGTACACTTTATGTGGGCAGATTGTATGGTATGTGAACTATATCTCAGTAAAACTGTTAAAAAAGAATAAACAGAAAATGTTTTTTATATTTATTTATTTATTAAATATATTTTTTTATTGATTTTTCACAGAGAGGAAGGGAGAGGGATAGAAAGTCAGAAACATCGATGAGAGAGAAGCATTGATCAGCTGCCTCTTGCACACCTCCAACTGGGGATGTGCCCGCAGCCAAGGTACATGCCCTTGACCAGAATTGAACCTGGGACCTTTCAGTCCGCAGGCTGATGCTCTATCTACTGAGCCAAACCAGTTCGGCAGAAAATGTTTTTTAAAGTTAAATTTTTAAAAATAAGGTAAGCAAAATTGGAAAATAAAACATATGGTTTTCTTTTGATAGTATATTAAGTGAAAAATCATATTAGAAAACCATGTAAAATATTTCCTTTTTGTAAAGACAAACATTAAATCAATGGGGAATGCTTAACAAATTTTAACAATGTTTATCCTAAGGTGTCAACAACTGCAGTACACCTTAGTTAATGATGAAGTAGGGGAAAATTTCCAAGAACAGAAATCAGCCACTGTTATTACTTATATCCAGTATTTTTCTGGTGTGCCTAGCCGGAGTAATAAAGTAACAAAGTAAAAAATTGAAATAAAAAGTATTAGGATAGGAACTAAAATATAACAGTGATTGTGTATATTGAAAACTCAAAAGAATATAGAGATGAATTATTAGAATTAAGTTAGCATGATTGTCATATAGGAAAACTATGTATATCAACTAGACTTAAAGATAAAAAAATTAGCCCCACCATTGTGGCTCAGTGGTTAAGCATCGTCTCATGCACCAAGAGATCATGGATTCGATTTCTTGTCAGGGCACATGCCCGGGTTATGGGCTCGATCCCCAGTGCGCATGAAGGGGGCAGCCAATAAGTGTTACTTTCTTTCTTCCTTTTTTTTTAAATTGTTATTTATTTCAGAGAGAAAGGAAGAGAGATAGAAACATCACTGATAGTTCTTCAAAATAGTATAGGGGATCATCTTCATGATCTCAAGATATGGAAAACTTACATACAACACTAATATAAAAGACTAGAGGTCCAGTGCATGAAATTGGTCCTTCAGCCTGGCCTGCACCCTCTCCAGTTTGAGACCTCTCAGGGTATCAGGCCTAAACTGGCAGTCGGACATCCCTCTCACAATCTGGGACTGCTGGCTCTTAACCACTTGCCTGCCTGCCTGCCTCATTCCTAACTCCTTATGCATATGCCTGCAAGCCTGATCGCCCCTAACTGCTCCCCTGCTCACCTGATTGCACCTAACTGCTCCTTTCCTGGCCTGATCACCCCCAACTGCCCTCTCCTGTAGGCCTGATTGCCCACAACTGTCTTCCCTTGCCAACCACCTTCTGGTGGTCATCTTGTGGCAGCCATCTTGTGACTACATCGTGTGAGGGCATTGTGTGATGCCACCTAGGCTTTTATTATATAGGATTGCTTCATTTGACTAATTAAAATAAAAACTTTTCTTTATCAAAAGAAAGCCTTAAAATGGGAAGAAATTAACAAAATATACATATTAAAAATCTATATATAAAAGAGTCAGGCTCCACAATGTCCAAAACAACCAAAGGCTCATCTGAACACTGGAAGTCAGTCCTGCAGTCAGTATGGGTTGCCATGGTGACCCAGCACTGACTGCTGCCAGTGTGGGTGTGGTGACCAAGCAATGACTGCCAAGGAGGCTGTGGATCAGGCCTGGAGAGAGGCCTGAAGAGACAGACAGGGTCTGATCTGCAGCCTCCATGGCAGTTATTGCTCAGCCATTGCCTCTTTCTTTCTCTCTAGGCTTTGCCAGCAGCTGCGACTCTGTTTCTTTCTGGGCCTTCGCTGGGGCTGCTGATCAGCCCCACCTCTCTGATCAGGCCCAGAGATGCTGACTAGCATGGAAACCAACTAATCAGAACCAAATTGGCTGGCAGGGGAGGACAGTTGGGGGCAAGATCAGGCCAGCAGGAAAGGGTAATTAGGGATGATCAGGCAGGCAGGCAGAGGGGTTAGGGACAATCAGGCAGGCAAGCAGGCAGAGGCAGTTAGGGGCAATCGGTTAGGTGAATGGTTAGGAGCCAGTGGTCCCGATTGCAAGAGGGATGTCTGACTGCCTGTGGTGGGCAGTTGGTGGGACCCAGGACTGTAGGGGAGGGCAGTTGGGGGGATCAGGCCTAAACCAGCAGTTGGACATTCCCCAAGGGGCCTCCAATTAGAGAGGGTGCAGGCTGGGCTAAGGGAACCCCCCCCCCTCCGTACACAAATTTTGTGCACTGGGCCACTAGTCCTATCTAATAAAAGGGTAATATGCAAATTGACCATCACTCCAACATACAAGATGGCCGCCCCCATGTGGACACAAGATGCTGCCACAAGATGGCCAGCAGGGGATGGCAGTTGTGGGTGATCGGGCCTGCAAGGTAGAGCAGTTGGGGGAGACCAGGCTTGCAGGAGATGGGAGTTGGGGGGACTAGGCCAGCAGGAGAGGGTAGTTGAGGGGGGGGACCAGGCCTGCAGTGGAGGACAGTTGGTGGGACCCAGGCCTGCAGGGGAGGATAGTTAGGGGGGGGACCAGGCCTGCAGGGGAGGGCATTGGGGGTCATCAAGGCACCAGGGAGGGCAGTTAGGGGTGACTGGGCCAGCAGAGGGGAGTAGTTGGGGGAGACCAGGCCAGCAGTGGAGGGCAGTTGTTGGGGGGGGACCAGACCTGTAGGGGAGGGGAGTTGGGGGGAACCCAGGTCTGCAGGAGAGGGCAGCTGGTGGAACCAGGCCTACAGGGGAGGGCAGTTGGGAGGGAACCAGGCCTGCAGAGGAGGACAGTAGGGTGGGGAAGGGGACCAGGCTTGCAAGGGAGGGCAGTTGGTGGGACCCAGGTCAGTAGGGGAGGGCAGTTGGGGGGAAAATGCCAGCAAGGGAGGATAGTTAGGGGTGGCGAGACTGGCAGGGGAGGGCAGTTAGGGGCAATTGGGCTGGCCAGGGAGCAGTTAGGCATCAATCAGACTGGCAGGGAGTGGTTAGGGGGTGATCAGGCTGGCAGGCAGAAACAGTTAGGGGCAATCAGGAAGGCAGACAGGAGAGCAGTTGGGAGCCAGCAGTCCTGGATTGTGAGAGGGATGTCTGACTTTCCAGGATGTCCCGGCAGTTGGACATCCCTCAAGGGGTCCCAAATTGGAGAGTGTGTAAGTGGGCTGAGGGACAGGACCCCCCCTCCACCTCCCTGTGCATGAATTCCAAGGACCGGGCTTCTAGTCTATATATATAAAATGCCAAGGACTGTAACACCATAACGAGCAGTCGCTATGATGCCCACTATGGCCACCAAAATGGCCCAATCAGGGGGTGGGGCTGGCTGGCCAACCTCCCACAGCCCTTCCCACCTTACCTCCCACCCCTGATTGGACTCTCCCACTCTGATCAAAGGTGAGGCCAGCTGGCCAAACACCCCTGCCTCACCCTCCTGGCCAGCCACATTCCTGATTGGCCTGCCCCATTACGATAGGTCTGCAGCCCCTCCCCCTGAATGTCCCCACCTCTGATCACTCCCCACTCCCCCGGCCCCAATCAGGGGAAGGGCCAGCCAATCAAACACCCATGACCCCTCCCCCAGGATGCTGGCCTCTGATCAGCACCCTCCACCTCATTTGAGGGCAGGGCTTGCCGGCTCACCCACAGTCCCTTCCCATGGCCAGCCTCACCCCCAATCAGCTCTCCAATCCCAATCTAGGCAGGCCATCCAGCCAACCTCCCACCATCTCCTCCTCCTGACAAGCCCAGCCCCAATTCGACCCTATTGGGACCATGCTGGCTGGACCCCACCCGTGCATGAATTTGTGCATTGGGCCTCTAGTATATTCATAATTTACAAAAAGAGAATGGTAGGAAACTTTTGCACTATATCAAGTTGAAAGGAATTCCTACAAATCAATAAGAATAATCCAATAGAGAAACAGGTCAGATTCAGGAACAAGCACTTCACAAAGGAGAAATGCTAATTAACAGAGAACATAGTGTTGGACCTCATTAACCATGAGGGCAGTATACATCAAGTCTCTCTCAGACCCTGCTGGTGAGAATGAGAATTAGTACATCAACTTTGGAGAATAGTCTGGCTTTACCTACTAAGTAGGAAGATATGCAAAAGCCTATGACCCAACAACTCCATTTCCAGTTTTATTATTCCCTCCCAAATGTATGATAAATCTCAAAACATCATGTGAAGGAAGCCACACACACAAAAATGCTTGCTTTCTGATTCCCTACATAAACTTTAAACCAAACCAAACCAATCTACAGCGTTTAAGGCTGAATGGTTAGGCGGTAAAAGCAAAGAAGCTATTGCCATAAAACCAGGTTAGCGGTTATTTTGATGGGGAGGGAGAGGTAGTGTTTGGGAGGGGCACAGGGGCCGATTCTGGGAAGGTTTACCAGTTAGTTACCAGTTAACTCCAAATCCACCCTTCCCTACGTGCTCTCCTTCGCCGAGTACGATGCTAAACAGTAGAGGGCGCTAGAAACACATTAACTGCACAGAAGTCAGGCTGCAGGCGTGAGGACACAAAACCGGCCTGGCAATCATATCCCCTTGTCCCTCCTGACAGGACAGGACGTGCTGCAGGGGCAGGTGTACACAGGTGCTCCCATTCCCTCAGATCATCCTCCTCTTGGAGGTTTGTCTTATCAAGTTTGTCAATCAACAAACTGATAAAAACATTTTCAAAATCAAAAGTCCAAAAGGAATCAAATCTGGTCACTTGCGGGATTATACTTTCTCATCGGTGGAGACAAACAGATAATTTTCACAGACAGAAGAAAGAGAGAAGGGAAAGAAAGGAGGGAGACCTGGCAGGAGAAGGGAGAGAGGGGGAGAGGGAAGACGGAGGGAGAAGGGAAGACTAAAGGCGTGGAGGGAGGAAGTGGGAAGTTCACGCCTCACTAGCAACTAAAGGATGCACAAACAGAGACTTCCCCCATAGCCGGGACACAGACCCCGGCCGGCGGGTGGCTGCATGCCCTGCCTGTCTTGGCTAAAGTGTGTATAGCAGTATGTGATGATGACACCTTTCTGGACACCTGAAATTGCCAGTTGTAGCCTCGCCACTTCCTCGCTCTGGGGCCCTGCACAAGGACAACCCTTCCCAGTCTTCCCTTTCCTTTATTTCTAAATGTGGGAAGCTGGGCAGGTTTACCCACCGCCTTAAAAGACCTAGTACAGTCCTAGTTCTTTCTTCCCAACCCAACGGCCATTTCACTTTGAGAGACATAGCTCTTGAAATACCTGAAAGTGAGGAGTTGGAGAGTGATTTGGGCAAATTCCGTATTTTAATATTAGGGAAAAACATAACAGGCTTTTAATGAAAAATTCATCTTACTAAATCAAATGAAAGAATGTTGAAAGAGTCAGGTTTATGGAAGGTAGTCAGCAAACTACTTCATCCTCTTTGTCCAGTGACCCATTCAAACCTGCTTGGCAGGTAGCTTCTCCCTGCTCTTTATACAAAGTCCAGGGCAAGCCCCTGGCTCCTTTGATCACTCTTAGATAACCATAAATTTCCCTGGTAACGTCCAGCTACAAAACAGGCTGTATATCTAGCACTTAAAATGTCCAATCTCTTGCCCTGGCTGGGTTGGTTCAGTGGATAGAGTGTCAGCTGACTGAAGGGTCCCAGGTTCGATTCCAGTCAAGGGCTCAATCCCCAGTTAGGGGCGTGTCAGAGGTTCTTTCTCATCAATGCTGTTTCTATCTCTCTCCCTTCCTCTCTGAAACCAATAAAAAATCAAAATTAAAAAAAAAAGCCTAGTCTCATGTAGTAGTCTAAATTTCCAGCTTCCTTTAAAGTTTAAGTTCCCCTTTGCTTCTCCCTCTCTCTGGCTTGTGCCCAGGTGAGCACAGCAGGAGAGGGAAGAGCAGCAGCTTTCTTACTGCTCTGATATGTGCTTCCAGTCCTTCCCTGACTTGCTAACAGGGGTTTCTGATCACCCTGGCAGGGCAGGGAGAGGGATGGGAAGGAACCAGCCTGAGGGAGGGAGAGTTCTTTGAGACTAGTACTACAGTGATGAGCAGAGTACTCATGTGGGTTCTTCAGGACCTCCATTCTGTGTGGACCCCTTACTTCAGGATCCCAGGACTCAGGTTGGCCCCAGAGTGTGGAGTGGCACACAGCACTGCCCCGTCCTCTTTAAAGGTCTTTATTAAGTTTCTGAAAATGGAAGTCTGGCAGTTATATTTTCTAGACACTTTTACGAAGACAGCTCCAGATGGAGTCTGACACGTGAAACTAGAAAGCAGGAAGAAGGTAAAAATTATTATTTTCTTCCTTTGACATTTATGATAGCAAGATGCTTGAGGTTCTTACAGTAATTTGGGCAAAGAATTTCATAATAAAAAATCAGGAAAAAAACACACACCCATAGTTGGTGAATGGCTGTGCAAAACCCGGGGTTTCATCACTGTGGGATAAACAATTTGCAGCACATAGTAGCTCTGAGGCACCACAGCAGCTACACAGCAGTGAGGTCTCTTTGAAGACTGCAGAGCCAGGCACAGGCCCCTGGAATTCCCATCTCTAGGGAACATCAATATGGAACATTGAATTATCACAATTCTTTATCCCTCCATGTAGCTCCATTGCCAGGTAGCTTTCCAATTCCTCTCACAAAAAGGTATAGTTTACCTCCCTATCCCTTGATTTTGAACTTGGCCACATGACTTGCTTCAGCCAGTAGAATATTAGGTGATATAATACAAGCAGAGGGGAAAACATGTATTTGCCCTTCTTCTGCCTTCACCATGGGAAGCACTTCCCCTGGATATCTGTTTCCTCGTCAGTCTTTGCTCAGAATCAAGCAACATGGAGCAGGTTTGCATGAAGGCCAGAGCTCAGCCAGACCAGCAGCTCAAAGTTGATTTGCCTGCCCTAATCAACCCACACTCAGCTGACCCATAGATGTATGAGAAATAAATGCTCATTTTGGTAGAACATTGAAATGTTGTGATTGTTTGTTATGCACCATTATTATAAAAATAGCTAATTGATACAAGCAACTTTTCATTTTTTACTTCACCAACCTTCCCAAAAATTATGTAATCAAAGTCCCTGTATAAAATCACTATTTGCTAAGAATTCTTTTTCTGGGAAAGAAATTCTGAAAAAATATTTTTTTCTCTCTGCTTGAGGCACACTAATGTTCATGCCAAGAACAAATAGATAAGGTGAATAAAATACAGAAAACCTCTTTTTAAGTTATTGGAGAGCTGCCAAGTTGACAGTTGATGGGTCATGATTTTAGAAGAAGGAAAACAATTAATGTGAGCTGACATTCCATGAACCACTTTTCTAAACTTCAAGAAACTTTCTTGAGGGAGATAAAAATTGGTGGCAGAGTAAGTAGATACTACACTGACATGCTCCTAGGACCAAACTGTAATTGCAACTAAAATACAAAAAAACAAACAAAAAAAAAACCACCACCCAAAAAAAACCAAAAACAAAAACAACAATCCTGAAAAATCAACTGAAGACTAGCTGGAGAGAATCCTGATAACCAAAGATGGAAAGTGAAGACTGCAATAGAGACTGGTAGGAAGGGCACAGGTACAAAAGGGCTAGATGGGTTCCCACAGACAGCAGCTACCCTGGAGGGATATTCCCACTGAGAACTCTGGGTCTAAACTCTAAGCTGGGCTCCCCAGCCCAGAGCACCAGAACTGAGAAAGTACCCACATAACACCTGGCTGTGAAAAGCAGCAGGATTGCTGTATGCCAGCCAGAGCTCATTAGAAATTTAAGCACCCTCTTAAAGGATCAATACACAAAATTTCATGTTCAACCACTCACCTTGGGCTCTGGCAGAGGGAGGGCAAAGTGGAATGGAGCTGTGTGAAGAGAGTCCAGGGTTGATGGCTCTGGGGTTGGAGCTCAGAGGACAGCCACCTCAGTTTCCTGTGCTGAGTCATTCTCTCATGCTGCAGGGAACATCTTTCCCAGGCAGAATTTTGCCATCTATGTGGTTTCTACTTGGGAGGCAGTTGCTTCACCCTACTGGAAAACCCATTGTGCAATCCTATGGGGTTTCTGAGGCCAATTATGATACTAAAAATAATAATTCGTTTATAGGCAGAAGTAATTGCCCACCTGATAGAAAATCTATGACCCCACTTGTGGACAATCACCTAAGGCTACTCAGGACCAAATCCAATCAGTCTGCATATAGATGTGGGTCACTGGAGGTTTAGTCTTTGCCTGACCTAATAAGTCAGAAACAGTGTTTTGCACTGTTTTGCACTAGAGATTGGGCATGGCAGATCTGCCTCATACAGGAAGCCAAAATGGAGAGACAAAAATAAATAAATAAATAAATAAATAAATAAATAAATAACCCTCAAATGAAAGAACAAAAGAATTCTCCAGAAGGAGAGCTAAATGAAATGGAGATAAGAAATTTATCAGACATAGAGTTCAGAATAATGATGGTAAAGATGCTCAATAGCATGAAAAAAAGATTGGGAGAAGCCAAGGATCAGATTGGTGAATTGGAAGACAGGGTAGAAAAAAAATCACTCATTCAGGGAACCAAGAAGAAAAAAAACAATTAAAAAATAGGAGGACAGCTTAAGGGAGCTGTGAGACAACATGAAATTTAACAATATTTACATAATTGGTGTGATAGAAGGAGAAGAAAGTGAGCAAATGATAGAGAATCTGAAGAAATAACAGCAGGAAACTTCCCTACCCTGGTGAAGGAAAAAGCCACACAGGTTCAGTAGGCACAGCCTCGGAGAGTCAGGCCAGGTCAGGTTGGGATCCATGGTGCTGCAGAGTGAGTGCCAACACTTCTCCAGCTCCTTGGGCTTGCTGAGCATCTTGTCCCAGTGCTCCAGCTCTCGGTCTCGTGCATACATGTAGGGGCCACCACCCCGTGGTCCAGTGGCTGGCTTTCTGCAGGAGGAAAAGCACTGTGATTCTCTGGAGTGCAGAAGGCCCATCACCTCAGGCATTGCCAGTGCCTTCTACTTCCCCATCTCCTTCTCCCTCCCTTTTACCTCTCCCCACCTGTCCTTCCCCCATTCTGACCTCTCCCATTCTCCCCTCCCCTTCTTTTAGTACTTCTCCCCTCCAAGGAAGCAGCCAGCTCCCTCCCTCTTTCAATTTCAGTTGAATGACTCCAAAGAGATCCTGAATTTGCCCTGGAGCTGGAGATGGCAGGATTGGGGGGAGGGGCTAAATCCTGGGAAGAGCCAGTCCTTGGGGACACCACTTTGCTCCTCATTCCTTACTGGCCCATTTTAAGCTGAACTAAGAGCCCCTCCAGAAAGAAGCCTTCTTTCATCAGTCCACTTATACATTTAGGGGGAACATTTGACAGAACTTTCACCTTCATTGTGACAGTGGAGAAGGGTCTTAAGCTCTGGCTCATGAGACCAATCAGCTCCACTCCCCTAGATAGTAGCTGTGGACATGGATGTGGGCAGTAGGGAATTGCTGGCTGGGGTGACTCTCAGGACATAAAGGCTTGTTGGAAGGCATGGGCAATGCAGGGCATTGAGTGACATGGCATAGGTCTCCCGGCCGGGGAAGGCAGCTATGCTGCTCCCACCCTCTGTCAATCTGCCACAGGAGAGGTGGCAGAAGTCATCTCCTGTCTAGGGTGCCATAGGCAGTCCCACTGTAAGAAAGCTGATGGGGATCCAGCTCCCTCACTAGCAAGCCCTGCCCTTAGGCCTCCTTAGGCAGGGACAGAACAGAATCCATGGGCTCTCTTCGTCCCCACTGCCTGGGTGCTCAGCAGCCCTGCTTGCCCACTGTCCCCTACTGGGTGTGGGGATGGCCTGACTGCCCGTGGGCACTCTGCAGCACAATTAGGCTCAGGCTGGCATTGCCCAGTTCCACAGGCTTGGCCTGGAAGCTGAAGGTCTCGCTGTACACAAGATTGGCAGAGCCCAGCACAGCCGAAATCTTCTTGCACTTGACAAACATATAATTCATCATTGACACTTTGACAAGCATACCTGTGGGGCAGTGCAGATGAAGGGCTGAGAAGAGCTGGCAGCTACCCATCCTCTGGCCTGCGGGAGGTCTGGTTGGGGGGCACATGGACCCCATTATTCATAGCCACTGTGGCTAGAGGGCTGTGGCCAGAGGGCGTTACGAGAGGAGACAAGGTGATTAGTGTGGTGCCTTGGGGTGCAATACACTCAGCTCCCTGCCTCTTCCTTCCTCTCTGCCTCCGGAGCACCCATGGCTTGGCTGGCCCTTGTTAGCAGGAGCCTGGGCCCCTGCACACTCATCCCTCCCACTTGGGTGCTGGGTTCTCAGGTCTCCTGAGGCCCCTTAAACACCTTCTCCTTCAGAGAACCAAGATTTTGAGGGTGGGGCTCAGATGGGTTTTGAATTAGCAATGGAAGGTTAAATGCCAATTTGCTGATGGTGCCAAGACACATAGCACACAAGTATCTCATAGATGCAAGCACATGTGGTTGGCAGACAGCCATCACTCAGGGCAAAGACACGCGGGTGGCACACAGCCATCACTCAGGCAGACAGGTGGGTGGCACACAGCCATCTCTTTGCTGGAGGCCCACCTGGAGGTGGACATTGGGGTGAGCTGGTGCAGGGCTCCTGCTCCTCCGGCTCAGGGTCTGGGAGGTTGGGGGAGCAGAGCGCTCTTTGGCCTTCAGGGTTGGAGCACCTCTTCTTCCTGACACCACCATGCCTGTGTCCAGGGGACCTCCTGGGGCATGGAGGTGTGAGCCTCACACTGGAGGAACCAGACCCTCTCACAGAAGGGCAGGAACAGTTCAAGGAGCTAAGACCTTGCCTTGGCAAAAGGGAGGCCTGACTTGGTCACAGGAGTCTTAGGGGTCTTGGTGGAGGCCAAGGGGATGTGCACTGGGTTCAACATAAGGAACTGGCTTCTCACACCAATGTCCATACAGGGAGAGTAAGCAAGAAGAAGCTGGATGGCCAAGGGAAGGGTGGGCTCCAGCCCCAGCCCCCAAGCCCACAGGGTGGGATGTGTACCGGGAGGAGTACTTGCTGTCACAACTCCACTGTGAGCCACGGGCTACAGTGAGGCTACTAGAGCAGTCCTAGCTGAGGCAGAGCTGGAAGGTGCCAAACTCCGAGGGAGGCTGGAGAGGCGGCGGAAGGCACTGCACCATGAGGCAGGCCTCAGTGCTTCCTTCTTCCCAGCTGTCAGGCCCAGGTGCCATGCGACTACCCACCTCCTCCTTGAAACCCAGCCATCATATTACAGACAGAGAAGCTAAGGTCTGCGGAGCTGGGCATCTGTGAAGACCACACAGAGGTGAAGATAGAACTGAGGCTTCACACTCAGGTCTTAGGGTCCCAAAGGTAGCCTACCTGAGCCATAGAGTTTTCCTGGGGGTTGAGGGAGGCAAGTCAATACACTCCTTGATGTATTGCCTTTCACAGCTGTCTGATCTGAATGTGGAATCCATACACGGATTCTTCAAATCACTCCATGTATTCTGACATGCAGGGCAGAAGGCCCTCAGCATATCCTACCCAGGGGCGCCTCTACCCCACCCCTCCCATCCAGTCACTTGTAGGGGTGGTGGGCAGATGCCTGTGGGAGTGTGGCATACAGTGGCATGTATCTAGTGGCCTTGATCTTTACTCCCAGGCCCTCAGCCTCCAGGTCTGCAGATAATGTGCAGACAGTCGGTTTCATTGCTCGGGGGAACAACACCTGGCCCAGGAGCTGGTGGTTCTTCTGCGTGTCCATATGGTACACCTCTAAGCAATGCTCGTGCTAGACACTGGGGAGAGGTAGGGCTGGGCTGGAGACAGGCATGGGGACAAGAGATGGGATGGTGTGGCACACTGTTCTGGACACAGAAGCTTTTAGTGAGGGTTGTTTCAACCAGAAACCTGAACACCCCAAACTCAGGCATCTTCGGGGGCCCTTCACATCAGCTTTGCCAACACAGCAGGAGGTGGGAATGTGTGCCAGAGAGTTGCCATGCAAAGTGTGGTCTGAGGGCCCGTGGGATTCACCATCCTCTGGACCTTGTTAGGGATGCAGGACCTTGGGACCCATCCTAGAGCCATGAAGTGGAATCTGCTGATTCAGAGGGGAGGGAGTTTAGAGACAGGAGGCAGTGATAGGGAAGGGGGTCCATGGGAGAGGAATGCAACTGTGATGGGCAGAGATGCTCCAAGCCACCGAGTTGTTTATCTCACATACTCAGAAAGGAGGAATGTTACAAGAGAAGAGAAGAAGAAGAGGGGGCATTGGTGAGTCTTGAATTTGGAAACTGAAACCATACAGGGAAAAGGGGGAAAGTGGCTAATTAGGGCATGAATTAAGGAAGGGTCCAATTAGAAAGTTATGGACAAAGAGCTGCCAGCGTTTATAAACTCAACCAAGAAACTCAGAGGACTAGGGTTTTTCAATTTTAGAGAGAAAGAGATAGCAGAATTTTCTCAATTTGGAGACCCCTTCTCAGGGGGAGTCTGTATATGCTTAAGATTTTTGCTTAAAATCTTTTAGTCCACAAATTTTATTCTTCAAACTTCATAGAACAAGAATGTGAAATGAGAGAGTCCAAGCTTGCCATTCCGCAGATCAACAGGACCTCCCAGTGATTTGCCTGCACACAGAAGTATGAGAGGTCCCGCACTGGAGCCCAGGGAACCCGTCTGTCTCTGCTATCTGAGTTGGGCACCCCAACTTTCCTCTTCCTGAGACTCAGTTTCCTCACCTGTGAAATGGGACAATGGTTCTTTCTGTGTTGTAAAACCCACACAGCATCTGACCTAAGACAGATTGTCAATTAATATTGACTTTCTCCCTTCCTTTTGTTCCCTTCCCACTGAAAGCACAAGAAAAGGTCAGAAATGTTAACGCTGGGACAGGGGAGAGGTGATGAGTGTAGAAAAATAGGTGTTGAGCATGACTGTGGCCATGCTGAGCAGCGGCCTACAAACCTTGGGTCTTGCTTCCCAACAAGAACAGGCTCACCTGCGATTTCACACAGTCTAGGCCCAGCAGAATGGCCTGGATCTGGCCTGTGCCACTCCTCTGCTCAGCTTTTGGCCTCAGGAGAGTGAGAGCCAGGGCCCGGCCTCTGCAGGCACACTCTTCCTGGATGCTGACGCCACCCCTTACCTTGCTGGCCAGCCAGTTGCTCAGCTCTTAGACATGACACGCTTGTCCAAGGCCTCTCTGCAGCTCCTGCAGCTGGCTCCCAATCAGTCACCTGCTGTGGCTCCCTCCTGGGCTGCCATGAGCTTAGCTCAGTGCCCAGACAGCCCAGCACCTCCTGACCCTGAGCCAGGCAGCCCACGTGTAGCAGGCACCTGTCCAGGATGGCTCTAGGTACTGAGCTGGCCTCTGACAGGATAGGTAAGCTTCTGTCCCAATTCCACTGGGCCCAGGGGCTCAGCCTTTGCCTTCCTTGGATATCCTTGCCAGGAACCCCACCGTGCTTCAGGGCTCTGGAGGCTTCCTCCATGTCTCATGGGCCAGGACCTGGCATTCAGTAGGTGACTCCATGTTTTCTCTTTGTCTCCTCCAGGGTTCTGCAGCAGGGCCCTGGATGGCACTGGGGCAGGGCTCTCCTGCACAAACTTTTCCTTCCCATGTTGCCTGCTCCAGGGGCTGCACCTGGAGGATCAAGTGCTCATCAAGCTTCGGGTTGGCAGCTTTGTGTTTGGTCTTGGACAGCAGAACGCACCCTCCTCTGGCAGCAGGTGGAGCTTCACCAGGGACTGCAGGTCTGTGACAGTGCCCACCACCACCCGTAGGCCCAGGCCCACCTGCAGCCGCTCTGCCTCCCGCTGGTATTCTACAGAGAACCACAGCCACCCCGGCAGCCCTCGCTCGTGTTTTCCAGGAACTTGTACAGCTTTGGTTGACGGTCCACACCGCACACACATCTCCTGCAACACAGGCCCTGGAAGGTCGGGCTGGCAGCGGAAGGCAGAGACCTGGGCTTCACCGCCCCTCTCCTGGCCCATCCCTTCCTCAACCCATTGGGGCTGAGGCCTTGCCTGACCATAGCCACTCCACTGGCTTCTCCAGACTGAACACAGCCTCCCTCCAGGGCAGCTCCTCTGGACCCTCCACTTCATGGCCTTGTCTGCCCAGGCCTGCTCCTCCCTGTGCCCCTCCCAGAGCCCAGTGTTTACTCATTTCCTGCCCATGATCAACGCCATCCCCAGAGGTCAGAGCCTGCTTCGAGGGGCGGTGGGGGGGGGGGGTGTCATAGCACCCGGCACCCGGCACCTGGTCTAGCCCCTTTCTGGGGTGTGCAGAGGCTGTCTCAGTGACAAAGTGTTGCCTCTTTTCTTCCTCTTCAAATTAGAAGAATCAAGCTGATGACCAGTGGGTCCTGGGAAGGTCTCTTGGGAAGCCCTCAGAGCAGAGAGGTAGGCAGAAAGCTGTGGGCCAGCTCCTACCACCCGCCCTCTAGGCCAATCAGCCCCTCCCCAGTAGCAGACCCAGCACCGGTTCTGACCTGGAAACGCTGGCTCCATTCTCCAGATCTGCCACTTATTGCCTCAGTGACCTTGGGCAAGGCATGGTTAGCCTCCCGAGTCAGCAGAAGAACATGCAAGTTGAGGTGATAGTCCCTCTACCTCCAGAAGTGTGGTGAGGTCTCACTCCAAATCAACACATGAGGTTGGGGTGCAGCAGGCACTTGGGAACCCAAGTAACTGGAAAGAATGCCAACTCTGGCTTCCCTAGGCCCAAACAGGCCACGTTTCTGAGCCAGGCCCATGATAGCAGATGGGTCTGCCCTAGCCTGTTACTCGAGGAAAATACTTATAAGTTTTAGTTTCTACATCTTGCTTGAAAATTTTAAGTTTACTTTTGAAAGCTTTTATGTACCCAAACATAATGTCAATAATCTTGCCAAAACCTTGTATCTTTAAGTTCAGTTCATTAATATGAACAGAGAGATCTGTGAAAAATATCAGGGTGTTGACCCACTTATCATCATTCAGCTGAGAGAAGTTTCCCAGATACTTATCCTTAAAAAAATGCCTTAATTTCTTCAAAGCACTCCACAAAGCGCTCAAGAACTTTGCCTGGGCTCAGCCACCTTTCATTATTGTACATCAGCAGTCCACTGTAGGTGGAATCAACCTCCAGTAAAAGTGCAGAACAGTGAAGGGGGCGAGCAGCTATTAAATTAACTATTTTTGTAACAACTGACATTATGTCGTTTAAATCGGTGAATCCTGCCTTGGCCCATAAAACCTCCTGATGGATAATACAACGAAAAGACACAATCAGGTGTCCAATAGCTTCTGTAAATAATTTGACAAATCTTTTTCCCCACCTGTAGTCACTGACACAACATTAGAGATATCAATTGCAGTAGCCGAGGATGAAACATCCTTCTCGGCATGTGGCCCCTTACTTCTCTGTATGCGACCGCATGCGACCACGTGTCATTGAAAATGGCTACACGTGTCAGTGCTGACACGTGTCATAATTCATGTGTCATAATTCGCCATCATGGACTTAGGCTATTTCCACATCTTAGCTATTGTAAATTGCACTGGTAAGAACATAGGGGCGCATACATTCTTTCTGATGAGTGTTTTGGGTTTCTTAGGATATATTCATAGAAGTATGATTACTGAGTAAAATGGAAGTTCCATTTTCAATTTTTAGAGTAAACTCCATACTATTTTCCATAATGGCTGCACCAGTCTGCATTCCTACCAGCAGTGTACTAGGGTTTCCTTTTCTCCACAACCTCACCAACACTTGTCTCCAACACCCATTTTTAATAAAAAGTCTTAGCAAAGTGGGAATCGAGGGAGCATATCTCAACATCATAAAGGCCATATGTGACAAATCTACAGTGAACATCATACTCAATGAACAAAAGCTAAAGTCATTTCCCTTAAGAATAGGAACAAGACAAGGATGTCCCCTTTTACTACATATGTCCTATCTAATAAAATAATAATATGCAAATTTGACTCTACCTTCACTACACCCATAAGCCATGCCCACCAGCCAATCGGAACAGATTATGCAAATAAACCTCAACCAAGATGGCTGCCACCACTGAGAGCAGGAGGAAGGCTTGAGTTTTCCTAGCAACAGAGAAAGCCAAGCTTTCCATCTGCAATTGCTGGCCTAGGCTTCCACTCAACGCTACAAAGTTTCAATTGTAAAAGATACAAAAATGGAGGCAGACACTGAGCTGGAGAGAACAGAGTCTTGGGTTTCCCTGGCAGTGGAGGAAGCCAAGCTTTCTGCCTGCCATTGCTGGCCTAGGCCTCCACTCAATTCTACAAAGTTTCAAACAGAAATGGCTCCCATCACCGAGTGAGCAGAAGGCTTGGCTCCGCTCCAGGCTACAAAGTTTCAACTATAGAACATAAATTAATCCCAGATCCCAGGGCCTCCACTTGGGTCACTGGGGGGTGTGGCCAGCCTGCAAACCTCCACAGGCCCCTCACCCAAGGCTGCCCCTTGTCCCAAGGGAACCCCCACCCTGATCTGGGACACTCTCCAGGGCAAACCAGCTGGCCCCCTCCCATGCACCAGGCTTCTATCCTAACTAATAAAAAAGTAATTAGCAGATTGACCATCACTCCAACACACAAGAGGGCTGCCCCCATGTGGTCAAAGATCCTGTCCACATGTGGACACAAGATGGCCATCACAAGATGGCCAGCAGAGGAGAGCTGTTGGGAGGTTCCAAGCCCTGCAAGGGAGGGCAGTTGTGGGCGATCAGGCTAGCAGGGGTGGGCAGTTGGGAGGGACCAGGCCTGCAGGGGAGGGCAGTTAGGGGTGACCAGCCTGGCAGAGGAGGGAATTTGGGGGCAAACAGGCTGGCAGGGGAGCAGTTAGATATCAATTAGGCTGGCATGGTAGTGGTTAGCGGGTGATCAGGCTGGCAGGCAGAAGGGGTTAGGGGAAATCAGGGAGGCAGGCAGGTGAGCAGTTTGGAGCCAGCTGTCCTGGATTGTAAGAAGGATGTCCGACTGCCCATTTAGGCCCAGTCCTACTGGGATCAGGCCTAAAGGGGCAGTCAGACATCCCTCGAGGGGTCCCAAACTGCAGAGGGTGCAGGCTGGGCTAAGGGGCATCCCCTGTCCCCCATGCACAAATTTCATGCACCGGGCCTCTAGTGTGTGTGTGTGTGTGCATTATAATATATGTAATATATAATATATATTATAATATATGTAATATATTATAATATATTTTATTTATAAAATATTATATATAATATATATATAATTATATATATAATATTTTTATTGTTTCAGAGAGAAAGGGAGAGAGAGATAAAAACATCAATGATGAGAGAGAATCATTGATCAGCTGCCTTCTGCATGCCCCACACTAGGGATTGAGCCCACACCCTGGGCATATGCCCTAACAAGGAATTGAACCATGACCTCCTGGTTCATATGCTGATGTTTAATCACTGAGCCATGCTAGCTGGGTCACTTTTACCACTCTAATTTGACATTGTGCTGGCATAATAGCCACAGCAATCAAACAAAAAGAATAAATTAAAGGCATCCAAATTGGAAAGGAAGAAGTGAATCTCTCAGTATTCACAGATGACAGGACATGTTACATAGAAAACCCTAAAAAATCCACCAAAAAAACTACTAGATTTAATAAATGAATTTGACAATGTGGCAGGATACAAAATTAACATCCAGAAGTTGATGGCATTTTTATATACCAATAATGAATTCTCAAAAAGAGAAACTAAACAAACAATCCCATTTACCACTGCAACAAAAAATTAAGATGCTTAAAAATAAACTTAACCAAGGAGGTAAAAGACCTATATTCAGAAAATGACAGGATTTTGAAAAAGAGATAGAAGAAGATATAAACAAGTGGAAGAATATACCTTGTTCATGGATTGGTAAAATTAACATCATTAAAATGTCCATACCACCCTAGGCAATCTACAGTTTCAATGCAACCCCTATTAAAATACCAATGGCATATTTCAAATATTTGGAACAAATACTCCAAAAATGTATATGGAACCAAAGAAGACCCTACATGGTTGCAGCAATCTTGAGAAAGAAAAAACAAATTTGGACGAATCACTATACCAGACAGGTTAAACTACAAAACCACTGTAATCAAAACAGCCTGGTACTGGCAGAAGAATAGGCTTGTAGATCAATGGAAAAGAACAGAGACCCTTGAAATCCATCCAAGCCATTATGTTCAATTAGTATTCGACAAAGGAGGGAAGAACATTACAATGGAGTCAAGAGAGTCTCTTCAATAAATGGTGTTGGGAAAATTGGAAAGATACCAGCAAGAAAGTTAAACTTGACCACCAACTTATACTATACACAAAAGTAAACTCAAAATGGATAATATACTTAAATGTAAGTTGTGAAACCATAAAAATCTTAAAAGATACCATAGGCAGCAAAATCTCAGACAACTCTCATAGCAACATGTTTATGGATGCATCTCCTAAGTCAGACTCGGAGAGCTCTGCCTTGCCCAGCCTTCAGTGTGCTCACTCTCCTCAAACTCAGAGACTTCCGCTGCGCCCGACTTTTAGGGTACGTACCCCAGACCTCAGACCTCGCCTGGCACTGGGGAATCTGTGCAGTGGGACGTCTCCGCCCTCCCTGTTGGAGAAATACAGCCGGGATTGCTGCTGCCAGCCCTACAGCCCACACACCCAGGCTCCGAACCTCTGGCTCTGCGCGTATTTTCAAGGCTGCGCTCCGCTGCTCTTCTGAGTCTCAGTGTCCCACCTTTATTTTTATTTGTGGAATTTTCACTCAGCCAGCTTTCCGGTGATTCTGGGTGATGTTTGTTTTGTTGTTATGTTGTAGTTTTGGAATTGTTGTGTGGAGCAGCACAATAGGTGTTTACCTATGCCACCATCTTGGTTCTCCTCACTTTTATTTATTTTTAAATAAATCTTTATTGTTCAGATTATTACAGGTGTTCCTCCCCCCCCCCCATAGTTCCCCTACACCCGCTCCCCCACCCCACCCCATGCCCTTACCCTGTCTTCATCCATAGGTGTAAGATTTCTGTCCAGTTTCTTTCCGCACCCCTCACACCCTCTTTCCCCTGAGAAATGTCAGTCCACCCCCTTTCTATGTCTCTGATTCTATTATATTCATCAGTCCATTCTGTTTATCAGATTTTTCATTCAATTGATTTTTAGATTCACTTGTTGGTAGGTATGTATTTATTGTCATTTTTTTGTTCACAGTTTTTATCTTTACCTTTTTCTTCTTCCTCCTCTTCTTAAAGCATACCCTTCAGCATTACATGTAATTCTGGTTTGGTGGTGATGGACTACTTTAGCTTTTTCTTGTCTGTGAAGCTCTTTATCTGACCTTCAATTCTGAATGACAGCTTCGCTGGGTAGAGTAATCTTGGTTGTAGGTTCTTGCTGTTCATCACTTGGAATATTTCTTGCCATTCCCATCTGGCTTGCATAGTTTCTGTTGAGAAATCAGCTGATAGTCGTATGGGTACTCCCTTGTAGGTAAACAACTGTTTTTCTTTTGCTGCTTTTAATATTCTCTCTTTGTCTTTTGCCCTGGCATTTTAATTATGACGTGTCTTGGTGTGCTCCTCTTTGGATTACTTTTGTTTGGTGTTCTCTGCGCTTCCTGGACTTGTAAGTCTATTACTTTCACCAGGTCATCAAGATCAGCTAAAGCTTGCTTTAAAAAATGGGTTTATTATAAGGATACATGTGAATTTGAACCATAATTGGAAAGTCCTTAGGTACAAAAAGATAAAGAGTTAATATTCAAACTATATAAGGCACTCATGCAAGGATATGAAAAAGGACCAACTAGAAATCAAGCATTCACTGACTGAAATAAAAAATATTACACAGTCGTAAAAGCAGTCCAGAAGGCTGCAAGAACCAAGTCCAAGATTTTAAATACAAAGAAGCAAAATCCACTTGGCTGGAAAAGCAAGAAACAAAAAGAATCCAGATAATTGAAGATAGTGTAAGGGGCCTCTGGGACAACCTCAAGCATGCCAACATCTGAATTATGGGGATGCCAGAAAAGGAGAGAGAGCAAGGTAATGAAAACCTACTTGAAGAAATAGTGACTGAAAACTTCCCACACCTGGTGAAAGAAACTGACTTAAAAGTCCAAGAAGTGCACAGAACCCCAAAATATAGGAATCTAAAGAGGACCACACCAAGACACATCATAATTAAAATGCCAAGAGCAAAAGACAAAGAGGGAATATTAAAAGCAGCAAGAGAAAAACAGTTAGTTACCTATAAGGGAGCACCCATACGATTGTCAGCAGATTTCTCAACAGAAACGATGCAGGCCAGACGCGAGTGGCAAGAAATATTCAAAGTGATGAACAGCAAGAATCTACAACCAAGATTACTCTACCCAGCAAAGCTATCATGTAGAATTGAAGATCAGATAAAGTGCTTCGCAGATAAGAAAAAGCTAAAGGAGTTCATCATCTACAAACCAATATTATATGAAATGCTGAAAGATACTCTTTAAGAAGAGGAAGAAGAAAAAGGTAAAAATATAAATTATGAACAACAAATACACATCTATCAACAATTGAACCTAAAAATCAAGTGAATTAATAATCTGATGAATAGGATAAACTGGTGAGTATAACAGAATCATGGACATAGAGAGGGAATGAGCTGACAATTCTTGGGGAGAAAAGGGGTGTGGGAAATGCAGCAATGGACTGGACAAAAATCTTGCAACAATGGGAGAGGACAGTGGGGAGGGGGAGGTGAGGGCAGAGGGTGGGATGGGTACAGGGTGGAGGGGAGTTATAGGGGGATAAGAAAGGGGGAACAGTGTAATTAATAAACTGAACAATAAATATAAAAATAAAGAAAAAATAAAAGAAAAATAAATAAAAGAAACATTTTAATAAAAATTTTGTAATTTAATTTTTATAATATCCTGTTATACATAATTATTAATAATGAACTACAATGTTTTCTAATGACTGTTTACAATAATTGTGTTGTATTCATTTCCCTTATTCACCTTATGCACAGGAGCACCATTTCTCTCCACTAATACTAGCAGCAAACATTTTAGCAGCCGCTGACCATATCATTAGTCTTGTATTGACTTGTTTGGTGTGCACAACAGGAACTATTTATCTTTCAGAGAATAAGGAAAATAGATTTATTTGTGTTATGCTTATTAATTTGTGCAGTTATTCAGAATCTGGTAAGTTAATGTTCAAAAACATTAATTTTATTCTATTATTTTATGTTAACAATTACTCATTTATTTCAGCACTTTGTATTCAGGATATCTCTATCAAAATAAGTGTATGTTTCTATGAAAATTGAGGCTTTTAATTTTTTGTGACCACATAAGTGTGAACCTTGTTATTTGACCTGTGTTAGTCTTTGAGTTTGACACGGTTGTTATAGTGCATCCATGGATTGAGATGCTTCCTCACCTTTGCTACCCAGCCTGCAGAAACGGGAGTGGGGTGGGGCGGGCTTACCCTTCCCATTAGAGGCAGCACCTCTCCTGCGTCAGTCCCACTGGCCAGTTAGTTGGCCAAACAAAGCTTCCAGGAAGATGAGGAAAATAGTCTTTTTTCCTGGATTTCTATGTCCCCAGATGAAAAGCAGAGAGATTCTTTAAACATAGAAGGAAATCGTGACCATTGGGGACAACCAGCAGGCTCAGCCCCAGTCTGTCCCTTTAGCCAATTAAAGGTCTGTGTTGCCTGGCCATTCTTCCAAAGATTTGAAAGCCCTCTCTCCTGGAGGCAACCCGGAATGATACAAACTGGCTTAGCCCCAAGAACTCATACCAACCAAGGGAGATGGAAAGAGCAAGGCCCATTCCTTCCGAAGGGCGCAGCTGCAGACTGGCATGCATTGCTTCTGACATCTCACTGGGCAGACCTGGTCACAGAGCATGCCTTGCTGCACCAAGGCTGGAAAGTGTGATCTGGATTCTGAGTAGGCCTGTCCTCAGATAGAGGAGTTGTCTTACTATAGAAGGGGAGAGCATGTATTGGGGACAATTAGCAGTCTCTGTCTTGGGGTGATCCCCCAAATTAAATGAGGGGATGGATTATAGGGAGCTAATGAAGCATAGTAATCCCTCCTTTGGAAGACTGCTGTTTGAACTACTCTGTTTTTCTTAGACAGTTTCTTATTCTGTAGGTCCACTCTGTTACTTTTAGATAGTCCCTTATTCTGTAAAATAACTGTTTTAATTTGAATAATAAAAAAGATTAAAAAAACTTAGCTGTCTGACCTTGCAAGCTAGCCATCTAACATAATAGGCAAATACTGATAATAATTCCCACATTCTCATGCCAAGTGTTTGTTCATTATGTATCCAAAGTCACAAAGTGTTTGCAAAACTAACTTACACACAGCTCTTTGTAAAGTTTGCAGAAGGTCCGGAAAGACCACATTTGGGAGACAAAGAACGAGAAGCATATAAATAGAGAAAGCTTCCTCCATGTTGTTGGTTCAGAATTTGACAGAGATATTCTGCTCTGAACCTGCACACAATAAAGACTCCTAATGAATTGGCTTGTTTAGGCGTCTCATATCTAACTCACTGATTTACAACACTACAACACTAAAAAGCAACAAATGTCCACTATAGTGCCTCTCCTTTGTGTGCCCAGCCTTTTCTCTCTCCATTAGTCACTCTGATCTAAATGTCTGTCTGTCACTGCTGACCCTGATTCCCTCATCACACAGGGCTTGAAGTCAAGGCATGTCTGATTCAGCGTGTATTCCAAGTGCAGCCTAGGAATGGCACTCATAAGGTACTCAGTAAACTATTTGTGGGTGAAAATGAGATGGTAATAGGTTCTCCTGGATAAACTAACTCCCCACTTCCCCTCCTCTCAGCATCTATTAAATACTAGGGTCTGGGAAGTCAGTGTCTTTTTCACTCAAGGAAGGATGACTAGAGAAGTCTCTCACGTGCTCGTGATTTTTTTGGTCTGAAAAAAAAAAAAAAGACTACTCAACTAGTCAAAGCTCTCTGATACTTAGGTATTGATGACACACGGACACATTTGAACTTCAAGTGTCTCCTTTTTTGAGACTCCAAGAGATGCTCCTCCAAGGGGTCTTCTGGGTTTGGGTCCACCTCAATGTCATTTTGCCTTTCATCTTACTAGAGCAGCTTGGCATTCCTCTACTCTGTGACTCTGGAGGACTGTCAATTATAAGATAGTACCCTGCCCTCCCAGGAGGAGTGCATTGTCAAACAGCATCAGCAAGATTTGATCTGTGGGTCTGGAGATGTGTGGATATAGATTTGGCGCAGCTGGCACCTTTGTTTCTCAGGAGGAGAGCCTGTGTAAGGATGAATCTAATACAAAGGGAATTGGAAAGAAGAGGTGAATGAGACAGAGCTGTGGCCACATCATTTGAGCTTTTAGCTTTAGCAATGCCCGAAGCTGGAGTTGATGAATTCTCTGATTTTCCTAAACTATACAATACTAGAGGCCCATTGCATGAAGATTCATGTAATAGGCTTTCCTTCCTCTGGTTGCCAGGACCAGTTTTCCTCTGGAACCTGGGACCCAGGCCTTCCCTCTGGCTGTTGCTTTTCATTTTTGCTTTGGCCGGCTGGAGGCTTCACTCCAGCTGGAGCCTTCAGTCTTCTCTGCTCTGGCCAAAGTGCCACACCGCCACTGCTGCTTTGTCTCCGCCCCCATGGGCGGGCACTCACTGCTGCTGCTGCTTCATCTCTGCCCCTGGGGCCTGGTGCTTGCACCGCTCAGCCCCCCTCCCACCCCCGCTTCTGATTGGCTGGTAGCGTAGTGAAGGTATGGTCAAATTTGCATGTTTCTCTTTTATTATATAGGATTATCCCTTTTATTCAGCATTTAATCATCTGCTATACTACTGTTCAATAGGCAAGTCAGTTAATTTAAAGACAGCTGGGAAGCAGTCAGATTAAGAATTTTTCTAAATAGGCATGATTTTCCTCTTCTTTTAAAAGCTGCCTTTCCCACACTTAAACACTTAACTGACAGCAGTTTTTGTAACTCACTTTCCAAAACGTTTAACCTAGTTTTCAAAGGAACAAAACTCTTTTCATAGTCATATCCCATCCATTTATGTGTTATTTAATTACATTCATAGTTACAACATGTACAGTTGGAATAAATAACTTTGATAAAAATGACCTCAACTGACTCTTGGTGAGTCAGCTGCTCAGCGGTGAGAGCTGTGTCCTCCCGGTCATCAGCATCCAGAAAGGTTGTGGCTCATGACTTTTCCTTTCTCTCTCTTACAAAAGTGAGTCCTAATTAAAACTTGCTCTTTTTGGGTGAAGATTCTTCCTGTGGGTATTACTGGTCACAAATATTGCCTGGGCCCAGCATTGTTTGGCCCACAGGCTCTTCCACTTTCCTCCTCCAACCATTTTCTATCTTCTCCTTTCCCTCTCAGCACAAGCTTGCCTTTTATTTCAGAGAAAACAGAAACCATCAAACTTCAACTTCAAAACCTAGTAACTTACCTAAGTCTACCCCCATCATTTCTCCTTGCTTCATGGAGAAGCCACCCTGCTCCTGCCCCACATGCTCTGGGTCCTGCTCATGGGACCAGTGCCCACGATGGTGCCCGCTCTTGTCTGTTCTTCACCCACTCCCTCTACCTGGCCCTCTCCCTGCTGCCAAACAGGCTCAGTCTGGTTACATTGTGCAGTGGATTTATCTGTGTCTGGCCACCTAGTTTCCATCCCCCTTCAGGGAAACATCCAGTGTGTGTGGTCCTGGTGGGACGTGGGTGCTTCTAGAGAGAATCCCTTGGCCAGGCATCTCTCTCCATCCAAGGACAGAGCACACGTGGCTGTGGGGCAGTCATGGGAGCTCCTTCTCCCCTAGGACTTTGAATCTTGAGCAGAGAGGCATGTGAAGGACAAACTGGCACCCTCCTTCCCATGGTGGCGACAGGGCGTGGCAGGAGTAGCTCCTTCTCTGGGGGAGCCACTGTCTCAGAAAACCTGGCTTTGCTTCAAAGAACCAAGACAAACTCTCTGGGAGTGGCTTCCATTCTGAGATCCCTGAAGTTTTCTCTTAAAAACAGCAACACCTTTTATTGAGTTGAGAGAGAAAGAGAGAGGGAGAAATAAAAACACCAGTGATCAATGAGAGTCATCCTGCTAAGCCTACACTGGGGATCGAGCCCGCAACTGGGCATGTGCCCTGACCCAGAATTGAACCGTGAGCTCCTGGTTCATAGGTCGATGCTCAACCACTGAGACATGTCAGTTAGCACTCTTCCCTTTCTGAGCTTAACTTAACCAGAGTTGTTTTCTGTTATTTGAAATCAAGCCTATTAATAAGTAAACCATATATCAGAACCAAAACCAAAACATCTCTCTTGACTTCATATCCCTTCCCAGAAAGTGACAGCTTGCCTTCTTCTCCCCTTTATGGCTATGCTTGAATGAGTGCCTGTACCTGCACAGCCTTCGGTTCTCCCCTCACTCCTCAGTCCTCTTCCGTGGTGTCTGATCTAGCGCCTCACTGAAGGTGCTTGCTCTATGTACCCTGGTCACGCAATGCCCAGTGTCCCTTTTTCTCTCCTGGCTGCCCCTCCTCAGTCCTTGGCCACCTGGTTACTCCCACTGGGACCAGGACCACTTCCCTGCAGTCTCTTGAGGACCTTATCCACTCTTGCCACTTCAGGGACTCTGTGTCCGGGATGCCAGGCCTCCTAGGACACACAGTCCTGTGTGTTCCACATGCCTCTCCACCTGGGTCTCCTCCACCACCCCCCTCACCTCCTTGCACCCCCACTGGACTCCTGAGTACAACATACTTGATCTTCTGTCAGGTCCCCCAGTCTTAGGAAATGGCACTTGGCGAGAGCCTCCTCTCTGTGCCAAAGCAACCAACAAACCCACTCCCACACCATGCAGTTCTGGCTTGTATCTCCAAAACCTGAGGTAGGAGGAACCTGAGAAATATTTGATTGAATGACTGATAGCAGCAAGAACACTACAGAAACTTTCACAAACCCCATCTTCTGCACAGCCCTGTGAGACAAGTATAATTTGCGTCACTCTGCAAGTGAGGAAATCAACACACAGAGTATTGCCTGGGTGTGGGACTGAAGAGCAAGGGAAGGTGGGGGAGTTGGGATTGCAGTTTACCTCTGACTCCTCATCCTGGTTCTCCCTGGGAAGCCGGGGAGCTTCCTTGACAGATGGAAGAAGAGGACCAGGTGAACAAGAGGCCAAGCCGGGATGATGCTCACGGAGCCTGGAGGCAGGCCCAGCCTGCTGTGTCTGCAGGCATCCATTGTGGCAGATACTGTTGACACTCAAGCAGGCTTCTGTGAAACACTTGAGGTAAGGGGCTTGGAGGGTCCCCAGGTGCTCAGGTTGCTGGAGCCCCAGGTTTCAGTCCCAGATTTGATACCAACTCTATGTAACCCCATGTAACTCATCCCTTGTTGGTGCTCAGTTGACTTCCCTAGAAAGACTCTAAATAAGATTTCTGAGATGGGGAAGGATGGGTCTTAATCCTGGGTAGGAGTGGGTGGTGGCCTCAGCAAACAAATCCCACATTTGTCCCCTTTGGACAGGACCCCTGCCAGGCTGTGTGGTGGGGAGGCCAAGGCCTAGAGCCTCCACTTGGACATCCCTGTTGGCTTCCAGTGCTCAACGCCCCTCCCCCCTCACCTCTCTCCTCAACTCTGGCTCTGAGAGCCTTCTGCAGGCCCTAAGACCCCACTGGAAAGGGTCTTCCTGAGCAGACCCCCAACCCCCACCACCAGGAAGGCTGGAACTGACCAGGTCGGGTGGGCTTCAGAAGCAAGGGCTCAGGCTGGGGAGCAGGCTGAGGTGCCTATGGTTAGAAGCCAGGCAGGGAAGCATGAGGGCGTGACCCACAAGGCCAAATGCTATGCCGACATAGTAGCACCTGTCTTCTTGTGTCCATGGGGCAAACTGATGAGGGTCAGCTCAGAGCTGCAGACTGGGGCACTAGGGCTGGGGCAAGGAGAGGGTTCCACAGGCAGAGAACACACCAAGGCATGGGTGTCTGGGTGCCAGGTCAGAGACACATCTGCAGCATCATGCCTCACACCCCTCTCCTGGGCTAGGTGGCAGTCTGGGGGGGCCCCTGAATGGTGTAGGCTCCTGCCTGGGCTCCACTCTCTGCCTGGCTCACAGGGCCGGGAGCTTCCTGCAGACATCCTGGTGCTGCAGTGCTAGCAGGGTTGGGAGAGGCCAAGGATGAAGCTGGGGCCGGAGGTCTTCCCAAACCAGAGGAAGTGTGGAGGTGGCACCTGGGGCACTGGAAGAGGGGTGCAGACTCCTCACAAACAGCTGCACAAGGAAATCAGAGGTCCCTGAAGGTGGTGTCAATGGACAAGAGCCTACAATGGGGCCCAGATCTCAGACTGGGGCCTGCAAATAGGGCAAACCCCTTGTACCGCTTGGCCCAGGGATAGGTGGTAGGAAGGAACTTGTTGAGGGCAGAACAGTCGTGGGGGAGGGGACCCGCTCCAGGGCCCGTGGTCGCTGTGGAGCCTGTACGACCAGAGCTGGGCCAATGACAGTGGGAGACGAAAAGTTTAGAGACCAGAGCCCTCAGGTCCCAGCTTGGCGGGGCGTGGCGGTTGTTCCCAGGGCCCAAACGGGTTCCAGAGGGGGTGGGAAGAGTGAGGGCAAGGCATTGCAGGTTGCGGGATGGCGGGAAGGGGTGCGGGCTTCAGGCTTGTTCGGCTCATCCCGAACGGTTAGTGCGCACGCCGGCGGGTGGGGTTCCTGGCTGTGGAGTGAAGATTGAATGCCGGGGATTTGGGTTGGGGGCCAAAGGTGGGGCTCGAGACGTGGGCGGGGAAAGGGATGGGAGAACGAGGGCTTGCGGGGACTGGGGTCGCGGGCCCAGCGCACGAGGCCGGGGCGTGGAGGGGCCGTGGAGGTGGTTCCAGGGACAGAGGCGGGCTCGGGGACCTGGAGGTTGGGGCTGTGGGGTCCAGGGCCTGGAGAGAAGGGGTCACGGGGACGGGTTTGGTACCCAAGAGGGCGGACCGGAGTTTGGGGTCCGAGGGCAGATCGGAAGCCCGCGCCAAGCCAAGGGCGGAGCCAAGGTGACGAAGGACTCGGGGAGGGGCCGTGACGCCAGGTCGCCGGAGGGACCGGGACCCCGGCTGGCGCCCTGGAGGGAGGTGGGGCCGAGGGCGGGACGTGAGGCGCGGACTCCCGGGCACAGCCCAGGTGAGCGGCCTCGCCTCGCGCCCGTCCCCGAGGAGTCCCCGCGCCGCCTGTTCCCCACGGGCCGCGGCCTGTGCGGTGTGTGCGCCCCGCCCCGCTCCATCTTGGACCCCGCGCCCAGCACCTGTGGCCGCAGGAGTAGCGCCCCCGCCGGCCTCGGGCCGGGCGCCGAGGGTGAGGGCGGCTGCGAGCGGGCCCGGTGAGGGGGACTTGGTGGGCGCCCATTCCTCCCGTTTTCCTGCGCTCGGCGGCGCCCGGCGCATCCCCTTCCCGTCTCTCCTCCCTCCTAGCCCATCCCCTCGGCTGTCTTCCTGCCCGTCCTCCATTTACTCCGCCTAGGACCCGTCTCCGGCTTCACCCCCCGCTCCTCTCCTTCTGTCTGCTCCTTCCTCCTTACCCTCCTCCTGCCCCGCAGCACCCCGCACACTGTCCCAGCCCCAAACCTCCCTTCGCTCTGATCCCCCTGCCCTCCGCCCTACCCTACCCCCTCGGCCCCATCTTCCTTCAGTCATATCTTGCTGCTGGCAAGGTCGGCAGCCTAGTTCTGGGCGTGTGTGGAGGGTCTGTCCGTGAGTCAGGGCGGCTTGTGCTGGAGGGCGGAGCGGGCGCCCGGCCCTGGGGGTGCGGTGCGGTGCGGTGCGGTGTGTTGGGCCTCGGCCCCGCCGGCAGCGGCCGGCCGTGCGGGCGGTGTGCAGAATGCGACTGTGTAAACGCTGCTGCTCCCGAGGCTGGCACAGCAAGAGGGCCTGTGCGCTCACCCCTGACGTGTCTCTGGGTGGGGCCTGGGCCCCTGGGGTGCATGGGTGCCCGCGAGCATGCTGGTGGGGGCCCGCCAGCTACCTGGTTTGGGCGAGTGGGCCTGAAGCACACCTTCTTCAGGTGCCTCTAGGGAAGTGCTGGCAGGGCCTCCTCGGTGGTGGAAGCTCGAGCTGGTGGTCCTTAAGGCCTCTAACCCAGGATTGCCGTAGAACGCTTTCCTGGCACAGCTTTTTTTCCTGGGCATCGTTCATGAAGGCTGCTGTCTGTGATGGACAGGCTTTGTCCCCTCCAGACAGTCCCCAGGGAATGTTCCTGCTGCAGTGCCCAGCTTTGGGCCCTGACCCTTCCAGTCAGGCTGTGCTGCTGGGTGAATCAGACCACCTGCTGAAGGCTGCCACACCCATTCTGCAATGAGGGACTTCTGAGGTTGTTCCCCTGGGCACACACCAAGAGGCCCAGCTCCTGTGCTGAGACTACATAACAAGAGTTGGAATCTCTGACCAAGAGACCCAGCAGTCTCTTTGGCCAGGTCAGCCTGGCGTTTCTGCAGACCTGGGAGCTTTTGCTCAAAGTGACATTGGGTGATGCTGCACAGGAGCCTGGCTGCTCCTCTGAAGTCCTGCATTGACCACAAGGCATTGGCCACTTACAACTTTGATTGGCATCAGTTGGGGCAGGAGAGAGAACATTAATGTCATCCACAGAAAACCAGGGGTCTTGGCTACCTCTATGTTCCTGTCCTTTATCTTGTTCAACATCTTCCCAGGGACCTTTAGGGTGAAACCAGAGCCTTCTCGAAGGGTTTTAAGGCAGATGGGCATGCCATTCTGGGCGTTTACCATGCCGACTCCGAACCTGTGTATATGTCTGTACACGAGTGCCTGCCTATGTGTGCATATCCTCCCAAGTTAGGTTCAAAGTAGACTGGGAAACAGTGTGGTGATGAGGCGCTGGGGATATTGGTGCTGGCCAGGTCCTAGGATGGCACGTAGTTGGGAGCGATTGGGAAGTGAGACTAGGTGCCTTAGTGGCTTCCTAAGAGGCAGGGCCAGTCCCTATGGCACCTTGAGCAGCGGCCACTCCTGTTCGAAGAGGGAAAGAAGTTATTCACAGACAGTCCATATGCCATCACATTTAGTCTCCACAAAACCCTGCAGGGTGGGGTTTACTTCTTTACTCCTGCTTTTCAGATTGGGGAAACTGAGGCTCAAAGATGTTAGGTGAAGGAAGAGGAAGCGCCAGTTGGGAAGCAGATGGCTCGCTGTCTGCTCACCCATGGCTGCGCTGCACATGGGTCCTCCCATCACTCCCTGCGAGGCCCCCTTTCTTTGTGAGGGAGGGTGTGGGAGACCTCCTTTCCTTGGAGGTGACCTAGGTTATTGGCCTCAGAGCCATTCCTTCTGCTAGGGTTGGGAAGGCCAGGTTGTAGGAGGAATTCGCAGTTGGGGTTCGCTCTGTGTTCTTTGAAGTTTCTGAGCTGTTCTAGGTCCCTGTTTTGTCACCTGCCACTTGTGGAGTGGATGAGGAAAGGAATCAACAAATGCATAACACCCCCCATTCCTCTGGGTCTTTGTCATCACTGTTCTCTGGGTCACTGCTAGCCCTGGTCACTGGGTAGCCACCTGGTGAGGCAGGCACAGGGGACCCTTGTCACCTATGGCTTTTCACTTGGTATGATGGTGCCTCAGCTCATTGCTCCCGTTTCCTCTGGGGGCCAGGGCCTGGCTTGGTTCTTTAAGGCCTTGCTCCCTACAAGGGTCCAGGGTAGTGTTCAGCCAGAGGCTGGGGAGGCTGTCCAGATATGGTGTTCTTGGACCTGCAGCTGGGTGGTTGTCTGCCTACCAGGGCTGTCAGGGACCCCAGCCTTCCTAGCCAGCAGTGCACTTCCTGCCCTCCCTCTTGGGTGAGTCAATGAACCCTCCGAGCTTTGGTCTCGTCTGTAGAATGGGAATGATGATGTATCTCAAGAAGTTGCTCTGACAACTAACTGAAACTACTGGAAAAGATGTGGCACATGCTGGCACATGGTGGGTGATTTGGTCCTGGGAGCTATCATCATCATCATCATCATCATCATCATCATCACTGTGATTGTTACTGCTTTGTTGCCCTTTTCTGTTTCTATGTCCATCATCACATCCTTGAGGGCAGGGCCTGGGTCATGGCCTCTCTTGGCCACTCATCCTTTTCATGATCTTTCCAGGGGTACCACACTGGTGTTGGCCCCAACGAGCAGCCAGGATGGGCCACTCCTGGACCTGCTCTGCCCAGTGCAGTAGTCACGGATCACCTGTGGCCTGTGCCTTCTGTGTAGGATAGTGCGGGGTAGAGTCTTTCATCGCAGGAAGCTGTGCTGAGCTGGACTCCATAGCCAAGCTGGAGCTCTCAGGGCACCGCAGCCTCAAAACATCCTCACTGGGGGCTCAAACAGCCACCAGCCACCTGCTGGGCATGGACGGCAAAAAGTTTGTAATTATACAGCAGCTGAGTTCCCTGCATTCCTTGACAGGTGGCCTTGCTCACCTGGCTAGGGTGGTTAGCTTTTTGTGTGTTTTTAAAAAATATATATTTCTTTATTGATTTCAGAGAGGAAGGAAGAGGTAGAGAGAGATAGAAACATCAATGATGAGAGGGAATCATGGATCAGCTATCTCCTGTCCTCCCCTCGCCCCCCCACCCCCCCCCCCCCCGCCCGGGGATTGAGTCCACAACCTGGGCATGTGCCCTTGGCCGGAGTCGAACCTGGGACCTTTCAGACCACAGGCAGACGCTGTATCCACGAGCCAAACTGACGAGGGCTTTTTTTTGGTGTGTGTGTGTGTGTGTGTGGTTAGTTTTTGGCAGTTCTTATCAGCCCAGTTGTGGGAGGGCAGGCCTGGGGTTGCCCAAACTGCCCCTGTTGCAGGCTGCTGTTGTCCTGTTTCTCCAGCTCATCTTGCCAGGCAGGGAGTCCTGGAGTGATGTTCCTAATTCACAGCTTTGCAAAGGCTAGGCTGGCCCAGATGTCTGACCTCACTGCTGGGGCCCTGCCTAGCCCATGCCTGCTGCCCTCCCTCCATTCCTTACCCACGGCACACTCTCCCTCTCCCTCCTGGGCCTGACCTCACTTCCAGGGCCCTGCCTCCCACATGCCAGAGCCTCCAGGAAGCCCTTTCTGACGCATCACACAAGTTTGCTCTCTTGCTTGGCAAGACCTTCCCTCAGAACTGGTTTCTGGTGCTCAGCACTTTCCTCCGTGGCTTACTCTTGTGCCCACTCCTCTCAGCCAGGCGTACAGCACACATTCTCTGAGCATCAGCTGCATGTCAGGCCAGTGCCTCCTGCTGGGCAGACAGGGTGGCAGCCCCAGGCTGCTTTCACAGCCTCAGGCTGGTCAGAACCCCCGGCTTGGCCAGACTCTGCCATCCAGGGCAGACTGGTGCCAGCCCAGCTTAGGGGAGCTTCCCCAGGAGGATACTGAGATGAAGCACCAGTGCAGATGGGTCAGTGGGCGGTCTTGAGGGGTCTGTGGACAGGGAGGGAGGAGGCAGGCCCACTTTGCAAGAAGGAGTGTACACTTGATGGAGGGTGTGTCTGATTAGTAGTTTGGGACCCATTCCCAGGGCATAACTGGTCTAAATGAGTCAGAGCCTGCAATGCAGTAAGCTCTCAGGGGCTGGCTGAGGAGTGAACAAAGCTGAGTGAGTGCTGCGTGTGAGTGCTCCCAGCTGGAGGAGTGGCCCATCCTGGCTGCTCCTTGAGGCCTCTCCTTGCCCCAGAGCCAGAGTGGGGGTCAGGAAATGCTGTCCTTTCACAGCTAAAGACTGAGTTCCAGGGACATGACTGCTCAGCCAGGTTGGGCCGGAGAGAACGGGGTCGGCCATTTTCACTGTGAACGAGTTCTGCTTATCCATCCCACACATCTCTGGGCCCCACTGTGTCCCAAAGAGTCCCTAGTTCAGGGCCTGATGGGTACTGACAGGCCTGGGAGGAACAGGTTGGTATTTGTCAGTCAAGCTTTACTGGTTATGAAAATACTGCAGTGCTGATGTGCTGACTGACTAAGAGCTGTTGTCTCAAAGCCCCACCCAAAGGCCCTGCACTTGGCTTCTTCCTCGGCTCCCTCCATGTGTGATTATCCCGCAGTAGTGCCCGTCCTGGTCTGGTGTGTTTCTGACTGTTTGCTATTTGCAGTGCTGTTCCTGGACAATGCGTGATGCCCTGGACTTCCAGGGCCTGCTGTCCTGTCACTGCTGCTTATTTCTCTGATGCATGAGGCGGGTGAGACTCAGCGGCAGGGCCTGGCCTCTGTGAGCCCATGGCAGAGTCTCCAGGAGCCCTGCCACTCACCAGCTCCTTCCCTCTCTCCACAGGCAGCCATGAGCGCCAGTCGCCCTGAACCAAGGGCCTGGGCACGGAGCCCCCAGCCAAGATCCCTGTCCCGGAGCTCGTCCAGCCTGCTGGGTGACGGCCGGGGACAGAGGCCAGAGCTCCGAAAGAGTGCCAGCAGCACTGTCTGGCAGGCCAAGCGGGGCACCAGCACCAATCCCCAGGTCCAGGAGGAAGAGGGGTACCCAGCTGAGAGCACGGAGCAGGCGCAGGGCCCCGGCCCTGGACCACAGCCTGGTGTAATGGGCCACTGGCGGAGCAGCACGATGGGCAACGTGTCTACTGTGGATGGAGGTGACTTGTGTCGCCTGCGGATTCCCAGCGCCGCTGCTGTGCAGAGGAGCCATTCGGACCTGGTCCGCCCTCAGAGCCGGGGCCACAGTGGGGCTCGGAGGGCCAGCCTCAGCTGCTCAGCCCTTGGCAGCTCGCAGGACCACAGGGTGCGGCTACAGCCTGGCGGTACTTCTGGCCAGGGAGGTCAGGCCCCTGCAGGCCCGGAAAGGGACCTGGCTCCAGAGGATGGGGTATTGAGTTCAGCCTGGACCCTGGGAGAGAGTCAGGTGTGGGTGTCACCAGTAGGCCTGGGAGGCACACCCACCCACAGCAGCAGTCCCAAGGCAAAGCCCAAAGCCACTGGGCAGTCAGCTGCCACCTCCTGCCATGCTCTGCCCCCAGTAGCTCTACTCTGTGACATGAGGGAGGAGGACGCCCGAGGCTCCTGCCATGCTCTGCCTGCCCCAGGGATCCTGGCCTTTCCCAAACTAGTAGCATCAGTGAGTGAGTCTGGGCTGCAGGCTCAGCGTGGGGTGAAGTTCCAGTGTGGGTTACCCGGGGGGCATCCTGGGCCTTCCCACTGCTGTGCCCATCCCTGGGGTCCCACTGGCTCAGCTGTGGAGCCTGGCGCGAGGACCAAAGATGTGTGGACCATGACCTCAGCCAGTGACTTGGCCCCAGTGCTGGTCTCCCCTCTGTCAGCCCAGGATGCGGGCGTGCAGGCGGACCCCATGGCAGTGTGCAAGGCTGTGGCCACCAGCTTGCCCCTGGAAGTCCCGGTGGCCCTGCACCCATTCCCGGAGGTAACTCTGGGGTCCAGGCTGGAGGAGGAGCCTTCCCCTGTGCGGGATGTGCGGTGGGATGCTGAAGGCATGACGTGGGAGGTGTATGGGGCTGCAGTGGACCCTGAGGTGCTTGGTGTGGCCATTCAGAAGCACCTGGAGATGCAGTTTGAGCAGTTGCAGCCGGCACCTGCCAGCGAGGACAACCTGTCTGCAGAGAGCTGGAGGGGGCCGTTGCGGGCTGTCATGCAGTCGCTGAGGCGCCCTAGCTGCTGCGGCTGCTCTAGCACAGCCCCAGAGTAAGGAGCTGTGGCCCCAAGGGCTGCCCCTCCCCCTGGACTCAGCCCCCAGCCAGGGACATTGGGAGCCCCATGCCCTTTGGACCCACTGGCAGCTGTGGACACATCTGTGCTGTCGGCTGCCAGCAGATACAAGACTTCAGCCTGGGGACTTGCTGCTTGCAGCTGGGCTGGTTTTTAAGGGCTTAATTCCCACAGGCCACATCTGCACTTTGGGCCTGAACTCGGGGCAGTTTCAGCACCATGTACAAGGGAGGTCCTGATTTTCCTGTAAAAATCGTCTCCTTCTGTCCAGTCTCTTCCGGACTCTGCTGTGATTTCCCCTGGAGCCATGTTGGCTTTACTCGAAAATAGGACTGAGACGAGGAATCCTTGACACGAAACGGGACCCAGGTGACGGGTCAGCTGGGTCTTTAGAGACAGGACCCAATGCTGCCAAAGGCCTCCTGTGTGCCACACTGTTTGGCACCTGGGCCTTGTCAAGTCTTCACACACGGACCAAAGCGACTGTGGCTGATGTCCCTGGGTCGGACATCAGAGTGGAAGCTGAGGTTCAAAGCAGGGCTGCCTGAGGCCATGTTCTGGGCCAGGTCTGGGTTTCTTGGGAAATGAGACAGGCTGCTCGTGGCACTCGTGTGGAAGGGGCTTGCCCAGTATCAGGGAGCTGAGCGGTAAGAAAGGCCGCAGGTATGTCTGAGCGTGGCTCCATCTGTCATTGTGTCCGGGGTGGCCTCAGGGATGGGAAACAGGTGGCCCCTGTCCCCAAATATGTCACAGTCCCGAACTTGCACCGTTATTACCTCATTTCTTTGATTTAAGGATTTATTTTCAGCTGGTGCAGTTATTCAACAAAGGAGGGCAGGGATGGTAGGTAGAGCCTGTGGTGTGGTATCCCACTGGTGGGAAGTGTCAGGGGCTGTGAGTGTGGGTCCTGTGCACCTGACATGACCTGGACCAGGGCTCATGGGGGACAGGGGATCATGGGATCATGGGAGTGGGGGAGCCCAGGGCACCAGGGCTTGACACAGCATGACTTGACTGCCCAAGGATCTCTCAGAGGATGAACTGGCTTGTGTGCTCATCCTGGGACTTAGAATTGAAAATCCAAGCTCCCAAGACAGCCACCTTTGAGGAGCCAGGTTAGTGTCTACCAAGGGTAATGGACACGGGAGGACGGAGTCAGGGCCCACCTTCAGCCCTGCCCATGATGTGGCCCTTTCTTGGGCTGCCGGCTGCACTTGGGAGCCCAGGCCCTGACAGCAGGCTTCCCCCTGCCCCCAGGGATTCACCAAGGTGGAAATGATTCCGGCAACAATGGGATCATTTTAGATGCAGGAGTGACATGCTACCAGCCAAGGAGCGAGGTGAGAAAGGCATGCTTCTGGTCAGAATGCTTTCCAAAGCCGCTCTATGGGATTTACCCAGAACCATGCCATTCTCACTTCTACTAGTAGCTGGGCTGGTAAAATGCCACCCTGCTTAAAAATGACAGCTAATCAGAATCACTTCAGCCAGTGAAGCAAGGCAGAGGATTGGCCTCACTCCTCCACCCCTTTTAAAATGGGGTCAAGGAGATTTTCCTGTAGTCCTGAGGTGCTGGGCTCTGTCCTCTGTGTGTGGTGTGGGAGGGCACTTCATGTCCTGGAGTGAAACATGGGTTCTGGCTCTCTTCACAACCAGCCCTGCCCAGGAGCTCCTGGAGCCCAGTTACCAGTGGGGCCAGACTGGAGAGAAGCAGATGGCTGTGGGGACCTGAGGGGGATGGTGAGGAATGGGATTGGGGAGGGCACCACAGGCCACAGCTGAGCCGGATCTTCAGGACAAAGCTGGTCTGGACATGAGGGGAGAGGGGGTGTACCCAGCAGGGAGCAGCCTAGGCAGGGTTGGGAGGTGCCTTTGGTCACACTGCTTGGCTGCTGTGTGCCAATCTGCACCACCTCCAGGCTGCACTTGGCCGGCCAGGATGGCAGGCTGAGCCTGGCCCTGCATGGGAAAGGGTAGTGATGCCGCCTACCCACCTCATTTTGACTGAGATGGGTCTTTGCAGGTGGCACCCCCGGAACACTGCCCTGGTGAGCTTGCTGCCTTGAGACAACAGGATGGGCCCTTCCTTAGCCTCACTAGCCAGGTTGCACAGCCTCTGCCCAGTGGATGAACCACAGCTGGATCTGAATTTTCCCCGGACTCAGACCCTTGTTAGGCAGCCTGACTAACAGTTGTTCAGGCTCTTAGGATTGGCCACCAGCTTAGTTTACGGGTCTCCTCTCAGACCCCAGGTTTCTGATCAGACTTTCTGGTTTCCCTTCAGGCTCTGCTCTGGGAGGTGGTGGCTCTCATTAATTGTTCATTTATTTTGAATTTGAAATAAATTATTGGAGGTTGGAGCTTTGCCAGGGAAGGATTGTTGAAGGTTAGTCTTTTTTTTTCTTTTTTTCTCCCCTGGTAGATTCTTCCTTTGGAGCATTCATCCAGATTACTAGAGCTCCCAGCCTGGATAAGAACCCCCCTCTTGTATGTCCCTGTCCCTCCTGTCTGGCAGCAGGCCCCCAGCAATTGAAACCCTGTTTCTTGGCCAGGACACAGGACAGCATTTCTTTCCCAAGCCCCAGGCTGCTGTCCCCCTTGCAGGGAGTCACTAGTCCATCTTGGGGGACACTATGGGTGGTGGTGGGGGGAAGGGGAAGCTGTTCAGGCCAGAGTGTGAGATACTGCTGGCCTGAAGGCACAGAGCCTGGAGGTGGAAAAACCAGAATGGCCGGTCCCATAGTAACATCACTTTGCATATCCTTGAATCTACCCCTTGGAAGTGCTGGATTCTTACTCCATGGGCCATCAGACATGCCTTCCTAAGGCAGGTCCTGACACACTTAGGGCACGGGGATGAGGCACACTATAGCTCAGTGATGTAAAACTTGAGTTTGAATCCTGGATCTCACCTATAGCCATGAGCTCTTGGGCAAGTTACTAACTTTGCTGATCCTCAACTTACTCATGGGTATGATAATGGTGCTTTCTCCTTAGGCTGGCTGTGAAGATTAAATGGAGTAATCCCCCCCGAAAAGTGTGCTGGTGGCATTGGGTTCACTTCTATAGCCACAGGTAGGGGTTTGCTCTTGCCCACATCCTGTCTCCTTGGCCATTCCTTATTTGGAGCCTCTTTCAGGTCCTTTGCCCTCTGCTCTGCACCTTGTTTGGGGCGTGTGTGCTCTGACCATTGTTCTCTGAAACCAGTTCCCAGAGCCATGCTGGGACCATGTCGCTCACCACTGGGTTCATTAAGATGGGGGAGGGAGGAGCACAAGGTAGGGAAGGGACAGGAGCCAAGCCAAGGGTGTGATTTCAGGTAGAATCCCCAGGCCCGCCCAGGTCCCACTTTAGGGTAAGGCCATGGTGAGGAGGAGGCAACTCCAGGCACTTCTGGCTCGGGCATGTAGACTGCACGCTCCGGGAGCCCTGGGAGGTCTCTGACTGCGGTTGAAGGGCCTGTCCCAGGGGAGGGTGCACAGAAGCCATGTGCCCCCGAAGGGTCTGGGGCACCCAGCCAACTGCTGCACTCATGCCCTGAGCAGCCCTTCACCCAGGAGGCTGCCGAGCACGAAGTGCTCTGCGAGGTTCTCTGAAGCAGCTCACTCCAGGGCCCAAGGTTACACTCGTGGAGCTTCACCCGTGCTGGATTAAATCCCTCCTTCCTCGCTTTGACCTAGCCCAGTTTTTTCACCTGAAGCAAAGACTAGTCCTTTATCAGTCTGCATCCCACTTGTTAGGCAGCACAGGGCCCGATGGGGCCTGAGGCCTGTCACTGGGTTGTCCTGATGTCAGCATTGGTCCCCACGTTCCTGTGAATCCACACAGTCTCATGGGCAAATTTGTTGAAATCCACATCCTCAGCATCAGCAGCTCTCTTTTAACCCACCTCCCAGCCCAGAGACCCTCATCTCCAAGCAAGCAAGGCGGGCAGCAGGGCCTGCCGGGGTCTGGGTCTCTGCATGGTGGTTCTGATGATCATGGCTTCCTTTCTGTAGCTCTTAGCTGCTTCTGCTTCACCAACTGTTCAGGAAGTTTGAGACCAATAGCAAGCAAAGATTTCCAGACTCTACCTTCTTACCCTTTTGAAGACTGGGGTCATCCCACCACCAGCCCCAGCACCTTCCTCTTGGGCACACTGTAGTCACTCTCGTCCCTGGAGGTGACAGTGAAGGTGAGGAGTATGCTGCTGGCCACAGCCTGTCCCAGCACCGCCTGGGGCAGTTCACGCCTTGAGTGGGGATCTTTGCAAAGCTGCTGGAGGGCCCTGGGAGGTCTTCCCCTTGAAGAACCTGGGGCCAGTTCTGTTGCTGTGGTTGCAAAGCAATAATAAACCAGGCAAAACATCTTAGAAAAGCCTAAGTTTATTTAAGAAAACCGAATCAAACCTTATGGGATTAGGAATGATGTGTTGGGGGGGTCGCCCTCTCTTGCTCCAAGTTGGGTGAATGGAGCCTTTGCTCCAAAAAATTTGAATGTTTAATTTCTCACTTAATTCACTTAATAATTTGGGAAGTCACGTTCTAGAATAGGCTCAGTGGCTCAGTGAAGACATTGAGCATTGTCTTTCCATAGTCTGGCTCTGCCATCTTCAGCATGTCCCTGGTCACCAGCTGGACCTCCAGCATCACCTCTTCATCGTCAGGAAGAAACGCACAATCTGCCTCAGGAGGTTATTGGTACACACGACTAACAGACTGGAAATCTTCCGCTTTTCCTCTTCTGCCAACTATGGGAGCGGTGATAACATGTGGCTGCACATGTGGCACTGCAATGCAGAGGCAACAAGGGTGTTCTGCCTCATCCTTACTTCTCAGGATAGCCCACCTCACAATGATAACCGGCATTCAGAGCAGTCAAGCAACTGGCCCTGTTTTATGACCAGAAAATAAAGAAACTGAAATTCAAACTGCAGACTGTGTGATTTCAGGGCAGGCTTTTCATCTTTTTTATTTTTTTTAAATCTTTATTGTTCAGTTTATTAATGACATTGTTTCCCTTTTTTCCCCCCTATAGCTCCCTTCCACCCGGTACCTATCGCACCCTCCATCCTCATCTCTCCCACACTGTCCGCTCCCATAGGTGCATGATTTTTGTTCAGTCTCTTGCTGCACCTCCCACACCCCTTTTCTCCCCAAGAATTGTCAGTTCATTCCCTCTCTATGTCCATGATTCTGTTATATTCACCAGTTTATCCTGTTCATCAGATTATTAATTCACTTGATTTTTAGGTCCATTTGTTGATAGATGTGTATTTGCTGTTCATAATTTATATTTTTACCTTTTTCTTCTTCCTCTTGTTATAGAATATCTTTCAGCAATTCATATAATATTGGTTTGGCAGTGATGAACTCCTTTAGCTTTTTCTTATCTGTGAAGCACTTTATCTGACCTTCAATTCTACATGATAGCTTTGCTGGATAGAGTAATCTTGGTTGTAGATTCTTGCTATTCATTATTTTGAATATTTCTTGCCACTCCCGTCTGGCCTGCATCGTTTCTGTTGAGAAATCCGCTGACAATCTTATGGGTGCTCCCTTATAGGTAACTGTTTTTCTCTTGCTGCTTTTAATATTCTCTCTTTTTCTTTTGCTCTTGGCATTTTAATTATGATGTGTCTTGGTGTGGTCCTCTTTAGATTCCAATAGTTTGGGGTTCTGTGCACTTCTTGGGCTTTTAAGTCAATTTCTTTCACCAGGTGGGGGAAGTTTTCAGTCACTATTTCTTCAAGTAGTTTTTCATTACCTTGCTCTCTCTCTTTTTCTGGCACCCCTATAATTAGGATGTTGATATGCTTGAGGTTGTCCCAGAGGCCCCTTAGACTATCTTCAATTTTTTTTGGATTCTTTTTGTTTCTTGCTTTTCCAGCTGAGTGGATTTTGCTTCTTTGTATTTCAAATCTTGGACTTGGTTCTTGCGGTTGTCTGGACTGCTTTTAGGTCTTTGTATAATATTTTTTATTTCAGTCAGTGTATGCTTAATTTCTAGTTGGTCCTTTTTCATATCCTCATAGGTCTTGTTCATTTCCTCGTAGGTCTTATTCATTTCCTTGTAGGTCTCGGCCTTTTCTAGAAGCCTCTTGAAAAACCTTATAACCGTGGTTTTGAACTCTATGTCTAGTCGTCCTTTTTCCTCCATTTCTTTCACACCTGATTTCTTTCCGTTTCTCTGCATTGTGGCTGCTTTCCTGAGTTGGTAGATTAGCTTTGTGTGGTAGATGTCCTCTAAGGGACAGTGGCTCAGCCTCCCCAGTTACCTAAGGTGGATACTCTTGCTGCAGCCCTTTAAGGGTTGTACAGTATTGTTGAAGTTAAGCCTAGATTATTGTTGTTAGCACTAGGAGGGTTTGACCTCCAGGCCAATTGACTGTGAAGGTAAGCTGTGTTCAGGTTGGATGGGTAGAGTCTTCAGGCTGAGCATGCAGCGTCAGCTCTGCCCTATGCAGCACCAGGGTCTCTGTGCTGGGTGGTAACGGCTGCAAGCACCTCCGAGAGAAAGCCGCCACCGGTCTTCACCCGCTATCAAGACAACTCAGTCTCTCCCCAAATGAGTCCGCACCTCCAAAGTCTCACCCAGGGTTGCAACGCAATGCAGTCCGGTGGTCTCCTGAACGAGGGAGCAAGTCACGAGTCCTCTCTGTGTGGTCGCGCACTTCTGTTCCCAAGTTTACACGCAAACTGCTGTTCCAAGTTTACACACACTTTCCACAAGCTCGCCCTCTCCACAAGCACACAGACCTCTGCTGCGCCGGGCTTCAGTGTGTTTTCCCACTGCCCAGTTCTACCCTGTGTAAGTGTGGGTTTCCTGCACCTTGCCTGGAACTGGGGAATCAGTGCAGTGGGATGCCTCCGCCTTCCCCGTTGGAGAAAACCAGCTGGGTTTGCAGCCGCCTGCCCTCTCCACTGGCGTGCGTGTAGGACTCCAAACCTCTCTCCACATGTATCTGCAGCGCTGTGCTCAGGCGCTCCTCTGAGTCACAGTGTCCTATCTTTATTTTTATTTGTGGAATTTTCACTCAGCCAGCTTTCCAGTGATTCTGGATGATGTTTGTTCTGTCGTTAAGTTGTAGTTTTGGAATTATTGTGTGGGGCAGCAAGATAGGTGTTTACCTATGCTGCCATCTTGGTTCCTCTCAGGCTTTTCATCTTTTTAAAAAGAAATAAATATATATTTACCATAAGAATTTCAAACAGTACAGACAATGGCTTTTGCTTTCAACGTGTTCATGATAAAAATTTCAAAATGTGAAGTGCACAGTGAAAGTCTGCCTCTCAGCCCAGGTTGCAGTTGCCATGGTTACCACTATAATTTCCATTGGTCCTCCAGAAATTCCTTTGTAATCACAGCTCAGACGTCTAAATATTTTAGACAAGCTACATACTAGTCTGCATTTATTTAAAAATGATTTAAACAATAAAAAACAATAAAAAATGATATATCTTGCAGACACCATTACCATATGTAGATTCTATTTCTTTGTACTGGAAACAGAGCTATTCTGCTGGACTTTATATGATTTCCTATATTTTTGCTATTATAAAAACCCAGGGAAAAGAAATACTTTTGTATGCAGTTTTGTGTATGTGTGCAAAACTGTAGGATAATGTTTTAAGAGATGCTTATATGAAATGTCTATGGATATTGGCTCTCCAAAATGATTGCACTAATAATATATGAAAATGCTTATTTTCTTATACCTATTTTCTTATGCTGACATTTGAATGCTATCAAACTTGAATATTTTGGCTAATTTGGTATATGAATAAATGGTATCTTAATATTATTTTAGTTTACAGTTTATTTATTATGAGTAAGGTTGTGTTTAGCCGAACTGCCTAAACAGTGAGAATTCCTGTGTAGTACTCTCAAGGTGTGTGATGCTGGGCAAGGTGCTGAATCCAAGGGGAGGAAAACTCAGCAGTGCAAGTAATTCTAAAGGGACTGCTATAAGAAGAAGAAGAAGAATTAGAGAAAAATAGAAGAAAACAGGTATAACGAATAAGAATGGCACAAATAAGTACCTATCTATCTATCTGTACTAATAATAGACAAATATATAAATTGATTGTACTTTCATGATACCCACAGCCAATTAGGAGTGAGTATACAAATTAACCTGACAAAGATGGCAGACCTGTGGGCAGTGCGCATGCGCACAGGCACTGAGTGGCCAGGGGTGGGGTGGGATGCCCACCCGCTCTTCACATAGCTGGAGCGATGCAGCAGGTGTCCCTAGGACCCCATCTACTTCGAGCCTGTGGCCAGCATGCATGTGCATTGGCCAGGCACCGAGTGGCTGGGGTCCTGGGGACGCCACTGGTGTGTCCGGTACTGTCAGCCCAGCCTGGGGGCAGCTGGAGTTCGCAGTTCTTTTGGTTTGTGCAGCCTCTGGACCAGAAACGCAAACCAAGAGCACAGGGAGCACCAGGAATAGTGGGAATCATAGTTCTGGTGGCAGATGCATTGTGGGATCTCCTAGATACTAGAACAAAGTGAGCCTGGAGCAAGTTACTGTTGCAGGTGGGGAATGAAGGGAAAGCAAAGGTGAGAGACATAAGCAAAGTCACAGTGTTGAGGAAAAATTAAAGGGAAGATATCCTGTAACTTCTGGGAAATCTCCACTGATGGAGCAAAGAAAAAAAAAAAGACCTCTATTATTCTGTGAGCACCAAACCAAAGTGGGTTGGTGTCTCAGACAATTTGCTCAGATGATTGCAAAGACAGACAGAAACTTCCGGATTGGAGAGGGCTTCCCTGAGGGCTCCCAGATTGGAGAGAGTGCAGGTCAGGCTGAGGGACTTACCCCCTATGCACGAATCTTTGTGCACGGGTCCCCTAGTATATATAATAGATGAAATTATCTGGGATACCATCACATCACGACCGTTCACAGGGTGTGCAGGGCGGCAGGGCTACAGGGCTGTGGGGCAGGACTCAGGTCTAGCATGATTTTGTCCCACCCAGGCAAACTCTCTCCAACCCCCTGGACCTGCAGCTGAATCCCGATGCCAACCTGGGGTTTACTAAACTTTACTGGAACTGCTCCCCACACTCCCACCTTCTGCCCCAGGACTGTGCTGCCTGCAGCAGAGCACCCTGGCAGCCTCCTGACAGGCAAGTGGCTGGGGAGAGCAGAGTGGGATGGGAGCTGCAGGGAACCATGGAGGGGCAGGACTGAGGAAAGCACCTGACAAGAGCCTGGACTACAAAGAAGGAAGAGGAAGCGGCCACAGAGAACTCTTCCAATCCCCCTGCACAGACACCCTAATCCAGCCCCTGCACCCCCGTGGGGCCAAGGAGGCTGACCAGAAGGGGAGAAGACCCAGCCTTGGGGGTAGCTGCAACCCACACCTCTGACTCCCAATCTCTTCCCCCGCCCCCCCCCGCCCCCCAACCAGGGGTGCCCACAACAATAGCACACCTACGATGACTCCTCCGCCCTGTCGCGGAAGCAGCACGGCTCCCTCCTGCCTACCATAGAATTGGTGTGGGTCCCTCCCAGCTCCCCCTAAAGCAGTGCAGCTTGCTCCCAGCTCACTCTCCCCTCCTGTGGAAGTGGTGTGGCTTCCTCCCACCAGCTCCCTGCCAAAGCAGCATGGCTTCCGCAGGCTCCCGCTGAAGCAGTGGGTAGCCAGCCTGCGATATAGCTCGCTGGGCCACTAGTCAATAATAAGCATAAATGTAAATGGTTTAAATGATCCCAGTAAAAAACATAGGGTAGCTGAATGGATAAGAAAACATGACCCATATATATGCTGTGTACAAGAGATCCACCTCAGAACAAAGGACTCACACAGACTGATAGTGAAGGGATGGAAAAATTTTCTTCAGGGAAATGGGAATAAAATAAAAACTGACAAAATAGACTTCAAAGTAAAGGTATCAAGAAATAATGAAGTCCACTTCATAATACTAAAGGGATCAATATAACAAGAGGATATAATTCTAGTAAACATATATGCACCCAATACAGGGGCATCCAAATATATAAAAAAACTTCTGAAGGATTTTAAGGGAGAGATAAACAACAATACAATCATAATAGGGGACTTTAATACTCCCTGACATTACTGGACCTGACAAGAGTCTGGACTACAAAGAAGGAAGAAGAAGCGGCCACAGAGAACTCTTCCAATCCCCCTGCACAGACACCCTACTCCAGCCCCTGCACTCCTGTGGGGATGGGGAAGCTGACCTTCTATACAAAAAATCAACAATGAAACAGCGATTCTAAATGACACACTAGATCAGATGGCATTAATCGACATTTTCAGAATATTTCACAATAAAGCTACAGAATATACATTCTTCTCAAGTGCACATGGGATAGTTTCAAAGATAGACCACATGTAAGAACACAAACTAAGTCTACAAGTTCAAGAAGGTTGAAATCATATAAAGCAGCTTCTTGGATCACAGTGGCATGAAACTAGAAATCAACTACAATAAAGCACCCCCAAAATGCTCAAACACATGGAGGTTTAATAGCATGTTATTTATTAAACACCAGAGGCCTGGTACATGAAATTTGTGCCCTGGGGGGGATCCCTCAGCCTGGCCTGCACCCTCTCAGAGTCCAGGACCTCTTGGGGGATGTCTGCCTGCTGGCTTAGGCCCACTCCCTGGGAGAGGGCCTACGCCAGCTGTTGGACATCCCTCTTGCAGTCCGGGACCCCTCACTCTTTACTGCCCATCTGTTTGCTTCTCCTTAGTGCTGCTGTAGAGGCAGGAGAGGCTCCTGCCACTGCCACTGCTCTCACCAGCAGTGAGCCAGGCTTCTGGCTGAGCAGCATTCCCCCTGTGGGAGTGCACTGACCACAAGGGGCAGCTATTGCATTGAGCATCTGTCCCTGGTGGTCAGTGCGCATCACAGCGACTGGTTGTTCTGGTCGTTTGCCATAACAATTGCTTAGGCTTTTATTATATAGACTAGAGGCCCGTTGCAGAAAGATTCCTGCAAGAATAGGGCTTCCTGCAGCCTGAGTGAAGCAGAGAAGGTGGTGAAGCCCATCCAGGCAGGCTTCCCTCCTGTAGCTGCCCCCTGCTCTTTTCCTTCTGCAGCTGCCACCTCACACTTTCCCTCCCACTGCCACCCCACACTTTCCCTTCTGCAGCCACAGTTCTCCCCCCGCCCCTCTACTTTTCCTCCTGCAGCTGCTGCCTTGTCCTTTTCCTCTTGCTGCCACCGCTGCCCTACTTTCAGTTTCCTCACTCTGAGCCTGTATATGCAAATTAATCTCCATCTTTATTGGGTTAATTTGCATACTTGCTTTGATTGGCTAGTGGGTGTAGCAGAGTAATGGTCAATTTGCATGTTTATCTTTTATTAGTGTAGATTGAATGGGTTATCAAAGGGATTAAGGAAGAAATAAAAAACTTCCTGGAAAAAGATTAAAATGAACACATAACCACCTCAAATCTATGGGACACAGTGATAACAGTCCTGAGAGGGAATTTCATAGCGTTACATGCCTACCTCAAGAAACAAAAAAAACTTTTAATAAGCTATCTAACCCTACAATTTAGCGAATTAGAAAGAGAACAACAAGAAAAGCCCAGATTAAGTGGAAGGAAGGAAATAATAAAGAACAGAGTGAAAATAAGTGTCATAGAGACAAAAAAAATAAATAAAACCAAGAGCTGGTTCTTTGAAAAGATAAACAAGGTTGATGAACCTCTAGCCAGACTCATCAAGAAACAAAGAGAGAGTACCCAAATAAATAAAATAACAAACAAAAGATGGAGGCCACTGCCAGTGTGGCCTGGGTTCAAAGACCTGGAGAAAGGATTGATTAATACACAAATTAATACACAAGACAAGAAATATAAATTTGGAAATTATGGGGGAAGCCAGTTGTGAACTTGGTTCAAGGGACCAAGTTCCACTGAATCTTTGTTCCCATCTGCCTTTTATTTACTAAATACATAATTGCCTTTTAGGAATGTAAACATACATATCAATGGTAATGTTTGGTAGATAGTAAAGAGATCATCAGGTTTGGGGGATTGCCTTTAGCTATTGAGTTAGCAGCAGGTAATAACAATGCAGCTATTCAGCCTTCTGAATATCAATGCCCCATTCAGCTTGGACTTCTTGCATTTATATTAATTACTATTGATCTTGGCTTCTAGCAAAAAGAGGTAAAGTAACAACTGGCATCACAGAATATACAAAAGATTGTTTAAAAAAAAAAAGTACTATGAATGACTATATACCAACAAATTGGACATGAACATATTCTTAGAAAAATACAATCTTTCAAACTCAATCAGGAAGAATCAGAAAACCTGAATAGACTGATAATTACTGATGAAATTAAAGCAATAATAAAAAAGTTCCACCAAACAAAAGCCCTGGTCTGGATGGCTTCACAGGGGAGTTTTACCAAACATTCAAAGAAGAACTAACACTTATCCTCCTTGAACTATTCCAAAAAATTCAAGAGGAAGGGAAATTTCCAAGCTCTTTTTATGAGGTCAGCATTATGTTAATCCTAAAACCAGGTAAAGACACTACAAAGAAAGATAATTACAGTCAATATCTCCGATGAACATAGATGCTAATATTCTGAAGAAAATATTAGCAAATTGGATCAGAAGTACATTAAAAAGATCATACACTATATCAAGTGGGATTTGTTCCAGAGATGCAAGGCTGGTACAATATTGGAAAATCAATAAATGTGATATATAACATAAACAGACTGGGAGACAAAAATCACATTATCATATCAGTTGGTGCAAAAAAATCAATCGATAAAACCCAACAACTTTTTTGATAAAAATGTCCAGCAAAATGGGAATAGAGCGATCATGCCTCAACAAAATAAAGGCCATATATGACAAACCTACAGCCAACATCAGACTCACTGGGCAAAAACTAAAAACATTTTCCCTAAAAACAGGAACAAGACAATGATGACTGCTTTCCCTATTCTTATTCAACATAGTAATGGGAGTCCTAACCACAGTTATGAGACAAGAAGAAATAAAAGGCACCCAAGTTGGAAAAGAGAAAATAAAACTCTCATTATTTGCAGATGACATAATATTGTACATAGAAAGTCCAAAAAACCACCATAAAAAACTATTGGATTTAGTAAATGAATTTGGCAATAAAGTAGGATACAATATCAACACCCAGAAATCAATGGCATTTTTATTCATCAATAATGAACTTTCAGAAAGAGAAATTGAACAAACAATCCCATTTACCACTGCAACAAAAAAAATTAAGATATTTAGGAATAAACTTAACCAAGGAGGTAAAAGACCTGTGCTCAGAAAACTACAGGATGTTGAAAAAAGAGATAGAGGAAGATATAAACAAGTGAAAGAATATGTTTATGAATTGGTAGAATTAAAGTGTCTAGAGTACCCCAAACAATTTGATGCAATCCCTATTAAAATACCAACAGTATATTTCACAAATCTAGAACAAACACTCCAAAAATTTATACAGAATGAGAAAAAGACCCCAAAGAACTACAATAATCTTGAGAAAGAAGTTGGAGGGATCACAATACCAGATATCAAGTTATATTACAAAGCCACTGTACTCATACCAACCTGGTACTAGCACAAGAACAGGCATATATATCAATGGAATAGAACAGAGACCCCAGAAATTGACCCAAGCCATTATGCTCAATTAATATTTGACAAAGAAGGCAAGAGCATACAATGGAGTCAAGATAGTCTCTTCAGTAAATGGTGCTGGGAAAATTGGACAGGAATATGTAAAAAAAATGAAACTGGACCTCCAACTTACACCATACACAAGAATAAGCTCAAAATGGATAAAAGACTTAAGTGTAAGTCATGAAACCATAGAAACATTCGAAGAAGCCATAGGCAGCAAAATCTAAGGTATCTCTCATAGCAACATGTTTACAGATACATCTCCTAGGGCAGTGGTTTGAAAACTGTGGCTTGAGAGCCACATGTGGCTCACGAGCCATGGTTTGCTGCTCTGTTGACTAATGAGTTTGCCAACTACTGTCCTAGGGCAAAGGAAACCAAGGAGAAAATAAACAAATGGACCACATAAAAATAAAAAGCTTCTGCACAGCAAAAGAAACCATCAACAAAATGAAAAGGAAGCCTACTACATGGGAGAACCTATTTGTCAATGATACATCCAATAAGGGATTAATATCCAAAATATATAAAGAACTCATACAACTGAACAAAAGGAAGACAAACAAACCAATTAAAAAATGACATAGGACCTAAATAGACACTTCCCCAAAGTGAATATACAGGAGGCCAATAGACATAGAAAAATGCTCAAATTCACTAATCATCTGAGAGATGCAATTCCAAATGACAATGGGGTATCACCTCACTCCTGTCAGAATGGCTACCATCAACAAATGACAAGGTGTGAAGAAAAGGGAACTCTAGAACACTGCTAGTGGGAATACAGACTGGTGTAGCCATTATGGAAAACAGTATGGAATTTCCTCAAAAAATTAAATATGGAACTGCCATTTGACCCAGTGATCCCACTTCAAGGAATATATCCTAAGAAACCCAAAGAGCAATCAGAAAGAGTGTATGTACCTCTAAGTTCATAGCAGCACAATTTAAATAGCTAAGGTTTGGAAATAGTCATCATTTAGCAGATGACTGGATAAAAAAGCTGTGGCACATTTACACAAAGAAATATGATGCAGCTGTAAAAAAGAAAGAACTCTTACCATTTGCAATAGCATGGATGGAGCTGAAGAGCATTAGGCTAAGTGAAGTAAGCCAATCAGAGGAAGATAAGTATCACATGGTCTCACTCACATGTGGAATCTAATGAACAAAACAGATTCAGAGACATAGAAGCATGGAACAGATTGATAGATTTAAGAGGAAAGGCAGGGGTGGGTGGGTGGTGAGTAATTAACCAGGAATTTACATACATACTAGAGACTCAATGCACAAATTTGTGCATGGGTGGAGTCTGGCTGGTCTGCCCTGATGGGGACTTGAGGGGCCATGGGCTTATCAGGGGTGGGGTTGCTCTGGGGGGGAGGGTGCTGATATGGGCCCAGATCTGGTCAGCTGGCTATCACAGTGCACGTCATAGCACCGATTGTTCCGGTCATTGCAGTTGTTCCACCATTCCAGTTGTTGGGCTTTTATATATATAGACTAGAGGCCTGATGCACAAAATTTATACAAGTGGCTTGGCCTCCGCTGCCACAGTGGCTGCCTCTGCCTTGGCCCCCACCGTGATGACTTCACCCGGAAGATTGTCTGGAAGGATATCTGGAAGGAATTCTGGTCTAATTAGTATATTATGCTTTTATTATTATAGACTAGAGGCCCAAAGCACGAATCATGCACCTTGAAAGGAATTGTAGCTTGCAAGACTGCAGTGGGCAGAGGGATAGGTCTCGGCCTATCCTCTGTGCCCCTGCCTGGCCCCTATCTGCTGGCCGCCCCTCTCCTGCCACCACTGCTCCCACATGCTGACAGCATCGGGGTGGCCCTGGTTCCCACAGAGCCTTCTGCAGCTCTCCTGGAGTTAATTGTTTTTTTATTGGGTCTCAGCTTTTGGGGCCCCTCTGCTCCTCTCTGGGTCCTCAGTATTGGGCACAACATAGGAGCAGGAGCCTCCAATAGCATTGCTGAGGGCCAGAGGGAAGGGAGTATCCAAGTGTGTGTAGATAAATGCTTGTAGTCTTGAGATGAACATAGTCCACATCTTTCCTCTTTGGATCACCCAGAGGGTTCCTCCCAGCATCTTGTTCCTCTTCCACCTAATGGCTCTTTTCAAAGGCCATTCCTGCTGTAGGCTAAGTCCAGCAGGTCATAATAAATGCAAAAAGTCCTCAAAAGGCTGATGGGCTTTGATATTCAGCAGAGCTGAATATCAGCATTACCCTGCTGCTGGCCAAACAGCTGAGGGCAATTTCCCTAACCTGATAATCCTTTATTGTTTACCAAAACTTACTTTTATTTTATTTTATTTTTTCCTTTTTAAAAAATCTTTATTGTTCAGTTTATTAATTACACTGTTGCCTTTTTTTTCACCCTATAGTTCCCCTCCACCTGGTACCCATCCCACCCTCCGCCCTCACCCCCCTCCACTGTCCTCTCCCTCAGTTGCATGATTTTTGTTCAGTCTCTTGCTGCACTTCCCACACTCCCTTTCTCCCCAAGAGTTGTCAGTCCATTCCCTCTCTATGTCCGTGATTCTGTTATATTCACCAGTTTATCCTGTTCATCAGATTATTAATTCACTTGATTTTTAGATTCACTTGTTGATAGATGTGTATTTGTTGTTCCTAATTTACACTTACATCTTTTTCTTCTTCCTCTTCTTAAAGAATATCTTTCAGCATTTCATATAATATTGGTTTGGTGGTGATGAACTCCTTTAGCTTTTTCTTATCTGCAAAGCACTTTATCTGACCTTCAATTCTGCATGATAGCTTTGCTGCATAGAGTAATCTTGGTTGTAAATTCTTGCTATTCATCACTTTGAATATTTCTTGCCACTCCCGTCTGGCCTGCATCGTTTCTGTTGAGAAATCTGCTGACAATCGTACGGGTGCTCCCTTATAGGTAACCATCTGTTTTTCTCTTGCTGCTTTTAATATTCTCTCTTTGTCTTTTGCTCTTGGCATTTTAATTATGATGTGCCTTGGTGTGGTCCTCTTAGGGGTCCTATATATTGGGGTTTGATGCGCTTCTTGGACTCCTAAGTCAATTTCTTTCACCAGGTGTGGGAAGTTTTCTGTCACTATTTCTTCAAATAGGTTCTCATTGTCTTGCTCTCTCTCTTTTTCTGGCACCCCTATAATTTGGATGTTGGTATGCTTGAGGTTGTCCCAGAGGCCCCTTACACTATCTTCAATTTTTTTAATTCTTTTTGTTTCTTGCTTTTCCAGCTGAGTGGATTTTACCTCTTTGTATTTCAAATCTTTAACTTGGTCCTTGGGGTGCTCCAGAGCACTTTTAGGTCTTTGTATAATATTTTTATTTCAGTCAGTGTATGCTTAATTTCTGGTTGGTCCTTTTTCATATCCTTGAGAGTCTCCTTTATATCCTTGAGGGTCTCCTTCATTTCCTTGTAGGACTCATTCATTTCCACATTGGTCTTGATCATTACCTTGCAGGTCTCATTCATATCCTTGAGGGTCTCATTCATTTCTTTCTAGGACTCATTCATTTCCTTTGCAGTCTTGCTTATTTCCTTATAGGTCTCGACCTTTTGTAGGAGCCTCTTAAGAAGCCCTATAACCGTGGTTTTGAATTCCATGTTCAGTCATTTTTTTCCCTCCATTTCTTTCACATCTGATTTCTTTCCATGTCTCTGCATGGTGGCTGCTTCCCTGAGTTGGTCAACTACCTTTGTGTGGTAGACTTCCTACAAGGGACAGTGGGTCAGCCTCCCCAGTTACCTGAGGTGGATATGGGTTGTACAGTCTTGCTGAAGTTAAGCTCAGGTTAATCGTTTTTAGCACTTGGAGGGGTTGACCTCCAGGCCAATTGTCTGTGATGTTCAGCTGTGCTCAGGTTGGATGGGCGGAGTCTCCGGGCCAAGCAGACAGCCTTAGCTCCACCCTATGCGGCCCCAGGGACTCTGTGCTGGGGGCAATGGCCGCCAGCACCTCTGAGAGAGAGCCACTGCCAAGCTCCACAGGCTGCCGGGGAATTCAGACTCTCCCCAAATGAGTCTGCACACCCAACGTCTCACCCAGGGTCATAAAACAAAGCAGTCTGACAGTTTCCCAAATGAGATAGCAAGTTGCCAAGCGCTCTCTATGCGGTCACACAATTCATGCCAGGCTCCCTTCTCCACAAGCCCGGAGACCCCTGCAGCACCCGAGCTTCGGCGTGCCCTCCCACTGTCCAGTTTTCACCCCGTGTGATAGTGGGTTCCCTGGACTTAGCCCAGAGCTGGAGAATCAGTCCAGTGGGAGGTCTTTGTCTCCCCCGTTCGAGAAAACTGGCCAGTTTTCAGCCGCCCGCCCTATCCGCTGGCATGTGCGCTCCAAACCTCTCTCTGCACGAATCTACAACACTGTCCACCGCTGCTCCTCCGAGTCACAGTGTCTTATCTTCACTTTTATTTGTGGAATTTTCACTCGGCCAGCTTTCTGGTGATTCTGGAAGGTGTTTGTTCTTTTGTTAAGTTGTAGTTTTAAAATTGCTGAGTATGACGGCAAGATAGGTGTTTTACCTATGCCGCCATCTTCGTTCTCTCTCCCAAACCTTACTTTTAATATGTGTGTCTGCTTTGCTAAAAGGCAAAATGTGTGAATAAAAAACTCTGGACATTCGAGAAGCCACTTCACTAGAGGTGACCTCCGCCTGCCTTTCCCCCATGCTTTCCAAATTTATATTTCTTGTTTAGTATATTCATCTATGCCGCAGCCCCTTCTCCAGATTCCAGAACCCTTGCTGTGTAAAGACTGAGGCACTTTCTCTGCTAGGTGAGAGGTGAGAGCAGCAGCAGTGACCCTGGTGAGGAGAGAGTGGTCCTCAGCTTTCAGCGGTACAGGTGGCAGGGAGTTGCACACTATGGATACCCTTGGCCCATGGTGTGGCTCCAACTTCCACATCTCTATCGGTACCCCGTACTGACTTCACCTGACTTACACTTCTGTTTGGGAGCCTATTTCCTTATCTATAAAATGGGATAACACTGACTCCCAGGATGATGTGTAGATTAAGTGAGAAATAGTATAAAGTGCTTGACACATTCTGGATGCTCACAAAATGTAAGCTCTTATTATGTGTCCTCAGCCTGACCCCTGGGGAGGTGCCACAGATGGATGAATCCCTGTTCCAATGTCAGCAAGCTCACAAGTGTGACCAGTGTGTGGTGTGCCGTGGGCTGAAAGATGTTGAAGATATCGAGCAGAGAGTGCAGAGAGCGCAAGACCAGGAATCGGAAGAGACCAGTGGTTTGAGTCCGGGTTCTGACACATTATGGCCTTGTGACTTTGAACCTTAAGTTTTAAATCTGCAAACGGGGTTAGTAATGTCTTTTCATCAGAAACCTCAATTCATGGAACTTATCATCAATGAGGCAAATTCCTTAACTTCTTCAATTTTATTTTATTACTAGGGGCCTGGTGCACGAAATTCATGCACTAGGGGTTGGTGATCCCTCAGCCCAACCTGCCCCCTCACGCATACTGGGAGCCTTCAGGGAATGTCCTACTAACCACTCACCCCAGCCTGCCCAAGGCTTTAGGCCTTGGGCACCCAGGCATCACTCTGCAATGGGACTGATGGCTGGCTGAGTCCCAGCCACATATCCCCCCCAACCCCGCCTGGGCCTTTGCCCCAGCCAGCTCGATCCTGGATAGCACAGACCTCAGCCCCGCCCCCCCGGCCATGGCCTCCTTGGCCCCGCCCCTATGTGGCCCGGGCCACCTCAACCCTGCCTACCGCTCCTGATTGGCTGGTGGGTGTGGCTGGTGAGTATAGTGAAGGTATGGTCAATTACTCTTTTATTAGACAGGATAAATTTGCTTAATTAGACCTGCTTTCTGATTTAGCTAAACTTTTCCCAGCCCAATAAAGCACTTGTCTTTCAGGTAATTGTCAGCAACACAGCAGTAATATCAACATGAAGCAGATAATTATTGTAGATCACACAGGGAGAACAAAGGATAAGATATTTAACTGCAGCAGTGTTTGACTATATTCTGCGCAGTGAAAAAACCTGAAGTCATTTTCAAGGTCCACCATTTCTTACTTCCTTTCAGTTGGGTCAAGTTAAACTTTCTAAATCTCTGTTTTCTGGCTAATGAAAAGAAAATAGGAGTATACCGAGTCTCCTACCTACCCACTCCAGGACTTCTGTGAGGCTCAAATGAGAAAAAGCACATGAAAATGCTTCACAGACATTTGGTTAAACTGTAAAGTGTTTGCACCTGGCTATAAAGCAAGTTGTGTTCTTGAGCTGAAGAAACTCAAAGGAGGCTAGTTGCTAGGGAGAGGAAGCTGGGTGTTGCTACGTGTCATCATTACCTGGTGCCAATAGCCACCATTTCTGAGCTGGGCTGGGCTGTGGGCCTCATTTTGTGCCATGGGGTCTTGGCAGCATTGGCTGTGATTTGGTGAGGTGTCACTCTGGGGTGGTGGTGGGGCCTATGTCCCATTTGGGGGAAGCCAAGTGTTGGACCTGGTGCTGTTTATTTTTAAATAGCCAGTGCACATCATGACAACTCCTGTGTTGAGCATCTGTCCCTTGGTGGTCAGTGGGCATCATAGCTACCAGTTGGATGGATGAACACTTAGCCTTTCATATATATAGATAGTTTTCTTAGTTTCTCCTGATTCACCCTCTCCTTCCCAGCTCTTCACAAGGACTCACTATAGTGCATCTGATAGAAATTTTTCTATGGATCAACCTTAAAAATGTTTTTGCTTTTTAAATACTAGCATTGATTTATAATATATTCTTTATTGTTGAAATATATCTCATATATATCATTATATATGATAATTTATAATCTATCTATCTATCTATCTATCTATCTATCTATGTATATATATACCTTTCCCACCTCATTGACCCCTCCAGCCTGCCCCCACCCCTCATCCCAGGACTTCACCACCCATTTGTCTGTGTCCATGGGCCATGCATATATGTAGACAAGTTACTTGGTTGATTACCTCCTACCCACCCTCCCTTCCCTGCCTTCCCTCTGAGATTCCCCACTCTGTTAAGTGCTTCCATGTTTCTGGACCCGCTCCTTTCATCAGTTTATTTTGTTACTTAGATTCCACATATGAGTGAGATCATGTGATACGTGTCTTTCTCTACTGGCTTATTTCACTTAGCATAATGCTCTCCAGGGCCCTCATGCTGTCTCAAAGGGTAAGAGATTCTTTTTTACTGCTGCATAGTATTCCATGATATAAATGTACCACAGTTTTTTTTTAATCTACTCATCTACTGATGGGCACTTGGGCTGTTTCCACAGCTTAGCTATTGTAAATTGTGCTGCTATGAATATATGGGTGCATACATTCTCTCTGATTGGTGCTTCAGGTTTCTTAAGATATATTCCTAGAAGTGGGTTCAGTAGGTCAAATGGCAGTTACATATTTAATTTTTTGAGGAAACTCCATATTGTTTCCATAATAGTTGCATCAGTCTGCATTTCTACCAGCAGTGTACTGGGGTTCCCTTTTCACCACATCCTTGCCAGCACTTGTCATTTGTTGATTTGTTGATATGTGTCAGCCATTCTGACAAGTGTGAGGTGATATACCTCATTGTCATTTTAATTTGCATATCTCAATGATTAGTGGCTTTGAGCATTTTTTCATGTTTCTTGGCCATCTGTATGTCCTCTTTGGAGAAGTGTCTATTTAGGTCCTATGGCCATTTTTTAATTGGATTGTTTGTCTTTCTTTTGTTAAGTTGTATGAGTTCCTTATGTATTTTGGATATTAACCCTTTATCAGATGTATCATCGCCAAATACGTTCTCCCATACAATGGGCTCCCTTTGCATTTTGTTGATGGTTTCTTTTGCTGTGCAAGGGCTTTTTATTTTGATGTAGTTCCATTTTCTAATTTTCTCTGTAGTTTCCTTTGTCCTAGGAGATGTATTTGTAAACATGTTGCTATGAGAGATTCCTGATATTTTTCTGCCTGTGATTTCTCCTAAGATTTTTATGGTTTCCCAACCTAATTTAAGTATTTTTTCCATTTTGAGTTTATTCTTGTGTATGGTATAAATTGGTGGTCTAGTTTCATTGTTTTGCACGTACCTGTCCAATTTTCCTAATGCCATTTATTGAAGAGACTCTCTTTGCTCCATTGTATGCTCTTATTCCCTTTGTCAAATATTAATTGACTATAATAGTTTGGGTTGATTTCTGGGGTCTCTGTTCTGTTCCATTGATTTATATGCCTGTTCTTGTGCCAGTACTAGACTGTTTTGGTTATGGTAGCTTTGTGGTATAACTTGAAATCTGATATTGTGATTCCTAAAACTTTGTTCTCCTTTCTCAAGATTGCTGAAGTTATTTAGGATCTTTTTTGATTATATATAAATTTTTGGAGGATTTGTTCTAGTTCTGTGAAATATGACATTGGTATTTTAGTAGGTATTGACTTGAATATGTAGATTGCCTTGGGTAGTGTGGACATTTTAATGATGTTGGTTCTACCAGTCCACGAACATGGTATATTCTTTCACTTGTTTATATCTTCTTCTATTTTATTTTCTTAACATCCAGTAGTTTTCTGAGTACAGATCTTTTGCCTCCTTAATTAAATTTATTCTTAAGTATCTTAATTTTTTGTTGCAATGGTAAAGGAGGTTGTTTGTTTAGTTTCTTTTTCTGAGAATTCATTATTGGCATATAAAAAAGCCATCAATTTTTGGGTGTTGATTTTGTCAAATCAACTGATTTTGCCAAATTCACTGATAAAATCTAGTAGTTTTTTTGGTGGAGTCTTTAGCGTTTTCTATGTTCAATATCATGTCATCTGTAAATAATGAGAGTTTTACTTCCCTTTTGAATGAACCTTTGCAAATCTTCAAAGTTGTTTTCTGAAATAGGGGTTTTCATTTGGCATAGACACTTCTGGGGTCTCATTCTTGTAATTTCCCCTTAACATTAAGATTGAGTAGAAATGCTCTTGTTCAGTTGTCCTCAGTCCTGCCTGCACATTGCAATCACCTGGGGAATTCCAAAACATACCTGGTTTTTATGTTGAGTTGTTTGAGTTCTTTGGATATTGACCCCTTATTGAATAAATTATTTGCATATATCTTCTCTCATTCAGTAGGTTGTCTTTCGTTGATGGTTATCTTTTCTGTGCAAAAGCTTTTTATTTTGATGTAGCCCCAGTTAGTTATGTTTGCTTTTGTTGCCATTATCATGGGAAACATATCCAGAAAGATATTGCAAAGGCCAATGTCACAGTTTATTACCTGTGTTTTTTTCTAGAATAAAGAAGGTATGGTATATATGTAGAATGGGATATTACCCAGCAATGAAAAGAATAAAATCTTACCATTTGTTGAAACATGAGTGCACCTAGAGCAGTGATGGGAAAGCTTTTGTGCTTAGTGTGTCAAAATTCACCAAAAAACTGAGCATAACTCAGGCATGTGTCACTTCGAGAAAAAAAAAACCATAATTTCACAATATTTATAGTTTAAATAACAAAAAATGTATAATTGTAATATATAACTGCATTTAATAAACCAAAAACTAATTATTTAACTTACCTGCTTAATGACTTCTTTGTTCATCTGTCAGTCAGTTTCTTTTGTTGGTCTTGATATTATTTAACTTGTGTGGGGTACCATGAACTAAGATAAGTGAGGGGGAGGGGGAATTCTTTAACTAACATGCCTATTAGTGACTTTTTTGTTGCTGAATTTCATTGGCTAAACCTTCAATTGAAGGTTGGTATTTTGTACACTTCAAGCCCAAGCCAGCGCTACTAATTCCATCTGTCAATCTGTTTCTTTTGTTGGTTTTGATATTATTTAACGCTGAGAATCAGGTCTCACAAAAGTATGTAGAGGGAGAAATTGTGAGTAAAGCCATTGCTATATTTTTCAGGGTGCTAAAAGTGTCTTGTAATTGGTTCCAGGCACTCCAAATTTCCTCTTTGTAGTGGCACTCCTCTTGATTTTCCAAGCGGCACCTTTCCAGATTCTCAAGCTTTGACTTCAAGTCCACAAACACCTGAGCCCAGATGCTGTCTTGAAATTCTGCAAGTTGCATTTCCAAATCATCATTTTTCATCCATTGGAAACCATTTAATTCCAAACTACTGTAGACTACTACATCAGGATACTTAATTATTTTTATGGTCTGTTCTAGGCTTCTAAATTGATTAAATTTATCACTCAACTGGTCAAGTAACGAGTCTAAAACATGCTAATACTTTATATGCAAGCGTTCTATTTCATTTTGTACAACTGCACTGGCCTTCTCAAAATACTTTGTCACTGGAGGAAAATACTTATAAGTTTTAGTTTCTATATCTCGCTTGAAAATTTTAAGTTTACTTTCAAAAGCTTTTATGTATCCAAACATAACGTCAATACTTTTGCCAAAACCTTGTAACTTTAAGTTCAGTTCATTAATATGAACAGAGAGATCTGTAAAAAATATCAGGGTGTTGACCCACTTATTATCATTGAGCTGAGAAAAGTTCCCCAGACCCTTATCCTCAAGAAATACCTTAATTTCTTCAAAGCACTCCATAAAGTGCTCAACAACTTTGCCTCAGCTCAACCATTTTACATTATTGTACATCAGCAGTCCATTGTAGGTGGAATCAACCTCCAGTAAAAGTGTGGAAAATTCTCGCTTGTGAAGGGGGAGAGCAGCTATTAAATTAACTATTTTTGTAACAACTGACATTAAGTCGTTTAAATCAGTGAATCCTGCCTTGGCACATAAAACCTCCTGATGGATAATACAATGAAAAGGCACAATTGGATGTCCAATAGCTTCTGTAAACAATTTGACAAATCTGATGTTTTCCCCCACCATGTTTGTTGCCCCATCAGTCATCACTGACACAACTTTAGAGGTATCAATGCTTAGGTCACAGAATGTTTGTATAAAAACCTTACATATTTCGCTTCCTGATGTACTTGTTGGCACTGATACTAACTTTATCAACTCTTCTCTCATTGTGAGACCATCAGAATATCAACCAATAATGGCCAACTGAGCATGTGATGTGACATCAGTAGTTTCATCAAGAGATATTGACAAATATTCACAATTACTTATGTCTCTCTTTAATTGATGTACGTTTGTGTTCAATCTCATTATTTGGTCTTTTATGATATTTCTACTGAGTGGTAACTCGGATATTCTCTTAATAAATGCATCTTTATTCTGCATATTGTGAAATAGAACTGGTGCACATCTTAGGAGAGTTTCTTGAATAAATTCTCCCTCACTGAGTGCTTTTCCATGCTGAGCTATGGAGTGAGCAATGCTCAAATTTGCAGATGTTAAATTTGTAGAGCCTTTTATAAATTTAAGGATGGAATTATATTAGTTTCTAAAAGGTGTAGCTGCCTGGAAATGTATTCCTTTCTTTCATCCTCACTTTCTTTCAAGAGCTGGGAATGATTAGTTTCAAAATGTCTATTTATATTCTGCATTCTGCTGACTACCGTTTTAGTACATACAATGCAAAATGATCTGCCATTTTTTCCCCCATACATCTTGGTCCATGTCTCTTGAAAGGGACAGCTACTGCTACCACCGCTTCCTTTACTTAATCTTGGATTTTCTATTTTTTGGGTTCTTCATCAGGGGGGCAGTGACAGAAGATAGAATTATAGATAGCCTGTTAGCCTTGCAGGCAATTAGGGGTTAACTAGCCTAACTGACCACAAGATGACACATGTAACTGTCTTTTAGGAAAGGGCAGGGTTAATGAGCAGCAACAGGGATTAATAAGGATGCACGACAGTAATAGTGGTGAAATGGAGTCTGTGCTATGCTGCAAAATGGCATTCCTTATATAAATTAAGATGGCTGATGCTATTTCTAATGGTGGAGAAACGGCACTTATAGCACAGACCCTTGCCTCTCCCAGCCTTCCCCTCACTTATCTTAGTAATGATGGTCAATTAGAAATCCACAACACCCCAGAACAGTAGGTTGGATGATGGTTGCTGTGGTTATGTGGTTGCTGGTAATGGCAATCACAGGGCCCCCAGAGATGTGTCCCCCACGGCATTTTGCTGCTTTCTGCTCTGCCGGTCAGAAGTGAGGTCAAACATCCCCTAATGGCCTAACCAGAAGTCCCAGAACTAGATGCTCTATGCTGGAGTTCTGTTGTTTTGGCCTACAGACTTCCAGCACAGATTGTCTATACTATACTACAGCAAATATTTCATCCTTGGCTACTGCACCTGGCCGTGCAGTAGCCGAAGATGAAACATCTCATACTTCTCTGTATGCAACCACGTGTGGCTGCATGTCATCGAAAATGGCTACATGTGTCAGTGCTGACACGTGTGTCATAGGTTCACCATCACAGACCTAGAGTATATTTTGCTAAGTAAAATAAGCCGGTCAAAAAAGGACAAATGCGATATGATTTCACTGATACGTGGAATCTAATGAGCAAAACAAATGAGGCCCTGGCTGGGTATCTGTTGAGTAGAGTATTGTCCTGATACACCAATGCTGTGGGTTTTATCCCTGGTCAGGACACATACAAAAATCAACCTACGAATGCCAAAAAGGGAACAACAAATTGATGTCCTCTTCCCTAAAAAGTCAATACATGAAAATTTAAAAAAACAACAAAAAATGAATAAACAAAACACACTCATAGATATAGAAAACAAGCAGATGGTTACCAGATGGGAGAGAGTGGGGAGATGAGTGAAATAGGTTAAAGGGAATAAGCTTCCAGTTACAGAGTAAATATTATGGATATGTACTGTGCAGCAGAACAACTTTGTCTGATAACAGATGATTACTAGACTTATTATGGTGACTGGAGGCCCAATGCACGAAATTCGTGCAAAAGTAAGCCTTCCTTCCCTCGGCTGCCAGCACTGGCTTCCCTCTGACACCTGGGATCCGGGCTTCCCTCTCAGCCCCCACAGCATCTGAAGGGTTGTCTGGAAGGATGTCTGGAAGGATGTTGGTCTAATTAGCATATTACACTTTTATTATTATAGATTATTATAGATGTCAAATCACTATGTTGCACACCTGAAACTAATATAATATTATATGTTAACTATACTTGAATAAAAAAACCATACCTTGGCCCTGTTCCACACTCCGTCAGAATTTCTGTGTTGGCCCATTGCTTGCAAATAAAACAAAGCTATAGGGAGCCACATACAACAATGCATGAATAGAATTTAATAGGGAAACATTTTAACTCCCTTAAGACCAAGAAAATAAAAGTTTGCCTGAAGCACCTGCCTGTGTATCATCTTAATCTTACCTTTCTCCCTCCCTTCAAAGTAGCCACTATCCTCATTTATCACAATAACTTCTCTTCTGTGCTCTGCAGTTTAGTTATTATCCAGGGATGCTTCACTACAGCTGTCTTACCTACTTTATAGAAATATGATCAATCTTTTATTATTTATTTATTTATTTGTTAATCCTCACTTGAAGATATTTTCTATTGACTTTTAGAGAGTGAAAAGGAGGGGGAGAGACAGAGAGAAAAACATCAATGTGAGAGAGACACACTGATTGGTTGCTTCTAGAATGAACCTGCAACTGAGATACATGACATTGATTAGAACCAAACCTCAGACCTTCAGTCTATGGGCTGACGCTCTATCCACTGAGCCAACCCAGCTAAGGCTATGACCTACCTTTTAAATGATTGCTAGTATCAGAACTCCACTACATCTCTTTTTTAATCTTATAATTCACACATTGAAGACCCAGGTCACTGGACCTGTAGAGTTTCCTACGGTCTAATGTTTTGCTGACTGTATTTTGATAGTGTTCATCAACATGTTCCTTTAGCCTCTGTTTCCTGTAAATTGGTAGTAAGATCCGGAGGCACATCTATATATAGCATGCATGTGGGGAATTTGGCTACTCTACTCCATGATACTGCTGCCTTGGCATCCACTCTGTGTGAACAAGTGGCCCGCAGGTGCCTTGAACTCAAACTAGCCCTCCCATGAGCACATGCCCTAGATAACATCTCCAGAGTTGTGATCAATGGAAATTCTTGATCTGACATCCCCAGCAGCCTTGTGAGCAGCAGTGTCCCCACTTTTCAAGGCCTTCCCCTTGTATACTCCGTGGATGAGACTCCAGTGGAACTTACCCAAAGCCACTTTTTTTGGTTTGAATTGACCCACTCAGTCTAAAAAACTGGGAACCCCAAAGCACTCCAGCCACAGACATCAATAAAGCCTTGTGCCTCATGTGCCCTGCCTGCATCCTGCCTTGAGCTCTTTACGGAGCCAGCCATTGAGCTGTGCCATGTATTTCTTCCAGAACCTGTGTGGAAAAACCCTCTCCAGTTCAATTCCCCTCATGGTCTCTTGTTGAACTTCAGCTCACTATCCCGCACTGGCTTTATTTAATAAACTAGAGGCCTGGTGCAAAAAATTAGTGCATGGGGGGGGGGGGAGTGTGTCCTTCAGCCCAGGCTGCACCCTCTCCAATCTGGGACCCCTCCAGGGATGTCTGACTTCCCTCTCACAATCCAGGACTACTGGATCCCAACTGCTCATCTGCCTGCCTTCCTGATTGCCCTTAACTGCTTCCGCCTGCCAGCCGGATCACCCCCTAACCACTCCCCTGACAGCCTGATTGATGCCTAACTGCTCCGCTACCAGCCTGTTTGCCCCTAACTGCCCTCCCCTGCAAGGCTGGGTCCCCCCCAACTGCTCTTCCCCGCAGGCTTGGTCACTCCCAGCTGCCCTTCCCTGCAGGCCTGGTCACCCCCAACTTCTCTCCTCTGCTGGGCTGATCACCCCAAACTTCCCTCTCCTGCAGGCTTGATTGCCCCCAACTGCCCTTCCTTGCAGGCCTGGTCCCTCCCAACTGTCCTCTCCTGCTGGCCTGATTGCCCACAACTGCCCCCCACCAGCAGGCCTGGTCCCCCCCAACCTCCCTCCTCTGCTGGGTATCTTGTGGTGGCCATATTGTGTCCACATGGGGGCAGGATCTTTGACCACATGGGAGAAGCCATCTTGTGTGTTGCAGTGATGGTCAATCTGCATATTACTCTTTTATTAGATAGGATAGAGGCCTGGTGCCTGGCTGGGGCCAGCTGGGCTTGTCCTAAAGAGTGTCCCAGATCAGGGTAGGGGTTCCCTTGGGGTATGGAATGGCCTGGGCGAGGGGCCTGAGGTGGTTTTCAGGCTGGCCATGCCCCTTGGCAACCCAAGTGAAGACCCTGGTATCTGCGATTTATTTATCTTCTGCAAATGAAACTTTGTAGCTTTAAGCAGAACCAAGCCTCCTATTTGCTCTGTTGGAATTTTCTATTGGAATTTATATGTCCTCTATAATTGAAACTTTGTAGCCTTAAATGAAGGCCAAGACAGGCCAGGGCTACAGAAGCTTGGCTTACTCCATCACCAGGGGTAACCCTAGCCTCTGCTCTCTCTAGCTCTGTGGCTGCCGCCATTGGTTTTGGAATTTATTTATCTTCTATAATTGAAACTTTGTAGCCTTGAGTGGAGGCCTGGGCCTGCCAGGGTATGTGGAAAGCTTCGCTTGCTTCATCGCTGGGGAAACTCAAGCCTCCCTCCTGCTCTCAGTGGCCACAGCCATCTTGGTTGGGGTTAATTTGCATACTTGTTCCTGATTGGCTGATGGGCATGGCTGGTGGGAGTGGCTTGTGGGTGTAGTAGAGTGATGGTTAATTTGCATATTACTCTTTTATTAGATAGGATGTCAATGTAACAAAGTCACAGCAATATATCATTCCACAGTTTACCTACTCATCTCATAAGACATTTGGGCTGTTTTGCACATTTAGGCTGCTATGCCTAGTGGTGCTGTGAGCATGCATTCATGTGTACTTGTGTAGTACCAGCTTTCAGTTATTTTGGTCACATATTTAGGAGTGGGATTGTGAGATTATATAAGTCTATATTTTACTTTATTTTGAAATATATATATATATATATATATATATACACATATATATATTTAAAATTTCATTATTGTTCAGTTTATTATTTATTTCTCCCAATAGCTCCCCTCCATCCGGTACCCATCCCACCCTCTGCCCTCACCTCCCCACCACTGTCATCTCCCATAGTTGCATGATTTTTGTCCAGTCTCTTGCTGCATTTCCCACACCCCTTTTCTCCCCAAGAATTGTCAGTTCATTCCCTCTCTATGTCCATGATTCTGTTATATTCACCAGTTTATCCTGTTCATCAGATTATTAATTCACTTGATTTTTAGGTTTATTTGTTGATAGATATGTATTTGTTGTTCATAATTTATATTTTACCTTTTTATTCTTCCTCTTCTTATAGAATATCTTTCAGCAATTCATATAATATTGGTTTGGCGGTGATGAACTCCTTTAGTTTTTCTTATCTGACCTTCAATTCTGAAAGATAGCTTTGCTGGATAGAGTAATCTTGGTTGTAGATTCTTGCTACTCATTACTTTGAATATTTCTTGCCACTCCCGTCTGGCCTGCATCATTTCTGTTGAGAAATCGTATGGGTGCTCCCTTATAGGTAACTAACTGTTTTTCTCTTGCTACTTTTAATATTCTCCCTTTATCTTTTGCTCTTGGCATTTTTTCCCCCCCACGGGGCACACGGTTCACTTTATTTCGCTTTTTCCACCTCCATGCGATCCCGACGGGCAGGGAGTTCCCAGGGCTCCGGGCGGGACCCCAAAGGTGATGCTGTGCAGCCGGCTGTTCCCCAACCGAGGGGCTGCCCGCCTGGGGGAGACTCAGCGGCGACGCCCCCTGGTGGTCGCGGCGGGCAGAGCCCTCGGGGACCCCCGTCCCCCCCCCCCAAGGCAGCCCCGATCCCCGCCGCCGGCCTCCTGGATGCTCCCCGCAGACGGGGTGCTCTTGGCATTTTAATTATGATGTGTCTTGGTGTGGTGCTCTTTAGATTCCTATATTTTGGGAGTTCTGTGCACTTCTTGGGCTTTTAAGTCAATTTCTTTCACCAGGTGGGGGAAGTTTTCAGTCACTATTTCTTCAAGTAGGTTTTCATTATCTTGCTCTCTCTCTTTTTCTGGTACTCCTATAATTTGGATGTTGGTATGCTTGATGTTGTCCCAGAGGCCCCTTACACTGTCTTCAATTATCTGGATTCTTTTTGCTTCTTGCTTTTCCAGCCAAGTGGATTTTGCTTCTTTGTATTTCAAATCTTTGACTTGGTTCTTGTGGTTCATTGGACTGCTTTTATGTCTTTGTGTAATATTTTTTATTTCAGTCAGTGTATGCTCAATTTCTAGTTGGTTCTTTTTCATATCCTCGTAGGTCTCGTTCATTTCCTCATAGGTCTTATTCATTTCCTTGTAGTTCTCATTAAGTTCATCGGTCTTTTCTAGGAGCCTCTTGAAAAACCTTATTACTGTGGTTTTGAACTCTATGTCTAGTCGTCTTTTTTCGTCCATTTCTTTCACACCTGATTTCTTTCCGTTTCTCTGCATTGTGGCTGCTTTCCTCAGTTGGTCGATTAGCTTTGTATGGTAGATGTCCTCTAAGGGACAGTGGCTAAGCCTCCCCAGTTACCTGAGGTGGATACTCTTACTGCAATCCTTTATGGGTTGTACAGTATTGTTGAAGTTAAACCCAGATTATTATTGTTAGACTAGGAGGGTTTGACCTGCAAGCCAATTGACTGTGAGGGTAAGCTGTGTTCAGGTTGGATGGTGTAGTCTCCGAGCTGAGCAGTCAGCATCAGCCCAACCCTATGCGGTGCGCAGGTCTCTGTGCTGGGTTGTAATGGCTGCACACACCTCCGAGAGAAAGCAGCCGCCGGTCTCCACCTGCTGCCAGACAACTCTGCCTCTCCCCAAATGAGTCTGCACAGCCAAAGTCTCGCCCAGGGTTGTAAAACAAAGCAGTCCGGTGGTCTCCCAAATAGGGAGCAAGTCATGAGTCCTCTGTGTGGTTGCGCACTTCTGTTCCCAAGTTTATGTGCAAACTGCAGTTCCAAGTTTACACACACTTTCCACAAGCTCGCCCTCTGCCGCTCTTGGGTTTCTGCATGCCTTCCCCAGTCCTCGCCTGGAACTGGGAAATCCTTAGAAGACATCTACCACATAAAGCAGCAACCATGCAGAGATATGGAAAAAAATCAGGTGTGACAGAAATGGAGGAATAAAGATGACTAGACATGGAATTCAAAACCACGGTTATAAGTCTTTTCAAGAGGCTCCTAGAAAAGGCCGATGAACTTAATGAGAACTACGAGGAAATAAACCAGATCAATGAGGAAATAAACAAGACCAACCAGGAAATGAATGAGACCTACAAGGAAATGAATGAGACTTACAAGGAAGTGAATGAGACCCTCAAGGAAATGAGCAAGACCTCTGAGGATATGAAGGAGACCCTCACAGATATGAAAAAGGACCAACTAGAAATCAAGTATACACAGACTGAAATAAAAAATATTACACAAAGTCCTAAAAGCAGTCCAGAGGGCCACAAGAACCAAGTCAAAGATTTGAAATACAAAGAAGCAAAATCCACTTGGCTGGAAAAGCAAGAAACAAAAAGAATCCAGATAATTGAAAATAGTGTAAGGGGCCTCTGGGACAACCTCAAGCATGCCAACATCCGAATTATGGGGGTGCCAGAAAAAGAGAGAGAGCAAGGTAATGAAAACCTACTTGAAGAAATAGTGACTGAAAACTTCCCCTCCCCCCGGTGAAAGAAACTGACTTAAAAGCCCAAGAAGTGCACAGAACCCCAAAATATAGGAATCTAAAGAGGACCACACGAAGACACATCATAATTAAAATGTCAAGAGCAAAAGATAAAGAGAGAATATTAAAAGCAGCAAGAGAAAAACAGTTGGTTACCTACAGGGGAGCACCCATACGATTGTCAGCGGATTTCTCAACAGGAACGATGCAGGCCAGACAGAAGTGGCAAGAAATATTCAAGGTAATGAATAGCAAGAATCTACAACCAAGATTACTCTATCCAGCAAAGCTATCATTCAGAATTGAAGATCAGATAAAGTGCTTCGCAGATAAGAAAAAGCTAAAGGAGTTCATCACCACCAAACCAATATTACATGAAATGCTGAAAGATATTCTTTAAGAAGAGGAAGAAGAAAAAGATAAAAGTGTAAATTATGAACAACAAATACACATCTATCAACAAATGCATATAAAAATCAAGTGAATTAATAATCTGATGAACAGGATAAACTGGTGAATATAACAGAATCATGGACATAGAGAAGGAATGGACTGACAATTCTTGGGGAGAAAAGGGGTGTGGGATGTACAGCAAGAGACTGGACAAAAATCTTGCAACAATGGGAGAGGACACTGGGGAGGGGGAGTTGAGGGTGGAGGGTGGGATGGGTACAGGGTGGAGGGGAGCTATAGGGGGATAAATAAAGGGGGAACAGTGTAATTAATAAACTGAACAATAAAGATTAAAAAATAATATAAAGTTTTGTTGATTGCATTGTTCTTTCATCCTCGGACTTATGTTTTTTTAAATCAGCACATGAATTGAAACCTTGTTGCTCATGTATCATTTTTGGTGAAGGTGCCAGGAAGGAGGGGAGCAGGTGAGGGAGACCCACAGAAATGCTGCTCTGAGACCAGAAAACCAATCCTGAGACACCTAAGGCCACCACAGAGGGCAGCCCTCTGCTAGCCCCAGGCATCAGGGAAGGAAGTGGGTGGAGCAGGCCTGAGTCTGGGAATGAGTCAGACACAGAAGGAGGGCTGTTTGACTCCCTTCTCTCAACCACCTCTGTGAATGGCTTCACCATCCCCTCAGTCCCCATACCAGAACTTTCCTCCACTCTTCACATCCTCTCTGAGGTTCTACTCCTCACTGTCCATACTCACTCTGCCTCTGCCACCCAGCTGGTTCCCTTGTGCACGGGTCTCTCCTTTCATCCATTCTCTACTCACCCCTGGAGATGTGTGTTGACTTCACCAAGTCTGTGCCCCTCTTCCAATATGACTTTGCCTCTCACCTTGTCAAGAGGTAGAATTTATTTCCTCTCTCTGAACATGACTCACTTATAATGAATGAAGTGTGCTGTGGTATGCTCAAAGTCTAAGACTTGGCATCCTCCTGCCATGTAAACAAACTTGGGCTAGAGGACTAACTACTAAGAGATCCCAGGGATGGAAGGTTCCAGCCTCAGCCCAGACATGTGAGCGAGACTCTTTAGACTCTCCAACTCCAGGGAATATACCAGAAGGATGCGGCCATGTGAGAGAGCCCAGGAGAGTCCAGCAGGAGAAGCACCCATAGAATTGAAGTAATGGTCATTGTGTGCCAATACATGAAAAAGCTTGGATGAAACAAAAATTCCTAGAAAGTATGAAAACTAAAAATGACTCAAGAGGACATAGAAAATCTGAAGATTCCTATAACAAGAGATTGAATTAGTAATAACATTTTTTATTAAAAAACTGCCAATGAAGGAAAACCAGCCCTAGCTGGTTTGGCTCAGTGGCTAGAGTATTGTCCTGCAGACAGAAGGATCCTGGGTTTGATTCAGGTCAAGGGCACATGTCCAAGTTGTGGGGTGCTTAGGAAGCAGCCAATTAATAAACCTCTCATTATTGATGTTTCTATTTCGCGCCTTCTCCCTTCCGCTTTGAAATCAATAAAAATGTATTAAAAAAATAAAAAAAATCAAGCCCAGATGACTTCACTGGCAAATTTTACCTAACATTTAAAGATTAATTCTTACCGATTTTTCACAATTTCTTTCAAATAATAGAAGAGGTTAGAACACTTCCTAACTCATTCTGAGATCGCTATTACCCCGATACTGAAACCAGACAAATACATCACAAGAAAGGAAAGCTAGCATCTTTTATGAATATAAATAAAATTATACACACACACACACACACACACACACACACACACACACACACACACACATATAACAAATTCAGGGGGAAGTCTGGGCCTTTCCTGAAACAAGCACGGATCACCACACCAACTTCATTCCTCAGACTGGCTCATTCTCAAAATTCAATCATTCTTTAATTTGATTTCTATTCAGGAGCAATTTGTGAATTTATGTGCCTAAGACTAACCACTGGCACACCCAGTGCAATAGTAGTTCCTACATCTTCTAGCCTTCACTGCCTTCTGGTAACAAAAATAATGCTCACTGCTGATTCTAAGAGGGGTTCAATCTAAGATGGGCCTTCAAACATGACTCACTAGAATTTGTGAAAAAAAAATCACAATTGAATAGCAATACTAAGGAAATAGAGACTCCATGCAGACACTGGAGAGAAACTGCCCCAGGGAAAAGGAAGTTAAAAAAACAATTAAAAATTTTAAATTACATTTGACATACATTATATTAGTTTCAGGTGTACAACATAGTGATTAGACATTTATATAATTTCTGAAGTGGTCACTGTGATAAGTCCAGTAGTCACTTGGCACCACACATACTACTGTATTGTTGACTATATTTCCTATGCTGTTCTTTACATCCCTGTGACTATTTTAATAACTGGAAATTTGTATATCTTAATCCCTTTCACCTTTTCCATCCATTCTCCCAACTCTCATCCCATCTGGTGACCATATCAATTTGTTCTCTGCATCTATGAATTTGTTTGTGTTTTGTTTGTTCATTTATTTTGTTTTTTAGAGTTCACATCTGAGTGAAATCCTGTGGTATTTGTCTTTGTCTGATTTATTTCACTAAGCATAATACTCTCTAGGTTCATCTCAATGGTCACAACTAGCAAGATTGCATTCTTTTTTATGCTCATCTAAGAGTCCCTTGTATATATGTACCACCTCTTCTTTATTCATTTATCTATGGACAGATATTTAGGTTGTTTCTATATCTTGACTATTATAAATAAGGCTGTAATGATTATAGGGGTGCATATATCTTTTTGAATTGGTGCTTTGGATTTCTTTGAATAAATACCCAGAAGTGGAATTGCTGGGTCATATGGTAGTTCTATTTTTAATTTTTTGAAGTGTCTCCATACTGTTTTCCATAGTGGTTGTACTAATTTACAATTCCACCAACAGTGAATGAAGATTTCCTTTTCTCCACATCATCTCTCGTGATGTTCATTTGCATTTCACTGATGAGTAGTAATGTTGAGCATCGTTTCACATGTATGTTGGCCATCTATATGCGCTCTTTAAAGAAATGTCCATTTAGGTCCTCTGCCCATTTTTAAATTAGATTGACTGTGTGTGTGTGTGTGTGTGTGTGTGTGTGTGTGTGTGTGTGTGTATGTGTGTGTGTGTGTTTTTGGTGTTAAGTTGTATGAGTACTTATAATTTTTGAATATTAAACCCTTATCAGATGTATCATTGGTGAATATCTTCACCCATTCAGTAGGCTGTCTTTTTGTTTTCTTGTTTTTTTCTCTTTGCTGTGTGAAAATTTTTAGTTTCCCATTTGTTTTTGTTTCCTTTACCCAAGGAGACATAACCAAGAATATATTGTTAAAAGTGACGTTGCAAAGTTTATTGCCTATGTTTTCTTCTAGAAGTTTTATGGTTTCAGGTCTTACATAGAAGTCTTTAATCCATTCTGAATTGATTTTTATATATGATGTAAGAAGATTTCATTTTTTTTGCATGTATGTGTCCAGTTTTCAAAACACCATTTATTGAAGAAAGTATAGTTTCTTCATTGTATATTTTTGCCTCCTTTGTCCTAGATTAATTGACCATATAGACAAAAGTTTATTTTTGGGCTCTCTATTCTGCTTCATTGATCCATGTGTCTTTTTTTATACCAGTACCATGCTGCTTTGATCACTATAGACTTGTAGTATAGTTTGATATTAGATAGCATGATTCTTTCAACTTTCTTATTCTTTCTCAAGACTGCTTTTGCTAGTTGGGGTCTTTTGTAGTTCCATATAAATTTTAGTATTATTTGTTCTTGTTCTGTGAAAAATGCCATTGCTATTTTGATAGGAATTGTGTTGACTCTATAAATTGCTTCTGGTAATATGCACATTTTAATAATGTTAATTATTTCTATCCATGAGCATAGTATAGCCTTTCATTTTATCTTCTTCAATTTCTTTCTTCAATGTTCTGGAGTTTTCCAAGTACAGGTATTTTTCCTCTGTGGTTAAATTTATTACTTAGTATTCTATTTTTTTGATGTAGTTATAAACAGAATTGTTCTTTTTTAAATTTCATAAATCTTTATTGTTCAAATTATTACAATTGTTCCTCTTTTTTCTCCCATAACTCCCCTCCACCTGGTTCCCACCCCACATTCTGCCATTACCCCACCCTTGCTGTCCTCATCCATAGGTGTACGATTTTTGTCCAGTCTCTTCCTGCACTCTCCACACCCCTTTTCCCTTGAGAATTGTCAGTCCACTCCCTTTCTATGCCCCTGATTCTATTATATTCACCAGTTTATTTTGTTCATCAGAGTTTTTATTCACTTAACTTTTAGATTCACCTGTTAATAGATATGTATTTGTTGTTCATAATTTTTATCTGTACCTTTTTCTTCTTTTTTCTCTTCTTAAAGAATACCTTGCAGTATTTCATATAATACTCGTTTGGTGGTGATGAACTTCTAGCTTTTTCTTATCTGTGAAGCTGTTTATCTGCCCTTCAATTCTAAATGATAGCTTTGCTGGGTGGAGGTTCTTTTTTTTAAAAAATATATTTTATTGATTTTTTACAGAGCGGAAGGGAGAGGGATAGAAAGTCAGAAACATCGATGAGAGAGAGACATAGATCAGCCGCCTCTTGCACGCCCCCTACTGGGGATGTGCCCGCAGCCAAGGTACATGCCCTTGCCGGAATCGAACCTGGGACCCTTCAGTCCGCAGTCCAACGCTCCATCCACTGAGCCAAACCGGTCTCGGCTGGGTGGAGGTTCTTGCTATTCATCACTTTGAATATTTCTTGCCACTTCCATCTGGCCTGCATAGTTTCTGTTGAGAAATCAGCTGACAGTCCTATGGGTGCTCCCTTGTAGGTAACTGTTTTTCTCTTGCTGCTTTTCATATTCTCTCTTTGTCTTTTGCTCTTGGCATTTTAATTATGATGTGTCTTGGTATGGTCCTCTTTGGATTCTTTTTTGGGGGTTTCTGTGCACTTCCTGGACTTGTAAGTCTATTTCTTTCACCAGTGGGGAAAATTTTCTGTCATTATTTCTTCTAATAGGTTTTCAGTATTTTGCTCTCTCTCATCTTCTGGAACCCCCATAATTCTGATGTTGGTACACTTGAAGTTATCCCAGAGTGTCCTTACAGTATCTTTATTTTTTTGAATTTTGTTTTCTTTTTTTCTTTTCCAGTTAGGTGTTTTTTGCTTCTTCATATTTCAAATCTTTGACTTGATTCTTGCGGTCCTCTAGTCTGCTGTTAGATCTCTGTATAATATATTTTTTTTAATTTCAGTCAGTGTATGTTTAATTTCTAGTTGGTCCTTTTTCATATTCTTGCAGTCTCACTAAATTTATCGGCCTTTTCTAGAAAATTTTTGAAAAGCCTTATAACTGTGGTTTTGAACTCAATATCCAGTCATTTGCTTTCCTCCTTTTCTTTCATTTGTGATCTGTTTCCTTGTCTCCACATTTTGGCTGCTTCCCTGAGTTGACAGAGTGGCTTTGAGTGCTAGGTGTCCTATAGGGCCCAGTGGCTCAGCTTCCCCAGTTACCTGAGGTGGACACTCTTGTTGCATTCCTTTGTGGGCTGTGTGAACAGTCTTGTTGTAGTTAAATCTTGATTATTGTTGGTATCACTGGGAGGAATTGACCTCCAGGCCAATTGGCTGTGAGGATCAGCTGTGTCTATACTGGAAGAACTTTTGTGCTGGAGACACCCTTATGATACAAGACTTGCAAAAGCTCTGTGCTCCAGTTGGATGGGGCAGAGTCTCAGGGCAGAGCAGACATCATTGGTTTCCCGGCAGCCCTCCCCTAATAGGCTCCTGTGTGTCAGTGTTCCATGGTAATCCTGGCAAGCACCTCTGAGAGAAAGCTGCCCTTGACTTCCACCTGCTGCCAGACGGTCCAGTTTCGAATGAGTCTTGGCCCCAAAGTCTCACCTGGAACTGAAGTTCAGTGCAGTTGGGTGCTTTTGTCTCCTTCCTGCTTGAGAAAGCCAGACGCTCACTCAGTTGCCTGCCTTCTCCATACATGCCAGTCTCAGTAGCTCTGTCTTCTGTAGCTCCTCTGAGTCTCAGTGTGCTTTTCTCTTTCCTTCTAGTTGTGGAATTTCCACTCAGTCAGCCTTCTGATTCTGGATGATGTATGTTTTTTCTTTTAGTTGTAATTTTGAAATTATTGTTTGAGGCAGCAGTTTAGGTGTTTACTTATGCTGCCATTTTGGTTTTTCCAGGATTGTTCTCTTAATTTTTCTTTCTAATAGTTTGTTATTGGTATATGAAAATGCAACTGATTTTTGAATATTAATTTTATATCCTATTTCTTCACTGTATTAACTTATCAGTTCTAATGGTTTAATGGTGAAATTTTTAGAATTCTCTCTATATAGATCATATCATCTGCAAATAATGACAATTTTACTTCTTCCATTCCAGTTTGGATGCCTTTTATTTATTTTTTCTTGTCTGAATATTGTGAGCTAAGATCTCCAATATTACCTATAGATATAAAACCCTAATATACAAACAGACTAAATAGTAGAACAATCAATCAAATGAATACCAAACAACTAGCAGAACAACCAATCAAATGAATAACCAACCAACCAAACAACTGGTCTCTGGTGGTTATTGAAAATTATTTGCTCCCACATTCTGCGGTCCTGCTGGGTGCTTGCACCTGCTGCCAGCGCTAGTCCCAATCTCTCCGTTCTGTCATCGGGTGTGAGTGGGACTGGTGCCATCAGCTCATGGGAGTAGTGGCAGGAGTGGGGCTGCAGGCAAACAGGGGACCAAGGGCTGTGGCAGGAGGGGCCTGGCAGGAGCACAGAGGATGGGCTGAGACCAGTCCCTGTGCCCATGACAGCCTCGCAGCCCACAGTTCCTTTCAAGATGTACAAGTTTGTGCACTGGGCCCCTAGTGTTGAATAAAAATGGTTAAAAGTGAATATCCTTATCTTGTTCCTGATCTTAAAGAAAAAGCTTTCAGCTTTTCACTGTTGGGTAAGATGTTATTGGTGAGTTTGTGATATATGGCCTTTATTATGTTGAGGTATGTTTGCTCTAGCCTCAGTTTGCTGGGAGTTTTTAAAAATCATGCATATTTTCTCAAATGTTATTTGGGCATTTATTGATATGATTATATGATTTTATTCTTCATTTTGTTTATGCTGTGTATAATGATAATGGACTTGAAGATACTGAACTAATTTTGGATCTCAGGAATAAATTCCACTTGATTACAATCTATGATCTTTTTAAGGTATTGCTGGATTTGTTTTGCTGATATTTTGTTGAGAATTTTGAAAATCTATGTTCACCAGGGATATTGGCCTATACCACTGGTTAGCAAACTCATTAATCAACAGAGCCAAATATCAACAGTACAATGACTGACATTTCTTTTGAGAGCCAAATTTTTTAAACTTAAACTTCTTCTAATGTCACGTCTTCAAAATAGACTCGCCCGGGCTGTGGTATTTTGTGGAAGAGCCATACTCAAGGGACCAAAGAGCCGCATGTGGCTCACAAGCCGCATTTTGCCGACCACAGGCCTATCCTCCTCTCTCTCTCTCCCTCTCTCTCTCTCTCTCTCTCTCTCTCTCTCTCTCTCTCTCTCTCTCTCGTCTTTATTTGGTTTTGGTATCAGGGTGGTGCTGGCCTCATAAAATAAGTTTGGGAGCCTTCCCTCCTCTTCCATTCTTTGGAATACTTTGAGAAGGATAGATATTAATTATTTTTTGAATGTTTGCTAATTTCACCTGTGAGGCTATCTTGTCAAAGTCTTATTTGTTGGAAATTTTTTGATTATTGATTTAATTTTGTTAGTAGTTACTGATCTGTTTAGATTTTGTTTTTTCCTGATTCAGTTATAAAAGATTGTATGTTTCTAGAACTTATCCATTTCTTATAGATTGTCCAATTTATTGGCATATAATTGTTTGTAGCATTTTCTTATAATCCTTTTCATTCTGTCAGTTGTCACTTCTCTTTTCTGATTTTATTTATGTACTTGGGTCCTTTCTCTTTTTTTCTTGATGAATGTAGCCAAAAGTTTGTCAATTTTGTTTATCTTTCAAAGAACCAGCTCTTGTTTTCATTGATCTTTTGTACTTTTATACTCCATTTTGTATATTTATGCTCTTCTATTCATTTTTATACTCCATTTTGTATATTTATGCTCTTCTATTCATTTTTGGTTTAGTTTGTTATTCTTTTTCTAGTTTTTTTTTAGGTGTAAGGTTAGGTCTTTATTGAGGATTTTTCTTGTTTCTTGAAGTAGAATTGTATTTCTATAAAAATCCTTTTTAGAACTGCTTTGGCTGTGTCCCACAAATTTTGGTCCATTGTATTTATTTTCCCCACAGCAGATGGGTAATGTGCCAAGATTCATGGGAGGCACATCTCACACAGAAATATGAACACCCAATCATCATGCTTATGAACTACAGAAGGATCTGGTCCATTGTATTTTTATTTTTATTTGTCTTAAGGTATCTTTTGTTTTCTTCTTGATCTCATTTGTTCTTCCATTCATTGTTTAGTAGCATTTTATTTAGTCTCTATGTGTTTGTATGTTTCTTCTTATAATAACATTGTGGAAAAAAAGATTTTAATCTTCTTCAATTTATTGAGACTTGATTTGTGGTCTTACATTGTCTAGCCTGGAAAATATTCCATGTACATTTGAAAATAATGTATATTCTGCTGCTTTTGGGTGAAATGTCCTAAAAATATCAGTTAAGGTCTAGTGTGTCAGTTAAGGCTATTCCTTGTTAATTTTGTTTCTGGATGATCTATGTATTATTTCAACTGAGGTGTTAAAGTCCCCTATTATGACTGTATTACTGTAGATCTCTCCCTTTATAACTGCCAATGTTGGCTTTATATATGTAGGTGCTCTTATGTTGGGTGAAAAAATGTTTACCTTTATCATTATGAAATACCCTTCTTTAGTTTGATATATGTATTGCTACCCCAAGATTTTTTTGTTTCCATTCGCATGACATACTTTTTCCATTTTAAAAAATTTTTCAATCTGAAATAGGTCTCTTGTAGGCAGCATATGTGTGGGTCTTTTAAAATAATTTATTCAGCCTCTTTATGTTTTTTGATTGGGGCATGTAGTCCATTTACATTTAAAGTAATTATTGATAAGAATGTACTTTTGCCATTTTATTGTTTTTTGGTTGTTTTTGTAGTACTCTATTCCTTTCTTACTTTCTTGCTTTCTTCTCTTGCATGTTGATGACTTTCTATAGTGTGATGTTTGCATTCCTTTCTCTTTACTTCAGTCTCTTGTAGGTTTTTGGTTCATGGTTACGATGTGCTTCATATATACCAAGCTATGCTTTTAACAGTCTATTTTTAAAAGTTGATGGTTGCTTAAGTTCAAACATATTCTATGTCACCACAATTTTTACTCACCCTGTCCACATTCATGTTTTTGTGATTATGTTTTTACTTCTTTCATGTGTGTTTGTGTGTATCCCTTAATTTATTATTGTAATTACACATGATCTTTCTACTTTTACCCTTTAACCTTTGTACTACTTTTATAGTTGGTTCATCTACTGCTTTTACTAGGTGTTTTCCTTTGTCAGTGAAAATTTTTTTGTTTCCTGTATTTTCTTAGTCACATCTATTTAAAAAATACTTTTATTGATTTCAGAGAGGAAGGGAGAGGAAGAGAGAGGTAGAAACATCAATGATGAGAATGAATAACTGATTGGCTGCCTTCTGCATGCCCCACACTGGGGAATCCGGACATGTGCCCTGACTTGGAATTGAACTGTGACCTCCTGTTTCATAGGTTGATGCTCAACCACTAAGGCATGCCGGCCAGGCTTCTTAGTCATATTTTTGATAATTTCCTTTCTTCTTAAAGAAGTCTCTTTAACATTTCTTGTAATATTGGTTTAGTGGCAAAGAACACTTTTAGCTTTCTTTTTTTAAATTTTTTATCTTTATTGTTCAGTTTATTAATTACATTGTTTCCCCTTTTTATCCCCCTATAGCTTCCTTCCACCCTGTACCTATCCCACCCTCCACCCTCACCTCCCCCTCCCCACTGTCCTCTCCCATTGTTGCTAGATTTTTGTCCAGTCTCTTGCTGCACTTCCCACAACCCTTTTCTCCCCAAGAATTGTCAGTCCATTCCCTCTCTATGTCCATGTCTCTGTTATATTCACCAGTCTATCCTGTTCAACAGCCTATCAATTCACTTGATTTTTATGTTCATTTGTTGATAGATGTGTATTTGTTGTTCATAATTTTCATCTTTACCTTTTTCTTCTTCCTCTTCTTAAAGCATATCTTTCAGCATTTCATGTAATGTTGGTTTGGTGGTGATGAACTCCTTTAGCTTTTTCTTATCTGCGAAGCACTTCATCTGACCTTCAATTCTGAATGATATCTTTGCTGGATAGAGTAATCTTGGTTGTAGATTCTTGCTGTTCAATACTTTGAATATTTCTTGCCACTCCCGTCTGGCCTGCATCGTTTCTGTTGAGAAATCTGCTGACAGTCATATGGGTGCTCCCTTATAGGTAACCAACTGTTTCTCTCTTGCCGCTTTTAATATTCTCTCTTTGTCTTTTGCTCTTGGAATTTTAATTATGATGTGCCTCGGTGTGGTCCTCTTAGGGTTCCTATATATTGGGGTTCGGTGCACTTCTTGGACTCCTAAATCAATTTCTTTCACCAGGTGTGGGAAGTTTTCAGTCACTATTTCTTCAAATAGGTTTTCATTGTCTTGTCCTCTCACTTTTTCTGGCACCCCTATAATTCGGATGTTGGTATGCTTGAGGTTGTCCCAGAGGCCCCTTACACTATCTTCAATTTTTTGGATTCTTTTGGTTTCTTGCTTTTTCAGCTGAGTGGATTTTACCTCTTTGTATTTCAAATCTTTAACTTGGTTCTTGGGGTGCTCCAGGGCACTTTCAGGTCTTTGTATAATATTTTTTGTTTCAGTCAGTGTATGTTTAATTTCTGGTTGGTCCTTTTTCATATTCTTGAGAGTCTGCTTTATATCCTTGAGGGTTTCTTTCATTTCCTTGTAGGACTCATTCATTTCCACGTTGGTCTTGATTATTTCCACGTTGGTCTTGATCATTTCTTTGCAGCTCTCGTTTATATCCTTGAGGGTGTTGTTCATTTTCTTGTAGGACTCATTCATTTCCTTTGTGGTCTTGCTTATTTCCTTATAGGCCTTGATCTTTTGTTGGAGCTTCTTAAAAAACCCTATAACCGTGGTTCTGAATTCCATGTCCAGTCGTTTTTTTTCCTCCATTTCTTTCACATCTGATTTCTTTCCATGTTGCTGCATGGTGGCTGCTTCCCTGAGTTGGTCAATTAGCTTTGTGTGGTAGACTTCCTACTAGGGATAGTGGCTCAGCCTCCCCGGTTACCTGAGGTGGATATGGGCTGCACAGTCTTGCTGAAATTAAGCTCAGTTAATCGTTGTTAGCACTTGGAGGGTTGACCTCCAGGCCAATTGTCTGTGAAGCTCAGCTGTGCTCAGGTTGGGTGGGCGGAGTCTCCGGGCCAAGCAGACAGTGTTAGCTCCGCCCTATGCAGCCCCAGGGACTCTGTGCCGGGGGCAATGGCCGCCAGCACCTCTGAGAGGGAGCCGCTACGGAGCTCCACCAGCTGCCGGTTGCCGGGCAATTCAAACTTTTCCAAAATGAGTCTGCAAGCGAAATGTCTCACCCAGGGTCGTAAAACAAAGCAGTCTGATGGTTTTCCGAATGAGAGGCAAGTCGCGGTGCGCTCTCTGCGCTGTCACGCAGCCGAGCTGTTCGCGAAAGCTGCTTTCTCCACAAGCCGGGAGACCCGGCAGCACCCGAGCTTCGGCGTGCTCTCCCACTGTCCAGTTTTCACCCCGTGTGATAGTGGGTTCTCTGGACTTCGCCCAGAGCTGGAGAATCAGTCCAGTGGGACGCCTTTGTCTCCCCGTTGGAGAAAACTGGCCGGTTTTCAGCCGCCCGCCCTCTTCGCGGCGCGCACTCCAAACCTCTCTCCGTGTGAATCTTTCAACGCTGTTCGCCGCCGTTCCTCCGAGTCACAGTGTCTTATCTTCACTTTTATTTGTGGAATTTTCATTCGGCGAGCTTTCTGGTGATTCTGGAAGGTGTTTGTTCTTTCGTTAAGTTGTAGTATTAAAATTGCTGATTATGACGGCAAGATAGGTGTTTTGCCTTTGCCGCCATCTTAGTTCCTGCCCACTTTAGCTTTCTATTGTCCTGGAAGCTCTTTATGTTTCCTTTGATTCTAAATGATAACTTTGCTGGGTAGAGTAGTCTTGGTTGTAGTTTTTTTGTTTTTACTTTAATCACTGAATATTTCATCCCAATCCCATTTGGATTGCAAAGTTTATGTTGAGAAATCATTTGACAGTCTTATGGGAGTTCCCTGTAGGTAACTTAACTGCTTTTCTTTTGCTGCTTTTAAGATGAACTCTATTTTCTTCACCAGGTTAGGAAAGTTTTCTGTCATTATTTCTTCAAAAAGTTCTTGATCCCTCACTTTCTCTCTTCTCCTTCTGATATCTTTATGATATGAATGTTGATAGGCTTGATATGGTCCCAGAGGTGCCTTAAACTATCTTAATTAAATTTGTTTTCTTTCTGCTGTTGAAATGAGGTCTTTTATGCTATCTTGCCTGCCAAATCACAGATTTAATCCTCTGCTTCAGCTAATCTTCTGTTGATTCCTTCTAATTTTAGTTATCATATCGTTCTTTCCTGACTGGTTCTTTTTTATGTTTTCTATCTCCATTTTTATGTTTCCTATCCCTTTGTTTAAGTTCTTACTGAATTTATCTATTCCTCCCCTGAGTTCATTGAGCATCCTTATATACAGTGTTTTGAACTCTGCATCTGGTTTATTTCTTGTCTCCATTTGTTTAGTTATTTTTTATGTTTTTTCTGCTCTTTTATTTGGACATGTTTCTTTGTCTCCTCATTTTGCTCCCCCTTCTACCCTATGCTTGTTTATATGTATTAGGTATATTTATTATGACTTTCTTCACAGAGTGACCTTATATAGTAGGTATCTTGTGGGGCTCAGTGGTGCAGTCTCTCTGGTCATCTGAGCCAGGTGATCCAGGAGTATACCTGTGTGGGTTGTGTGTCCTATCTTGTTGTGGTTGAGCCTTGATTGCTGCTGGCACATCAGGGGGTGGGATTGAGCCTACCTGGCTGTGAGGGGTGGCCATACTTACAACAGATGAACTATGGTCTGGAGGCTGACCCCATGAAGTGGGATTTGCTTTAGCTATGTAAGCTGAGTCTGCCCTTTGAGTGTACCATTTGTGGAGCTTGTCAGGTGGTGCTCTGATGTGGTCTGAACCTGACCACCAGGTGTGTTTGTTCTGGAGTTTCTTGGGAAGGCTGTAGTGCAGGTAAAAGTCAGTTACTGCCTGTGTCCATCTTGGGGCTATCAGATCGAGTTACAAAGTGATCTGCACTGCTTGCCACTTGTGATGGGCTGGGAGGTATTTAGGAGTGATTGGTTTGTGAACTGAGGTTGGTTGCCACTAGTGCAAGTCTCAGGAACCTTTGGTGGGCACCATGATTTGAGCATAGGCCAGCCACCACTTGTGCTGGGTTCAGGCTATTTAGTTGAAACTACTTTTGAAGGCAAGACTGGCTGCTGTTTATGCTAGGCTTGTGGCTACCTGATGGAATGCAAGTGAAACTGACTGCCACTTGTGCTTGACTTGGGGTAGCTTAGCAAGAGGTACGGGCACACCAAGGCCAGCCACTGCTTATTTGATGTTTGTTGACCTTTGAGAGATTTTAGGAAATTCTACAACACAAGCCAAGGTAGGTTGCTTGTGTGGAAAAGTTGCTGGAAGAGGTTCAGCCAAACACAAAGTTGGGGCATCCTAGGAAATCACTGGGGTGGAGTGAATGGTGCTAGTCAGGGTAATGGAAAACTCATATTTAGCCACTGTCTGCTTCTAGACTGCTGGGGGCAGGGAGGCTCAACAAATGAACAATAGATGCTGACCCTGAAGAGAGCTGTGCTGAGTCCTGCCCCTCCAGCCCTCACCCTGAAGCTATTCAGTTTAGTTTCTTTCAGTATGTTCCTGGTTTTTTTTTTTTTTGAGCTGCTGCCTCTGTGCTTGAACCTAGAATTAGTGCACTTGTGAGAGAGAAAGTCTGTGATTAGACCCTTTAAAACCTGTAGTGCATAGGTCTCCAGCAGCCCTCCATCTCACTGGGATATAATCACCACTGGTTTTCACAGCCAGATGTCATGGGGACTCCTCTTCCTGGCACTGGAACCATGGTCTGGGGAGGCTGGTGCGGGTATGGGACCCCTTACTCAGCTGAGATATTCCTCCTGATTCTTCTTCTTCTTCTTTTTATAATCCTCACCAGAGGATATTTTTTCATTGATTTTTAGAGAGAGTAGAAAAGAGAGGGAGGGAGGGAGAGAGAACAGAGAGAGAGAGAAAGAGAGAGAGAGAGAGAGAGAGAGAGAGAGAGAGAGAGAGAGAGAGAGAGAGAGAAAGGTTCTCACGTATGCAGGAGAGAAACACATCGATTGGTTGCCTCCTGCATACGTGCCCAGTGTTGAACCCAGGACCCACTGGTCTGCCGGCCAATGCTCTATCCACTGAGAAAAACTGGCTAGGGCTCCCTCCAGATTCTTCATTGCTACATCAATTTCAAAAATACTAAAAGAACCAATTTTTGCGTTTATCTTATTCAATTGAACCAGGAAATTTTCCCCATTCTGTTCTGTTCTGCATCTCTGCCTCTCCTACTAGTTTGATGTGGCTTCTTTATATCTTTATTTATATGACTTCTGTTGTATAAGTTAGTTGTAATTTTGATGTGATTATGGGAGAAAGTGAGCACAGTGTTCACCTACTCTTCCATTTTTACCAGAAATTCAGTAAAAGAAAGTTTTGAGTTAATATTTTCCATGAGAAAATGGAAAGTGTTTTCTTTTGAGGGAAGATTTAAAATGATCTGCGGGAAAAAAAGGAATTTGACTTGATAATGGAGAATGGGGGAAATTTCCTAGTTCAATTGGATAGTATAGATGCAAAAATTGGTTCTTTTAGTATTTTTGGAATTGTATTATTGTTCAAATACATTTTACTCTTCCCTAATCTTACCTCATCAGAAGAGTATAGTTTCTGGTTCTATTAATGTTGGTGTGGCTCTGTGACTTGTTTTGGTCTCAGGGTGAATAGGGTTTATTTCCTTGCTCCTTGACTTTGTGCTCAATCATGCAGTTTGCTTTAGTCGATGCATATTATCTGTTTTGACTCAAGTATGGATGGAAATGAGCTTGTACTTTTACCATCTCCATGAGTAAAGCTTATTTTGAACTTCCGCTTCATCCTGGGCCTCAAAACAAACATAGGAGGAGAAACCACACCTCAGTGAGGAGCCAAGTCCAATTAGAGCCACAGCTCAAAACAAAGAGGCCCCATTGAGCCCAGCCTAGGTCATCTAATTCCCAGCAGACATCCAGTTCTGTTTGTATGTAACTGAGATTTTTGTGGTTGTTTGTTACTCAGCAATAGCTGACCCATATATTATTATATCAGGTAAACTTGATAGGATAGCAAAATCTAAGATAAGGAATAAAATCAAGTGGAATTCTTCATCTAAGGCATAGGGTCATTTGATGGATTATCTGCACTCTTTGGGGAGTTTCTAGATCAAAACCTTTTTATAACATGTCTTGGGCAGTTGAATTTTGTCTTTAGTGTCAAGCACAAGTATATACTTTAAAATATTTGTCGAATGCCCTGACCAGTTTGGTTTAGTGGGTAGAGTGTCAGCCTACGAAGAGTCCTGGGTTCGATTCTGGTCAAGGGCACATACCTCGGTTGCAAGTTTGATCTCTGATGCTGGTCGGAGTGCATTTGGGAGGCAACTAATTGATGTGTCTCTCTCACATTGATATTTCTCTGTCTCTGTCTCTCCCTCTTTCTTTCACTATCTATAAAAATCAATGCAAAAATATCATCAAGTGAGGATTAACTAAAAAAACTTTTTTTGTTGAGTGACTATGACTGAATCAATCCCCAAAAGTCCCAGAAGTCAGGGCAGGGATTCTGGGAGTAGATGCAAAGAATGCAGGCTGCACTGCTTTGATATTTCCCCCCTGTCCTCCACAGAGGGTCAGCTGACCATTCTGGGCCAGTTTAATTGAAATCAGAGACTATAGACCTCTAGAGGAATGATTCCCCTTTGTTCTCGTCTTTCTCTCACTCTCTGTTTAAAAGAAAAGTGCTGTTATGGGCTGGTCAACTTCAGGAACCTGGACTGAATGGCGGGGATAAGTGGTAGTGGCAGGTGCCAACTGTGCCCCCTTCCTCCTTCTTCTCTGGTTGGCGAGCATGTTCTGCCAGAGTAAGAAGTGATAGGGAAAGGCACTGAGATGTCCTGCTTTACCTTGGAGAGAGGCAGGGATAGGAGCCAAGGCAGGTCCATCTGTCTGGGTGGGAAGCAGGAAAGGTATAGGCCACCCAGCTGGCATCCCTTATCTTTTTTTTCCCTTGGCCAGAATAGGTTATTTTATAGCCTAGCCTCTTTATGGCTCAGTAGGGTGCAAGGCAAACAAAGAACATGTTTGCCTTGGGACCCAACTCCCACTACAGGTGTGTCCTCTTCGCCAGCCCTGCCTGTCACTTAGAGGGCCTCTTAGAAAACCAGAGCCTTACCTGCTGCTCAACCAGAAGTCCTTTTAGGCCCCATTCTGACATGTCCCTTCACTGAAGCTTTAAAAAAGGCTGAAATCCCTTCCTTAGCCATCAATTTTTTGCATTCTTAACAGCTTGCCATGAGGTTGTACCAGTTTTGGCATTATTTTCCAGATGATAAAACAGGGAAATGGTTGTTCCCAAGCTTCTTTACCCTCTGTGCTGTGGGATGTAGTTTCATTTCTTTTATCTATTTTTTTCTTTACAAAATTGGAATTATAAATCTTCTTTAGTAACAAGAATGAAGTAAAAAGACCTATATTCTTATTGTTCTGATAACTGATGTAAACATTCCCTCTTCTCCAAATTCTGCTTCTAGAGGTTATACCTTTCAACCTGTTTTTTTACTTCATGAAGGTGATAAATTATTTGATAGTCTTTTTAAAAGTATATAATTTAAACAATTTTAAACTTATGGAGAAATTACAAGTAAGAATAAAGAACATTTAAAAAATTTTCTTTATTGCTTAAAGTATTACATCTAGTATGACATATGTCTCCTTTGCCCTGCATTGACCTCTCCCTGGCCACCCCGCTTCCCCCTGCACATGCCCTCACCCCCCTAGTGCCTGTGATCAACTTGCAAGCATACAAGTTGTTTGGGTGATCTCTTACTCAACCCTTCCTCCCCTACCTTCCCTCTAAAGTTTGATGGTCTGTTCCATGCTTCTCTGTCTCTGGATCTATTTATGTTCATCAGTTTATGTTATTCATTATACTAGAGGCCTGGTGCACAAAATTTGTGTGTGGGGCATGTCCCTCAGCCCAGCCTGCATCCTCTCCAATCTGGGACCCCTTGAGGGATGTCCCATTGCTTGTTTAGGCCCAGGGATCGGGCCTAAACAGGCAGTTGGACATCCCTCTCACAATCCAGGACTGCTGGCTCCCAACTGCTCACCTGCCTGCCTTCCTGATTGCCCCTAACCACTTCTGCCTGCCAGCCTGATCAGCCCCTAACCACTCCCCTGCCAGCCTGATTGATGCCTAACTGCTCCCCTACCAGCCTGATTGCCTCCAACTGCCCTTCCTTGCAGGCCTGGTCACCCTAATTTCCCTCCTCTGCTGGCCTGGTGACCCCTAACTGCCCTCCCTGCTGGCTTGATCCCTCCCAACTTCCCTCCCCTGCTGGCCATCTTGTGTCCACATGGGGGCAGCCATCTTGTGTGTGGAGTGATGGTCAATTTGCATATTACTCTTTTATTGGGTAGTATTTCACAAATAAGTGAGATCATGTGATATTTATCTTGCTCTGATTGGCTTATTTCACTTAGCATAATGCTCTCCAGTTCCATCCATGCTGTTGCAAATGGTAAGAGTTCTCTCTTTTACAGCAGAATAGTACTTCATTGTGTAGGTATATCAAAGTTTTTAACCCACTCATCTGCTGATGAGCACTTAGGCTGTTTCCAAATATTAGCTATTGTAAATTGTGTTGCTATGAATAGAGGGGTGCATATATCCTTTCTGACTGGTGTATCTGATTTCTTATGACATATTCCTAGAAGTGGGATCACTGGGTCATATGGGAGTTCCATTTTTAATATTTTGAGGAAATGCCATACTATTTTCCACAATGGCTAGACCAGTCTGCATTTCCAATAGCAGTGCACAAGGTTCCTTTTTCTCCACATCCTCACCAGCACTTGTCATTTGTTGTTTGTTGATGATAATCATTCTAACAGGTGTGAGGTGCATTGCTGTTTCGATTTGCATCTCTTGGATGATTAGTGCCTTTGAGCAGGTTTTCATATGTCTTTTGGCCTTCTGCATGTCAACTTTCAAAAAGTGTCTATTTAGGTCCTTTGCCCATTTTTTGATTGGATTGTTTATCTTCCTTTTGTTAAGTTGCGTGAATTCCCTGTAAATGTTGGAGATTAAACCCTTTTGGTGATAATATTGGCAAATATGTTCTCCCATGCAGCGGCCTCTCTTTTTTGTTGATGGTTTCTTCTGCTGTGCAGAAGCTTATTTTGATGTGGTCCCATTTGTTTATTTTCTCTTTATTTTCAATTGTCCTAGGAGTTGTATCAGTAAAGATATTGCTATGACATATGTCTGATATTTTGCTGCCTATAGGGTCTTCTAAGATTTTTTTTATGGTTTCCTATCTTATGTTTAAGTCCTTTATACACGTTGAGTTTATTTTTGTGTATGGTATAAGTTGGTGGTCTAGTTCATTTTTTTGCATGTATCTGTCCAGTTTTCCCAACACTATTTATTGAAGAGACTGTCTTGACCCCATGGTATACTAGTGCCTCCTTTGTCAAATATGAAATGAGCATAATGGCTTGGGTTTATTTCTGGGTTTTCTGTTCTGTTTCATTGGTCTATATGGCTGTTTATGTGCCAGTACCAGACAATTTTGAGAAGAGTGGCTTTGTAATATAGCTTGATATCTGGTATTGTGATCCCTTCAATTTTGTCCTTCTTTCTCAAGATTGCTATGGCTATTCGGGGTCTTTTTTAGTTCCATATGACTTTTTTTTGAGAGTTTTTCCTATGTCTGTGATATATGCCATCAGTATTTTAATGGAGATTGCATTAAATCTATAGATTGCTTTGGGTAGTATGGACATTTTAATGAAGTTGATTCTACCAATCTATGAACATGGTATATTCTTCCACTTGTTTATGTCTTCCTCTATCTATTTTTTCAATGTCATATAGATTTTTGAGTATAGGTCTTTTACCTCCTTAGTTAAGTTTATTCCTAGGTATCTTAATTTTCTTGGTGTGATGGTAAATGGAATTGCTTTTTTTGTTTCTCTTTCTGTGAATTTATTATTGGTGTATAAAAAATCCACAGATTTCTGGGTGTTAATTTTGTATCCTGCTACATTGCTGAATTCATTTATTAAATATAGTATTTTTTAAATGTTTTTTTTTAATTTTATTTTTTTAATCTTTATTGTTCAGTTTATTAATTACATTGTTCCCCTTTTTCCCCCTGTAGCTCCCCTCCACAAGGTACCCCTCCCACCCTCCGCCCTCACCCCCCCACTGTCCTCTCCCATAGTTGCATGATTTTTGTTCAGTCTCTTGCTGCACTTCCCGCACCCCTTTTCTCCCCAAGAATTGTCAGTCCATTCCCTCTCTAGGTCCGTGATTCTGTTACATTCACTAGTTTATCCTGTTCATCTGATTATTAATTCACTTGAATTTTAGATTCATTTATTGATGGATGTGTATTTGTCGTTCATAATTTACACTTTTATCTTTTTCTTCTTCCTCTCCTTAAAGAATATCTTTCAGCATTTCATATAATGTTGGTTTGGCAGTGATGAACTCCTTTAACTTTTTCTTATCTGTGAAGCACTTTATCTGACCTTCAATTCTGAATGATAGCTTTGCTGGATAGAGTAATCTTGGTTGCAGATTCTTGTTATTCATCACTTTGCATATTTCTTGCCACTCCTGTCTGGCCTGCATCATTTCTGTTGAGAAATATGCTGACAATCGTATGGGTGCTCACTTATAGGTAACCATCTGTTTTTTTCTTGCTGTTTTTAATATTCTCTCTTTGTCTTTTGCTCTTGGCATTTTAATTATGATGTGCCTTGGTGTGGTCCTCTTAGGGTTCCTATATATTGGGGTTCGGTGCGCTTCTTGGACTCCTAAGTCAATTTCTTTCACCAGGTGTGGGAAGTTTTCAGTCACTATTTCTTCAAATAGGTTGTCATTATCTTGCTCTCTCTCTTTTTCTGGCACCCCTATAATTTGGATGTTGGTATGCTTGAGGTTGTCCCAGAGGCCCCTTACACTATCTTCAATTTTTTAATTCTTTTTGTTTCTTGCTTTTCCAGCTGAGTGGATTTTACCTCTTTGTATTTCAAATCTTTAACTTGGTTCTTGGGGTACTCTAGAGTACTTTTAGGTCTTTGTATAATACTTTTTATTTCAGTCAGTGTATGCTTAATTTCTGGTTGGTCCTTTTTCATATCCTTGAGGGTCTCATTCATTTCCTTGTAGATCTCATTCATTTCCTTGTAGGTCTTGCTTATTTCCTTGTAGGTCTTGGTCTTTTCTAGGAGCCTCTTGCGAAGCCCTATAACCATGGTTTTGAATTCCATGTTCAGTCGTTTTTTTCCCTCCATTTCTTTCACATCTGATTCTTTCCATGTCTCTGCATGGTGGCTGCTTCCCTGAGCTGGTCAATTAGCTTTTTGTGGTAGATGTCCTTCAAGGGACAGTGGCTCAGCCTCCCTAGTTACCTGAGGTGGATATGGGTTTCACAGTCTTGTTGAAGTTAAGCCCAGGTTAATCGTTATTAGCACTTGGAGGGGTTGATCTCCAGGCCAATTGTCTGTGATGTTCAGCTGTGCTCAGGTTGGATGGGCAGAGTCTCCAGGCCAAGCAGATAGTGTCAGCTCCGCCCTATGCGGCCCCAGGGACTCTGTACCAGTGGCAATGCCCGCCATCACCTCTGAGAGAGAGCCACTGCCGAGCTCCACCGGCTGCTGGAGAATTCAGACTCTCCCCAAATGAGTCTGCACACCCAACGTCTCACCCAGGGTTGCAAAACAATCCAGTCTGACAGTTTCCCGAATGAGACAGCAAGTCACGAGCACTCTCTGCGTGGTCATGCAGCTGCGCTGTTCCCAAGTTCACGTACACTCCGCACAAGCTCACCTTCTCCACAAGCTGGCAGGCCCCTGCAGCACCTGAGCTTCGGGGTGCCCTCCCACTGTCCAGTTTTTACCTCGTATCATTGTGGGTTCCCTGGACTTCTCCCGGAGCTGGGGGATCAGTGCAGTGGGATGTCTTTGTCTCCCCCGTTCGAGAAAACTGGCCGGTTTTCAGCCGCCCGCTATATCCGCTGGCACACACTCCAAACCTCTCTCCATGCGTATCTTCAACGCTGTCCTCAGCCGCTCCTCTGAGTCACAGTCTCCTCTCTTCTCTTTTATTTGTGGAATTTTCACTCAGCCATCTTTCCGGTGATTCTGCATGGTGTTTGTTCTTTCGTTAAGTTGTAGTTTTGAAATTGCTCTGTGGGGCAGCAAGATAGGTGTTTACCTATGCCGCCATCTTGGTTCCTCACTCTAAATATAGTATTTTTTGATAGAGCCTTTAGGGTTTTCTATATACAATATCAGTTCTCTATGACTAATGACTATTTTACTTCTTTTCCAATTTGGATGCCTTTTATTTATTCTTCTTGTCTGATTGTTACAGCTAGTACTTCCAATACTATGTTGACAGAATTGGTGAGAGTGGCCATCCCTGTCTTGTTCCTGTTCTTAGGGGAAATGGTTTTAATTTTTTTTCCAGTGAGTATGATGTTGGCTGTAGGTTTGTCATATATGGCTTTTATTATGTTGATGTATGATCCCTCTATTCTCATTTTGTTGAGAGTTTTTATCAAGAAAGGGTGTTGGATTTCATCAAATGCATTATATTCATCAATTGATATATTATGTGTTTTTTGTTTCTTAATTTTTTCATGTGATGTATCATGTTTATTGATTTGTGTATATATATATACATATATATATATATATATAAATTTAATAAATCTTTATTTTTCAGATTATTACAATTGTTCCTCTTTTTTTCCCCATAGCTCCCCTCCACCTGGTTCCCACCCCACCCTTTGTCCTTACCTCCCTCCACCAGTGTCCTCATCCATAGGTGTACAATTTTTGTTCAGGCTCTTCCCACACCCCTTTCCCCCTAAGAATTGTCAGTCCACTCCCTTTCTATGCCCCTGATTCTATTATATTCGCCAGTTTATTCTGTTCATCAGATTTTTTATTCACTTGATTTTTAGATTCAGCTATTGATAGATATGTACTTATTGTTCATAATTTTTATCTTTACCTTTTTCTTCTTCTTCCTCCTCTTAAGGAATACCTTTCAACATTTCATATGATACTGGTTTGGTGGTGATGAACTCATTTAGCTTTTTCTTACCTGTGAAGCTCTTTATCTGCCCTTCAGTTCTGAATGATAGCTTCGCTGGCAGAGTAATATTGGGTGGAGGTTCTTGCTATGCATCACCTTGAATATTTCTTGCCACTTCCGTCTGGCCTGCATAGTTTTTGTTGAGAAATCAGCTGACAGTCCTATGGGTGCTCCGTTGAAGGTATCTAGTTGTTTTTCTCTTGCTGCTTTTAATATTCTCTCTTTGTCTTTTGCTCTTGGCATTTTAATTATGATGTGTCTTAATATGGTCCTCTTTGGCTCAGAGTGAGTTGTGTGCTGTGTTGATCTGGGTAGCCCCTGCAGGACTGTCCCAGATAGTGGGGAGAAGCAGGTGCAAGTTGCTTTGGGTTGCACACTCCTCATTTTCTTATAGCCCAGAGTGAGACATATGTTGGGTTGCACCAGTTTTCTTCTCAGTGTGGAGTGGGGGCGGATTGCCCTGGGTTGCTCAGTCTGCACTCCCTTGTTTCCTGGAGTGAGGTATGTGTTGGTTTGCTCTGGATGGCTCTGGCAGGACTGTCCCAGGGGCCAAGGTGGAGTGGGTGCATGTGACCCTGGGTTTCACAGTCAGAGTTCCCCTGTGGCATGCTCTCGATTGCTTGGGGTTGCCCTGGCAGCAGGTCCTGGTGCTGGGAGTGGAGCAGGTGCCAGAAGGCTTCAGTTCAGAATAGAAGCATGTTTCTTGGGCCCATGGCTGGGGTAGGACACAGGGTTCCCCCTGGTTTGCACTCACTGCAGGGTCTTAGAACTGGATCCTAGGACTCTGGGTCCCATTGGGCTGGTGAGGAGGTCTGGTGTGGGAGCTCACTCTGGTGGCACATGCTCCCTGCAGATGTCTAGGAGCCTGCCAGGAGGTACTTTCAAGGAATGGCGGTTGTTCCATGTCAGTTATGGCTGGCAAGTGGCATTCTCTAGGTATCCTCTGCCCTTCCTTTGTGAAAATTGTTTCCTCAGCTGTGTCTAATTTATTAATTCAGGATGGATGTTCTCCAATTTAGTTGCTTTTCTGGCATGGCGCGAGGAGGCAGTGCATGACACTGCTGGCTATTTGGCTGTAATTTTCTCCAGCAAGAACATTTTTTTTGAACCATTTGAGAATTAGCTTCCAACAAGATACCCATCTTGGTGCATAAATTCGTGCACTGGGCCCCTAGTACGAGTATATATTTCATTGGAAAAATAACTGTATTTTTAAAAGTAAAGGGGAAAAGAGTTTTTCCTGTATTTGCCTAAGAAGCAAAGGTTATATATATATATTATTAAAATAATTATGGTGGTTAATCAGGAACTTGATTACTTTAAATAAATAAATTACTTAATACTCTTTAATCTACACGAATAAAAGAGAAAATGCTAATTGACCATACCTCCACTATGCCCCCAGCCAATCAGGAGCGATATGCAAATTAACTCAGCAAAAATGGTGGGTAAATTTTCATATGCATATGGAGGGGGGCAGTGCCCTAAGCCGCCTGCCGGGTCCAAGCTGCCCTGTGATCATGGGGTGAAGAGGCCACAGGCCAGGCCAAGCCAGGCCCTGTGATCTCAGGACAAACAGGTCAGGCAGAGCCGCCCTGCAATCCCAGGCGAAGAAGGCACTCCACTGACGAATCTGGGCTAGGGACCTGTTTGGGAATGTGGTGTGGAGTCCAGGGCCTCTAGCTTGCAGCCACGGGAATTCTCCCTTTCCCCAGAGTTGGGAGCACCAGTCCAGGTCTACTCAGTGGCCTGGTCCTGACTGTGGGGGTGAGTTCCTGCAGGCTGGGGTTTGCTCCCCATGCATTAGCAGGAGACCAGTGCTTTTGTTACTCCTGTGTGTCTGGGTTTTAATTGGACAAATGCCCAGTGGTCCTGGTGGTCAGCTTAGCAAAATCTTTCAGGAGGATAATTCTGTCTGGGTTTCCTCAAATTCCCTCAACCCCTACTTACCCTCTGTAAAGGCACAGAACAAGTGAGGCCCTTAAATAGAAATCAGAGGTCTCTCATCACAAGTCATTTGGACTGGATGACCTTTGAGTATTTATCTAGGCACCATGACAGAGAAACACAAGCTCAAGTCATGATCTCTGCCCTTAAAAAATTCACAATCTTATTGCGCGAGTAGATGATAAAAGCACAGTAATAACATTAGAATGTAAGGCAACAATACAGAGAGGAACAGAGGGAATTGCTAGGATGATTTTACAATAATTAGTACAAAGAGTATATGCTATGAATTAAATAAAAAAATTGTGGAAGTAGCTGCTTCATGAGTATGACATCACTTCCTATTTTAAAGGAAGCTGAGTTCCACGTGAATTGTGTACTATGCTATGATATCTGAGGCACAGGACAAGGGAGGCCCTAAGTGTACTATGCTTTGATATTTGAGTCAATCCCTTATTGTTTAATGTAATTTATTTTTGTATGCATCAGTTTTGTAATAGTTAAATTACTAGAATAATACATCTTACTATAAAATATTACTAAAAGATCAAATGATCAGATGACATTTATGGTTATTTTCTATAAATGAACACAATCTCTAGTATGCTAAAGTGATAGGTATTATAGAAATATTCACGTAGAGAGACCTACAAGCATGATTACAAGTGAGGCTTACTATCACAACCCAAATTTATTGCTTTAAAAAAAAAAGCAGGGAGCTAACTAGAAACTGAACCAAATATAAGCCCTTGAAGGACAAATGTAAATTGGATAAGCTTTGCTATTACAAGAGCAAGAAGTAAAAGATTCAGATGCAAGAATGAAAACCACATTACATCCACTCTAATTAGCTGTTAAAGAAAAAGAATGGTATACTATGAAAATACTTAATACAGATTGTAAAAACATTTGTTGAAAGAGGATTTCCTAGAGTAGGTGATATTTCAGTTAATTTTTTTTAATGTGAAGAGGTTAGCTAGATAAGAAAAAGGACTAGCAGTCCCGAATTGCAGAGGGTGCTGGCAGGGCTGAGGGACCCCTCCCTCCCTTCCCGCTCTGTGCACGAATTTCATGCACAGGGCTTCTAGTAACAACAACAACAATAATAATAATAATAATAATAATAATAATAATACATAATCTCTTAGTCTAATGTATTTGACTACCTTCCAGGGTTTGAAATTTAAGAAACATTTTCTTGACCTAGAATTGACTTCAGATCATTCCAATAGGCTCTAAAATATCTCAAGTGTTTGCTTTCTCTCTCATGAAGGAAAAATTTCTACTTAAGGTACATGGAAAACTTTGTTAAATAATAATAATAACTATGTTATGCTTTCATTTATAGCTTTAATTGTTATCCTGGAATATTGTGTTTTACAGAAAGGACAAGATCCCATGTCATTTGTATTACTCTATAAAGTATCTGGATTTATAGAAATACTAGAGGACTGGTGCACAAAATTCATGCACAGGGGTTGGGGGATGTCCCTTAGCCCAGCCTGCACCCTCTCCAATCTGGGACACCTCGAGGGATGTCCTATTGCCAGTTTAGGCCTGATCCCAGGATCGGGCCTAAACTGGCAATCAGACATCCTTCTCACAATCCAGGACTGCTGGCTCCAAACTGCTCACCTGCCTGCCTCTCCGATTGCCCCTAACCGCTTCTGCCTGCCAGCCTGATCAGCCCCTAACCACTACCCTGCCAGCCTAATTGATGTCTAACTGCTCCCCTGCCAGCCTATTTGCCCCCAACTTCCCTCCTCTGCCGGCCTGGTCACCCCTAACTGCCCTCCCCTGCAGGCTTGATCACCCCCAACTGCCCTCCCTTGCAGGTCTTGTCCCTCCCAACTACCCCCTACCCCCCTGCTGGCCTGATTGCCCACAACTACCCTCGCTTGCAGGGCCTGGAACCTCCCCAGCCCTCCCTTGCTGGCCATCTTGTGTCCACATGGGTGCAGGATCTTTGACCACATGGGAGCAGTCCTCTTGTGTGTTGGAGTGATGGTCAATCTGCAAATTACTCTTTTATTAGATAGGATAGAGAGGCCTGGTGCATGGGTGAGGGCCAGCTGGTTTTCCCTGAAGAGTGTCCCAGATCAGGGTGGGGGTTCCCTTGGGGTGAGAGGCAGCCTGGGCGAGGGGCCTGTGGAGCTTTGCAGGCTGGCCACACCCCCCAGCGACCCCAGTGGAGGCCCTGGTATCTGGGATTAATCTATGTCTACAATTGAAACTTTGTAGCCTGGAGCAGAGCCAAGCCTTCTGCTCGCTCCATGGCCGCAGCCATTTCTGTTTGAAACTTTGTAGCCTAGAGTGGAGGCCTAGGCAACGGCAGGCTGAAAGCTTCTCTTCCTCCATTGCCAGGGAAACTCAAGCCTCTGTTCTCTCCAGCTCAGTGGCTGCTGCCATTTCCGTATCTTTTATAACTGAAATTTTGTAACATTGAATGGAGGCCTAGGCAGGCAATGGCAGGTGGAAAGCTTGGCTTCCTCTGTTGCTGGGGAAACCCAAGCCTTCCTCCTGCTCTCAGTGGCGGCAGCCATCTTGGTTGTTTTTTTGTGTGTGTGTAATCTGCTCCTGATTGGATGGTGGGCGTGGCTGTGGGTGTGGCTTGTGGGTGTGGTGAAGGTACTGTCAAATTTGCATATTACTTTTTTATTAGGTAGGATTAACATGAAAAATCAGAAGAAGCAACAATTTTATTATAAAGCTGAATAAGTAGAAAATGATCATATAGTTTTTGTAACTTTTGTTGAAAGTATTGCTAATTCTTAAACTTTTTGTTTTTCAGATATAAGGAAGCATTTTTAAAGCAATTTGGTAAATTAAATATTTCTCTCAGCAGGCAGTATGGCCTGAGGCAATCTGACTAATACCACCATGCTTCCCATCCCTTTGTGTAAGCAAAATAACAGGTGGGACCCCTCTGCTGAGGCATTCCATTGAGAAGTTTGTTGAGGAAATCATTCCCATTTGACGGTTATACAGAACCAACAGGTTATAGATTGGAGCTCACATGGTCATTTGCAACCCAACCACACTGACATTCTGGTACACCATGTGTCTAATGCTAATTACATCGGTTATGCAGGCATACCTGAGGTTTGGACTGAGGAAGGGACGAGTTCCCCACTTGTTAGTTCAGGAAATTTTATGGAGATTAGGCCATGTTTTCAGCCCTTTGAAATTATGGCATGGTGACTGCCAAAACTTCTCTGGCCACTGTACTATAACTTTTACTAATAATCTTCCTGACAATAGCCTGATTTGCACCACTCACCCCTATGTCTTTGTTATGGACCCCAATCTACTAATAAAACATAGTTCATCTTTTCTAGTACATATTGGAGAAGGAGCTTATTCTGCATCATGTATTACCAACCCAGAATATTACCTTATTGGCCATCAGCACTATTATGGTACTTAGGAAACAAGCAGAAATCCTGAGAGCTGTTAATCTCATTAGGAAATGGCAAGGCTTGTTAGCTATCGAGGTCTTAGAGAGAGCATTGAGCCAATTATGACCCAAAATATTTTTGGGAATGCTCATTACAGCCATTATCTCAGCTGTTGTTATTCTTACTATGGCCAGTGTCACCATGGTGGCCTTTTCTGAGTCTTTACAGACAGCTACATTTGTAGACAACATGGCCTATAATGTAACTGGAGAATTCATTATACCACATCACGTAGATAAAAAATATTAGCTAGACTACAGGCAATAGAGGCAGCCATTAAATACCTGGGGGAAACACAGGATACTATAGCATACAGGTAAGTAAATTGCAATTGGGAGCATAAGCACATATATGTCACCCCTTTAAAATGGTACAGTAGTCACTATCACTGGATTGATGTTAAAAAGCATTTATGGGGAGTCATGATAACCTTATTGAAGAAGTAAACATGTGCAAAGGCAAATTAGAGTCCTTACTTGCTATCAATGAACATGAAAAAACAGACTACTACTTGGAATATGGTAAAGGAGCATTTGGAGTAGATAGTCCTCACCACATGGTTTCCTAGAATCAACTGGTACCTTATTGAACTAACCATTGCTGTCACTGTAATTCTCTTTATTTTTCTTATAACCCACAAAGCCAGAACTTGAGCAGTGAACATACTTCCCAGACCCTGATCTTCCAAAAGCAGAAAGTTCACTGCCTCCCTCTGGCTCCAGCCAGGAAAACAAAAAGGGGGCGGGGGGAGATGTGGAGAAGCACGGGACTTGGTTGGAATGTCTGTAAGGAGGATTCATCGAAAGATCAGGGCCTCTAGAGGGACCTTGCTGAAGGCAGTAGCCCCTGCCTTGACTTTTCCAAACAAGTCTGGGTGTTTTACTAGAATCTCTGTTGGTCTTTAGATCCAACCTTGTAGAAGCATGTGCTTTCTCAAGGATATTTACACCTGTTGATTGTATCGAGAGGTTAATTTTAGTTCAAGCTGTTGCTACAATAAAAGCCTAAGGAGGCAGGTGAATGGGGGCTGTCTGATTCTTTTAGCCAGGCAGTCCCTTATCCCTCTCTTTCACAGAAACATGTGTCAGAGTAATCCATTCATCCATTTCTCAGGTCTGCTGGTCAGTCCCAGCAGAGAGATCTCTACTTTTTTCCACCTCTCCATCCTGGCAGAGTGGACAGCAGGTGTGTTGGGGGCATTCTGTCTTCTGGAGCATCCCCCTTCCTTATGTCCTTTAGGGTGACCCTTAAGTGATCTATAGGCTGCAACAGTCTGCTCCTACATGGCCCCAGCACACCCTCCAGGACCCTGGATCACCAGGCCCATGTATGTGTACTGTCTGCAGTTGAAGGTTGAGGGAGAGGCAGCCCTGGGTAGGAAGAGGCTGTGAGTCTGAGTGGTTGGCTCCTGAACTTCCTCATGCCTTCAGCAGCTGCTCAAGTCCGCTCTCATCTGTACCACTTCCACCAGGTCACAGAGTGCTGCTTGCAGGCCCAACTTATTCTGAGAGCCACATGACACCAACTCTGCTGTGGGCAGCTCAGGTTGTGTCATCAATTTCTGGAAATCCCCCTTAGGTGACAGGGAGGTTTTTCTTGTGGAGTAAGAAACTGATATCAGTATTCTGGGCCATGCTATCTGTAGATGTGTGATGATTAAGGTCTCTGTACACTACACTATGACAGAAAGCTGGAGAACAGATAAAGCCTGAGAGAGGACATTGACTTTTTACTGCTACCCTTGCCATGTGAAAGCAAGCTGCTGTAGAGGGAAAGAAGCATCAGCCAGATAAGTAGTTGCATACCAAGTGCCAGGAATAGTTGAGTTGTTCTGTATCACATCTGGACAGGTGGCTAAAATTGGAGTAAACACCTGATGGAATTGATAATAATCAACATTCTCTAGGATGCAGCAACTTTCTCCACATGCTAAAAGGTGAGTCAAGTGGGAATATGATAGGCACCCAGCCCTGCATTTTGAAGTCTTGATGATGTCATCAACCTCTGAAATTAACCCCAGGATGAAGTAATGTTGGTTTATTAGTGGGTAGAGAGAGAAAATTCCAGGCTCCTGGGTTGGCTCACCATTTCCTTCATCTTATGTCTCCTCCATTTTTACTGTTAATGTCAATTATCCTGGGTTTATGAAAATAGTTCTTGCAAATATGGAAATATCATTATTATGCACTTACATTGGATGATAGTATAGCTGAGAATAGAGTTTTAGATTCAAAGTATATTTCCCTGAGCCTTAAAATCTGTTTTCATCATGTCATAGTCTTCCATCATCCTAGCTTGCTGACAATTCTCATCCTTTACTTTTTATATGCAACTCCTCCTCCCTCCCCAATTGTGGATCATTTTAGACTCTTCTCTTTACCCTTGGTATTTTAAATTTTTACAGTGACCTGTCTAGGATGGCACCCAGAAGGCTCTTTCAATCTCCATCTCTGGGATGGAGAATTTCTGGTGCTGGCTGATCTTTTTTATAGTCCTCACAAGTCCATCCTACAGCATTGCTCTCTGCCCTTTTCTCCTTGCCCAGGATGCTGGATGGTCCTTCGCTGCCTGGATTCCAGGTGGATTTGGTCAATGACAAACCTATAGGAGACAGGAAGTGGAAGAGGGTGGATGCTTCTTTCCTGTTTCCCTTGCTTCATTGCGAAGTCTGGTGATGGTGGCATGCCTCCAGATGATCGCAATCCTTGACTCTGATGACAATTTTTCACCCTGGCTGTAGGGTGCTAACTGCCTCTAGTCTCTGGGTGCCTCACCATTTCTTGTGTTTTCCCTTAACCCTATACATTACCTTCCCATTAATGTTTCTTCATTTGACTATGTGGAGCTGAATTCTGTTCCTTGCTTAGGCTGCTACCTTTCATTTTCCTGGTTCTTTCTTCCTTGAAATTTTATCAATCAGGTAATAGATCATTTGCATTCATTGTCTATGTCTTTTAGTTTTGCTCCTGTGTTTTCCATCTTTTTGTGTTTTTGTTCTATATTTTGAGACATATCCTTACCTTGTCCTCCCATCTCACCCACTAAAACACTTTTCTTAATATATATGTATTAAGAAATATATACTATATATATAATATATATAGTATATATAATAATATAGAAATATATATAATATATAGAAATATATATAGATATATATTATATATAATATATATAATATATATTATATATAATATATAGAAATATATATATATATATATTTTTTTTTAGAGGCCCATTTCATGAAGATTCATACAGTAGGCTTTCCTTCCCCTGGCTGCCAGGACCAGTTTCCTCTGGAACCTGGGACCCAGGCCTTCCCTCTGGCTGTTGCCTTCAGTTTTTGCTTTGGCTGGCTGGAAGCTTCACTTCAGCCAGAGCCTCCAGTCTTCTCTGCTCTGGCCAGAGTGCCATGCCACCACCGCTGCTTTGTCTGTGCCCCTGGGGGCCGGCACTCACCACCGCTGCCACTTTGTCTCTGCCCCAGGGCTGGGTGCTTGTGCTGCTTGGCCCCGCCCCCTGCTCCTGATTGGCTGGTAGCATAGCGAAGGTACGGTCAAATTTGCATGTTTCTCTTTTATTATATAGTGTCTATATTAAACACTTTTTATGTTAAACACAAAATTTCAGCAATCATGTTTAATTGTCAAGGGTCCTTTCTTGCTTTTTTGGTCTCTTGTTTCCTAGCAGTGTGCTCTTGTTTTATGGAATCAACAACTTCCCTAATCTCTTAAAGTTCTTTCCTGTGCCCAGAGTTATTTCAGTTTCTTTTAAGGCCAATCACTGTTGTTATTTATTCTGAGCCACCTCTCTTGTGATGTAGACTTCCTAGTGTATGGGATGCTTTGACTCTCTATCATAACGATGGGAACTGGGTGAGTTTCCTGAGTGGCTGGCTAGGTTTTCCATTGCTATGGGTCTTGCAGGAGAAAAGCAGGGCAGCTGTTGGGAGCTGTCTGTGTGGTGGGCAAACTTGTCAGTGTCCCTTAAAATGAACAAGTGGAGGGTGAGTGACCTTTCACAGAGGGCTGGCTATACGGGCTGGGTCTCCAGGAATGAGTAGTTTCACAAGTGGAAAAGGAACTCAATGAATCCATGTGAAAGGCAATGGCATTCCCTGAAATTACAGAGTTTAGAGGAGAAGGCGTTTGGAGGAGGAGGTGCCCTAAAAAGACTAAAGGAGAAATAGGATGATTTTAGAAGCTCAGGTGGATGAGAATATGGGGCTCATAAGGATCATGTTGGACGAATTCAGGTGAAAGGTGTGGGTCCTGCCGTGCAGACAGAGAGCTTCCAACTAGAATACACAGGACTGCTCCGAGCTGGGGAGGCAGACAAGCACAGGATACAGATGTCATAACAACAGCCCAATCTCCGGGACGCACTTCCTGCCAGGACTATGCCAGCAGCTGTTCGAATCTCATCTCACTTCTCCTCATAAAAGCTCTCCAGGTGGATTTTATTATTAACTCCCTTTTACAGAAGAGACTATGAGGCTTGGCGAGCTGGCCCCCAAGTCCAGCATGTGACTGTTCACCACACTGGCCCTCAAGGTAGTGACAATGCAGTCATTGCCAGCACTGGGGCTGGTTGGGGCGACCCCCTTTCCTGACCCTCAGCTTTCTCATGGGCCGAAGAGAATACTGACCTTGAGAGCTGTTGAGGGCCAACCATGCCTGAGGGATTAGTGCGCCCATTCCCTCCAAGGTGATTTATGTGGACCATTCCCAAGGGGACAGGAAGTGAGGTCCCCAGTTTTACGGTGCAGAGAAAAGCCTACTGAGCCTTTTCCCAGAGACAGCAGCATGCCACCTGGCCAGCCGCAGGACCTTTCCGGCTGGGCTCTGGCCCCAGCAGCGAGGGGAAGTATTTCCCAGGTTCTTGCTGGTGTGCTTGGCTTTCTTGCGGAGCTTCCCTGGCTCCAGTTGTGCTACCGCCAGGGGGTGCTCTTTCCTTCCGCAGCAGAAGCAGATAAAGGGTCTGACCAAGAGCTCCTGCAGTGTTGGTCCAACTAGGAAGGCCTACTGTGAGCAGCTCAGGAGCTTGGACTTTGGGTTTAAATCTCAGCGCCATCATCTGTAGGTTGGGTGGCTGAGACAAGTCACTTCATTTCTTTGAGTCTGTTTTCTCATCTGTGAAATGGGCTGACCATACTTTCCCAGGTGGATGTGGGGGTGGAATTAGATAGAGCAGGTTCTTCTGCCTGGAGGGCCTTTCACTACTCTCCCTGACCTCTCACCTCCTCTGCTGTGCTCTGACCCATGGGTGCCAGGGCTCAGGTCTCTGTGCCCTGGGAGTGGTTCTCAAACATGTCCACGTGCCAGCCTTCCTATCAGGGCTCATCACAAGCCTCGGAGGCTGCAGGCAGCTCAGCCCACACCCGGCCCAGGAGGAGCAGGTGAGCTGCAGTGCTTGCCTGCACAGAGAACAGGGGTCTATCGCTGGGTGGGTTTGAGCAGGAAACATTCTGCACTCTAGAAACAGGCAGCCACTATCACAGTGAGGTCGCACCAAGTGCACATCTTTGTCCGTGGACCCAGGCCGGACTGGGGCGGGGGCAGGGGGAGGGTGGGCAAAGAATGGCAGGCCAATGGGGTGACAGGGAAATGCGCTCCCTCTGAGTCTCACTTGACTCCTTTAGGGTCCACACCTGCTCTAAGTGGCAGCTGCCTTCCAGAAAGGGCTCACAACTCCGGTCATTCCCACAGCGCCGCCAGGGAAGGTGCCGGGGGGGTGGGGGGTGGGGAGAGGGAGAAGGTGTCACTTAGTGCGTGTGGGGAGTGGCGGGAGGTGCAGGCCGGCCGGTGGTCCGGGAGAACAGCGCAACGCAGTTCCAGGTCGCCGGCGGGCGCGGCTCCCAGGCGCTGGCGGCTCCGAGGCGCGGGCGGGCGCGGGCTGCGCGGGAGGGAGCGCAGCTGCGGCAGGCGGACGGCCAGGGCGGCTCCGCTCTTGACGAAAAAGACGCCTCGGCCGGCCAGCAGGGGCTACACGGCGCGCCCTGTGAGTCCTGGGATTGAGGGGATGGGGCCAGGGTTCGAGAGGTCCGCCAGGGGGATCCTCACGCACTGGGGAGGGGCGCTGGGGTCCGAGCTGCACGGCAGGGACTGGGAGGAGCGCCACGCCCTTCGGCGGACTTGGGCTCCGGCAGGCAGCCTCCGCCTCCGCACCTGCCACGTAGCGGCGCTGCCTCACCTGCGAGCCGGAGGAGAGGAGGTGAGGTGTATGAGGAAAGTGTCTGGGTGCCGCGGGCATTAGGAGACAGGAGCTGTTTGCTTGAAATTTCAGAAAACAAAGCAGACGCCCCTCTCTCCATTCTTCTCTTCTTCCGAGCGCTTGCTAGTGTTTGCATTATTTACTAGTTTTCCTCTGACAGGGGTGGGTGGGGGGAGGGGTGGCAGGCTGCAGTGGAGGCCTCCCCCACGGTTGCAAGTAGATATTCCTACCTTGGGAGCTGCCTGGGAGCTAAGTCCAGAGCGCACAGGCATTGCGTTCCACTGGTTTGGGCGATGGCAATGTGGCTTTGAGGTGCATCTGCATTCATGTGGTCAGTTCCTCTGGTCCGGGGACATGAATGTCTGTGCCATTTTTGCACCCCTATGTGTAGGTAGCATGGGGCTTGGATGTGCTTACTTAGTGGCAGAGTGAATGCAGCAGGTAGCTTGCTGGGGTCAGCTTCCTCCCATTTGGTCCTCCCACTCTGGTCTGTGCTGCATTTGGCCAGGTGGAGCCCTTGGTGTGGCTCTCTGCCTTGGACAGGCTTGGCTGACAGTCATCCAGGCCTCGGGTTTTGTCCCACTTGCTGCTCTGAAGGAGCAATGCCTCGGCCACAGTTTGGGCAGCTGTGGCTGTTTTTTTACCCTAATACTAGACCTTACATTTGGCCCTGGTATATTTCATTTTATACACCCAGTTCCAAATGGCCCTTTTTGCCAGATGACTGTGGTGCTAGAAAAATCTTCTTACCTCTGAGGCTTGGTAACCAATATAATCCTTGGGCTATCAGGGGGACTCATGCCTTGATCTTGTCCTGGCCAAATGGGACTCATCTGTATAAGCCACACCAAATACATGGGGAGTGACATTTATGATGGCTGACAAATAGATTTTATTCATCTAGTTAATTTTGTCCATACTCTATACTAACTCCTCTAACTTAGCACTTGATCATGGAGAACAGATACCTGCTCACTAATAGATGAGACCATTGTATGGGACTTAAAGAATATCTGAGAGTATTTCTCTGTAAACAGTGTTATTAAAATGGGTCCCCAGGACCATGTGCTTGTCTTTGTGGCCCTAGAGAGGTATCAGCTCATCATCAGCCCAAGAGGCTGGAAACCCAGTGTCAGAATCACACAGGCCACCTGTTAAAATACAGATTTCTGGGCCCCATTCCAGACTCATTCAACTGCATCTCCTGATAAGCGGCTTTGGAATCTGCACCTGCAACATGCCCCAGAATGATGTGATTTGATGTTCCCCGAAAGGTGAGAACTGCTTGTGGGATTGGTGGGGATTAGAGGTCTGATGAGGAAGGTGAGTCACATGGTGTGTGCAATGATATGGTGGTGCTCCATCTCAAAACATTTGGCGTTACCACCTGGAGGCTCTGGAGTCCAAATTCCAATTTATCTTGACAGAGGGTCCCTTGTATTGTGGAGGCACCAGAGAAAAAGGGCAGGTGCCAGGGCACAGAGGTGTGGGCCAGGCTAGTGTGTTTGGGAACTGCAAGCCATTTCAAGTGACTTGAGCATAGGCATCGAGGGAGCCCCTAGGGAGAGTGGTGGGCGTCCCTTGACTTGGCCAGGCAGGTGTGTACACATGGCGGGCAGGAAGAGAGAGCCAGCGTGCTGATGACCCAGTTTTTGCATACCCGGCAGTTTTCACCTTTGCCATGTGTCATCCCATAAACAAGGCTGGCAGGGCAGATAGTGGCTGAGGCCAGGAGGGTGCTGTGTGTCACATCTGAAGTTTTGGTCTGCCCTAAAGAGCATGGAATGTGATGGAAGGACCTTAGCACATGGTGGTGTTGATGCTGTCCCTATTTGGATAAAATTTGACAAGGAGATTTCTACTCATGTTCCCTGAGCAATTCTCTCCCTGAACTTTGCATACAACAATCCAAATATTTTTCACTACCAAAACTGCCTCCAGGCCCAAGGCCAGAGGCAATCTTTGGAACAAGTCTTGGTATCAGACTGATCTGGATTTGAATTTGGACCCCATGACTTATTAGCTATGTAACTATGGGAAACTTGCTTTACATCTGAGTCTCAGGTCTTCTAAGTTCCAGCCTTGGGGACCAAGCAGCCATGAACATCGCTCTCTGAACCCTGCTGCTCCCTAGATTTCACACAGGAGGCACAATCCCTGAGTACTATTTGTCTCTTTGCTTTGCAGCTGTCATCACTGAACCTCCTGGAATCTTCTCCCATGCACCATGAATATCTCTCATTTTCCATCCTTGATGCTCCCAGGATCCTCACACGGTCAAAACAGGAGTAAGTCAAAGGGCATCCTGTACAACTTCTCTGACCACTGCCAGGATTCAGCAGACCTGATGGTCTTTATTGTTATCTCCTACAGCATTGAGACCATTGTGGGAGTCCTGGGCAACCTCTGCCTGATATGCATGACGGTTAGGCAGAAGGAGAAGGCCAATGTTACCAACCTGCTCATTGCCAACCTGGCCTTCTCCGACTTCCTCATGTGCCTTATCTGCCAGCCACTCACGGCCATCTATACCATCATGGACTACTGGGTCTTTGGCGAGGCCCTTTGCAAGATGTCAGCCTTCATCCAGTGTATGTCAGTGACGGTCTCCATCCTCTCTCTTGTCCTTGTGGCCCTAGAGAGACATCAGCTCATCATCAACCCAACAGGCTGGAAGCCCAGTGTCTCTCAGGCCTATCTGGGCATTGGGGTTATCTGGCTCATTGCCTGCTTCCTCTCCCTGCCTTTTCTGGCTAACAGCATTCTGGAGAATGTCTTTCACAAGAACCATTCCAGGGCTCTGGAATTTCTGGCAGATAAGGTGGTCTGTACGGAGTCCTGGCCACTGAGCCACCATCGCATCATCTACACCACCTTCCTGCTGCTCTGCCAGTACTGCATCCCGCTGGCCTTCATCCTGGTCTGCTATGTACGCATCTACCGGCGCCTGCGGAAGCAGAGGCGGGTGTTCCGCAAAGGCACCTACAGCTCGCAGACTTGGCAGATAAAGCGCATCAATGGGATTCTTGTTGCAATGGTGGCTGCCTTTGCCCTGCTCTGGCTGCCCCTGCATGTGTTCAACAGTCTGGAGGACTGGTACCATGAGGCCATCCCCATTTGTCATGGCAATCTCATCTTCCTGGTATGCCACCTATTGGCTATGGCCTCCACCTGTGTCAACCCTTTCATCTATGGCTTTCTCAACACCAACTTCAAAAAGGAGGTCAAGGCTCTGGTGCTGACTTGCCAGAACACCCCATTGGAGGAGTTGGAGCACTTGCCCCTGTCCACAGTACACACAGAAGTCTCTAAAGGGTCTATGAGGCTTAGTTGCAGATCCAACCCCACTTAACCATAACCAGAGCTTCTCCCTACCTTGCTCATGCCAGGCTCCTTGACTTCACTAAGTGGGCTTGTGTAAGCTGAGGGTGATACTCCATATTACTGGCTTTCTGGGGCCCAGGTAGGCTGGCAAGAGCCCATTTTTGCATCTATTTGCCTTGTAAAGCCTGACATTCAGATGGTTCAGTTATTTGTTCCTGGGAGACTTGTGAGTCTGGATTCTTTGGGTCACAGTATGCCTTACAGCTTGAGCAGATGCCAGAGCCAGAGATGGTCTGCAAATAGCATGCAAGGGTTCATTCTGGTAACTCACAACAGATGCCCGGACTGGGAACCCAGGGTTCCACCTCTCCCAATGAGTCTGCAAGGGCAAGGGCACTGTGGGGTGAGGGAAGGAGCACATGAGTCAGAGCTCTGGATTGGTCAGCCCCTAATCTCTGTGAGAGATGATGCTTGTGGATCTAAATGGTAAAGGATTCTATTAAAGGGTTACTGTTATCTGATTAGCATGCCCAGTGACAGAGAACAAATTTTGGTAGACTTGCATCCTCATAGTCCTCTGAAGTAGGAAAATCAGCCCTGAGTAGCAGGAATTACATGATTCACATCCTATTCCATCCTTTTTCTCTTTCACTGCATCTGCCATCGTGTATTAAAATAAGCCTGTAAATATATCCCCTTGATAAGATTATGAGGACCTTGAGGGTGACATCTGCATTGTTATAGAGCTTGTATCCACCCTCCATGCCCTGGCACAGGGAGAGAGCTCCAGAAAGCTTTGCATGGTAAGCTGATGGGAAAAGTGCCTGCTTAGCTGAGGACTGGTGCCCTGTGTCATGTTCAAGCATGGGAAGGGCTCAGGCTGCGGCAGCCACATGTTATCATCTGCCCGTCCTTGCTTCCTAGGATCTCTCTTGACAAGACAGCTGTCCAGTGCCCCTCCCCAGTGTCAACCACTACTGAGGCATACAGTGACTCAAGCCTCCTTCATTCCATACTCTGACCACAGAACAGACTATTCTAAGTGATGTGTCAGGATTATTCCAAAGCCTCCTCACATCTTTGGGCCTCCCAGTGGCCTTTGGTAGTTGAGGGGCAGGGTGTTCTTGAAGTCTGGCTTAATGGAGTACAGGCTAATAGCAGTAGGGGATCCCCTTCCTCCAGCCAAGGAAAATGGTGAAAGGGCTGTAATGAGGATGATTATCTTACCTTGGAAGTCATGGAGCAGTTTTCTGGATGCTGTGCTGGATCCAAGGCTTCATCTCTTTGTGGACCAGATAGCTTGTCCTTGCAGAAGGTGGAAATGTCAAGATTGCTCATGGACCACTTTGGATGGGATGACCAGGCCTGACCCTGCCTTCCCAGACCCACCCACCCCCCAGCAGAATAGATAGTGGCTGGACCCATCATGGCCTCCCAGGGCAGAGTATTCAGGTGCCTACAACTGTAGAGGATCCTCACTGTGAGGCTCCTGGGACTGGCAAAGGGCCAGGCAGCAGGAGATGGAACAGCCATATCTGACTGTCTTTCTGGCCTGGCCTCTAACCAAGAATCTGTGCAGCTAATACCCAAGACAAGTGCTCTTTGAGTCATCAGCTTCCTTTGTTTGTTTTATCCCTGGTTTTGGCCACTCTCCCTTTTTGTTCCTTTTTTCAACTTTGTCCTAGTTTTTGGTTAGATTCTTGATACTTTCTTGGATGCAACTTGTGCTTGTTCTATGTTGCCATCTGCTGCTGGCTGCTCTAGACAACCACCTGCCAGTAAAGCCCAGGCTTGGGACCCATCCCAGCAAGATATCATTGACCAAGCTCCCAAAGGAACTGGAGGCCTCAGGCCCCTCTATATACCATGAAATTGCTTGGAGTTTGCTACACATCACTCTTCTCTGTAGTGCCAAGATGTGTGAGGACCAGGGACTAAGTTTTACATCTGGTGACGGCCCTGGCATTAGGAATTGGGGTAGTGGGTAGAGACATTATTAAGTGTCATCTCTGCTTTTCTCACCTTGCTTCAGTTGGCACGGCCTGCCTAGGTGGTTGCCTATCATTCCTGGTTCCCAATGACCCTTGGAATTGCTTGGCTACACAGCACCCTGGGAACTTGCTGCTCAGAAGACCAGCAGCCTCAGCATCACCCAGAGCTTGTTAGACATGCAGAACTTGGTGTTCCCACCCCAGACCTTTTGAATCAGAATTTTAATTTTATCAAAATCTCCAAGGTTAGTTGTGCACACATGCGAGTTTGGGAAGCTCTGCTCTAAGAAACAGTTTGTCCTGGAACTTGGAGCATCTGAAGACACCTTTGTGGCACCAGGCGTTGGCCTTTAGGAATCCCAGTTCTGGGGATATGGCTTTAAAGGGGTATTGATGAAAAGGTCTTAGTTGGTTATCTCTTCTCTGGCTGTATGTGAACATATTTCTTCTGAAGTCTTTTCGTTCCTTCAATAAATATTTGCCAAACAAACAGTTTGCATGGTTATATTCTTATGAACATGCCTCTCTGTATTCTGCTCTGTTTCATTTAAAACTGTATCATCAAGTGTTTTGTCCTTCTGGATATTATTTTTGACAGCTGATTGAGTTTAGAAAATGCTGCAGTGAAAGCTGGTTCCCCAGAACAGAATCTCTCAGGCTCCCAGAGGAGCATTGGCTGGCCCAAATAAAGATCCGTCTCTGCTGGTAGTGAGAAGAGCCAATCTTCAGAAGAGCATCATGGCAGCAATTGGAGACTCTCACCCACAAAAAATGCCTGGAAACTGTTATCAAGTGCAAAGCCTTATCAAATCCTGATGGTGCGAGCTTAACTCATCTAACTCTAGCCTTTCCTTTCTCAAGAAATGACCTTGCTTGCTTTTTCCATTGTAAAACAAATCAGACTCAATTGTGAAAATATGCAAACTACACAAAAATAAAACAGAAGAGGAAATCATGTTCCTCTACAGAAAGATAATCATTATTTACATTTTGTGGAGTCATTTCTTTGTTTTTATTTATCTAGTGTTGTTTTATTATTTTTAAACATGATTGAGGTCATATTATTATATATAATACTTAAGTATAGTTATATATGACTAGAGGCCTGGTGCATAAATCTGTGCACTGGTGGGGTCCAGCTGGCCCACCTTGATTGGGTGGAGGGCCAGTAGGAGGCGGGCCTGGCTGGGGGGAGAGGCTGAAGGCAGTTGGCCGGCTGGCCCCACCCCCTGGTGGAATTCTTGGTAGAACTCCTGGTTGAGGGAACAATTTGCATATTAGCCTTTTATTATTTAGGGTACTTAAGGTTTATTTTACATCTTTTTTGATTAACCTTATAATAATTTTTATTTATTTAACAACTATATCAGACATATGGGGCTGGGAGACAGTGGTAGATAAAACAAACACTGTCCTTGTCCTCATGGAGCTCAGAGACCAGTGACTAGATCCATCCTGTGTTCTTATCATCATCTGTTGTGGCATTTTTAGGTGCTTCTAGACCTATTACCTAAATTTCTGTGATGAGCTTCTATGCAGAGGACTTTTTCTGTATTTGGAATTATTCCCTTAGGAAAGATTTTCAGAAGTAGAATTAATGGGTCAAAGGGCATGGCATTTTTCAAGGCTCTGGATGTGTGTTGCTGAACATTTCCAAAGAGCCAGGTGTGATTTGCACTCTGACTAAGGCTGGTTTCACACATCCTGGCCACTGCTGAGGAATTATCTCTAAGGAGGATGTCTCCATTATTCACTAGGTCACATCCCCTCTCATCTACCCAAGACTGTCACTCCAGCATCATGAGTTTTCTGGGCTCTTCTTTACACAGAATTCCTCCAAAGGCTTGTCTAATCTTAAAGTCCTTGCTTCCTTTCCTCCCATGCTCTTTTTTATTCACCTGTTCATCCAAATAGCTCATTGCAAGGTTTCCAGTGACCTCCATGTTTCCAGATCCCATGGTCAATTCTCAGTCTTGTCTTATGTGACCAATTAGCAATATTTGGCAGTTGTTCAATCCCTTCTCCTTGAAACTCTTTCTGCTTGTGGCTTCATCAGGACACCACACTCATGACTGTCCCTGTTTTCTTCTCAGGCTCCTTCTCTAGACTCTTATCTCCCTCACTTCAGAACATTGGCAAGTCCTCAGGGAGCCATGAAGACCCATCTGTTCTCATTCCTTAGGTGTGCTCATCCAGTCTCCTGGCTTTTCACACACCTGAGTGATTAACTGTCTAATGCTGCCAGGTGTGACCAGAGCATGGGAGGACTTTTCCTTGCTCTCCGGATTTGTATCTCCAGCCGCTGCTCTGTTTCCTGGACAACCCGGTCAGCATCTTAAGCTCAGCCTTTTCAAAGGCAGACTCCTAATCTGCATCTGTACTTCTTCTTCATCAGTCCCCCCTCTTTTATTAAGTGGCACTTTCTCTTTTCATTTGCTTGGACCTCAGTCTTTGGGATCAACCTTTTGTTCACAACCCACAACTCTGCCTTCAAAATGTATTTAGAATGACCACCTCTTACCACTCTTGGCTCTGTCACCTGGTCCAAGCCACCATCATCTCTACCAGGATTATTGGGGTGACCTCCTCTCTACTCTTATAGTCAGGGTGACCCTTTGAAGTCTGAGTCAGATCCTCCTATACCCTTGAGTAAAAGCCTATAATTGGCTTTCTGACACTCAAAGCAAAATTCCCTGTCCACAACTGGCTGTCTTCCCTTCTCAGACCTCACTTCCTACCACCCTTTCCCTCATCCACTCCCTTCAGCAGTGATGTTCTCTCTGCTGTCTCTTGAACACTGAGATTGCTCCTACCTCAGCCCTTTGTATTTCCCACTCTGGTTTTTGTTCCCTTCCTCTCTTCACCTTAAGTGAGCTTTATTAGATGATTACTTCCTCAACCATGCTCTAATAATAGACCCCCATCTCTGCACTCCTACTTTATGCCATAGGACTTAGCACACACCTGCTCACACACATTTACTTATCTTCCTTTTGAGTATCTCATTCCCTCATTAGGAGGCAAACCCTAGAAAGCAGGGATCTTCTATGTTTTCTTTACTATGTAGCCCTCAGAAAAGGGCTTGCATATCTGTAGAGTAAATGTATTGAACAACCTTTGTGGGAAATGATACTACAACCTCTTGTGTGTGAAGTGCAGGCTTTTTTGTTTTGTAGGATTCAGATCTCAACTGATTGTGTGACTCTGAGAGTCTCCTTTGCATCTTGGGTTCTGATTCCTCACATATAATAAGTCTAGTTGCAATGTTTTTTTTTTTTTTTAATGTCCCAAACACTGTGCCAGACACTTTATGAACATTGTCTCTTTTCAACCCTAAGATGTGGCAGGTGAAGAAATGAAGCTTAGAGAGTTGAAAAAATTTACCCAAGTTTTCAAAAAGAGCCAGATTTCAAATCCAATCTGATGGATTACAAAATCTAGGACTTGAACTATCCTATCTAATAAAAGAGTAACATGCAAATGTAACCTACCTTGGCTCCTGATTGGCTATGCTACCAGCCAATCAGGAGCAGGGGTGAGGCCAATTTGCATCTGCGCCCGTCCAGGGGTGGAGATGAAATGGTGGTGGTGGCGGCAGCAGTGATCGACCAGCTCCTGGGTGCTGTGCGGGAAAGCAGCTGCAGCAACAATGTTGGTGGTCGCAGCAGGGAGTGCCTGGCCCCCGGGCGCTTTATTACGAGCGGAAGTGGTGGAGAGCGCCGTGGGGGTGTGGCCGAGGTGACCAGGGCTGTGGGGGCGTGGCCGAGGCAGCCAGGGCTCCAAGGAGGTTCCTGGTGGCAGAGGGTGCAGAGCAGGAGTGTGGGTGTGTGCATGAGTGTGGACCAGAGCGACACATACTCACATGCCCGAAACCACACAGGGCCCTCAGCCACGCCACCCGTGCCTCCCTAGACTTCACCAAGCCCTGGGGTTACTCAAATTCAGCAATTTGCCCGAGGCACATTGAACAGTTTTCTCCTAACCCATTTGTGGGAGTGTAATCTGACTTAAAACCAATGGACTAAACTAGAAAGTCATTTTGGAAATGTGGATCAAAATTCAAGTGAATTAGCTTTGGGCCAGGAGTTCCATGTCTGTGAATGTGTCCTAAGTAAACAGTCAAGTAAGTAATTATGTTTACTGTTGTTGTTGATGCCAGGGGAAACCAGAAGCAACCTGCCCCACAATAAAGTGTTAGTGAAGTAAACCATAGTAATGTCAAACAGTCAGGGATAACACTGTAGCCATTAAAAATTATGTCTGTACATCCAATTTGTTGACATGAAAAGAAGGCCATAGCCAAATATTAAGTGGAGGGCAGGGGAACATCAGAAGAGGGTGTGTATACTTATATGTATGTATATTTTGTGTCAGGGAAATAATAGTTTTAAAACCAGTGATTCTTCCTGAGCTCTGCAATTGTGTTAGCAAATTATGTTTCAGGTGTGACAGGTGTCCTTTGGTGTCCCATACACACAGACATCCTTGCCTGTGGGACAGCCTGAACCTTTGCCCCACCTGCCCCTCTCTGGTGTGGCAACGACCCAATCAGACATTCCCTTTTATTGGGCTGGTTTCCTTTTCTCCTTTGTCCAAACCATGCCTTTCCAACAAAAGTATATTAACCAAGCAATCCTAACAAGTTTTGCTGCCGACTACAACTTATGCCCTTTGATGCAAATGTTGTTGCTTTCAAATCTATTAGGTTGTATTTCAAAACTTTTATTTTTCTGCAACTTGACCATTTTTAATTCACTTAAAATATTCTGGAGTATTTTAGGTACATACAGAAAAGTAGAGAATAATATGACAAATACTTATCTATACTAATAAAAGGGTAATATGCTAATTAGACCAGACATCTTCTGGACATCCTTCTGAACATCCAAGGACTCTGTGTGGGTGTGGGTGTGGGTGTGTGAGTGTGTGTCGCTCAGGTCCATGCTCATGCACACACCCAAGTGGAAAAAGCCACAGTGGTGGGGGCCAAGGCAGAGATGGTTCGGGGCGACCAGGCCAGTTGGGGAGGGCAGTTAGTGGCAACCAGGTTGGTAGGGGAGGGCAGTTAGGTGTAACCAGGAAGGCAGATAGGTGAGCAGTTAGGAGCCAGCAGTCCCAGATTATGAGAGGGATGTCTGACTGCCAGATTAGGGATCAGGCCATCCCCTGAGGGGTCCCAGAATGAAGAATATGCAGGCTGGGCTGAGGGGACCCTCGAGCCCTACCCCACCACCACGTGCACGAATTTCGTGCACCGGGCCACTAGTTGTAGCATGAAAGAAGATAGACTAGATGACCTCTGAGCTATTGTCCAGCTTTTAGCTAGAGCATTTAAACTTCTTGCCAATGGAGACATTGAAGAGTTTTAAGCAGAGGAATGGGATGGTCACGTTGCATTTAGAGAGAATAGTGTAGCTAAATTGGCATGGGTTTTCCTAAAAGCAGAAGCGGAGGTAGAGGCTTATGGGCTTTTCCTTTATTAGAAAATGCAATCTTAGGGAACAGATTGAGGGATATGGGAAATCAGACAGAGAAGGAGAGAGAGACAATTTGGATGCTTTTAAGAAGCAGCTAGTTACTCTATCATTTGTATAACTATCTTAGTTCAGTTTGTTTGGAGGAAGAAAGAAAGAAGAATTCATCCACTAGCTTTTGTATTCCACTCCTCAAATGTTTTCCCCATGAACTTGTGCATTTATAGACAGCGAAACACACCTTCATGTGAACAGAGCAGATCCAGGGAGAGGCAAGAAGACATGCAATGAGAGCATGAAGTGAGGTGGTGTCAAATCATACCTGTGGGAGGCTGGTTGGAACCTTGCAGAGTTAGCCACTAAACTAAGAGACAGATAAAAATGAGAGAGGGTCTGAAGTAGGGCATAAGCACTCTCTGATGTGGGGTGGAACTGGAATGGTATAGGAAATGTTATAAAACTTATAAAAACAAATTCATATGTTGAAATCCCAACCCTCCAGTGCCTCAGAATATGACCTTATTTGGAAATAAGGGCATTGCAGGTGTAATTAGTTAAGATGAGTCATGTTGGAGTAGGGTGAGTTCCTAATCCAATGTGACCAGTGTCCTTATATAGAAGGAAATTTGGCCACACACACACACACACACACACACACACACACACACAAGAAGAATATCATATGAAGATAAAGGCAGACATCTGGGTGATGCTTCCATAAGCCAAGGAAGGCTAAAGATTGGCTGCAAACCACTAGAAGCTAGAGGAGAGGCATAGCAGGTTACCTTTCATAGTCCTGAAGAGGATCTGATCCTGCTAATATATTAATTCTGGACTTCCAAATTTGAGACAATAACTTTCTGTTGTTACCTTTGTGATCCTTTGTTATGGCATCCCTAGCACACTAATATAGGAAATAAGATAGAAGGCAGGGAGACCTGTTCATGTGAGCTGTGGACAGTCAGGTACACAGTCATTAGAGACAGACCCCAGCTCTAATCGGTTATTATGAAACTAGAGGCCCAGTGCATGGATTCGTGCAACAGTGGTCTCCCCACACCTGAAGCGGAAGTCCAAAGCAAATGTGAGCTCTCCTCTAGGATTCCTGCTGGACTTCCTGTCATAGTTTCTCCCATCACCAACCACCTGATTGTCTAATTTGCAGCAGCTGATTCATTCCTATTCCTCTGAACTATTGTAAGAACTCTCTAAAGGCCACCTCCACCGCCAACCTTGCTGTCCAGTGGTTCCTTCTCTCCTGCAGTCCCAAATCTGACTTTGACTCTCTCATTGGGCAGTTCTCATCAGGATGGAGTCCCAGTGTTTTCACATGGTCCTTGGGGCATTCATGGTTGGCCTCTAGCTGGTCCTCCCACCCTCTGTTTATCCTAACTGCCTCCCGCTTCCCAGCCTATGCTCTAGTACACCAGGCTGCTTTTTTTCTCAACATGCCACATTTTGCCAGGTTGATTCCTATGGAATGCCTGTGAATTTTCTAAGTTTATTTACTCTGAAAAATCCCCCTGCCTCCTTTGTCTCATTGTGTGCATGCCAGAGCACTTTGCAATAGCTCTGTTGGGCACTTAGGGAGTCTTAGGACTGGAAAGAAGAAAGGGTGTCTCTCTTTCCATCTGGCTGTATTCCCCTCAAGCAAAAGGACAGGCATTTAACTCCATGCAAAGGCAGAATGCTGGTATCCACCGTGAAGAACAGACACATGAACTCTGAAGCTTGGAGGTGATTTGGGCCTCAGGGAGGAGACCAAGTCAGAAGGCAGCCTGTTCTTCCCTCCGTGCAGCCAATCAGGACCACAGTGTCTTCAGCAGCAGCACACACAGAATATCTCCACCCAGAGCACTTAAACTAAGATTTGGATCTAAGGTAGTGGTTAGCAAACCATGGCTTGTGAGCCACACCGGGCTCTTTGGTCCCTTGAGTGTGGCTCTTCCAAAAACTACCATGGCCCGGGTGAGTCTATTTTGAAGAAGTGGCATTAGAAGAAGTTTAAGTTTAAAGAAATTTGGCTCTCAAAAGAAATTTCATTCGTTGTACTGTTGATATTTGGTTCTGTTGACTAATAAGTTTGCCGACCACTGGTCTAAGGGAATGGGGCCTGTCTGTCTCTTTTTCATGTTTAAGAAAGTAGGACAAATATAAATTAAGCTCAGAAGGGAGGGGGAGGGAGGTTGAGATTGAGAAGGAAGGAAGGAGGGAGGGAGGGAGAATGGAAGGATGGGAACGAGAGAAAGGTTTTCATTATCTTGCTCTCTCTCTTTTTCTGGCACCCTTATAATTCGGATGTTGGTATGCTTGAGTTTGTCCCAGAGGCCTCTTACACTATCTTAAATTTTTTGGATTCTTTTGGCTTCTTGCTTTTCTGGCTGAGTGGATTTTGCCTCTTTGTATTTCAAATCTTGACTTCGTTCTTGCAGTCCTCTAGACTGCTTTTCAATCTTTGTATAATATTTTTTATTTCAGTCAGTGTATGCTTAATTTCTAGTTGGTCCTTTTTCATATCCTTGTAGGTCTCATTCATTTCCCCATAGGTCTTATTCATTTCCTTGTAGGTCTCAGCCTTTTCTAGGAGCCTCTTGAAAAACCTTATAACCATGGTTTTGAACTCTATGTCCAGTCGGTTTTTTCCATCCATTTCTTTTACATGTGTTTTCTTTTCATTTCTCTGCATGGTGGCTGCTTTCCTGAGTTGGTCACTTACCTTTGTGTGGTAGATGTCCTCTAAGGGACAGTGGCTCAGCCTCCCCAGTTACCTGAGGTGGATACTCTTGCTGCAGCCCTTTATGGGTTGCACAGTCTTGTTGAAGTTAAGCCTAGATTATTGTTGTTAGCAATAGGAGGGTTTGACTTCCACGTCAATTGGCTGTGAAGGTCAGCTGTGTTCAGGTTGGATGGGCAGAGTCTCCAGGCTGAGCAGGCAGCATCAGCTCCGCCCTATGTGGCACCTGGGTCTCTGTGCTGGGTGTTAATGGCTGCAAGCACCTCTGAGAGAAAGCTGCTGCAGAGCTCTACCCGCTGCCGGACAAATCAGCCTCTCCTCAAATGAGTCTGCACACCCAAAGTCTCACCCAGCATTGTAAAACAATGCAGTGCGGTGGTTTCCCGAACAAGAGAGCAAGTCACGAGTCCGCTCTGCTCCCTCACGCAACTCTGCTCTTCCCAAGTTTATGCGCACTCTCCACAAGCTCACCCTCTCCACAAGCTCGCAGACCTTTGTACCGCCCGAGTTTCAGTGTGCTTCCCTACTGTCCAGTTTCACCCAGTATGAGTGTGGGTTCCCTGGACCTCAACTGGAACTGGGGAATCAGTGCAGTGGGATGCCTTTGTCTTTGCAGCCGCCTGCCCTCTCTGCTTGCTTGCATGCGTGCAGGGCTCCAAACCTCTAATTTGCAGGTATCTTCAAGGCTGCCCTCCACTGCTCCTCTGAGTCACAGTGTCCTATCTTTACTTTTATATGTGGGATTTTCACTCAGCCAGCTTTCTGGTGATTCTGGATGATGTTTGTTCTGTCGTTAAGTTGTAGTTTTGACATTGCTGTGTGGGGCACCAAGATAGGTGTTTACCTATGCCGCCATCTTGGTTCCTCTTCTATATATCATTTCTTTAAAGAAATTTTATGCAAGTTCTTTGTTCATTTAAAAATTAGGTTGTATTTTTGTTGTTGAGTTTTAGAAGTTCTTTATGTATTTTGGGAACAAATCATATACATGATTTTAAATATTTTCTTCTATTTGGTAGGTTGTCTTTTCATTTTCTTGCTAATGGCTTTTGAGTCTCCAAAGTTTTAAAATTTTGATAAAATATTTATTAATTTTGATAAAATACTTATTAATTAAGGTCAGAAAGATTTACTCCTATGTTTTCTTCTAAGAGTTTTATACTTTCAACTCTAACATTTTGGTTTTTGACCCATTTTGAGTTAATTACTATATATTGTGGAAGGTAGGGCTCCAATAACATTCTTTTGCATGTAAAAACCCAGTTTCCCCAGCACCATTTGTTAAAGAAATTGTTCTTTCCCCATTCAATTGACCATAGATATCTGCATTTATCTCTGGATTCTCCGTTCCATTCCCTTGGTCTATATGTCTTTCTTTATGCTAGGGCCACACTGTTCTGGTTACTATAGTTTTGTGATAAGTTTTGAAATCAGAAAGTGTGAATTAGACACATATTTCTTTGTTCCTGCCCAAGTCATGGCTGGAGACATGGCTGGGCACCCTGCTACCCTTCAGGGACCATCTGGAGCCTCTGGTTCTAAGACTAGGATAGGCACAAGTCTAGGAGGCCTGGTTCTCATTTCTTTTTACCAAACTCCTCTATGGTATGTGTGTGTGTGTGTGGGGGGGGTTGTAGTGGGGGTGTAGTTGGAGGGTGGGTTGGAGAATATAATATATTAAGCAATGTGGACACTTTTGAAAGTGAATGGGGATTTTTAGTAGTCTACAAGGATTGTATAACATATGATCACACATTTGGTGACATAAGACAACAGGTGCTTATTCTCTCAGAATCTGGAGGCCAGAAGTCCAGAGACCAACTGCTGGTGGTCTGTTTTTTTCCAAAGGCTCCAGGGTAAGGCCTTCCTTTACTCTTCCAGCTACTGGTGGCTGTCTCATTCCAATCTCTGCCCTTATCTGCACATGGTCTCCCCTGTGTCTGTGGCTTCTCTTCTGTCTCTTATAAGGCACTTGTCATTGGCTTTAGGGCCCACTGGATAATCCAGGGTAATCACAGTTTGAGATCCTTAATTACATCTTGAAAAACCCTTTCCAAAATAAGGTCACATTTTATAGGTTACAGAAGATAGGGCATGGACACACCTTTTTTGGGGAAATAATTCAACCCACTATAGGATTTTAATAATAATTATACCAGGACAAAGGACATAATGCCAGGACCGCCCCCAGCAAACTGCCCCCACAAAAATATGGTCACATAGATTAAAGACTCCGTGTGAGGTGACTGCCCTTTTCCACCATAGCACAGGAAGAGGCCCCTTCATCAGCCTCTGTGTTCCCTGTGTGGGCCAAGTCTGGCCACATGGCCCTTCCAAACCTGGGCTCCTCTTCCAGAGCCAGCAGCTCAGCCACTGTCTTACCAACCACTATGGCGGCTCCATCACTGTCTGTCCATTCTACAGTGTGGATGAAGAATAGAACTCTCATTCTTTTCATGCATCTCACCCAAAGTTTCCCATCTTCCTGTAATAAGTCCACTGGGTGAGAATCCACGTGACTTCTGACCTGTACCAGTGTGCTCCTTTGGTTTTCCTTAGAAGTGGGGGCAGGGGTAACCAGCCCTCTTTTATGCTGAGGGGAGTTTACCCTCTCAGAACTCAAAGGACAGGTGAAGGATAGGGAAGCGGTGAGAGATAAGTTAGTCTGAAGGCAGAGTGGGGCTGCAGGTTTCAGAAGGAAAGCAGTGAGGGTTCTAGGTGCCAGAAGAAATGTTTAATCATCAGGCAAGGGAGGCCTGAGAAGGTGGATCGCCTGGGTCAGGAGGCCTGGGACAATGGGAGAGAGCCCCTACCGGAGGTAAAGGCAGAAAAGGGGGCTGAGGAAATGCCAGAGGCACATTTTGTCACTTAGGAGCTGGTTGTGCAGTCTGTTGTATGGCATTACAGGGACTTCTGGTACAGTTTTATCTCCATGGCGCCCTGCTTTAGAGAAACATGCAGTGATTCTGGAGCCAGCCATAGAAGGAACTTCACTATCCCTCAGAGAGGGTCAGAGACACACACTGGCCAATCAGTGTCTCAAACTTGGAAGGTGCTTGTTAGCGCAGGGCCTATTTTTAGGAACAGAGTGAATCCTGGGATAGGAGCACTCCGCAGGCACTTGGGCTTTCTGTTTCATGGAGAAAATATGTCTGGAACTGAGGCCATGCAGAGGCCTGCAGGTCTAAAGGCAGACAGGAACTCGAAGGACGGCACTTGTGCTCCTGGCTCACCATACTGCACAGTCCTGCTCATGGTTCCCTGTTAGGTGAGCCATACCTTTGCTCTGAGTGTTATGTCTTTGTGGAAGATTTAAAATGGCCACAAAACCTTTGACAGCCCTCCATTTGAGAGGTGGTGAGTCCTCTCAGTGAAGCCAGAGGCTCAGCAGGGAGAATCAAGTACTGAAAAGTGGTCCATGCGGCTGAGGTGTGGTGGGAGGAAAGAGCAGCTGTCAGACTCTGAGAAACTGGAGGAGGAGAGACTTATATGATTATCTCATCTCCTACTCGCTCAGCCTCAGAGGTGGGCACTGCTGATGAGGAGACTGAGGCTGGAGGGTGAAGGCCAAGGTCACCCTATAAGCAAGCAACCAAGTGAGAAGTCCATGCTCACCCCTCAGTCAATTTTCCCGATAATGAGGTGGTGACCGCTGTTCCCTTATGGCCTCCCGCTCCTGAATGACCAAACTGCACAGATCTCATTATGCCTGGAGCGGGCAGCGTGGCTCCAGCCTTGCCCACTCGGTTGCTTAATGAGTACCCTAATTTGATTGGCTCCAAATGAATGTGATGCAAAATTAAAAGATGCCAGAAGACACTGCAATAAATCGAATGAGTTAGTTTCAATTGATTATGTTTTGAACTCAATTAGATTTCTCCTCCAATTCTCTGAATACTAATACAGCTGCTGGTTACAGAGCAATAACTGGAAAGGTCTATTATCGTTGAGTTCCGGCCTCTGTTATCCAGCTTGGGTTCGGGCAGTCATACTGGATGGAAAACCTTGGCTTGGGTGTGGGGAGGTCAAGGGAGTTCAAGGCCAGCAGTCAAGCCTCTGGCCAGCAAGCCAGCAAATTTCCTGTTGGGGAAGGGATTCAAAGCAATGTACCCAATTAAAATGATTTAAAATTATTTTTAGTGCATAAACACTTTAAGAGGCTACATAGAAGGTAGTGTTAGAGTTTTGGACTTTGTCGTGTGACAGGCAGGAGGGGACACAGTGATTGAAGTCTTTGGGATCAGCCTGGCCGCAAACTCTGTATAACTAGAGCAATTTGCCAACCTTTCCCAAGCCTGGTTTTCCTATTTGCACAATGAGGGAGTCAAGCTCTAAGAGCAGTTTTGATAGCCTTGGGTTCTGTGCTGCTGTTGTTGTCCTTTTGTTCCTACCTGTTCACCCATGCTCTGTGCTGCCTTCCACTGTCATTCTTCAGCTCATTTGGCCTGGGGACCTGATCTCTTCAGGCTGCCTCTCCTGGATTTTCTTGTGGTCATAGGCTGGATTCAGCCACATGGCAAAAGAATAGCCCCCTGCCTCAGGGCTGTGCCCCTTTAAAACCCTAACTTCTGCCAGAAGCCTTCTGCACATCTTCAGCTCTCCCTGCAATGGTGATACCACTGTCTTTTTGTCTCTAACCTGTGGGTGGTAACAGCATCTCCCAGTTGCTGTTTCTGTGGTCCTCAGCATCCTACACATCTTCTCTTTGTTTTCTGTACCCTGCTCACACTTCTCAATGGAATATTGCCTTTAAAGGCTCATCATTTGAACCATCTGGAAATTCTACTTCCTACCGTGACCCTAAAAAATGCAGATGCTAAATCCACTTTTTGATCGAGGTTCCTTATGGAATGCCTTTCAAAGGACTACAGCTGAGATAAAAGGAGGGGATTTCTTGTTTGGGAGACTGGTATAAAGCTGGAGAGACCTGGAAGGTTCCAGGCAGAGAATAGGAGAGGCTCAGGTGGAGAGCACCAATGTGGACAGGCGGTGACTGCAGAGAACCTGGCAGTGAGAGCCGGGGGGTGGCTGTCTCTCCCGGCCCACAGAGAGCAGGTGCTGCTGCAGAAGGGAAAAGGAAAGAGGAAAAGGTTCTCAGCCCTGCTCCATCCCTGACCCAGTTAGTCGGAAGCCCCTGATTGAGGGCAAAAGGCCTGTGTTCTTAGAGTCCTAGGAGGGAGGAGCTCTACTCAGAGGCTAATGATGGAGGGTTTGAAATGGGGCTCCTAAGGGTAGGGTGTGAAGACTTGGTGTCAGCCATGTGGGAAGAGCTGAAGGAGATGGGTCCTGGGGTAGGAGAGAGGGTGAGAGAAGGTGTTGGTGGGTAGCCAGGGACTTGCTTTTGGGATGGTGACCAAGGATTATAAGAGTGGGACCAACTATGGTGATTTATGGCTCTTGATTTATGCTCTTAGCATCCATGTAAGTAAATGACCTGGGCCTGGAAGAGGGTGAAAAATCCCACTCTGGGTGCTGGTGCAGGATCCCTGTGGCAGTGACTGACCTGGAGGAGATCTGGAAGTCAGTGTCAGGCCTGGAGAATGCACATCAGCATTCTAGGGCCATGGCCTGGCAGCCTCATTGTTGGGCAGGCCAAGTTCTGGCCCAGTGGTTCTCAGTTGGGTTCTCATGCTGCCTCCAGGGTTGGAGGAGAGGCTGGCAATGATTAGTGACTCACCTGGAGTAGGAGCAGCAGCTACCAGGGAGGGATGGGTGCTCAAGACTGTGTGGAAGCTTGGGACTGATGACAGAGGAATTAGATGATTGCAGGACATTCCTGACCTTGGTGTTCCAGGGGGCTTTAACCTGTGAGTCAGTGGGAAATGCAGGGATCAGGAAGTCATGCCAAACGTAGGGTAAATGGCAGTAGAGATCTAGGCCAAGAGTCTAAGCACCATGTCAGGTTCCAGAGAAGCAAAGGTGAATGGAATCCTGGAAACTGCTTGTCAGTGGATTCTAGTCACCCGGGGCCAGAGCTAGCAGCAGCAGGGGAACGGAGAGGGTATGGTCATTGGTTCAGACAAAACTGGAGACAGAAGAGTCATGTGCCTGGAAAACAGGTACATGGGGAGCAGGCAGGTCTTCAGGTGAGAACTAAGGCACTTCACTGTCTCCTGAAGACAGGGGGATGCCAAGAAGTCCATTCATTTATTTCTTTATCCCTCCATAATTGCTTTTATTCATTCATTCACCCATTTGTTTGTTTGTTTGTTTACTTATTTATTTATTTTTAAATGTACTAAATCTTTATTATACAGATTATTATAATTGTACCTCTTTTTCTCCCCATAGCTCCCCTTCACCTGGTTCCCAATCCACCCTCTACCCTCCCTGCCCCAACTGTCATCATCCACAGGTATGATTTTTGTCCAGTCTCTTCCCACACTCACTATAGGAGGCTCCCTGGGAAGACATATGGGCGCACTTTATCTATTTATTTATTTAATCTTCATTGTTCAGTTTATTAATTACATTGTTTCCCCTTTTAATCCCTCTATATCTCCCCTCCATCCTGTACCCATCCCACCCTCCATCCTCACCTCCCCCTCCCCACTGTCCTCTCCCATTGTTGCAAGATCCCTGTCCAGTCTCTTGCTGTACTTCCCACAACCCTTTTCTCCCCAAGAATTGTCAGTCCATTCCCTCTCTAGGTCCATGTTTCTGTTATATTCACCAGTTTATCCTGTTAATCAGCCTATCAATTCACTTGATTTTTATGTTCATTTGTTGATAGATGTGTATTTGTTGTTCATAATTTATATTTTTACCTTTTTCTTCTTCCTCTTCTTAAAGAATATCTTTCAACATTTCATATAATATTGGTTTGGTGGTAATGAACTCCTTTAGCTTTTTCTTATCTGCGAAGCACTTTATCTGGTCTTCAATTCTGAATGATAGCTTTGCTGGATAGAGTAATCTTGGTTGTAGATTCTTGCTGTTCATTACCTTGAATATTTCTTGCCACTTCTGTCTGGCCTGCATCGTTTCTGTTGAGAAATCCGCTGACAATCCTGTGGGTGCTCCCCTGTAGGTAACCAACTGTTTTTCTCTTGCTGCTTTTAATATTCTCTATCTTTTGCTCTTGGCATTTTAATTATGATATGTCTTGGTGTGGTCCTCTTTAGATTCCTATATTTTGGGGTTCTGTGTACTTCCTGGGCTTTTAAGTCAGTTTCTTTCACCAGGTGGGGGAAGTTTTCAGTCACTATTTCTTCAAGTAGGTTTTCATTAACTTGCTCTCTCTCCTTTTCTGGCACCCCAATAATTCGGATCTTGGCATGCTTGAGGTTGTCCCAGAGGCCCCTTACACTATCTTCAATTATCTGGATTCTTTTTGTTTCTTGCTTTTCCAGCCGAGTGGATTTTGCTTCTTTGTATTTCAAATCTTTGACTTGGTTCTTGTGGCCCTCTGGACTACTTTTAGGACTTTGTGTAATATTTTTTATTTCAGTCTGTGTATGCTTGATTTCTAGTTGGTCCTTTTTCATATCCGTGAGGGTCTGGTTCATATCCTCAGAGGTCTTGCTCATTTCCTTGAGGGTCTCATTCATTTCCTTGTAAGTCTCATTCATTTCCTGTTTGGTCTTGTTTATTTCCTTGTAGTTCTCATTAAGTTCATCGGCCTTTTCTAGGAGCCTCTTGAAAAGCTTTATAACTGTGGTTTTGAACTCTATGTCTTGTCGTCTTTTCTCCTCCATTTCTTTCACACCTGATTTCTTTCCATATCTCTGCATAGTGGCTGCTTTATGTGGTAGATGTCCTTTAAGGGTCAGTGGCACAGCCTCCCCAGTTATTTGAGATGGGTACTCTTACTGCAATCCTTTATGGGTTGTACAGTATTTTTGAATTTAAACCCAGCTTGTTGTTGTTAGCCCTAGGAGGGTTTGACCTCCAGGCCAATTGGCTGTGAAGGGAGACTGTGTTCACCTTGGATGGGTGGAGTCTCTGAGCTGAGCAGGCAGCCTCAATGTCAGCTACGTCCTATGCGGCGCTTTCACGCGGGTCTCTGTTGGATGGGGATGGCTGCAGGCACCTCCAAGAGAAAGCCGCTAGTCTCTTCCCTTTGCCAGACAACTCTGCCTCTCCTCAAATGAATCTGCACACCCAAAGTCTAGCCCAGGGTTGTAAAACAGGTGGTTTCTGGGACCAGGATACAAGTTTCCAGGGAGCAAGTCGCGCGTTTGTGCGACACTTACGCACAAACTTCTTTTCCCAGCTGCCCAGTTTCTCTGCAAACTAGGAGACCTCTGCCGTGCCTGGCTTCCAGGGTGCGTCCACCGGACCTTGGACCTCACCTGGCACTGGGGAATCTGTGCAGTGGGACGTCTCCACGTACCCCGGATCTCGGACCTCGGCTGGCGCTGGAGAATCTGTGTAGTGGGATGTCTCCACCCTCCCCGCTGCCGAAATCCAGCTGGGTTTGATGCTCCAGCCCTAAAGCCCGCATGCGCGCGACCAGGACGGCTCCTAACCTGTTTCTGTCTTCAAGGTTGCGCTCCCGCCACTCTTCTGAGTCTCAGTGTCCCACCTTTACTTGTATTTGTGGATTTTTCACTCAGCCAGTTTTCTGGTGATTCTGGGTGATGTTTGTTTTGTTGTTATGTTGTAGTTTTTGAATCGTTGCGCGGGGCAGACCACCATCTTGGTTCTCTCTCTGGAATGTATTTTCTCTTGAGCTATTTTCTCTTTAAGGATTTGTATCAAATCAATGCAATTTTTTCCTAAAATGTTGACTTCATCAGTAAAGCCATTGTTCTGCAAGCCAGGGGAACCACCTGATGCTGAACTTCTCAGCAGATTCCTCAGCGGTGGCCACCAAAGCCTCAGCTCCCTCCTCAACCATTTCCCTTCCTTCAGGGGCCTGGAGCCCTCTGGCTGCTCTCTCCCATATGGGCACACTTTAAATCATGTCAAGCTGAATCCAAGATGGTAGGCACAGCTACGCTTCAGAAAGACATCTAACCAAGAAGGTGATGTGTTATCAGTATTGACTCTTGACTTTGCCCAGGTATCCTTGGGAGTGGGTATTGATATGTAAACCCAGTCTAGCACTGGGAATGAGGAAATAAGACATGGGCCCACCCAAGTTCCTTTTATGCTAAGTTTTCCAGTAAAACCCCTTTGTATTTTGGAATATAAATAAATGCGTGCTGCCTTGGCTCTGGGTCTACTGTCTCTCTAGCAGAAGAGGACAGTGACCCACTGGGGTCCCAGCCTGCTTTTCTTCTATTCTGTGTCTCATTCTCTCTTTATTTTCTCAAACCCTAGCTGCTCCAGATCGAACTGGTTTCGTCTCTCTTGCCATGCTGGGTGCAGAAAAAGGAGATCTCTGCCATATTTGGCCCATCAAGTCACATCTGGCCTCCCACAACCTCCCACCCCTTTCCCCCCGAGAATTGTCAGTCCACTTTCTTCTATGGCCCTGATTCTATTATATTCACCAGTTTATTCTGCTCATCAGATTTTTTTTATTCACTTGATTTTTAAGTTTATTTGTTGATAGATATGTATTTGTTGCTCATAATTTTTATATTTACCTTTTTCTTCTTCCTTTTCTTAAAGAATATCTTTCAGCATTTCATATAATATTGGTTTGCCGGTGATGAATTCCTTTAGTTTTTTCTTATCTGCAAAGCACTTTATCTGACCTTCAATTCTGAATGATAGCTTTGCTGGGTAGAGTAATCTTGGTTGTAGATTCCTGCTATTCATCACTTTGAATATTTCTTGCCACTCCCATCTGGCCTGCATAGTTTCTGTTGAGAAATCCACTGGCAATCTTATGGGTGCTCCCTTATAGGTAACTAACTTTTTTTCTCTTGCTGCTTTTAATATTCTCTCTTTGTCTTTTGCTCTTGGCATTTTAATTATAATGTGTCTTGGTTTGGTCCTCTTTGGATTCCTCTTGTTTGGGGTTCTGTGTGCTTCTTGGACTTTTAAGTCAATTTCTTTCACCAGGTGGGGGAAGTTTTCAGTCACTATTTTTTCAAATGGGTTTTCATTATCTTGTTCTCTCTCTTTTTTTGGCACCCTTATAATTCGGATGTTGGTATGCTTGAGGTTGTCCCAGAGGCTCCTTACACTATCTTCAATTTTTTGGATTCTTTTTGCTTCTTGCTTTTCTGGCTGAGTGGATTTTGCTTCTTTGTATTTCAAATCTTTGATTTGATTCTTGTGTTTCTCTAGACTGCTTTTGGGTCTTTGTATAATATTTTTTATTTCAGTCAGTGTATGCTTAATTTCTGGTTGGTCCCTTTTCATATCCTCGAAGGTCTCATTCATATCCTCGAAGGTCTCATTAAGGTCATTGGCCTTTTGTAGGAGCCTCTTGAAAAACCTTATAACCGTGGTTTTGAACTCTATGTTTAGTCGTCTTTTTTCCTCCATTTCTTTCACATGTGATTTCTTTCCATGTCTCTGCATTATGGTTGCTTCCCTGAGTTGGTTGATTAGCTTTGTGTGGTAGATATCCTCTAAGGGACAGTGGCTCAGCCTCCCCAGTTACCTGAGGTGGATACTCTTGCTGCAGCCCTTTATGGGTTGCACAGTCTTGTTGAAGTTAAGCCTAGATTATTGTTGTTAGCACTAGGTGGGTTTGACCTCCAGGCCAATTGGCTGTGAGGATCGGCTGTGCTCAGGTTGGATGGGCGGAGTCTCCAGGCTGAGCAGGCAGCCTTGATTTCCTGTCAGCTCTGCCCTATGTGGCACCTGGGTCTCTGTGCTGGGTGGTAATGGCTGCAAGCACCTCTGAGAGAAAGCTGCCGCAGAGTTCTACCCCGCTGCCAGACAATTCAGCCTCTCCCCAAATGAGTCTGCACACCCAAAGTCTCACCCAGCGTTGTAAAACAATGCAGTGCAGTGGTTTCCCTTCTTTCTTTTTTTTCCTCCAGAATGAGAGAGCAAGTCACGAGTCCTTTCTGCGTGCTCACGTGCTTCTGCTGTCCCCAAGTTTATGTGCCCTCTCCACAAGCTTATGGACCTCTGCAGCGCACGAGTTTCAGCATGCTTCCTTACTGTCCAGTTTCACCCAGTATGAGTATGGGTTCCCCGCACCTCACCTGGAACTGGGGAATCAGTGCAGTGGGACACCTTTGTCTCCCTCCCTGTTCAAGAAAACCAGCCGGGTTTGAAGCTGCCTGCCCTATCCACTCCTGCGCTCATGGCTCTGAACCTCTGATTCAGCGCGTATCCTCAACTCTGCCCTCTGCTGCTCCTCTGAGTCACAGTGTCCTATCTTTACTTTTATTTGTGGAATTTCCACTCAGCAAGCTTTCTGGTGATTCTGGATGATGTTCTTTCTGTCATTAAGTTGTAGTTTTGAAATTGTTGTGTGGGGCAGAAAGATGGGTGTTTACCTATGCCACCATCTTCGTTCCTCCCTCATCTGTGAAGCTCTTTATCTGACCTTCAATTCTGAATGAAAGCTTTGCTGGGTAGAGTAATCTTGGATGTAGGTTTTTGCTATTCACCACTTTGAATATTTCTTGCCACTCCCGCCTGGCCTGCATAGTTTCTGTCGAGAAATCAACTGACAATTGTATGGGTGCTCCCTTGTAGGTAATTAACTGTTTTTCTCTTGCTGCTTTTCATATTCTCTCTTTGTCTTTTGCTCTTGGCACTTTAATTATGATGTGTCTTGGTGTGGTCCTTTTTGGATTCCTTTTTTTTCTTTGGGCGGGGGGCGGGGGGGCGGTTCTGTGCACTTCCTGGACTTGGAAGTCTATTTCTTTCACCAGTGGGGAAAATTTTCTGTCTATTTCTTCAAATAGGTTTTCAATATCTTACTCTCTTCTTCTGGAACCCTCATAATTCGGATGTTGGTACGCTTGAAGTTGTCTCAGAGGCTCCTTACACTATCTTTATATTTTTCTATTCTTTTTTTTTTTTTTTTTTTTTTTGCTTTTCCAGTTGATTGTTTTTTGCTTCTTAGTATTTTAAATCTTTGACTTGATTCTTGTGATCCTCTAGTCTGTTGTTAGATCTCTCTCTTTTTTTTTAATAGCTTTATTGTTCAGTTTATTACTTACATTTTTCCCCAATATCTCCCCTCCGCCCAGTACCCATCCCACTCTACGCCCTCACCTCCCCCACCCTCTGTCCTCTCCCATAGTTGCATGACCCCTGTCCAGTCTCTTGCTGTACTTCCTGCACCCTTCCCCTCACCAAGCATTATCAGTCCATTCCCTCTCCATGTCCATGATTCAGTTCTATTCCTCATTTTATCCTGATCCTCTGGTTGCCAATTCACTTGATTTTTAGATTCATTTGATAGATGTGTACCCATTGTTCGAAATGTACATTTTTACCTGTTTCTTCTTCCTCTTCTCAAACAATACCTTTCAGCATTTCATATAGTGTTGGTTTGTCGGTGATGAACTCCTTCAGCTCTTTCTTATCTGTGAAGCACTTTATCTGACCTTCAATTCTGAATGACAGCTTTGCTGGATAGAGCAATCTTGGTTGTAGATTCTTGCTGTTCATCACTTTGAATATTTCTTGCCACTCCCGTCTGGCCTGCATCGTTTCTGTTGAGAAATCCGCTGACAGTCGTATGGGTGCTCCTTCATAGGTAACCATCTGTTTCTCTCTTGCTGCTTTTAATATTCTCTCTTTATCTTTTGCTCTTGGCATCTTAATTATGATGTGCCTTGGTGTGGTCCTCTTTAGATTCCTATATTTTGGGGTTCTGTGCACTTCTTGGGTTTTCAAGTCAATTTCTTTCACCAGGTGGGGGAAGTTTTCAGTCACTAATTTTTCTAGTAGGTTTTCATTATCTTGCTCTCTCTCTTTTTCTGGCACCCCTATAATTCTGATGTTGGTATGCTTAAGGTTGTCCCAGAGGCCCCTTATACTATCTTCAATTTTTTGGACTCTTTTGGCTTTCTGCTTTTCCAGCTGAGTGGATTTTGCCTTTTTGTATTTCAAATCTTTGACTTGGTTTTTGCGGTCGTCTGGACTGCTTTTAGGTCTTTGTATAATATTTTTTGTTTCAGTCAGTATATGCTTAATTTCTAGTTGGTCTTTTATCATATCCTTGTAAGCGTTGTTCATTTCTTTGTAAGTGTTATTTATTTTGGCATAGTTCTCATTAATTTTATCCGCTTTATCTAGTAGTCTCTTCATAAACCTAATTACTGTGGTTTTAAACTCTATGTCTAATCGTCTTTTTTCCTCCATTTCTTTCACAGCTGAGTTCTTTTCTTTTCTCTGCATTGTTGCTGTTTTCCTGAGCCGGTTCCTTAGCGGTGTGTGATAGGTATCCTGTATCCTCTAAGGAACCAGTGGCTCAGCTTCCTTTGCAGCGCGCAGCGTCAGCCCTAGGTCCGCCCTGCTTGGCGAGCAGTTTGCGTCTAATGGGCACATAGCGTCAAGCTTAGGTCCGCCCTGCTTGGCAAGCAGTTTGCGTCTATTGGGAGCGCAGCGTCGGGCTTGGGCCCGCCCTGCTTGGCGCGGAGTTTGCATCTGATGGGCGGGCTCCGTCGGGCTTACGTTCGTCCCTCCTGGCTCCCTCCCCGTTTCAGGTCTATGGGGCTCGCGGCGTCAGCTTATCTGTGCTTATCTGTGCGGCTCACGGGTCTCGGTGTTGGGTGGCTATGTAAATCTACCGCTAGTCTCCCCGTTGCCAGACAACTCTGCCTCTCCCTAACTGAGTCTGCACAGTCAAAGACTCACTCAGGGGTGTAAAACAAAGCAGTATGGTGGTCTCCAAGCAAGTAGTTGCGCGTTCTCTGCCCGCGTTCTCTGCCCGGTTGCGCACTCCAATTTACTCATGCACTCTCCCCAAACACACAGACCTCAGCTGCACCAGGGATCCTCCTTTCCCCGACCTGGGAGCTCGCCTGGAACTGGGGGGTCGGTGCTGTGGGAGACCTCCGCCCTCCTCGCAGGAGAAAACCAGCCGGGCTGGCTGTCTGCCGCCCGTCCCTCACCGCTCTCTCGCGCTCCGAACCTCAAAGCTGCACACCGCTGCTCCCGAGTCACCGCCTTTACTCTCATGCGCGGAATTTCCCCACAGCCAGCTCTCCGGCGATTTCTGGGTGTTGTCTGTTTCGTTGCTAAGTTGTAGTTTCAGAATTGTTGCGTGGACAGCTAGATAGGTGCTCACCTATGGCGCCATCTTAAGTTCTCTCTAGATCTCTTTATAATATTTTTTTATTTCAGTCAGTGTATGCTTAATTTGTAATTGGTCCTTTTTCATATCCTCAAGGGTCTTGATGAATATATTGGCCTTTTCTAAAAAATTCTTGAAACACCTTATGGTTTTGAACTCTATATCCAGTCATTTGCTTTCCTCCATTTCTTTCATTTGTTATCTGTTTCTTTGTCTCTGCATTTTGGCTGCTTCCCTGAGTTGACAGAGTGGCTTTGTGTGCTAGGTGTCCTATAGGACCCAGTGACTCAGCCTCCCCAGTTACCTGAGGTGGACACTCTTGGTACACCCCTTTGTGGACTGTGTGCACAGTCTTTTTGTAGTTAAGCCTTGATTGTTGTTGGTATCACTGGGTGGAATTGACTTCCAGGCTAATTGGTTGTGAGGATCAGCTGAGTCTACACTGGAAGAACTTTTGTGCTGGAGACACCCTTATGAGACAAGACTTGCAAAAGCCTCTGTGCTCAGTTTGGATGGGGCGGTGTCTCAGGGCAGAGCAGACATCATTGGTTTCCTGTCAGCCCTGCCCAAGTAGGCCCCTGTGTCTCACTGTCCCATAGTAATCCCAGCAAGCACCTCTGAGAAAAAGCCACCCTCAAGTTCCACCCACTGCCAGACAATCCAGTTTCTCCCCGACTGAATCTGGATCTCCAGAGTCTCACCCAGAACTGGAGCTTTTTGTCTCCCTCCCACTTGAGAAAGTCAGCTGCACACTCAGTTGCCTGCCCTCTCCATGCACGCCTTGGTACCTCTGCCTTCTGTAGTTCCTCTGAGACTCACTGTGCTTTTTTCTCATTCTTCCCAGTCCAGTTTCAACCTGTATGAGTCTGAGTCCCCAGAGTCTCGCCCAGAACTGGAGTTCAGAGCAGTTGGGAGCTTTTCTCTCCCTCCTGCTTAAGAAAGCCAGCTGTGCACTCAGTTTCCAGTCCTCTCCTCTGAGTCTCAGTGTGCTTTTCTCTTTCCTTTTAGTTGTATTATTTCCACTCAGCCAGCCTTCCTGTGGTTCTAGATGATGTCCTGTTTTGTCTTTTAGTTGTAGTTTTGAAATTGTTGTGCAAGGCAGCAGATGCTACCATCTTTTAAAAAAAAAATATATATATATATATTTTTTTTATTGATTTTTTACAAAGAGGAAGGGAGAGGGACAGAAAGCTAGAAACATCAATGAGAGAGAAACATTGATCAGCTGCCTCCTGCACACCCCCCACTGGGGATATGCTCACAACCAAGGTACATGCCCTTGACCAGAATAGAACCTGGGATGCTCTATTCACTGAGTCAAACCGGTTTCACCTATGCTGCCATCTTTTTTTTTTTTTTTTTTTACTTCATAATTGTTCTTTTAAAATTAAAGCACGTGAGGTTTTTATTAATGGCATTGAAACATCTATCTTTTTTTGAAAGCTATGACATATCAAGTCAAACTCCCGTAGATAAGAAATAAAGTTGTTTCTTTCTCTCTCTTTTTTTAAAAAAATATTTTTATTGATTTCAGAGAGGAAGATTTCAGAGAGACAGAAACATCAATGATGAGGGACAATCATTGATTGACTGCTTCTTGCACGCCACCTACTGGAGATCCAGCGCACAACCCATGCATGTGCCCTGAACTGTAACCTCCTGGTTCATAGGGTGACCATCAACCACTTAGCCATACCAGCTGGGCAAAGTCATTTCTCTTAAAAAGCACAACTCAAATACTAGCATTAATAAAGATCATCTCAAGTTATACATTTTTTCTTACAACCCTAAAATTTCATCCCAAATGGAATCATAATACTAGACATTGATCAGATCCCTTTCCAAACTTCAGGCATTCATCCAAATATTTAAAAATCTTTTGCTATCACAGTATGTATTGTTATCAATGTAATAATGCATTTAAATACAAACAAATAAAATAGAAAAGAAGGGTTTGTGGTGAAAGAAAACAACTTCCAGCTTTATCTTTTCTCAGTTCTAGTCTCACTCTGCAGAAGCAATTTCTTCTAAACATTGCCATTTTTAGTATTTCCGGGGGGAACACAATAACTCTGAGTAGCATGTATATGAATTCTTATTTCTTGATTCTTCATCTGTAGAAAATTTATTGACTCCTTACAGTGGAAAATAAGAAATGTATTCACATATATGCCTCTCATTCCTCTCTTTATTCTCTCAAATTTTATAGTTTTCCCATGGTTATTTTTAGTCCTCCTGTTATGTTCTTTTATGCCTGTGGAATTATGCCTTGATTCTGCATTTCATCAACCTCAGGGTGATGGGTGGTGGCAGCCAGTTTTGGACTGTTCCCATACTTCCCACCCTTTTTCTTTTGGGAAGGACTCTTCACTTCCTTGGGTGAGAACCAGCATGCTCCTAACTGGCCAGTCACTGCACTCCATCTTTATAGCCATGGCAGCTGCCTGACCACTGGGCATGTTTCCTAATCCGAGCCATAAGCATCCTTCCCATTTGGTTAAGTTGCCATCAATCAACTTTCACTACTAAAACTGCTCTAATTTTAGTGCTGGGCTAGGGAACTAATGAGAAAGACTGGCTTTTGATGATGGGGAAAGACTTCTGGATCCATTTCACCTGAGGTCTACTTTGCCTCTTGACCTTCACAGCTAAATAAGCCTGAATATTTTATTATTAGCTTCAGTCAACTGTATTAACTTTCTGACTAATACAGGACTAATTATGACATATGGGACAGTCCATATGGGTGTTAGATTTTGTCAAATGCTTTTTCTGAATCAATTTGTGTGATCATTTGATTTTTTTCTTTTTAAGCCTATTGATGTGCTAGGTAACATCGATGGATTTTCAAATATTGAACCAGTGCTGCATACCTGGAATAAATCCTACTTAGTGTAATGTATAATTATTTTTATACATTGTTGCATTAGATTGTTGCATTTGCTAATGTTTTGTTAAGGATTTTTGGCATTAAGTTCACAAGAGATATTAGTGTACTGTTTTCTTTTTCTCTGTGTTTGTCTGGTTTGTATTCAGGTAGTTTAGGCCTCATAAAATGGATTATAAAAATGTTCCTTTTTCCTCTATTTTCTAGAGGAAATTGTATGAAATTGGCCTTAATGCTTCTTTAAATGTTTGGAAAAATTTTCAAGGAAAATCATCTAAGCCTAGATATTTACTTTTCTGGAGGTTTTAAATTATTAATTAAACTTCTTTAATGGTTATTGAGATGTTCATATGGTCTTTTAAACATGGCTTAGTGTTGCAGATTCTAGCTATTGAGGAATTAGTCCATATGTTCTAAGTTTCAGATTTACAAATGCAAAGTTTTTATAGAATTTTCTTATCTTTTAAATGCTATAGGATCTGTACTGATGTCCCATCTTTCATTCTTAATATATATATATGTATATATGTATATGTATATGTATATATTTTGTTCTTTATTTTGTTTTTTAATTTTTCAAGAGATTTATTAATTTTACTGTGTTTTTGGAAGATCAGTATTTAGTTTCCTAGATTTTCTCTATTATTTTCCTATGTTCAATTTAGATTTCTGCTCTTATCTTTATTATTTTTTTCTTTCTATTTGCTTTGGGTTTACTTTTCTCTGTCCTTCAGGTAGGTGTATTTAGATTTACATTAAAGTAGTTTCTGATATGTTAGATATTAAATCTGCCATTTTATTATTGTTTTATGTTTGTTTCCTATGGTTCTTGTCCTTTGTTGCTCTTTCTTGCTTTCTTATGAGTACTGGAACTTGTTTTAGGACTCCATCTTGATGTATTTATCACATTTGTTAGTATATCTCTTTGTATAATTTTCACAGTAGTTGCCTTGTGCATTATAATACTCGTATGTCTCATCCCTGTCCACTAGTGTCACCACTTGGCCGTTGTGAGTGAAGTGTGGAAACCCTGCTGTGCAGTCTCTGACATGCCTGCTGTGTGTGTGGTGAGCTCCTCAGTGGCTCTGGAATCCTCAGTAACAATTGGTACTGCAGAGTCTCTCCTCTGTGCTTCGCTCACACTCTCCCATGAAACTTCCATTGTCCAGAAATGTGTTGGACGCTCTCGTAGATTAATGGCTCTCTCCTCCTTTTACATTTGCCTTCTAGGTGTACCTTTTTTTTTTCCATTTTAGACTTACAGCCTTAAATTTTCTGATGTCTTCAGAAGAATAGGAGGTGAAAAAAATAATAGAATGGAAAACTCTAAGAGCTCTTTAAAGGCATACAGTGGGAAGCGTCTGGACTTGGCTCAGGGCAGACCTGGTGGATCCTGAGTTAGCGTTGTGCAGTCCCTACCGTGTGGCCTGGGTGAGCGTGTGAGCATCCTCCTGGGCACACCGTGATGCTGAAAGGGTGAGCAAGATGGCAGGTGTGAGGAGTCAGGATTACTGCCTGTCACAGAGCAGGTGTGAATGAATGACTCTTATTATCTGTATGACTGTACCACTGTCCACAGTTGAGCACTGGAACGGTGTGGCACATTCCTGTGGGGTGACCACAGGCCTCTTTCACTGGAAAATCCTGAAACAAGTCTTACTAAGCCACCATTGATGCCGAGGAATGCCCCAGGAAAGAAGGTGTGTCCCCTTGGAGGGGTCAGCTTCCTGAGGGCTGAGCTGAGAATAAGGGAGTGGGCCAGGGTCATTTTAAGAAAATCATTGGCCACTGTATCTTTTGGAGGCTCCACCCACTCCATTTCAAACAATAAAACCACCACATCCAACATCATTAAATGCAGTTTATATATAACTATGTAAGTTATGTATATCTACCATAAAACCACAAGTTCACTAGTTGACATAATGTTACACACCGAGCCTAGCATGTGATTAAAATGCTTACCTATTGTAAGATATCTCATGAATAAGATGTTTGTACAGTTTTATTTCAAGTTTCAACTGGTTGTTCATGTCGCAAACAATTTGATAGGCTCTGGAAAACCCACAAGACCCTGCAGTTTGGGATCATAATGAAAGAAACAACCCTGGGCAGTGTTCTGGGGTGGTGGGCAGGTTGCCCAGGGAGGTGTCTGCGGGAAGCCGCCCAGCAGAGGCAGGACTCATCCCATAGCACCCACCGTGCGGCCCGTGGGCAGGCACAGCAGAACAGGTATCTGGGAGATGGGGTGAGGGTAGGCTGATTGTTGCCTCGTGGCTGTGAGTCTTTGGTCAAGTTACTTGCCTACTCTGATCCTCAGGTTCTCTAAGGACTTTTTACCTCTGGACCTCTAGGCCGTAGGTTCACTGGTTTCTGCTCCTCGTTCAACTTTTTTTTTCAAATATGGGCAATTGAGTTTGGTTAAAAGGGTGTTTCTGTGAGCTCTTCCCACCCTGGTTTTGAGGCTGTGTGGTGGAATCGGGGGACTTGGCTTATTGGCAAAGGAAAGAGGAGAAAGGAGATAAAGTGCTCAAGTGACAGAATGAGACTCACCCTCGCACTGGTCTTGGATGAAAGACACTCCTGGGCTCTTTATCTTCCCTGTTGCAACTCCTAAATTGCTAAAGCTTTAGCCTGCATGTTGGCCTGACACATGTTCACCATGCTGACAGGCTTGAGTGAGCTGAGACGTTGGGTAGCTGAATGAAAATAAGGCCAGCACCCCACTGAAGGGCAGCAGAGGCAGGTGAGGGAGCTTCACCCTGTGTTTGTTCCAAGATTTGATGGGATTGGGATTGGGGTGGAAGAACATGGGAGTGCTGAGCCTGAGAAGGCTGGACCCTGGCTGAGACATGCCCAGGCTGCCAGGGGAAAGACCAAGTTAGCACAGGGGTCAAGAGCCAGAGATAGAACATTGATGATGAGAGAGAATCATTGATCAGCTGCCTCCTGCATGCCCCCTGTACTGGTGATGAAGCCCACAGTTCCGGCATGTGCCCTTGACCGTAACGGAACCTGGGACCCTCAGTCCACAAGCTGATGCTCTATCCACTGAGCCAAACTAGGGAGGGCTGTGGTTATATTTCCTCCTAGAGAACTTACAGAGACCCAAAGGAATGCATCACTAATGGTGTAATTTCATGGAAGGCAGGAGTGAGGGATGTGTGTCATGGACACAGCCAACTAACAGCATAATGTGAAACTAGCTGCTGCCCCGCACATGGTGAGCCCTCTATGAGTGCTCCTTCCCTTCCCCTCTATTGCCTGATTTGGGACATGATGTCTGAGTTCAGGGCTTTGCACGTTGTGGGTGCTCTACTAAAGGTTGCTGATTGATTACACGAATGCTGAGGTGTGCTCTTTCCTACTGTCTCATCCTCAGAGAACATTCATTATATGCCTGGTTGGGGGTCAGTATAGAAGAGATTGATTTCACCTACCCATTCTGACATGATCCTTCATGCATGTGTATATGCATATAGACACACACACGCGCACACACATACACATGCACACACATGCACATACACACGCCTGACTTCTCAAAGTTTGGGAGCCAGTGAAGAGCGTAGTCAGGCCTGAGATAATAGGCGCCAGCTTCGTTGTTCTTGTGCCCACAGCAGCAGAGTCCTTCTGAGCAGCCAGCAGCCTAACCCCATTGTGGAGGACAGGACGCTCGTGACTCAGGAATTTGCTTAGTTGATAACTCAATTCTGCAGCTGGGCCACATTTGTAAGCAGTGCTAGCACACCCCGCGGAAACCCAGAATCTGATTAGAGCCGGGGCTGCATCATCCCTCGTCCCTCACTCTGCCTTCTACAGCCCCGGCCATCCATCTTATTTGGCTGAAGGCTCCTTGAAGTCTGCAGGCAACCTTCTGACCCTCCCGCTGGGGGCCGGCTGATGGCTGCTCGGCTGCTCTTCACAGCAGCCACAGGTATTGGGATCAAAGCCTTAGGGCACAGGCTCTTCTTGGTCCCTGTGACCAAGGCATGCAGGCCAACGCCAGGTCTCACAGCCTCACTGCAGCCTCTCCTTGCACATTCTGGCTGTTTTCAAAGTCACCTAGACAGAGCCATCATCGTGAGGCTGCACATGCTTACTGGCCATACAGGCAGAGATGCCAGAAAGCAGGCGTGAAGATTTAACAGTGCAGAGAGCAGACCTCAAAGCCATCTTTACTTATGCCAAAATGCAAATGGGCTATTAGATGGTTTGGCATCAGGCCATAAGAGCAGAAGTTTCTGGATTTTTCAGAGATCCATTCTCACTTTCCAAACTCTAGGACTACTGAGGCCTTTCCTGGAAGTCCTGATGGGTACATTGGTTCCCTGGCTCAGACCCTTCCTCCGGGCGGCCTCTATGTGCTCACCGAATTTCCCCCTCAGGTCAGTCTCCTCATTTTATGAACTATTAGATAAGGGACAGCACATCTTCAACTTGCACATCAACTTCAGTGGACTGATGGTGGCTGCTCTAAAAGTTGGCTGGACACAGAAGGGAAGAATGCCATGTGACAAGGAGTCCGGACCGTGGACGACAAGTTCAGCCAAGCCTCTGAACAGGCAGAGCAGGACAGCAGCAGTGACAGCAACAACCTACAACAGGAAAAGCACCTCAAGCGGCAGGAACAGCCCTGAGAGAGTTTGTTTTGCTGAGCTGACAGTTCCATATCCCGGTTGTGTTATCTACAATGTCCAGTGTCAAGAAGAGATTGTGACAATGCTAAATGGAGTAAGGCAGAAAGAAAATGCCATTTGGTTTCACTTAGAGGTGAAACCTATAAAACAAAGCAAACGAAACAGAAAAAATGCAGTCCATAAACACTGTCACTGAGGAAACACAGAAATTGGGCTTAAAGCTTTATTTAAAATGTTTTTCAATTTGAATACAGAAATTTATTTTATTTACTTCCACCCTAAATGGCTTATTCTTTTTTTTAAGGTGGTGTTTGATGGAGCATTTGCTCAGCCAGAGAAAAGTGAGTCAGAGAAGCCCACCTGTGAAAGGCCAGGTGGTGTGGCCCAGGTGTCCAGGCACAGGGATTCGAGAGCTCCAGGGGATTTTCCTAGATGAATGCTCAGCCCAGAGAGAGTGGTAGGTGACAGAAGCTCCCTGGAGATGCTGTGGATTGAGTGGGGGCTTCATTCCTGTGCCCCAAATTCTACCAGTTACTGTATAGCAGGTGCCCCTCCAGGGTCCTGAGCAAATCTGGCAGAGAATCCAAATGTCTTTGACCTCTGCTCCAGGAATGTCCTCCCCAGAAGCTATGGAGCTTTTGGCCTGGGTTTTGCCATCAGCGGCCTATTCATCTTTCCAAAATGCAGTCGAGGTCAGAAAAAGAACCGTGCAGAGCAGGCAGGGGGTAGGGGTGTTGGAGAGGGCGTGGAAGATGAGGGTCCCTCAGGGCTCATGGTGGGCTATGGCCAGGATCCCTGAGGACACAAATTTCACCCAACATCCAAACCCTTGTACCAGGTCCAGTGATTCTCATTCCATGAGCTGTCTTTTTAATAAATTAAAAAAAAATAGTTTTTTAAAAATTTATTTATTTATTTATTTATTTATTTATTTATAAATATTTTTTATCTTTATTGTTCAGTTTATTAATTACATTGTTTCCCCCTTTTTATCCCCCCATATCTCCCCTCCACCCTGTACCTATCCCACCCTCTACCCTCACCTCCCCCTCCGCAATGTCCTCTCCCATAGTTGCAAGATTTTTGTCCAGTCTCTTGCTGTACTTCCCACAACCCTTTTCTTCCCAAGAATTGTCAGTCTATTCCCTCTCTATGTCCATGTTTCTGTTATATTCACCAGTTTATCCTGTTCATTAGCCTATCAATTCACTTGATTTTTATGTTCATTTGTTGATAGATGTGTATTTGTTGTTCATAATTTATATTTTTACCTTTTTCTTCTTCCTCTTCTTAAAGAATATCTTTCAGCATTTCATATAATATTGGTTTGGTGGTGATGAACTCCTTTAGCTTTTTCTTATCTGCGAAGCACTTTATCTGATCTTCAATTCTGAATGATATCTTTGCTGGATAGAGTAATCTTGGTTGTAGATTCTTGCTATTCATTACCTTGAATATTTCTTGCCACTTCTGTCTGGCCTGCATCGTTTCTGTTGAGAAATCCGCTGACAATCGTATGGGTGCTCCCCTGTAGGTAACCAACTGTTTTTCTCTTGCTGCTTTTAATATTCTCTATCTTTTGCTCTTGGCATTTTAATTATGATATGTCTTGGTGTGGTCCTCTTTAGATTCCTATATTTTGGGGTTCTGTGTACCTCTTGGGCTTTTAAGTCAGTTTCTTTCACCAGGTGGGGGAAGTTTTCAGTCACTATTTCTTCAAGTAGGTTTTCATTAACTTGCTCTCTCTCTTTTTCTGGCACCCCAATAATTCGGATGTTGGCATGCTTGAGGTTGTCGCAGAGGCCCCTTACACTATCTTCAATTATCTGAATTCTTTTTGTTTCTTGCTTTTCCAGCCGAGTGGATTTTGCTTCTTTGTATTTCAAATCTTTGACTTGGTTCTTGTGGCCCTCTGGACTACTTTTAGGACTTTGTGTAATATTTTTTATTTCAGTCTGTGTATGCTTGATTTCTAGTTGGTCCTTTTTCATATCCGTGAGGGGCTAGTTCATATCCTCAGAGGTCTTGCCCATTTCCTTGAGGGTCTCGTTCATTTCTTTGTAAGTCTCATTCATTTCCTGGTTGGTCTTATTTATTTCCTTGTAGTTCTCATTAAGTTCATCGGCCTTTTCTAGGAGCCTCTTGAAAAGCTTTATAACCGTGGTTTTGAACTCTATGTCTTGTCGTCTTTTCTCCTCCATTTCTTTCTCACCTGATTTCTTTCCATATCTCTGCATGGTGGCTGCTTTATGTAGTAGATGTCTTCTAAGGGTCAGTGGCACAGCCTCCCCAGTTATTTGAGATGGGTACTCTTACTGCAATCCTTTATGGGTTGTACAGTATTTTTGAATTTAAACCCAGCTTGTTGTTGTTAGCCCTAGGAGGGTTTGACCTCCAGGCCAATTGGCTATGAAGGGAGACTGTGTTCAGGTTGGATGGGCGGAGTCTGTGAGCTGCGCAGGCAGCCTCAGTGTCAGCTACGTCCTATGCGCCACTCGCGTGCACGTGCAGGTCTCTGTTGGATGGGGATGGCTGCAGGCACCTCCAAGAGAAAGCCACTAGTCTCTTCCCTTTGCCAGACAACTCTGCCTCTCCCCAAATGAGTCTGCACACCCAAAGTCTCGCCCAGGTTGTAAAACAGGTGGTTTCTGGGACCAGGAGACAAGTTTCCAGGGAGCAAGTCGCGCGTTTGTGTGACACTTGCGCGCAAACTTCTTTTCCCAGCTGCCCGGTTTCTCTGCAGACTAGGAGACCTCTGCCGTGCCTGGCTTCCAGGGTGCGTCCCCTGGACCTCGGACCTCGCCTGGCGCTGGAGAATCCCTGTAGTGGGACGTCTCCACCCTCCCTGCTGTCGAAATCCAGCCGGGGTTGCTGCTCCAGCCCTACAGCCCAAGCACGCGCGACCAGGACGGCTCCTAACCTGTTTCTGTCTTCAAGGCTGCGCTCCCGCTGCTCTTCTGAGTCTCAGTGTCCCACCTTTACTTGTATTTGTGGAGTTTTCACTCAGCCAGCTTTCTGGTGATTCTGGGTGATGTTTGTTTTGTTGTTATGTTGTAGTTTTTGAATTGTTGCGTGGGGCAGAACAATAAGTGTTTACCTATGCTGCCATCTTGGTTCTCCCCCCCAAAAAATTAGTTTTAAGTATAGTGATAAGTATAGTTTTTATGCAATATTATATTTGTCATATTAGTTTCAGGTACACAACATAGTGGTTCGACATTTTTATATCTTACAATGTAATCAATAATTCTAGTGATCATTAATTCTAGTAATCATTTGTTATGGTGCAAACTTATCACAATATTATTGACTATATTTATTTTCACCTTTTCTACCCATCTCCTAACCCTATCCCACTTGGCAATCCTTTGGACTCTGCTTCTGTATTTTTTTTTTATATTCCATATAAAAAGGAAACCACATGTTATTTGTCTTGCTCTGTATGACATTTCATTAGCATAATACCCTTTAGGTCCTTCCATATTATTGCAAATGATAGGATTTCATTTTTTTTATTGCTGTGATATATATATATATATATATATATATATATATATATATATATTTATTTATTTATTTATTTATATAGTATGTATGTAAAGCACTTTATCCATCCCTCTATCAATGAATATCCATATCTTGGCTATTATAAATAATGCTGCAATGAGCATAGGGGTACATATATATCTTTTCAAATTAGTGTTTTCATTTCTGTTGATCAATACCCAGAAGGGAAATTGCTGGTTCCTATTTGAGATCTATTTTTAGTTTTTTGAAGATTCTCCAAGTTTTCCATAGTGGCTGCACCAATTTGAGTCCCACCAACAGTGCACAAGGGTTACCTTTACTACACATCCTTGCTAGCATATGTTATTTGTTGCCATTCTGATTGGCGTGAGGTGGTATTCTCATTATGGTTTTGATTTGCATTTCCCTGATGATTAGTGATCTGGAACATCTTCTCCTGTTGGCATCTGTATGTTTTCTTTGGAGAAATGTCTCTTTATAAACTCTTTCCATTTAAAAAATCTGTTTATTATTTTTGTATTGAGTTGTATGAGTTTCTTTTATATTTTGGATATTAACACTTTATCAGCTATATCACTTGGAATATATTCTCTCACCCAGTTGGTTGTCTTTTTGTTTTGTTAATGGTTTTCTTAATTGTGGAGAGCTTTTGGATTTGATGAAATTCCATTTGTTTATTTTTGCCTTTTTCTTCATGCCTCGGGGGTGAGGTGGGTGGAGGAACATCTGAAAAGATATTACTATGACTGAAGTCAAATAGTTTACTACCTATGTTTTCTTTTAGGAGTCTTATGGGACCACATCTCATATTTAAGTTTTAAATCTATCAAGGTATATGTGTAAGAGAGTGGTCCAGTTTCATCTTTTGCATGTATCTTTCCAGTTTTTTCAACAACATTTGTTGAAGAGTTTGAAAATAGAGGATCCAAAATGTTTCTTCATTGTATATTCTTGCCTCCTCTGTCATAGATTAACTAGAGGCCCAGTGCATAAAATTAGTGCATGGGGGGGGGGGTCCCTCAGCCAGGGCTGCACCCTGTCCAATCTGGGACCCCTGGGAGCATGTCCAACTGCCAGCAGTTGGACATCCCTCTTGCAATCCGGGACTCTGACTCCTAACCACTTACCTGCTTGCTGATCTGATCACCCCTAAATGCTCCCCTGCCTGCCTGATCACCCCTAATTGCTCTCCCCTGCCAGTCTGATTGCCCTTATCTGCTCCCCTGCAGGCCTGTTCACCCCTAACTCCTTCTGCCTCGGCCCCCACCACTGTGGCTTTGTACAGAAGGACAAAAGGAAGATGTCCGGTTGACCCAGTCTAATTAGCATAGTATCCTTTTATTAGTATAGATTAGTCAGCTCAGATAGCCATAACAAAATATAATAAATTTATATGGCTTAAACAACAGAAATGTATTTTTCTCACAGTCTTGAGACTCGAATTTGGGGTCAGGGTACCAGCATAACATTGTCCCATACATGAGAAAGTGGTGGATCAATTGCCAGTCAGGGCACATGCCCAGGTTGCAGATTCAATATCCAGTCCAGTGAGTGCAGGAACAACAGAACAATGTTTCTCTCTCTCTCTCCCTTCTTCTCTCTGAGATCAATTAAAATGAATGATAAGCAAATGTTCTCAAGTATGGTTTTAACAGGAAAAACATTAGTGATCTATGAAGTGAAAAACTCATTTGAATACATATATACAGCATAATCCATTTAAAAAAATGTTGAGTTCAGAAGAAGGGAGGAGAGATAGATAGAAACATCAATGATGAGAATCATTGATCAGCTGCCTCCTGCATGCCCCTACTGAGGATCAAGCCCGAAATTTGACCAGGAATCATATCCTCACATCCTCGTTCATAGATGGATGCTCAACCACTGAGCCCCACCAGCTGGGCCTCATTTTATCAATACCAGGCACATGAGGTTCATTGGCAAGATCTCACTCCTAGATGAAAGTCTGAAATTTCCCAAACTCCTTTGCAGCACGGTTTCTGGATATGAATTTGTTTCTGCCAATTGGATGCACTTGTGCAATATTTTAAAGGCAGAAGTGGAGCAGAGGCATCTTCCTGTTGTTTGGCTGTTTGCTGCTGGTGATCATGTTTGCAGAGATGTGGAGGTTTTCTGCAGGGGAATCCAGGCTGTGCACAGGCAGTTGTGGCAGAGGCAGTTCCCAGTGACCTGTTTTGTGGGAGCTGGAGGGCACTTGTGGGGGCAGCAGTTTCCTGATCCCCAGGTCACAGCTGTGCCAGAGTGTCCTAGAATTCAGTTGTGGCTGAGGGGGCAGCTCCTCCTGCTGGGCAGGGAGTCTTTCCTGGGGACCCAGCCTAATACCCACTCCTCCAGCTTTCTGATGATTTCCCAAGTACCAATTCCATGTGCTAAATTCTTTCCTGCCTAAAATAGCAAAGATCTAAAACATTTGGATCCTCTACTTTCAACGAAAACAGTGCTGCACAGGGTCAGGTCTGAGAAGTGGGTGAGGAGGTTCTTTTCTTTGAGTCTCAGCTTCCTCTTCTGTAGAACTGAGACCAAAGATTATCTGTTCATAGTTACTGAACAGATAGCTGTGTTCCTGAGGATGGCCACATTTTCTATCTTTCCTGTGGCCTTGCCACTTTTCACCATTTTCTCTCTCTTTAAGTGGGGCTGACCTCTGAATTCCAAGGCCAAGGCCAAAAAGTTGTGGGGCTTCAGCCCCACCCATCCCATCAGGGTTTCCAGCTTTTACCTCACCCACGCCACTTGGGGCTCTGTCTGGCATGGGGACTTTGCCTTCCTGGCATGCTTCCCCTCCTGTCTGTGGTCCAGCACCTTGGTGCACATCATGGCCCACCTGCTGGTGCTGCTGCACCCAGCAAGCAGGCAGGGTAAAAGCCCACATTGGGCCTCGCACCTCCTGGCTCCTGTGTGCCACTGCCTCCTGGACCTCATGGTCCCTATACCTGCTGCTGTTCCAACCAGGCCAGATGCCCAGGTGCTGTGTGCGGCCTGTGGGGGCTGCTGTGGCCACCAGGAAGGCCTCCCCACCCCATTCACGACTTCAGTGCCATGATCCAGGTCCACATCCACCAAAGGAGAGCTTTGTTAGAACAGCTGCCTGAGATTGAGACTGAGCAACTCCACGATCCCTGGACCCTGAATTTCTGCCAGCAAAGGCTGTTGGCCAGCTGGCCCCACCCTGATTGGGGTTTGGGCTGCAGTGGGTGTCATAGTGACTGGTCACAGTGGGTGTCATAGTGACTGGTCGTTAGGTTGTTATGGTTGTGATGGCCTTACAGTCTCTGGCTTTATATATATATAGATTGACCAAATGAGTGAGGGTTTATTTCTGGGCTCCCTGTTCTGTTCCTTTAACCTATGTGTCTGTTTTTGTGTCAGTACTATACTGTTTTGATTATTATAACTTTGTAGTATACTAGTAGTTTAAAACCTGATACCTCCAACTTTGTTCTTTTTTCTTGATATTGCTTTGGCTATTCATGGTCTTTTGTGGTTCCATATAAATTTTAGGATTGTTATAATTCTGAGAAAAATGTGATTGATATTTTGCTAGTGATTGCATTGATCTATAAATTGCTTTGGGTAATATGATCATTTTAAACAATATTAATCTTTCCTCTCCATGAGCACTGTATATGTTTTCATGTATTTGTGCCCTCTACAGTTTCTTTCTTCAATGTCCTGTAGTTTTCAGAGTACAGGTTTTACACCTTTTCTGTTAAATTTATTGCCAGGTATTTTATTCTTTTTGATGCAATTGTAAATAGGATTGTTTTCTTAATTTCTCTTCCAGATTACTTCCTATTAGTGTATGTATAGTAATTTTGTATTTTGATACTTATTTAAATTTTAAATTAACTCTTTTTAATCTTTGGTGGATTATTTAGGATTTCCTATATATAGTACTAGAAGCCCAATGCATGAAGATTCATACAAGAATGGGCCTTCCTTCCCCTTGCTGCCAGCACTGCCTTTGCTCCAGCCCAGAGCAGCCTTTCCACCTTCCATGCACTGCCCAGAGGCCTGGAGTGGCTGGGGCGGTATGGGCCACCTGCATCGCCATGGCAACACCCTGTCCTGGGCAGCTTGATGCCTGTGTATGAAAATTAACCTTCTATATTTGTTTGATTAATTTGCATACCCACTCCTGATTGGCTAGTGGGTATCACAAAGGTATGGTCAATTTGCATATTTCTCTTTTATTAGTATAGATTATGTCATCTGCAAATAGTGACAGTTTTACTTCTTACTTTTCAATTTGGACACTTTTTATTTCTTCTTGATTGGTTGTTGTGGGTAAAACTTCCAGTAGTATGTTGAATAGTAGTGGTGAGACTAGCCATGCTTATCTTTATCTTAGAGGAAAAGGTTTCAGCTTTTCACCCATTGAGTATGATCTTTACTGTGGACTTGTGCTATAAGGCCTTTATCATGTTGAGGTAAGTTCCTTCTATACCCATTTTGTTAGAGGTGTTTTTTTTTATTTTTATTTTATCATAGACTAGAGGTCTGGTGCATGAAAATTCATACACTGGAAGGGGGGTTCTTCAGCCTGGTTTGCCCCCTCTCACAGTCCAGGAGCCCTCAGGGGTGGGAGGCAACCCACCAATCAAGGGAAGGCAACGCCCCATCAAACCTCTTCTGCTGCCACTGCTGACAGCACAAACCTTGGCCCGCTCTAGTTACCTGAGTCTTGCGCGGCCCTGGGAGGTGGGGCAGCCACCATACAAAGCTTGCCTGTGCCTTGGGCCAGCCCTGAGCAACTGGGGGACTGAGGGGACTGGGGAACTCTGGATGGAGGCATGCAGAATTGCCAGGCCCGCCTGGGGGTGGGCCCAGCCTTGGCTGAGGGGTCTGGGCCCTGACATCTTGTGGCTGTGGGAGCCACTATCTTTGAGGGTGGGGCAGCCAATTAGCGTATTCCCTCTTTATTAGATAGGCTAGATGTTGAATTTTGTTAAATGCTTTTCTCTGAATTTATTGAGATGATAATATGATTTTTATTCTTGGTTTTGTTTGTGAATCACATTGATCGTTTTTCAGATGTTGGACCACACTTGCATCCCTTATATGAATCCTGCCAGACTATCATATGTTTGGTAAAACTCCCCTGTGAAAATGTCCAGACCAGGGTTTTTGTTTGCTGAGAGGTTTATTTTTTTTCTTTTTTTATTATTGCTTCAATTTCATCAGTTGGTATTAGCTTTTTCAGTTTTTCTGATTCTTTTTATTTAGTTTTGGAAGATGGTATTTTGCTAGAAATTTGTCCATTTTGTTCAGGTTGTCCAGTTTGTTTGTATGTAATTATTCATAGTATTTTCTTTTAAAATAAATCTTTATTGTTCAGATTATTACAGTTGTTCCTCTTTTTTACCCTCATAGCTCCCCTCCACTGGTTTCCATCCCACCCCATGCCCTTACATCCTCACTGTCCTCATCAATAGGTGTAAAATTTTTATCCAAATTCTTCCTGCACCCCCATACCCTCTTCCACCAAGAATCGTTAGTCCACTCCCTTTCTGCGCCCCTGATTCTATTAGATTCACCACTTTATTCTGTTCATCAGATATATTCACTTGATTTTTAGATTCACTTGTTGATAGATATGTATTTGTTGTCACTTTGTTCATAATTTTATCTTTACCTTTTTCTTCCTCTTCTAGAGAATACTCTTCAGCATTTCATATAATACTGGTTTGGTGGTGACGAACTCCTTTAGCTTTTTCTTGTTTGTAAAGCTTTTTATCTGACCTTCAATTTTGAATGATAGTTTTGCTGAATAGAGTAATCTTGATTGTAGGTTCTTGCTGTTCATCACTTTGTATATTTCTTGCCACTCCAATCTGGCCTGCATAGTTTCTGTTGAGAAATCAGGTGAGAGTCATGTGGGTACTCCCTTATAGATAACTGTTTTCTTCTTGCTGCTTTTAAGATTCTCTCTTTGTCTTTAGCTCTTGGCCTTTTAATTATGATGTATCTTGGTGTGGTCCTCTTTGGGTTCCTTTTGTTTGGGGTTCTTTGTGCCTCCTGGACTTGTAGGTCTATTTCTTTCACTAGGTAGGGGAAGTTTTCTGTCATTATTTCTTCAAATAGGTTTTCAATATCTTGCTCTCGCTCTTCTGGCACCCCCATAATTCAGATATTGGTACATTTAAAATTGTCCCAGAGGCTCCTTACACTATCTTCATTTTTTTAAAATTCTCTTTTTGCTCTTCTGGTTGGGTGTTTTTTGCTTTCTCATATTTCAAATATTTGATTTGATTCTTGGGATCCTCTAGTCTACCGTTGAATTGTTGTATATTATTATTTATTTCAGTCAGTGTGTACTTAATTTTAGACTGGTCCTTTTCCATTTTTTTGTATTCTAAGATTCTTGAAGATCTCACTAAGTTCTCTGAAGGTTTCTAGAAGATTCTTGAGTAACCTTATAACTGTGGTTTTGAACTCTATATTCAGTAGTTTGCTTTCCTCCATTTCTTTCATTTGTGACATGTTTCTTTGTCTCTACATTTGGCTGCTTCTCTGTGTTGATAGAGTGACCTTGTGTGCTAGGTGTCCTATAAGGCCTCCCTAGTCACCTGAGGTGGATGCCGCTTTGTGCACCCCTTTGTGGGCTATTTGAATAATCTTGTTATGGTTAGCCCTTGATTGCTATTGGGAGGAATTGACTTCCAGGCCAATTGGCTGTGTTCTGGGCTGCAAACATGGCACAGCTCCTCCAATACCTGGAGGCAGAATGCTTTGGAACAGAGGGAGGTAGAGTCGGTCACTGAACAATGGGTCGGTTGGAACTTGGAAGGGAGGTGGTGGGTTACGCTCCAGCCAAGGATGCCTGGGCGTTGCACCTGTGCCCTGAGTTCCTTGGAAACGGCTGAAATAGCTTTTGTAACCTTTGGGTTGTCATTGTAACTGTCCTGACTTCCTCTGTGGTTTCCGAGAATAAATTTGCTGTAACACCTGGGGTCTGCACTGCGGTTTGGCCTTTACCACGGTGAAGTGCTACAACTGTAGTCACTGGCCAGCTTAATAAAGGCTCATAAATTTTGATCTCTGTCCCTTGTGATCATCTCTTGTGGGTCACCTCATAACAGCTGTGAGGACCAGCTGTATTTGCATTGGAAGATCTGTTGCACACAGGCAATACCCTTTTTGGGGAGGATTTGCTTTAGTAGGGCTTTGGTGCTCACTGAGTCTGCCCTTTGAGTGTGTCTCTTATGGATGTGAAGAGTTGTAATCTGTATGGTCTCACTCTGACTATTGGGTACACTGGATCTTGGCTCTCCAAGGAGGTGCAAGGTCAGCCACTATCTGGGGCCACCCAGCAGAAGCTACAGAGACATCTAAAGATTCCTCCTCTTGGTATGGGTTTTGGATGTACCCAGACAAGGCCCAGCTGTGAAGTAAGGCCACTGCTGCTGCTGCCAGGACTTATCAATCAGTAGCTATGATGTGCACTGACCACCATAGGGCACACGCTCCAACCGGTAGATTAGGTTGCTACTGGGGCCCTGTTGGCCATGAATCTGGTTCACCTGCACCAGATTCCCTTTCAGTGTGCACAAATCCATGAACCCGGCCTCTAGTTAATAACATGCTATTTAGCCTCTATGTCTTTGAATGTTTTTAATTGCAGTTTATTTCTAGTTTTATTTCATTGTGATCTGAGAAAATGCTTTAAAATTTTAATCCTCCTGAACCTATTGACACCTATTTTGTGTTCTAACATGTGGTCTATCATTGAGATTTTCAAGGTATGTGTTTCTTTGCTGATTTTTTTGTCTGGAAGATCTAAACATCTAGTGGAGTGTTAAAATCCCCTAACTATAACTGTATTTCTATTGATTTCTTCCTTAAAATCTTCCAAAAATTTTTTTAAATATATGTGAGTGCTCCTATATTGGGTGTATATATATATATGTTTACCACTGTATATTCTCTTCTTGGATCAATCCCTTTATGTAGGGTTCTTTTTCCCTCATGTTGAGGGCTTTGCTGTGAAGTTTATTTTTTCAATGTGAGTATTACTACTGTTGTTTTTTTTCCTCATTTCCATTTACATGGAATATTATTTCCCATCCCTTCACTTTTAGTCTGTGTGAATCTTTTGTTCTCAGGTGGGTCTCTTGTAGACAGCATATATATGGATCATATTCTTATCCATTCAACTACACTATACCTTTTGATTGGAACATTTAATCAGTTTGCACTTAAGCTTACTATTGATAGGTACTTATTTAATGCCATTTTTCCTTTATACTTATGTTCTTCTTTCTCAATTTCTTCTTCTTCTTAAATTACCTCCCCTTTTAAATTAACTAAATCTTTATTGTTCAGATTATTACAGGTGTTTCTCTTTTTTCCTCCCATAACTCCCCTCCACCTGATCCCCCTCTCCACCCTGTGCCCTTACCCCCTGCCATTGTCTTCATCCATAGGTGTAAGATTTTTATCCAATCTCTTCTCGCACCCCCACACCCTCTTCCCCTTGAGAATTGTCAGTCCACTCCCTTTCTATGTCCCTGATTCTATTATATTCATCCATCCATTCTGCTTATCAGATTTTTCATTCACTTGATTTTTAGATTCACTTGTTGGTAGGTATGTATTTGTTGTCATTTTGTTGTTCATAGTTTTTATCTTGACCTTTTTTTCTTCTTTCTCTTCTTAAAGAATACCCTTCAGCATTTCATATAATCCTAGTTTGGTGGTGATGAACTCCTTTAGTTTTTTCTTGTCTGTGAAGCTCTTTGTCTGACCTTCAATTATAAATAATAGCCTTGCTGGGTAGCATAATCTTGGTTGTAGGTTCCTGCTGTTCATCACTTTGAATATTTCTTGCCACTCCTGTCTGGCCTGCATAATTTCTGTTGAGAAATCAGCTGACAGTGGTATGGGTACTCTCTTGTAGGTAACCAACTGTTTTTCTCTTACTGCTTTCAAGATTCTCTCTTTGTCTTTTGCTCTTCGCATTTTTATAATGATGTGTCTTGGTGTGGTCCTCTTTGGATTCCTCTTGTTTGGCGTTCTCTGCGCTTCCTGGACTTGTAAGTCTATTTCTTTCACCAGGTGGGGGAAGTTTTCTGTCATTATTTCTTCTAGTAGGTTTTCAATATTTTGCTCTCTCTCTTCTTCTGGCACCTCAATAATTCTGATGTTAGTATGCTTAAAGTTGTCCTAGAGGCTTCTTACACTCTCTATATATTTATGGGTTCTTTTTTCTTTCTGTTTTTCTGGTTGGGTGTTTTTTTTTCTCCTTACATTTCTGCTCTTTGGTTTGATTCTTGGAGTCCTTTGATCTACTGTTGAATTTCTGTATATTCTTTATTTCAGACAGTGTATGCTTAATTTCTGTCTGGTCCTTTTCCATTTTCTTGGCATTCTCATTAAGGTCATTGTAGTTCTCATCAAGTTTCTCGGTGGTTTTTAGAAGATTCCTGAGTAACCTTATAAATGTGGTCTTGAACTCTATATCCGATAGTCTGCTTTCCTCCATTTCTTTCATTCATGCCTGTCTCCCCATTTTGCTGCTTCCTTGTGTTGATGGAGTGGAAGAGCTGCTGTGTGGAGACACACTGATGGGGGCGGACTTGCTTCAGTGGGGCTTTGGTGCTCACTGAATCTGCCTCTTGAATGAGTTTACTTATGGATGTGAATAGTTGAAATCTGGTGTCATCTCACACTGACCTCTAGATACGCTAGCTTCTGGATCTCCAATGGGGTGCAGTTCAGCTACTGTCTGAGGCAATCCAGCAGGAGCTACAGCGAGGTCTCCAGATTTCTCCTAGTCTGACCAGAGCTGCAGTTTAGGTTAAGCTAAAAAAAGCGGAGGCCATTTATATGCAAATGCCCCTGCTCTCAGCTCAGGTGGGTTTGTAGATTGGACGGGGCGGGTTTTCAGGCATCACTAGGCTAGGGTGCGGTGAACAGCTATGGCTGCTACTCCTGGTCTCCAGGTCTCCAAGTCCCCCCATCCCTGCACAGTGAACACTGATTGCCATGGGCGTCTCCGTAAGGGCGCCTCCCTTGCTTTCCCAACAGATGGCAGACAGTCCAGATTCTCCCCGTATGAGTCTGGGTCGCCAGCGTCTCCTCAGAAACTCGGGTTCTCAGTAATCAGGAGCCCACTTCCCATCGGGTTTGAAAAAAAAAGGCAGCCCCAAAGTCTCCCGCCACCAGGCTCCCACACCTCCTCACCTCAGGTTTTCAGTGCTTGTGCACTTTCCAATGCTCCCCTCTTTCCTTCTGGCTGATGAACCTCCTTTCGGCCAGCTTTCCTGTGGTTCTGGATGATAGACTCCTTGCCTTTTAGTTGCAGTTTTGAAATTGTGGTAGGAGGCAGCAGTTCAGGTGTTTACCTATGCTGCCATCTTGGCTTCTCTCTTAAATTACCCCCTTTAACATGTCCTGCAATGATTGTTTGGAGGAAATATATTCCTTTAGTCTTTTCTCTTTCTTTCTTTCTTTCTTTCTTTCTTTCTTTCTTTCTTTCTTTCTTTCTTTCTTTCTTTCTTTCTCTCTCTCTCTCTCTCTCTCTCTCTCTCTCTCTCTCTCTCTCTCTCTCTCTCTCTCCTTCCTTCCTTCCTTCCTTCCTTCCTTCCTTCCTTCCTTCCTTCCTTCCTTCCTTCCTTCCTTCCTTCCTTCCTTCCTTTCTTTCTTTCTTTCTTTCTTTCTTTCTTTCTTTCTTTCTCTCTTTCTTTTTGTCCAGGAAGCTCTTTATTTCTTCTTCAATTTTAAATGACAGCCTTGCTGGATAGAGCAGTTTTGGGTTCAGGACCTTGCTTTTCATTACTCTGAATACTTCATTCCAATCCCTTCTAGCCTGAAATGTCTCTGTTGAGAAATAAGCTGACAGTCTATTGCGTACTCATTTGTAGATAACTTTCTGTCTATTGCTGCCTTTAAGGTTCTTTCTTTGTTTTTATATTTATTTATTTATTATTTTAAAAAAATCTTTATTGTTGAAAGTATTACATGTGACCCCTTTTGTCCCCTTCTTTGATCCCTTCTAGCTTGCTGGGCCTATTTTCTTTTTTTATTGTTTAAAGTATTACAAATAGTAGTACATATGTTTCCTTTTTTTCACTCCATTGACCTTCCCCCAGGCTCCCCTACCCTCAGAACATGCCCTCACCTGCCCCCCCCAACCACCAGTGTCTTGTATCCATTGGTTATGCTTATATGCATGCATACAAGTCCTTTGGTTGACCTCTTATAGCCTCTGCCCCGCAACTCCCCTGCCTAACCACTGTAGTTTGACAGTCTGTTCAATGTTTCTTTGCCTCTGTATTCATTTTCCCCCCATTTATTTTCTTTAAAAACTCTTGTATCTGCATACTAGAAATCCTATCTAATAAAAGAGTAATATACAAATTGACTGATCAAGCTATGCCCACAGCCACACCCACCAGCCAGTCAGAAGCAAATTATGCAAATAAACCCCAACCAAGATGACTGCAGCCACCGAGAGCAGGAGGGAGGCTTGGGTTTCCCTGGCAACAGAGGAAGCCAAGATTTCTGCCTGCCATTGCCAGCCTAGGCCTCCACTCACTGCTACAAAGTTTCAATTATAGAAGATAAATAATCCCAACAGAAATGGCAGCGGACACGGACATGTAGAGAGCAGAGGCTAGGGTTGCCCGAGTGATGAAGGAAGCCAAGCTCCTGCAGCTCTGGCCGGCCTAGGCCTCCACTCCAGGCTACATTTCAATTATATTGCAGCATGTAGCTAGTAGAGGCTTGGCTTTGCTCCAGGCTACAAAGATTCAATTGTAGAACATAAATTAATCCCAGATCAGAGGGCCTCCACTTGGATTGCTGGGGGCCGTGGCTGGCCTGCAAACCATGACAGGCCCCTCGCCCAGGCCACCCATGCTTCAAGGAAACATCCACCCTGATCCAGAATACCCTTCAGGGCAAACCAGCTGGCCCCCACCCATGCACTAGGCCTCTATCCTATTTAATAAAAGAGTAATATGCAGATTGACCATCACTCCAACACACAAGAGGGCTTCTCCTATGTGGTCAAAGATCCTGCCCCTATGTAGACACAAGATGGCCACCACAAGATGGCCAGCAGGGGAGGGCCATTGGGAGGTTCCAGGCCTGCAAGGGAGGGCAGTAGGGGGTGATCAAGACTGTAGGGGAGGGCAATTAGGGGTGACCAGGCCAGCAGAGGAGGGAAGTTGGGGTCAAACAGGCTGGCAGGGTAGTGGTTAGGGAGTGATCAGGCTGGAAGGCAGAAGCGGTTAGGGGCAATCATGGAGGCAGGCAGGTGAGCAGTTTGGAGCCAGCAGTCCTAGATTGTGAGAAGGATGTCCAACTGCCTGTTTAGGCCCAATCCTACCAGGATCGAGCCTAAACGGGTAGTCAGACATCCCTCGAGGGGTCCCAGATTAGAGAGGGTGCAGGCTGGGCTGAGGGACACCTCCTGTCCTCTGTGCATGAATTTCGTGCACCAGGCCTCTAGTAAACATATAAGAACAAAAAAAAGTTTGAGTCTCAGTTTCAATGTCCAACAGTTCTTAGTTCCAGTTTCAATATCAAATGTTAGTAATGATATCTGGATGGTGGACAAATGGTGGCAATGCAGGTCCCACCCTCTCTGGTTTGGTCTTGGGCAACCTGCAGCAATGCACATCTGCTGACTGCTAGCATGGCAAGGTGTTGTCAGCATCTTCCATCTCTTGACTGTTTTCATGGTTGGAACAGACCTGTCAGTTCCTCTCTGGTTCAGGAATCCATATGGTCTTGGAGTTGTTTTTTGAAAATATACAAACATATTCTCAACCAAAAGTTAATAAAGGAATCTTTTCTGTAAATTAGACTTGGGATTCTTTTTATTTTTGCCCAAATGATTTTCCTTTGGCTTATTTTGACATCATGTGTGTTTTTTATGGGTGTCCTGCTGTTAGCATTACAAATGGAAATTAATTTTCTGAAGTAAGAATTTTCTAGATGTAATTTACTTACAGGATATTTTTCCTTACATGATATTACTCCACTATCCCTCCTTTTTTGATTAATGGAAGCTTTTGGAAATTTTATAGTGCCATCTTGGTAAATTTAAATTTTAATTTTTGCACAAAAATATGATTGCTTTAGATTCTTTGCATGTTAAACAATTTTACAATGAGATGAACTACTAATATAAATTTTAGTTAATATTTTAGGAACAGCTTTTTGTCCAGTACACTTAAATTTTCTTGAATATTCACATATTTCAATTGGCCAATTTAAATTAATTTGAAAACTTGATTACTATTTTACTGTCAAATTTAATACTCAAACAATAATCTTAGTTTACCCTGTAAATATTAGTGGAAAGGATTATTTGCATTCTTGAGTAGGCCCTAAGCATTCCTGGTGCTAGACTGCTTTTAGATATAGGGCAGCTGTTGCTGGCCAAGTCTCTGTCTGTAACCTGGGTCCTGATCAGAGATGGGCATGGGAAGTGAAGCAGCCATGAGGGCAGGAGACCTCCCTCAGTAGGGATGAGAGTTAAGGCCCCTGCAAGGTTAATGGGTGAAGGTCTGTGCCCCACCTCTGTTGACTTTTTAGTTCTCTCCTGTTGGCCCCTCTGTGACTGTGCCTGTCTTAGGTTGTTCCTTCCCTGAGGAATCTTACCCATCTCTGGCTAACCAGCCATCCTCTGAGGCCAAACAGGGTGATGTGAGGTTCAGTTCTGTCTCCTTGGTAGTCTATGCCCCTGTGGCTTCCATGTCCAGCACCTGCCTTGGGGTCCCCTCACCTGCTGGCGGGGTCCCAGTACTGATCACATCTCAGGGGACTCAGGTTTCTTCTCCAGGGAGGGTCCAGCTCACACCATTGGGCGAGAGACAGATACATGGTGCCAGCCACCCGGAGGCTTCAGCCACAGCTTGAACTGAAAGCTTAGGCAATAGCTGAATGCAATTGGATTGTAAGATGAGGATCCCTCTTGGCAAAAAGGGCAAGTGGGGCCAATATAGAATGCTCAAATGCCTTCCCAGTGCCTTAATTCCTTCTGAAAGGAATTAATTCCTTTCATGTCCTTTTGCTGCCAAATATTCAAAGAATTAGTTTGTAAGTTTCTTTGGGATAATTGTAAAATATAAAAAATTATAATGACATTGTAGAATAATATCATGTAAGGATATTCTTTTCTCTAGGCCATGTCAATTCAATTTCAAACTGGCTGCCAATTTTTTTTATAACTTTATATAAACTTTGTCAGGGAGATAAAAACATAAGTTACTTACCTTAGTTCAAGAGGTCAAATATATTGACTTTTAGTTACAATCCTTTCTCAAGGTTATGGTGACCACTAGTGTGGATTAGATTTAATATTTTCTTTTATTTTATACTAGAGGCCCCGTGCACGAAATTTGTGCACAAGGGGCGAGGGGTGTGCCTCTACCCAGCCTGTACCCTCTCCAATCTGAGATCCCTCGAGGGATGTCCAACTGCCTGTTTAGGACTGATCCTGGTAGGATCGGGCCTCAACGGGCAGTCAGACATCCTTCTCACAATCCAGGACTGCTGGATCCCAGCTGCTCGCTGCTGCCTGCCTCCCTGATTGCCTCTACCTGCTTTTGCCTGCCAGCCTGATCACCCCATAATCACTACCCTGCCAGCCTAATTGATGTCTAACTGCTCTCCTGCCAGCCTGTTTGCCCCCAACTTCCCTCCTCTGCAGGCCTGGTAACCCCTAGCTGCCTTCTTCTGCAGGCTTGATCACCCCCAACTGCCCTCCCTTGCAGGCCTGCTCCCTCCCAACTTTCCTTCTCTGGTTGCCTGATAGCCCACAGCTACCCTCCCCTGCAGGCCTGGAACCTCCCAATGGCCATCCCCTGCTGCCCATCTTGTGGTGGCTATCTTGTGTCCACATGGGTGCAGGATCTTTGATCACAAGGGGGCAGCCATCTTGTGTGTTAAAGTGATAGTCAATTTGCATATAACTATTTTATTAGATAGGATAGAAGTCTGGTGCATGGGTGGGGGGCAGCTGGTTTTCCCTGAAGGGTGAACTGGATCACAGTGGGGGTTCCCTTGTGGCATGGGGTGGCCTGGGTGAGGGGCCTATGGTGGTTTGCAGGCCAGCCATGCCCCCCAGCAACTCAAGTGGAGGCCCTGGGATCTGGGATTAATTTATGTTCTACAAATAAAACTTTGTAGCCTAGAGCGGAGGCCTAGGCGCTAAGGCTGCAGATGCTTGACTTCTTCCATTGCCGGGGCAACCCTAGCCTATGCTCTCTCCAGCTCCGTGGCTGCCGCTATTTCTGTTGGGATTATGTATCTTCTATACTTGAAACTTTGTAGCATTGAGTGGAGGCCTAAGCAGGCAAGGGCAGGCAGAAAGCTTGACTTTCCCAATTGCTAGGGAAACCCAAAACCTCCCTCCTGTGCTCAGTGGCTGTAGCCATTTTGGTTAGGGTTTATTTGCTCCTGATTGACTGGTGGGTGTGGTGAAGGTAAGGTCAATTTGCATATTACTCTTTTATTAGACAGGATATTTTTTTCTTATATTTTTTCTTTAATTTTTATTTTCAACATTTGTGTCCTTATTCCCCCATTAACCCTTACCCCACACACATGCCCCACTCCCCAGTTGTCTGTGTCCTTTGGTTAGGCTCATATGCTTGCACACAAGCCCCTCTGTTGATCTCTCCCCCTTACTCCTGCCACCCCTAACTTACCGTGAAGTTTGACATTCTGATGGACGACGTCTCTCAGTCTCTGGATTGTTCTTGTTCATCAGTCTATGCCATTCTTTATATTCCACAAAAGAGTGAGATCATGTGATATTTATTTTTCTCTGCCTGGCTAATTTCACTTAGCATAATGCTCTCCAGCTCCATCCATGTTTTTGCAAATGGCAGGAGCTCCTGTTTTATTACAGTGCAGTATTCCATTGTGTAGATGTACCACAATTTTTTAATCCACTCATCTGCTAATGGGCACTTAGGCTGTTTCCAAATCTTAGCTATGGTGAATTGTGCTGCTATGAACATAGGGGTGCATATATCCTTTCTAATTCGTGTTTCTAGTTTCTTGGGATATATCACTAGAAGTGGGATCACTGGGTCAAATGGGAGCTCCATTTTTAGTTTTTTGAGGAAACTCCATACTGTTCTCCACAGTGTCTGCACCAGTCTACAATCCCACCAGCTGTGCATGAGGTTCATTTTTCTCAGCATCCTCACCAGCACTTGTCCTTTGTTGATTTGTTGATGATAGCCATTCTGACAGGTGTGAGATGGTACCACATTGTCGTTTTGATTTGCATCTCTTGGATAATTAGTGACTTTGAGCAGTTTTGCATATGTCTCTGGGCCTTCCTTTTGTCCTCTTTCGAAAAGATTTAATTTAGGTCTGTTGCCCATTTTTTTTTATTGGATCATTTATCTTTCTTTTATTAAGTTGTAGAAGTTGCCTGTAGATGCTTGAGATTAAACCTTTATCAGTGATAACATTTGCAAATATGTTCTCCCATACAGTGGGTTTTCTTGCTGTTTTGTTGATGGTTTCTTTAGCTGTGCAAAAGCTTTTTATTTTGATGTCATCCCATGTGTTTATTTTCTCCTTAGCTGCCATTGCCCTAGGAGCAGTATCAGTGTAGAAGTTCTTTTAGCATATGTCTGAGATTTCTCTGCCTTTGGATTCCTCTAGTATTTTTATGATTTCCATTCTTATGTTTAAGTCCTTGATTCATTTTGAGTTTATTTTTGTGTATGGTATAAGTTGGTGGTCTAGTTTTTTGCATGTATTTGTCCAATTTTCCCAACACCATTTATTGAAGAGACTGTCTTGACTTCACTGTATGTTCATGCCTTCTTTGTCAAATATTGAGCATAGTGGTTTGGGTCGATATCTGGATTCTCTATTCTATTGCATTGGTCTATATGTCTGTTCTTGTGCCAGTACCAGGCTCTTTTTTGTTTGGTTGGTTTTTTTGCATTTTTTATTGTTTATTGTTTAAAGTATTACGAATAGTAGTACATATGTTTCCCCTTTCCCCCTCTTGAGCTCCCCCCGGCCCCCTCCACCCCCAGCACATGCCCTCACCTGTCCCCCCCACCCCCTGTGTCTTGTATGCATTGGTTATGCTTATATGCATGCATACAAGTCCTTCGGTTGATCTCTTACAGTCTCCGCCCCCCACTCTCCCCTGCCTTACCACCGTAGTTTTATAGTCTGTTCAATGCTTCTTTGCCTCTGTATTAAATTTCCCCCCCATTTATTTTCTTTAAAAAATATTGCATCTGCATACTAGAGATAAACATATAAGAACAAAAAAATGTTTGAGTCTCAGTTTCAATGTCCAACAGTTCTAAGTCCCAGTTTCAATGTCAAATAGTTCCTTATGTGTATATGTCAGCAATGATATCTGGATGGTGGACAAATGGTGACAATGCAAGCCCCACACTCTGGTTTGGTATGGGACAATGTGAAGCGATGCACGGCTGCTGACTGCTAGCATGGCAAGGTATCGTCAGCGTCTTCCATCTCTGAACTGTCTGCGTAGTTTGAACAGACCTGTCAGTTCCTCTCTGTTGCAGGAATCCATATGGTCTTGGACTAGTTTTCTGAAGATAAACAAACATATTCTCAACTATAAGTTAATAAAGGAATCTTTTCTGTAAATTAGAGTTGGGATTATTTTTATTTTTGCCCAAATGGTTTCCCTTTGGCTTATTTTGACACCATGTGTGTGTCCTGCTGTTAGTGTTACAAATGGAAATTAATTTTCTGAAGTAAGAATTTTCTAGATGTAATTTACTTGCAGAATCTTTTTCTTTACATGATATTACCCCACTACCCTCCCCCACTTTTTTGATTAATGGATGCTTTTGGAAATTTTATATTGCAGTCTTGCAGTACCAGGCTGTTTTGAGAACAGTGGCTTTGTAATACAGCTTGAAATCTGGTATTGAGATATCACCTACTTTGTTTTTCTTTCTCAGGATTGCTGTGGCTATTTGAGGCCTTTTTTTTAAATTACAGATGAATTTTTGGAGAGTTCTTTCTAGGTCTGTGAAATATGCCGTTGGTATTTTAATGGAAAGTGCATTAAATTTATAGATTGCTTTGGGCAGTAAGGACATTTTAATGATGTTGATTCTCCCAACCCATGAACATGGTATGTTGTTCCACCTGTTTACGTCTTCCTCTATCTCTTTTTTCAGTGTCCTGTAGTTTCCAGCAAATAGTTGTTTTACCTCCTTAGTTAAGTTTATTTCTAGGTTTCTTCTTCTTATTATTATTTTTTGGTGTGATGGTAAATATGATTGCTTTTTTAGTCTCTCTTTCTGTAAGTTCACTATTGGTGTATAGAAATGCCATAGATTTCTTGGCATTAATTTTGTATCCTGCTATGTTGCTGAACTCATTTATTAAGTCTTTTAGTTTTTTTATGGAGTGCTGGAAACCAATCATTGTTTTGATGGTAAAGAGCTGTGGACAGGGAGTTTGGAGGGCTGGTCAACCTTGAATACTCTGAGGGGTTGGAGCTGGTTACTGGGATGTTGGTGGTTGAAATAGCCCCCACCTGTTAGTCCTAAGAAGATTCATTGATTGGCTTTTACTGGTGTTTCCTGGCTGGGGGAGGCAGGTGTTATCTTATGATTTTAATCTTAGTAAAAGAAATGGTAAAGCCATAGTGAATAGTAGTTCTTCCACTAGAGTTGGACTACTGCTTGGCCCCTATTTCCCAAATTAATATTTTCCTAAGTCTCTTTATTTATTTGTGTGCAGCCTTCTCCAGAAACCCAAACCCTGAACCAGGGACTCTGAATCACATGGGACATATGGACAATTGAGTCTTCTGGGTTTTTTATGTACAATATCATGTCATCTGCAAATAAGGATAGCTTTACTTCTTCTTTTCCAATTCTGATTGCAGTGGCTAATACTTCCAGTACTATGTCAAACAGGAGTGGTGAGAGTGGGCATCCCTATCTTTTCTTGTTCTTACGGGAAATAGTTGTAGTTTCTGCCCATTGAGTATGATGTTTGCTGTGGGTTTATCATATATAGCTTTTGTTATGTTGAGGTATGATCCTTCTGTTCTTACCTTGTTGAGAGTTTGTGTTTTTTTTTTAATCAAGAAAGGGTGTTGGATTTTGTCAAATGCTTTTTCTGCATCAATTGATATGACTATGTTATTTTTATTTCTCAATATGTTTACGTGATGTATCACATTTATTGATTTGCAGATATTGTACCATCCTTGCATTCCTGGAATAAATCTTACTTGGTCATGGTGTATGATCTTTCTGTGTACTGCTGGATCCGATTTGCTAAAATTTTATTGAGGATTTTGGCATCTATATTCATGAGGGATAGTGGCCTGTAATTCCCTCTCATTGTGTTGTCTTTATCTGGTTTGGGGTACTAGGGTGATGTTGACCTCATAGAAGGATCTTGGGAGTGTTCCATCCTCTTAAATTTTCTGGAATAGTCTGAGGAGGATAGGTTTTAGTTCTTGTTTGACTGTTTAGTAAAACTCCCCTGTGAAGCCATGTGGCCCTGGGCTTTTGTTTGCTGGTAGTTTTTTGGTTACTGCTTCAATTTCTTCCATAGTTATTAGTCTATTGAGCTGTTTAGATTCTTCCTGATTGAGTTTTGGAAGGTTATATTTTTCTAGGAATATATGCATTTCCTCCAGAATGTCCAGTTTGTTGGAGTAGAGTTGTTCATAGTATCTTTTAACAATTCTTTGTATTTCAGTGGGATCTGTTGTTATTTCCCCTGTTTCATTTCTGATTTTACTTATTAGGGTCCTCTATCTTTGCTTCTTGGTGAGCCTGGCTAGAGGTTCACCAATATTGTTTATATTTTCAAAGAACCAGCTCTTGGTTTTGTTGAACTTTTGTGTTGTTTCTTTGGCTCTATGTCATTTATCTCTGCTCTGCTCTTTACTATTTCCTTCCTTCTGTTTACACTGGGCTTTTCCTATTGCTCTCTTTCTAACTCTTAGAGTTGTTGGGTTAGATAATTTATTACCATTGTTTCTTTTTTTCTCTTTTCTTTTTTTCCCCAGTAAGATTGTAGAGCTATGAACTTCCCTCTCAAAACTGCTTTCAGTGTGTCCCATAGATTTTGGATTGTTGTGCTATCATTGTCATTTGTTGCCATGATGTTTTCTATTTCTCCCTTGATCTCTTTGGTAACCCAGTCATTGTTTAATAGCATGCTGTTTAGTCTCCATGTGTTTGATTTCTTTGGATTGTTTTTATTGCAGTTGATTCCCTGCTTTCTGCCACTGTGATCTGAGAATATGCTTGATATGATTTCTATCTTGAATTTGGAGAGACTTTGCCTATGACTCAACATATGGTCTGTCTTTGAAAATGACCCATGTGCACTTGAAAAGTTGTCTGGGCTGTTTTTCTGCTGTTTGGTCATTCAGTCAGTTTGAGGTGAAATTATCTGAAAATGTCAATAAATTACATATGGTCTAGTGAGTCATTTAGGATTGATGTTTCTTTGCTGAATTTTTGTTTAGAGGATTTGTCCAATGGTGATAGTGGGGTATCAAAGTCTCCTACTATGATTGTATTGATGTCAATCTCTCCTTTGATATCCTCCAGGAGTTTAAAAAAATGTATTTTGGTGCTCCTGTATTGGGTGCATATATGTTTACCAGAGTTATTTCTTCTTGTTGGATTGCTCCCTTTAGTATTTTAAAGTGGCCTTCCTTCTCTCTTGTTATATCCTTCACTTTGAGATTTGATTTGTCAGATATAAGTATTGCCGCCCCAGCTTTTATTCATTTCCATCTGCCTGACGAACCTTTTTCCATCTTTTCACCCTCATTCTGTGTGCGTCTTTTTTTGGAGGTAGGTTTCTTGTAGACAGCAGATATATGGGTCATGTTTACTTATCTAGTTTGTTACCCTATGTCTTTTGATTGGATCACTTAATCCATTTACATTTAAAGTTATTATTAATAGGTACTTATTTGTCGCCATTTTCTTTATGCATGTGTTTCTTCTTTGCTTCCTATTTCTTTTTATAGCAGACCCTTTAGCATTTCTTGCATTGCAGGTTTGATGGTAATGAATTCCCTTAGTCCTTTTTTGTATGTGAAGCTCCTGATTTGACCTTCAATTTTGATTGGTAGCCTTGCTGGGAACAGTATTCTAGGATTCAGACCTTCCTTTGCATGACTTTGTATATTCCATTCCATTCCCTTCTGGCCTGATGAGTTTCTGTTAAAAAATCAGTTGCTAGTCTGATGGGGTGACTTTCTGTCTCTCTCTAGTGGCTTTTAAGATTCTTACTGTGTTGTTGGTATTTGGCAATTTAATTATAATGTGCTTTGATGTCAGTCTTTTGAGGTTCATTTTTTGTGGGACTCTGTGAGCTTTTTGGGTTTGTGTGGGTTTTTTCTTTCCTATATCAAGGAAGTTTTCTGTCATTATTTCTTCAAGCAGGTTTTTTATTCCTTGCTCAGTTTCCTGTCCTTCTGGAAGCCTTATTATGTGGATGTTGTTTTGTTTTATGTTGTTCCAAAGTTCCTTTAGGCTTTCCTGCTTTTTAATTTTTTTTCTAGAAGATCCTCTACTTGGGTATTTTTTCCTACTTTGTCTTCTAGCTCATTGATGTGATTATCTGCTTCTTCTAGTCTACTCTTGATGCTTTCTATAATAAGTTCTTTACCATAGCAATGTCACTTTTCATTTCTTCTTGGCTCTTCTTCATTTCCTCTTGGTTTTACTCATACTGTCAAATTTGTCTTTCATTCTTTTCAGCCACCTTATGACCATTTCTCTGAATTCTTTCTCTATCAGGTTGCTTGCCTCCATTTTGTTCACTTCCTTTTTTGGTGAGCCTTGTTTTTCTTTCATATGTGGGATGTTTCTTTGCCTCTCTGTGGTCTCTCTTCTCCAGGTGTCTGGTTATGTAGTTCTCTCTATCCTGCATTCATTTAAAGGCACAAATTACAACACAACCAGGTGCAACGCACCAGGCACTGAACAGAAATGTATTCACGGTATTGGTAACTCCAAATAAAGGTAATTAATTGCCAGAGAAAGGCAAATTAGGGGATAGGTGAGATAGAAGAGAGAGAAAAAGAAAACACACACACACACACACACACACACACACACACACACACACAGAAAGGAATACCAAAATGAAATTTGGAAAAATGGGGGGAAAAGAAGGTAAGAGAGAAAAGAGAGAGAATAAGAAAGAAATGGGGAACAAACTATAATTATGGGGAGAAAACTCCTATAGGATAGCCACTAATCCCAACAAATCCCAGCAACAGGTACCTGGAGATTAATACAAACTACAAACAACAACTAATATCAATCAAGGTGAGGGAAAACAGAAGCCAAAATCTAACAATAAATAAAGCAAACAACAAAAAACCCCATCAAAAACACAAAGCAAACCCAAAGAAAAGAATAAGCAAACCAACCTCACAAACAAGCATATAAAATCAATATAATCAATAGTCAAGTAAACAACAACAGGACATAGAGAAAAACAATTTAGGAAAGTGAAGACAGAGAAGAGAGAGGTGTGTATGGACTTGGAACAGGGGGTTGGAGATTAGATACATAAGTAGGGTGAAATTTTAACTGGGGATAAAAAGAAAGAATAAGGAAAATCTAAAGCAGGAAAAGGATAAGATTAACAAGACACCAAAAGGGGAAAGGTTAGCAAGAGAGTGGTGGCATAAAGGTGGAGTTGAGATAGGGTAAAAGATGCTAAAGGAAAGATGAAAATAGACTGTAGAACACTAATCCCAAAGTAGAATAAAGAGAAAATAAAATGATACTAAAAAAAAGTGAAATAGTAGTAATAATAAAATTGATGATTTTTAATTTGTGTTATACAAGAGTCAATTTGTAATTCAGCCCCTGGGTGGCAGTGCTTCTGGACTGACCTTTGGGTCTATTGGTCCTCTCTAGCCTGAACTAAGATCCTGTTATCTCTGTGGTACTCAATACTGATTTGTGGGAATAGGCTGCCCCAGAGCTGCCTCTCTAATGGTGACTTCCTGTTCTGATCCCCAGGTTCCAGAAACACAGCTCTCCCCTGTAGTTTTCCAGGGTGTCCCCCACTAGGTGATCCTATGCTCTGGGCTTAGTAATCAGAAGCACGGATTTGGAAAGGAAATAATGCAAGTGTGCGTACTCCGGTTCTGCACGGATGTCTGTGCAGGCCCCTTTTCCCCCTTGGATTAAGCAGCCAGCACACTCCTAAATTTTTGGTCTGTCCTTTTATGTAAGATCTAAATGGACTTCTTTCTAGGGATCCCTTCTGTTATCAGCTCTGAGGACCCCCTTCCACATTCATGGATTCACCAGCCCCAGTAGCCACTTATTTCTTTTAGGTGCAGACTTCCCCCATTCCTCCAGCTTTCTCTGTGTGGGCGTTTCTCTCCCCTGCGGGGAGTGGGGACCCAACCCAATCCCAGGCAAAATCTGACTTTTCTGAGGTGGAGTGCAGAGCTCCTATGAATCCGTGAGTTTGTGCCAATTGGAAACCGGTGTTCTGGGGCACTCAGCTGTTCAGTGGGTGCTGTAGTTGTAGATTTTCAGGCCCTTCCCCTTTAAGATGGCATGGTCTGCCTCTGAGCCGGCGGCTCTGCAAGAGAACCCAGCAGCACTGGGGGCTTCTCGGTCAGGGGAGGTCCGTCCAGTAGTTCCCCACCTTCTCCTAGAGCACAGCTGTCTCCCAACTTACCAACAAACACTCCCCATGTGACCCTCAAATGCTTCCTCTGTCTGCTCTGGGACAAGACTGGGACACACTTGTTTATTCCGCCACCATTTTCTCTGCTTCTCTCTCTCTCTGTTTTTAATGTTCGTCATCTATATCATAAAAGGCCTGTTATGTTATGGTGGAATGACCAAACAATCTGTCACCAGGAGGTGCTGGAGCACCTCTCAGGCCCTTCCCCCAACTTCCCAGGGCACCAGCAGCATTGACTGAGCTTCATGAGGTGCTGGCAGCATCTGCAGAGAGTGTGAGATGTTGCAGGGTGGTGGACATATATTAACGGCTAGCACATATATTAAAGGGATCCCTACACATGCATGATTTAATTATGCGCTGGGTCTCTAGTCCTATATAATAAAAGCCCAGTGACTGAAATGGTGGATTGACCAGAATGACCAGAGACCTGAATGACCAGGGCTCCTCACCCTGGCTGGCCCTGCCCTCCAGCGAGCTGTTAGGGGTGATGAGGCAGGCAGACAGGCAGGGGTAGTTAAGGGTGATGAGGCAGGCAGGCTAGTGGTTAGGGGTGATCAGGCAGGCAGGCAAGCAGTTAGGAGCCAGCAGTCCCATGTTGCAAGAGAGATGTCCAGCTGCCAATTTGGGCCTGATCCCACAGGGATCCCTGCAGGATTGGGCCTAAACTGGTAGGCCAGGTTGAGGGATTCCTTTATGCACAAATTTTGTGCACCAGGCCTCTAGTTTTTATTATAATACTAGAGGCCTGGTGAATTAAATTTGTGCACTGGGGGAGGGAGAGATGTCCCTCAGCCCAGCCTGCACCTTTTCACAATCTGGGACCCCTTGGATAGGATACCTAGGTCTGCTAGCCTGGCAATCAGGGCCTATTGGGGCTTTCTTTCTCCCAGCTGCCGGCATCTGGCCCCTCCCTCATCACTACCACTGCTTGCCATCTGTGTAGTTCTGTCTCCCATCCCCTGACACTAGTCATCTCCCTCTGTGGGTGACAGGCATGAGGTGTGATCATGTGGCTGGCTTGGGCCTCCCTCTGTGGGGCGATTGATTGCGGAGCCCTGAGATTGATAGCCCTGCAGAGGGAGGCCCCACCCACTTGGCCAGGGCTCCATGATCAATCACTGTGTAGAGGGTGGCCTGAGCCTCCCTCTTTGGGTGATTGATTGCAGAGTCCCCCATCAATTGCCCTGCAAAGGGTGGCCTGTGCCTTGCTCTGCAGGAGATTGTAGGCCAATGGTGGCCCCTCCCGCTGACCCCTCCCACCCCCACCAATCACATTGCACCCACTTTGGCTGGCCTGGAGCCAGTGCATGACATGGAGTGTTTGTCTGGGCTGTTGTTCTGCTGTTTGGTCATTCAATCAGTTTGCATAAAATGCTTTTATTATTATAGATGCATTGGAATGGGTCTCTTTGGCTTATCTTGATAGGAACTCTTTGTGCTTCTTGAACTTGTGTGACTTTTTCCTTCACCAGGGTAGGGAAGTTTTCTGTCATTATTTCTTTAAACAAGTTCTCTATTCCTTGCTCACTTGCTCTCCCTTCTGGTACCCCTGTGATGCAGATGTTGTTATGTTTCATGTTGTCCCAAAGTTCCTTTAAACTATCATCCTGCTTTTTAATTCTTGGTCATCTGTAGGTATTACTTTGTGAAGTGTTTGCTCATGCCTTTTGCCCATTTTTAAAATTGGGCTCTTTATTATTGAACTGGAGACTTTTTCTCCAACTGTACTGAAATATAATTGACATATGTCATTGTATAAGTTTGTGTTGATTTGATATATTTATATATTGCAAAATGATGACTGCCATAGGGTTAGTTAACACTTGCTTCTCTTTACCTAACTATCATTTCTTTTCGTGGTAAGAACTTTTAAGACGTATTCTCTTAGCAATTTTCAAGTATATAATAGTTTAATTAGCTATAATCACTATGCCATACATTACATACCTAGAACTTATTAATGTTATAATTGGAACTTTACACTCTTTGATCAAGACTTTAGGCATTCTTATATATTCTTGCTTCAGCTCTCTTATTTGGGATGTTTTATGAATACTTTATCTAGTCCTTAATTTTCTTACTGGTGAAGTTTAAAAATTTGTTGAGGTTTAATTTTTTATTTTTTTCTATTGTAGATACTGCTTTCTGTGTCTGCTTTAAGAAATCTTTTGTTTCCTAAGTTGGTTAAGGTATTCTACTTTATTCTAGAAGTTCTTAAGTTTACATCTGTGATCCCTTTCTGAGTTTTTTCTTACCGGATGCATGTTTTATTTAATATTTAAAAGTTAACTAATTAAAGAATAAACAAGCAGGAGTCAATGGGAACAGCACTGGTCTCAAAGCCCAAGATGTATATTGGTAGTGACCAGCCAGGTGGTCTTGGGCAAGTCACTTTTCAGGGAACAAAGTCAAGGAAGTGCTGTAGTGACCCACTGAGGGTCAGTACAGGTAACCATTTTTGAAACCTAATTGAAGAAACATACTGCTTAGCAGTGAGGACACAAGGTTCTCCAGAAATCTGGGATACTAGATCACATGATGGTCAGGGCCAGGATTCCCTCTCCTCAGCCCTCTGCCTGGGCAGTGGGCTTAAGAACCTGAGTTGACATTTTGCCTTTCTGTTGGTCAGCAATGGCCACCAGAGAGCACTGTGAGAGCAGGTTCCCGGGCCCATTGGTACTGCCTGCAGTAGGAGGGCGGTATTGGATCCTCAGTAACTGTGAGAAGATGGCTTGACTCTCAGAGGGCTGGGGAAGTTTAGTAAGTCATGTATGGTCACATGTGAGGTGAGGAAGAGGACAGTGAATTCATCCAAGATGTGGAAAGGTTTATTCCCTCAGAACACAGACCTGGAAATGGGGCTGCCAGGGGGACAAAGTTAGGAGAGATAGGAAAACCTGAAATGAAGGATCTTGAGCAATGGCTTTTAGAAAGCTCGGCATGCAGAAATGTGGAGAACATGACAGAATCTGGTGTCTGTGGTGGGTCATCTAATCCTAGGATAGGAGGATGATGTCCCATGTCCTATTAGGCCAGGGGCAGAGTTTAGGTGAGTGATTCCTGTTTCAATTAGGATCAAATTTTAAAAATATATTTTTATTGATTTCAAAGAGGAAGGGGGAGGGTGAGAAATATAGAAACATCAATGATGAGATAGAATCATAGGTCACTGGAGATTGAGCCCACAACACAGGCATGTTCCCTGAACAGGAGTCAAACCATGATCTCCTGGTTCATAGGTCAATACTCAACCACTGAGCCAAATTGACTGGGCAGGATTAATTTATAATAGGATGGAATGGAGGTAGAGATGGGGAACTTACCTTTGAGGACCTACAGACAGCAGACACAGGAGTAACGGGAAGGTCATGGTTCACCCATGGCCAACTTGATCATTCAGAGAATAAGAGAAATACTAAGCTCTGGAGAAGACCTGTTTGCAAAGCTGTGGCCCTGGGAAGAGGCTCACTGTCTCAGAGAGAATGAGATGAATATGTGTAGTCAAGGCCAACTGTCAGGTCCCACAGGAGTTGGGGCCTGGGAGACGTGGATGGGAGTCCAGGTCCAGACCATACACCATGGAGATGGTGCAAGCCCTACTCTGCAAACTGGTAGCCCCAGAATCCTAGCAGAACTCAGAGTGAGGAATGGGCTGGCAGGAGAACAAATCAGTCATAGGCTACTGGGGCATCAGCCAGGACCCATTTCAGCCAATACCAGAAGGGAACTTGGACACCTACATGGGGCCATCCCCAGAACCTCACACTCAGGCCAATGGCTTGCAGAGCATTTTCAGTTATTTATGGGGACTGTGGAAATTGGCATCTACTTACTACAGGGACAGCAGTGCAGTGGCCTGGGCTACATCACAACTATGTAGGAAGACTTCTGAGGACAAGGACAGAAGATGGCCATGGCCAGCCTCTTCCTAGGGAACTAGTTCCAGAACCACTAAGTACTAGGCTGGGAGGTTGGAGAGAATGTCTGTTAGTCATTGCAACTGCTCTCTGCTTGCAGACTCATGCAGATCCACTCATCTGAAATGTTGCCAGAAGGCTTACTAAGATCCATTCCAGAGGCTCCCTTGTCCCTGGAAACAAATTGAGCTTCTCAGCCTGATAACTCAAGTGCTCCCTGACTTGGCCCTGGGAAACATGTTTATCCTTTGACTCTCCCACCTCCACCGGCCAGAACATACCATTCCTGTAGTCTGGTGGAGACCAGACTCCTTGCTGCTATTGGTATTCCTTTTTCCTCTTGGAATGCTTTCACATTGATGAGCACTGAGTCATCCTTTGAGACTGCTCATCGTCTTCCTTATGAAGATTTCCCTATTTGCAGGTAGAATGCTTGATTGTGGCAATAGACCATGTGAAGTGTTAACCACAAATATATCCCCCCTTTTACTCCTTGCCAAGGTAATCCTGATTTTGTCTAAATATTCAACCCTCAGAGAGGTGACCCTTCTCTTGCTCAAAAATAAGCATTAAAGAGGCCACAACCAACACTCTAGCCCTGTCTCCCTGGCAGCATGAAATCAACACTGAGCACATGCCTGGTACTGGCCATTGCCCACATGCCCCCCTGGATTGCTGGTCAGGGGTGGCACGCTCTTCCAATGGGGCTCAAACAAGGACTGATTCTTCTGGACTGCCAAAGTGTTCAGAGAAACTGTACTCACTAGAGCTGTTTTCATTAGGGTTGGCCGAGTAGGCTTACCTCTTCAGGGGAGTCCAAGAAGCCCAGAGTGTCTTCTCAGAGTCAGAGATATGGGTCCTGGCTCACCAGCCTGAGTGGTCTTCAGTCCTAAGTCTGTCTCTTGTTTGTTGTTCATTAAAATAGATTGGTGACATGAGGGGACCCAAGATGGTGGCATAGGTAAACACCTATTGTGCTGCCCCACACAACAATGCCAAAGCTACAACATAACAACAAACAAACATCATCCAGAATCACCGGAAAGCTGGCTGAGTGAAAATTCCACAAATAAAAGTAAAGGTGGGACGCTGAGACTCAAAAGAGCGGCAGAGCGTAGCCTTGAAGATATGCCCAGAGAGAGGTTCGGAGCCGTGGGCATGCGCAGGCTGTAGGGCTGGCAGCAGCAATCCCAGCTGGATTTCTCTAACGGGGAGGGGGGAGACGTCCAACTGCACAGATTCCTTAGTGCCAGGCAAGTCTGAGGTCCGGGGTATGCACCCTAAAAGCTGGGCACGGCAGAGGTCTCCAAGTTTGAGGAGAGTGCGCATAGCTTGGAACAGCAGTTTGCATGTAAAGTGCGTGACAGCAGACACGTGACTTGCTCCCTCGTTTGTTCAGGAGACCACCAGACTGCTTTGTTTTACAACGCTGGGCGAGACTTTAGGTGTGCAGACTCATTTGGGGAGAGGCAGAGTTGTCTGGCACTGGGTGGAGACCAGCGGCGGCTTTCTCTTGGAGTGCCTGCAGCCATTACCACCCAACAGAGACCCGCGCGCTGCATAGGGCGTAGCTGATGCTGACACTGCCTGCTCAGCTCAGAGACTCTGCCCATAAAACCTGAACACAGTTTCTCTTCACAGCCAATTGGCCTGGAGGTCAAACCCTCCTAGGGCTAACAACAACAAGCTGGACTTAAATTAAAAAATACTGTACAACCCATAAAGGATTGCAGTAAGAGTATCCACCTCAGGTAACTGGGGAGGCTGAGAGACTGTCCCTTAGAGGACACCTACCACACAAGGCTAATGGACCAACTCAGGAAAGCAGCCACAATGCAGAGAAATGGAAAGAAATCACATGTGAAAGAAATGGAGGAAAAAAGACGAATAGACATAGAGTTCAAAACCACAGTAATAAGGTTTTTCAAGAGGCTCCTAGAAAAGGCTGATGAACTTAATGAGAACTACAAGGAAATGAACAAGACCTACGAGAATATGAATGAGACCCTCAAGGATATGAAAAAGGACCAACTAGAAATCAGTCATACACTGACTGAAATAAAAAATATTACACAAAGTCCTAAAAGCAGTCCAGAGGGCCACAAGAACCAAGTCAAAGATTTGAAATACAAAGAAGCAAAATCCACTTGGCTGGAAAAGCAATAAACAAAAAGAATCCAAAAAATTGAGGATAGTGTAAGGGACCTCTGGGACAACCTCAAGCATACCAACATCCGAATTATGGGTGTGCCAGAAAAAGAGAGAGAGCAGGTAATGAAAATCTACTTGAAGAAATAGTGACTGAAAACTTCCCCCAGTTTCTTCTGGTGAAAGAAACTGACTTAAAATCCCAAGAAGTACACAGAACCCCAAAATATAGGAATCTAAAGAGGACCACACCATGGCACATCATAATTAAAATGCCAAGAGCAAAAGACAAAGATAGAATATTAAAAGCAGCAAGAGAAAAACAGTTAGTTACCTATAAGGGAGCACCCATACAATTGTCAGCTGATTTCTCAGCAGAAACCATGCAGCCCAGATGGGAGTGGCAAGAAATATTCAAAGTGATGAATACCAAGAATCTACAACCAAAATTACTCTATCCAGCAAAGCCATTATTCAGAATTGAAGATCAGATAAAGTGCTTTGCAGATAAGAAAAAGCTAAAGGAATTCTGGGGAAAATGGCGGCGGAACGGAGGGTTGTGATCTGAATCTGCTCACAGGGCAGAAGGAGGGAGCAGCTGAAGGTCGCACAGGGAGCATTTGTTGGTGAGCAGGGGGACAGCTGTGCTCCAGGAGAAGATAGGGGACTGCTGGGCTGGCCTCCCCAGCCTGAGCGGCCCCAGGACTACTGGGTTCTCTCCCTGAGCCAACTGTGCGAGGAGGAGTGTGGAGGCAGACCATGACATCTTGAAGGGGAAGGACCTGAAAATATACAGCTGCAGTACCGGCTGGAAGGCTGAGACTCCCGGAACACTGGTGCCCAGTTGGCGCTACGTGCGCAGAGTCCAGGGAGCTGTAAACTACAGCACAGAAAGGTCAGATTTCCCTGGGAGTACTTTGGGCGTGAAACTGAGAGGGCTGGCAGACTGGGATATCTGCACCTTGGAACTCAAAGCCTGGAGATCTGCACCTGAAATAAAATCTGTGGCTGTTGGAGCCTGTAAACATGGGAGAGGGCCCTTGGAGCTGGGGGCAGAGTTAATCCCTGGAGAGCAACCAATTTGGACCTGACAGAGGAGGGAGACCCGGAAGATTTTGGGAGGGTCCTGGCTGCTAAAACAGCAGTCACCATTAGAGAGGCAGTATTGAATACCACAGGGACAGCAAAATTTTAGTTCAGGATAGAGAGGACCAATAGACCCAGAAGTCAATCTAGAAACACTGCCACCCAGGGGCCGAATCACAAATTGACTCTTGTGTGACACAGGGAATTGATTATATTTTCTCTTTGACCTTGGGAATACAGTCTATTTTCATCTACTCTTTAATATCTTTTACTCTACCTCAACTGCACCTTTATACCACCACTCTCTTGCTAACCTTTCCCTATTTAGTGCCATATTTCCCTTACACTTTTCCCGCTTTAGATTTACCTTAATTCTTTCTTTTCACCCCGTTAAAATTTCACCCCACTTATATATCTAATCTCCAACCACCTACTCCAAGTCCATATATACCTCTAGCTTCTCTGACTTCACTATCTTAAAGTGTTTTTATCCCTGTCCTGTTGTTGTTGTTTACTTGAAGCAGGTTTATGAGATTGATTTGCTTATTCTTTTATTTTGGTTCGTCTTTGGGGGGGTTAGTTTTATTTTTGGTGTTGTTTCTTGTTTTGTTGTCCTCATTTGCATTGTTTTTTAGATAGATTTTTGCTTCCATGTTCCCTCACCTCCCTTGATATTAGTAGTTGTATGTAATTTGTATCAATCTCCAGGTACTTGTTGCAGGTTTTGGTTCGGATTAGGGGCTGTCTTATAGGAGTTTTCACCCCACATTTATAATTTACTCCTTTTTTTTCTTCTTCCCCTTTTCCCATTATCATTTTGGCATTCCGGTCTTTCTTTTCTGTGAGTGTGTGTGTGGTCTCTTTCTTTTTGTGTGAGTGTGGGTGTGTGAGTGTCTGTGTGTGTCTGGGGGAGGTTCTCTTTCTTTTTTCTCACCTATCACCAAATATGCCTTTCTCTGGCGATCACCTTTATTTGGAATTTCCGTTACTGTGACTACATTCAGGTTCAGTGCCTGGTGCGTTGCACCTGGTTGTGTTGTATTTTGTGCCTTTAAATCAATGCAGGAGAGTGAGAACTACATAACCAGATACACAGAGAAGAGAGACTATGGGAAGACAAAGAAACAGCCCACATATGAAAGAAAAGCAAGGCTCACCAGAAAAGGAGGTAAACGAAATGGAAGTTAACAACCTGTCAGAGAAAGAATTCAGAGAAATGGTCATAAGGTGGCTGAAAAGAATGGAAGACAAATTTGATAATATGAGTAAGAACCAAGAGGAAATGAGGAAGACCCAGGAAGAAATGATGAAGAGCCAAGAAGAAATAAAGAAGAGTCAAGAAGAAATGAAAAGTGACATTGCTGAAGTAAAGAACTCAATAGAAAGTATTAAGAGTAGACTAGAAGAAGCAGAGGATCGCATCAGTGAGCTAGAAGACCAGGTAGGAAAAAATAACCAAGTAGAGCAGCTTCTAGAAAAAAAATTAAAAAGCAGGAGGAGACCCTAAGGGAACATTGGGACAACATGAAACAAAACAACATCTGTATAATTTGGCTTCCAGAAGGAAAGGAAACTGAGCAAGGAATAGAAAACCTGTTGGAAGAAATAATGACAGAAAACTTCCCTGATATAGGAAAGAAAAAACCCACACAAATCCAAGAAGCTCACAGAGTCCCAAGCAAAATAAACCCCAAAGGACCTACGCCAAGGCACATTATACTTAAATTGGCAAACACCAATGACAAAGTAAGAATCTTAAAAGATGCCAGAGACAGACAGAAAGTCACCTACAAAGGAACCCCCATCAAACTAATAAGTGATCTCTCAACAGAAACCTATCAGGCCAGAAGGCAGTGGAATGAAATTAACAAAGTCATGCAAAGGAAGGGTCTGAATCCTAGAATACTATACCCAGCAAGGCTCTCAATCAAAATTGAAGGTCGAATCAGGAGCTTCACAGATAAAAAAGGACTAAGGGAATTCATCACCACCAAACCAGCAATGCAAGAAATGCTAATGGATCTGCTATAAAAAGAAATAGAAAGCGAAGAAGGAACACAGGGGTAAAGAACAAAAATGGCAACATATAAGTACCTATCAATAATAACTTTAAATGTAAATGGTTTAAATGCTCCAATCAAAAGACATAGGGTAATAGACTGGATAAGAAAACATAACCCATGTATCTGCTGTCTACAAGAAACCCACCTCCGAAAAAAAGATGCACACAGACTGAGGATGAAAGGTTGGAAAGAAGTTATTCAGGCAAATGGAAATGAAAAAAAAGCTGGGGTAGCGATACTTATATCTGACAAATTAGATCTCAAAGTGAAGGACATAACAAGAGATAAAGAAGGCCACTTCATAATACTAAAGGGAGCAATTCAACAAGAAGAAATAACTCTGGTAAACATATACGCACCCAATACAGGAGCACCCAAATATATACAAAAACTCCTAGAGGACATCAAGGGAGAGATAGACAGCAATACAATCATAGTAAGAGACTTTAATACCCCACTATCACCATTGGACAGATCCTCTAAACACAAAATCAGTAAAGAAACATCAATCCTCAATGACTCATTACACCAGATGGAATTAATTGACATCTTCAGATCATTTCACCCCAAAGCCACAGAATATATATTCTTTTCAAGTGCCCACGGGTCATTCTCAAAGATAGACCATGTGTTGGGTCATAGACAAAATCTCTTCAAATTCAAGAAGATAGAAATCATATCAAGCATATTCTCAGATCACAGTGGCATAAAGCTGGAAATCAACTACAATAGAAACAATCCAAAGAAATCAAACATATGGAGTCTAAACAGCATGCTATTAAACTATGACTGGGTTACTGGAGAGATCAAGGAAGAGATAGAAAACATCATGGAAACAAATGACAATGATAGCACAACAATCCAAAATCTATGGGACACAGTGAAAGCAGTTTTGAGAGGGAAGTTCATAGCTCTACAATCCTACCGCAAAAAACTAGAAGCAGCGGCAATAAATTATCTAACCCAAAAACTCAAAGAGTTAGAAAGAAAGCAACAAGAAAAGCCCAGTGTAAGCAGAAGGAAGGAAATAGTAAAGATCAGAGCAGAAATAAATGACATAGAGACCAAAGAAACAATACAGAAGATCAACAAAACCAAGAGCTGGTTCTTTGAAAGGATAAACAAGATTGATGAACCTCTAGCCAGACTCACCAAGAAGCAAAGAGAGAGGACCCTAATAAATAAAATCAGAAATGAAAGAGGTGAAATAACAACAGACCCCATTGAAATACAAAGGATTGTTAAAAAATACTATGAACAACTCTACTCTAACAAACTGGACAACCTGGAGGAAATGGATATGTTTCTAGAAAAATATAACCTTCCAAAACTCAATCAAGAAGAATCTAAACAACTCAATAGACCAATAACTGTGGAAGAAATTGAAGCAGTCATCATAAAGCTTCCAGCAAACAAAAGCCCATGGCCACATGGCTTCACAGGGGAGTTTTACCAAACATTCAAGGAAGAACTAAAACCTATACTCCTCAGACTATTCCAGAAAATTCAAGAGGATGGAACACTTCCAAACTCCTTCCATGAAGCTAGCATCACCCTAATACCAAAACCAGATAAAGATGACACAATGAAAGAGAATTACAGGCCAATATCCCTCATGAATATAGATGCCAAAATCCTCAATAAAATTCTATCAAATCGGATCCAGCAGTACATCAGAAAGATCATAAACCATGACCAAGTAGGATTTATCCCAGGAATGTAAGGATGGTACAATATCCACAAATCAATAAATGTGATACATCACATAAACAAATGAGAGATAAAAATCACATAGTCATATCAATTGATGCAGAAAAAGCATTTGACAAAATCCAACATCCTTTCTTGATAAAAACTCTCAACAAGGTAGGAATAGATGGATCATACCTCAACATAATAAAAGCCATATATGATAAACCCACAGCAAACATCATACTCAATGGGCAAAAACTACAACCATTTCCCCTAAGAACAGGAACAAGACAGGGGTGCCCACTTTCACCACTCCTGTTTGACATAGTACTGGAAGTATTAGCCATTGCAATTAGACAAGAAGATGAAATAAAAGGCATCCAAATTGGAAAAAGAAGAAGTTAAGCTATCCTTATTTGCAGATGACATGATATTGTACATAAAAGACCCGAAAGACTCCATAAAAAAGTTAGTAGACTTAATAAATGAGTTCATCAACATAGCAGGCTACAAAATTAACGCCAAGAAATCTATGGAATTTCTATACACTAATAGTGAACTTACAGAAAGAGAGACTAAAAAAGCCATCCCATTTACCATCACACCAAAAAAATTAAGATACCTAGGAATAAACTTAACTAAGGCGGTAAAAGACCTATTCGTGGAAAACTACAGGACACTGAAAAAAGAGATAGAGGAAGATGTAAACAGGTGGAAGAACATACTATGCTCATGGATTGGTAGAATCAATATAATTAAAATGTCCATACTACCCAAAGCAATCTATAAATTTAATGCACTCCCCACTAAAATACCAAGGGCATATTTCACAGACCTAGAAAGAACTCTCCAAAAATTCATCTGGAACAAAAAAAGGCCCCGAATAGCCACTGCAATCCTGAGAAAGAAGCACAAAGTCGATGAGATTTCCACACCAGATTTCAAGCTGTATTACAAAGCTACTGTTCTCAAAACAGCCTGGTACTGGCATAAGAACAGACATATAGATCAATGGAATAGAATAGAGAATCCAGATATCAACCTAAACCACTATGCTCAATTAATATTTGACAAAGGAGGCATGAACATAAAATGGAGTCAAGACAGTCTCTTCAATAAATGGTGTTGGGAAAATTGGACAGATACATGCAAAAAAATGAAACTAGAGCACCATACACATACACCATACACAAAAATAAACTCAAAATGGATACAGGACTTAAATGTAAGACAGGAAACCATAAAAACATTAGAGGAATCTACAGGAAGAAAAATCTCAGACATATGCCAAAAGAACTTCTTTGATGATACTGCTCCTAGGGCAATGGAAGCTAAAGACAAAATAAACAAATGGGAGTACATCAAAATCAAAAGCTTTTGCACAGCTAAAGAAACCATCAACAAAACAACAAGAAAACCCACCATATGGGAGAACATATTTGCAAATGTTATCAGTGATAAAGGGTTAATCTCAAGCATCTACAGGCAACTCACGCAACTCAATAAAAGGAGGACAAATGATCCAATAAAAAAGTGGGCAACAGACCTAAATAGAATCTTCACGAAAGAAGACAAAAGGAAGGCCCAGAGACATATGAAAACTTGTTCAAAGTCACTAATTATCCGAGAGATGCAAATCAAAACGACTACGCAGTACCATCTCACATCAGTCAGAATGGCTTACATCAACAAATCAACAAACGAGAAGTGCTGGTGAGGATGCGGAGAAAAAGGAACTCTCGTGCACTGCTGGTGGGATTGTAGACTAGTGCAGCCACTGTGGAGAACAGTATGGAGTTTCTTCAAAAACCTAAAAATGGAGCTCCCATTTGACCCAGTGATCCCACTTCTAGGAATATACCCCAAGAAACTAGAAACGCGAATTAGAAAGGATATATGTACCCCTATGTTCATAGCAGCACAATTTACCATAGCTAAGATTTGGAAACAGCCTAAGTGCCCATCAACAGATGAGTGGATTAAAAAACTATGGTACATTTACACAATGGAATACTACGCCGCAGAAAAAAAGAAGGAGCTCCTACCATTTGTAACAACATGGATGGATGTGGAGAGCATTATGCTAAATGAAATTAGCCCGGCAGAGAAAGACAAATATCACATGATCTCACTCATTTGAGGAATACAATGAATGACATAGACTGATGAACAACAATGAATCCAGAGACTGAGAAAAGTCCATCAGAATGTCAAACCTCAGGGTAAGTGGCAGGTGGTGGGAGTAAGGGGAAAAGTCAATATATTTGAACTCTTGAACTAAGGTAAGTGATTTGTTTTTTTACATCCCTGACAAAGTTTATATAAAGTTATAAAAAAATGGCAGCTAGTCTGACATTGAATTGACATGGCCTAGAGCTTGTCATATCCTATGGACACTAGTCCTTAGGCTAAGCCCTCCTTAACCTCCCATGACACCATAATACAATTACATGATATTATTCTATAATGTCATTATAATATTTGATATTTGACAACAGCATATTATACAATTATCCCAAATAAACTTACAAACTAATTCTTTGAATGTTGGGCAGCAACTTTAAAAAGGATAGGAAAGACATTAATCCCTTTCAGAAGGAATTAAGGCACTGGGAAGGCATCCGAGCATTCTATATTGGCCCTTCTTGCCCTTTCTGCCAAGAGGGACCTTCTTCTTACTATCCAAATACACACAGCTGTTGACTGAGCTTTCAGTTCCAGCTGTGGCTGAAGCCTCTGGGCAGCTGGCACCATGGATCTGTATCTCGACCAATGGTGTGAGCTGGGGCCTCTCTGGAGAAGAAAACTGGGTCCCCCGAGATATGTGATCAGTACCGGGACCCCGCCAGCAGGCGAGGGGACCCCAAGGCATGTACTGGACGTGGAGGCCATGGGGGCATAGACTACAAAAGAGACAGAACTGAACCTCACATCACCCTGTTTGGCCCCAGAGGATGGCTGGTTAGCCAGAGATGGGTAAGATTCCTCAGGGAAGGAACAACCTAAGACAGGCACAGTCGCAGAGGGGCCAACAGGAGAGAGGTAAAAGGTCAACAGAGGTGGGGAACAGAACCTCACCCACAAACCTTGCAGGGGCTTGAATTCTCAGCCCTCCTGAGGGAGGTCTCCTACCCCCATGGCTGCTTCACCTCCCACGCACAACTCATACCGGGACCCAGGTGGCAGACAGAGACTCGGCCAGCAATAGCTGCTCTATATCTAAATTCTGTCTATTACCAGGAATGCTCAGGACCTTCTCAAAATTGCAAATATTCCTTTCCACTAGTATTTACAGAGTAAACTAAGATTTCTGCTTGAGTATTAAAATTGACAGAAAAATAGTAATCAAGTTTTCAGATTAATTTAAATTGGCCAAGTGAAATAAGTGAATACTCAAGAAAATTTTAGTGTACTGGACAAAAAGCTTTTTCTAAAACATTAACTAAAAAATCTATTAGTAGTTCATATCACTGTAAAATTGCCTAACATCCAAAGAACATAAAGCAGTCATATTTGTGTGCAAAAATTAAAATTTAAAATTACCAAGACTGCAATATAAAATTTCCAAAAGCCCCCATTAATCAAAAAAGGGGAGGGAGCAGTGGGGTAATATCATGTAAGGGAAAAAAATATGGAGTAAGTAAAATACATCTAGAAAATTCTTACTCCAGTAAAGTAAATTCCATTTGTAAAACCAACTGCAGGACACCCATGAAAAAACACACATGGTGTCAAAATAAGCCAAAGGAAAATCATTTAGGCAAAAATTAAAAAGAATCCCAAGTCCATTTTGCAGAGAGGATCCCTTTGTTAACTTTGGGTCGAGAATGTGTTTGTGTGTTTGCAGAGAACTCCTCCAAGACCATGTGGGTTCCTGCGACAGTGAGGAACTGGCGGGTCTATTCCAGCCACGAGGATGGTCCAGAGATGGGGGACACTGATGACACCTTGCCATTCTAGCAGTCGGCAGCTGTGAATGTCTGCAGGCAGCCCAGGACCAAACCAGAGAGGATGGATCTTGCATTGCCACGATGTGTCCACCATCTGGATACCATTGCTGACATGTACACATAAAGAATTATTTGACACTGAAACTGGGACTCAGAACAGTTGGACATTGAAACTGAGACTGAAACATTTTTTGTTCTTATACATTTATTTCTAGTATGCAGAGGCAAGATATTTTTGAAGAAAAGAAATGGGAGAGTGATTGATATAGAGGCAGGGTGACCTTGAACAGGCTGTCAAGCTACAGGGGGAAGGCTTGGGTGGATGGGAGGTGGATGCTGGGGGAGATCAACTGAAGGACTTGTATGCATGCATATGAGCATAACCAATGAATGAAAGACACTGGGGCGGGGAGGGAGAGGGTGGGGATACATGCTGGGGGGTAGGGGAGGCTGGGGGGAGGGTAAGGAGGAGGGGGAAAGGAAAACGTGTACTACTATTAATTATAAGTTATACTGCAAAAAAATCAATAAAAATATATTTAAAAAAAAGAAAAGAAAAAGCTAAAGGAGTTCATCACCATCAAACCAATATTATATGAAATGCTGAAAGATATTCTTTAAGAAGAGGAAGAAGAAAAAGGTAAAAAATATAAATTATGAACAACAAATACACATCTATCAACAAATGAATCTAAAAATCAAGTAAATTAATAATCTGATGAACAGGAGAAACTGGTGAATATAACAGAATCATGGACATAGAAAGGGAATGGACTGACAATTCTTGGGGACAAAAGGGGTGTGGGAAGTGCAGCAAGAGACTGGACAAAAATCTTGCAACAATGGGAGAGGACAGTGCGGGGGGAGGTGAGGGTGGAGGGTGTGATGGGTCCAGGGTGGAGGGGAGCTATAGGGGGATAAAAAAGGGGAAACAATGTAATTAATAATCTGAACAATAAAGATAAAAAATAAATGTAATACATACCCACTATGGGAAATATAGGAAAAAAATAGATTGGTGAAATGCTTGCTATATGCTAGGCACCAGATGTTCACAAACTCGTAAACCTGAGGTCCTGCCCTCCAGAGGCTGATAGCTTTGTTGAGGAGACACGTGAACAAACTCTTCTGGTGCCATAGGGAAGTGGTTCTAATAACAGAGAGACTTCTCAGTTGCTAAGAAGAGCATCCACTCTGAGGAGATTAAGTGGAAAAGGAATTTGTGAAAGGCTACTGGATCACTCACAGAATAGGGTAGAGAGACAGGGAGAAGGAGAGGGAGGGAGAGGGACGAAAAAGAAGAGAGAGGGAGAGGGAGAGAGAGGGAGGGCAAAGGGGAGGGGGGAGGGAGAGAGAGTGAGGGAAAGCAAGCTGAGTTGCAATTATGCCTTAAGAGGGACTTGATCTTGATAAAAACATCTTAAGGGAAAACGTGGTATTGGGATAAGTTTGTGAAGAAGTGGCAGCTTGTCAATGCCACAAATCGTTCTATATAATCTGCATACCTTTTAACTAAAAAATTCAAACATATTTTTACATATGGAAAATATATGCAGTGGGGATGCATCAGGTTTATTTATTTCTTTTTCTTCATTGATTAAGATATTACATATGTGTCCTTACCCCCCCCCCCCCATTGTCTTCACCCCTCTGGTGTCTGTGTCCAATGGTTAGGCTTATATGCATTCATACAGGTCCTTTGGTTGATCTTTCCACCTTACCCTCCCCTACCTTCCCTCTGAGGTTTGACAGTCTATTCAATGTTTCTCTGTCTCTGGATCTGTTTTTGTCCATCAGCTTATGTTGTTCATTATATTCCACAAATGAGTGAGATCATGTGATATTTATCTTTCTCTGACTGGCTTATTTTCTTAGCATAATGTTCTCCAGTTTCATCCATGCTATTGCAAATGGTCAAAGTTCCTCCTTTTTATTTATTTATTTATATTTATGTTTGTTTTTTTTACAGCAGTGTAGTATTCTATTGTGTAGATGTACCATAGTTTTCTAATCCACTCATCTGCTGATGGGCTCTTAGGCTGTTTCCAAATCTTAGCTATGGTGAATTGTGCTGCTATGAACATAGAGGTGCATATTTCCTTTCTGATTGGTGTTTCTAGTTTCCTGGGATATAGTCCTAGAAGTGGGATCACTGGGTCAAATAGAAGCTCCATTTTTAGTTTTCTGAGGAAACTCCATACTGTTCTCCACAATGTCTGCACCAGTCTGTATTCCCATCACCAAATGCACAAGGGTTCCTTTTACTCCACACCTTCGCCAGCACTTGTCATTTGTTGATGAAAGCCATTCTGACAGGTGTGAGATGATACTGCATTGCTGTTTTGATTTGCATTTCTTGGATGATTAATGACTTTGAGCAAGTTTTCATATGTCTCTTGGCCTTCTGTATGTCCGCTTTCAAAAAGTGTCTATTTAAGTCTTTTGCCCATTTTTTTGAATCGATTGTTTATCTTCCTTTTGTTAAGTTGTGTGAGTTCCCTGTAAATGTTGGAGATTAAACCCTTATTGGTGATAATATTGGTGAATACTTTCTTCCATGCAGTGGCCTCTCTTGTTTTATTGATGGTTTCTTCTGCTGTCTCTGCAGAAGCTTTTCATTTTGTTGTAGTCCCATTTGTTATTTTCTCCTTAGTTTCCATTGCCCTAGGAGAGGTATCGGTGAAGCAATTGCTTCGGCATATGTCTGAGATTTTGCTGCCTGTAGATTCCTCTAAAATTTTTATGGTTTCCTGTCTTATGTTTAAGTCCTTGATCCATTTTGAGGTTTTTTTTTTTGTGCATGGTGTAAGTTGGTGGTCTAGTTTCATTTTTTTATATGTCTGTCCAATTTTCTCAATGCCATTTATTGAAGAGGCTGTCTTGACTCCATTGTATGTTCATGCATCTTTTGTCAAATATTAATTGAGCATAGTGGTTTGGGTTGATTTCTGAGTTCTCTATTCTATTCCATTAGTCCATACATCTATTCAGTACCAGGCAGTTTTGAGAACAGTGGCTTTGTAATACAGTTTGAAATCTGGTATTGAGATCCCACCTACTTTGTTCTTCTTTCTCAGGATTGCTGCAGCTATTTGGGATCTTTCCAGATGAATTTTTGGAGAGTTCATTTTAGATTTGTGAAATACGCCATTGTTACTTTTAATGAGGAATGCAATTGAATCTATAGATTGCTTTGGGTAGTATGGACATTTTAATGATGTTAATTCTACCAATCCATGAACATGGTATATTCTTCCATCTATTTATGTCTTCCTCTATCTCTTTTTATTAGTGTTCTATTGTCTTCCTTGATTTTTAAAAAAATATATATTTTATTGATTTTTCACAGAGAGAGGAAGGGAGAGGGATAGAAAGTCAGAAACATCGATGGGAGAGAGACATCGATCAGCTGCCTCTTGCACACCTCCAACTGGAGATGTGCCCGCAGCCAAGGTACATGCCCTTGACCAGAATCAAACCTGGGACCTTTCAGTCCATAGGCCGACTGAGCCAAACTGGTTCGGCTGTCTTTCTTGATTTTTAAAAAATATATTTTTTTATTGATTTCAGAGTTGGAGAGAGAGAAAGACAGAAAATAAATGGTGAGAGAGAATCATTGGTCAGCTGCCTCCTGCATGCCTCTTATTGGATATCGAAACTGCAACCTGGGCATGTGCCCTTGACTTGAATCAAACCTGGGACTCTTTAGTACACAGGCTGGCACTCTACCCACTAAGCCAAACAGGCTAGAGCAGATTTATTGATTTCTGTGCATTCCAGGGAGAATCCCACTTAATCAGTTATAAAATCTTTTTTATGTGCTGCTGAATTGATTGGTAACATTTTGTAGGGCATGTTTGCATTACATTCATCAGGGATATTGATTGATCTGTAGACTTCTTTCTTGTAGTACCCTTAATTGACTTTGATATGAGGGTAATGCTGGCCTTGTAAAATGAGTTGCAGAGCATTCCCTCATCTTTAATTATTTGAAAAGTTTGAGAAGAATTGGCATTAATGCTTCTTTAAACATTTGATAATATTCACCAGTGAAACCATCTGGTTCTGTACTATTCTTTTTTGGGAGGTTTTTGATGACTTATTGAATCATTAACATATCATTAATATGTTCATATTTTCTATTTCTTCATAATTAAATATGGGTAGGTAGTGTTTTCTAGAAGTTTTCCATTTCTTCCAAGTTGTCCAGTTTGTTATTTTGTAGCTATTCATAGTAAACTTTTAAGACTCTTTGTATTGTGTGGTATTTGGTGTAATGCCTTCCCTTTCAGTTACACTTTTATTGATCTGGGCCTTCTTTTTTCTTGGAAGTTCTAAAGATTTGCAAATAATTTAATGTTTTCAAACAACCAACTCTTAGTTTTGTAAATATTTTCTATCTTTTTAGTTTTTACTTCATTAATTTCTGCTCTAAACTTCATTATTTTCTTTCTTCTGCCAACATTGTGCTTAGCTTTTTTCTTAGATAATTTATTTGAGATATTTATTTTTTCTTGATGCATGTGTTTATTGCTATAACTTTCCTTTTAAACTTCTTTTGCAACATCTCATGCTTTGGTATACTGTTTCCATTTTAATTTTCCATGATGTTTAAAAATTTTAAAGTTTCTTCTTGATCCACTGGTTGTTCAAGAGTGTGTTGTTTCATTTTCATGTATTTTATATTTTCCAGCATTTCACATGTTATTCATTTCTAGTTTCATATTATTATGATTGGAATAATAATTGAGTTCAATCTTCTTGAATTTGATTAGGCTTATTTTGTGGTCTACCATAATATTTATCCTAAAACTATTCCATAGGTACTTGGAGAAAATTTGCATTCTGATGCTTTTGGATGGAATGTAATACAATGGATATGTCTGATAGGTCTGATTTGGTCTATAGTGTTGTTCAAATCTGCTGTGCTCTAATCTATTCTCTGTCTGGATGATCTTTCTATTATTATGAGTGGGGTGTTAAAGTTCCCAAGTATTATTGTATCGTTATTTTCTTCTTTTGTTCTGTTAGCAGTTGCTTTATATATTTAGAAGCTCTGATTTGGAATGCATAAATACACACAATTGTTTTATTTTCTTGAGAGAGTGATCTCTTTATCATTACATAATTAACTTCATTGTGTCTTGACCATTTTTATTTTGGAATCTATTTTGATTTAACTATAGCTATAACTGTTGTTTTATGGTACCATTTGCTTGAAATACCTTCTCTGTTTTTTCACTGTTGGTCTATGTGTATCTATAAAAGTAAACGAGTCTATTGTAGACAGCACATTATTGGAGCTTATTTTTTTAAAATCCCTTTTGCCATTGTATGTCTTTTGATTGAAGAACTTAACTCTTTTATGTTAAAAGTAATTATTTATAGGTAAGGACCTATTATTGCCATTTTGTTCATTGTTTTCTGTTTTGTAGATGCATTTTTTCTTGTTTCTAATTTTGTTGTTTATCATTTGATGACTCTTTGTAGGATTATGCTTGAATTCCTTTTTCATAATGTTTTTGAATCTACTATAGGGTTTTCCTTTGTGGTTATCATGAAATTACATAAAATATCTTATACTTACCACATCCTATTTTAAGCTTATAACACCTTAACATCTATAGCATATATAAACCTTATCCTTTTATTTCTCCATCTTTCTTATTTTAGCTTATCAATGTTTAAAGCATTTTTTTATATTGTGTGTTTAATAACAAATTATTATAGTATGGCTTTATATATATATTGTTTTTAAACTCCTAAACGAGCATTCAACAAGAATAATGTATTATCATTGCAATATTGGAGAATTTGACTTTGATAATGTATTTATATTATCAGTGAATTTAACAAATGCATGAATGATTTCATGATGTTAATTGTTACCTTTAAAATATTTTTATTGATTTTAGAAAGAAAGGGAGAGGGAGAAATAGAAACTCAATGATGACGAAGAATCATTGATTGTCTCCTGCATGCCCCACACTGAGGACTGAGCCCACAACCTGGGCATGTGCCCCGACTGGAATAGAACCCAGGACTCTTCATTCCACAGGCTGATGTTCTATTCCAAGCATGTCAAACTCAAAGGCTAACACGGACCAAATAAACAAGATTTGAGTTTATGTGGGTGACAAAAAAACAAAAGCTTCAATTTTCATAGAAATGTAGATTTATTTCGATAGAGACATGCTGAATACAAAGGGCAGAAATAAATGAGTAATTATTAACAAAATAATAGAACATTTTAATAAAAAGTAATATTTTTGTCTTGAACATTAACTTACCAGACACTGAATAACTGCACAAATAAGCATAATGCAAATAAACTTATTTTTCTTATTCTCCAAAAGCGAAATATTTCCTGTTGCACACACCAAACAAGTCAGTACAAGACTAATGATGTGGCAATCGGCTGCTAAAGTATTTGCTGCTAGTATTAGTGAGAAATGATGTGCCTGCGGGTAAGGTGGGTAAGGGAAATGAATACAACATGATTATAGTCATCAGTCATTAGTGAACATTATAGTTCATTATTAGTAATTAAGTATAACAGGATATTGTTGAAATTAAGTTACAAAATTTTTATTAAAATGTATCTTACATACTGTTATATCGGTTGGGCCACAAAACTATTCTTTGTGGGCCTGCATGTGAGTTTGACATGCTTGCTCTACCCAATAAGCCAAACCAGCAAGGACATCTTTTACTTTTGCTTTGTGAACCTACTTTAGCATTTCTTGTAAGGCAGGTTTACTGTGATGAAATCTCTGGACTTTTGTTTGGCATGTTTTTATCACTTCTTTATTTCTGATGAGCAGCTTTGCTGGGAATAATATTCCTGAAGGACAGTTTTGTTTTTTTTCTCAACACATCTGAAAATTTCATCTTTTTTTATTCTGGCTTGGGAAGTTTTTGTTGAGAAATCCAACCTACATTTTTTGGGACTTATATGTATGCGATAGCTTGATTTTTCTTTTGCTGCTTTCAAAATTTTCTTTTTTTGTAGACTAATGACACTTTATTTATAATGTGTCTCACTGTAGCCCTTTCAGGTTCAATCTGTTTGAGGTCCTTGGGTCTCATGAATCTGGATGCCTATTTCTCTCTCCATATTTGATAACTTTTCAAACCTTATTGTTTAAAATACTTTCCTTTTTTCTTTTATTTCTCCCATCCAAGTACTAACCATGCCCGACCCTGCTTAGCTTCTGAGATCACACGAGATCTGGCGTGTTCAGGGTGGTATGACCGTAGACTCTTTTATTTCTCATTCTGAGATTTCTATAATTAATAGATTTGTTTCTGTTTATTATGTACCATAATACATAATCATATTTTACTCCTTTTATTTTTTGCTTCATTGCCTGAATAATTTTAAAAGACCAATCTACTAGTTCACTCATTCTTCTTAAAGTTTGCTGTTCCTGTTTTCCACTGTATTTTTCCATATACTCATTGTATTCTTTAGTACAGTCATTGTATTCTTCAGGTCTAATTTTATATTTTCTGTTTTGATAGTTTCTATTTCTTTGTAGACTTTCTCATTTTGTTTAGTTTGTGTTTGTGTATTTGTGTGTGTGTGTGTCCTTGTAGTTCTTTATAATGAAGACATTTATAAACTTCTTTAGGAGGATTATTCTGAATTATTTGTCAGAAGTTCATAAGTTCATAAATATCCATTTTTAGGGACAGTTATTGGATCATATTAGTACTCCTTTGTTGTGAGTGAAAAAACTCAGGCATGATCTACACTCTGACAGCCCTGAGCTATCCAAATGCTTCTTGTTGTCTCTGAGTTTATATCCTCCTTCTCCCCTGGAGCAGGGAGGGAAGACATTAGCTTCTGGCACCTGTGTTTTTGCAAAGAGCCTGGCCTGTGCTGAGCACTTTGCAGCACCTACCACAGCCTCATGGTCCGCTGTAAAGGAGACACTATTATCTCCATCTTTTCAATTAGAAAAATAAATCACAGGTAGATTAACTTGCCCAAGAGGCTTAGTAAAAGCCAATGAATATAGACAGAGGGCTGTATTTATATTTTAGAGTTGGTTTGGGATTTTTTTTCAAAGAAGAATTTCGCTAGAAACACAGGTGTCCAAGTTCTTGGTGACAGATGAAGATCAGGTTGTGGGATAGAGAATTATCCATTCACAGGACACCAGCATGCTTTGTCCTTACAAGAGCAGCATAGATAAATCTCCCTACACAGAGAGCAATGCTTACCAGGTAATAATCTTTTATGCTAATCAGCAAGAAAATTCAACTCCTTTTTGACTTTAAACCAAAACTCAATATATATGTCCAATTCAGTATATGAAGTTTTCTTATTAATTTTGAGAATTTGGTGCTCTAGAGATTAGCTATTGGTGTGGGAGTGACAAGGTAGTTCTGCAGAGTGCCTGTGCAGGGGGAGCAATCAGTGGTAGCATCCTGGAAGTAGGCTGTGAGCATATAGGTGGGGGACGTTGGTCCCATGTGCAGTAGTTGTTGAGAGGGATGCACTCCTGGCTTGGCCCAAGGTACATCTTTGGGCTGCAGGGCAACTGCCTAAGGTAGGGCTTCATTAGTGTGAAGTTGACACACCTCCCCTGCAAGGAAAAGAAGAGTGAGAAGATCACTTGGACACTATTGGAATTGAGACAAGAAGCCTCAGCCTGCGTGGCTCAGTGGTTGAGAATAGAACTATAAACCAGGAGATCATGGTTTGATTCCTGGTTAGGGCACATGCCTGAGTTGTGGGTTCAATCCCCAGTAGGGGGTGTGCACAGCACAGCTGATCAATGATTCTGTTTCATCATTGATATTTATATATCTCTCTCCCTTTCTGAAATAAATCAAATGTGTATATATATATATATATATATATATATATATATATATATATAATAAAAGCCTAATATGCTAAGTGGTCTACCAATTGGCCTTTCAACCCATCAAACTGTAATATGCTACTGATATGCTAAGACTGCTCAACCATTTGCTGTGATGTGCACTGACCACCAGGGATCAGATGCTCTGACTGGTAGGTTAGCTTGCTGCTGGGGTATGGCTGGTTGGGACTGAGCAAAATGGGCTGGATATGCCCTGGAGCCCTCCCACATTCTCTCCCCAGCTGACCAACTTCCTGTGTCTCTCCCTTGCCCTAATCGTGGGGTCTCTTAGCCTGTGGGGTCTCTTGGCCTGGCCTGCACCCTTTCACAATCTGGGACCCTTCAGGAGATGTTGGAGAGCTGGTTTCAGCCCGATACTGCAGACCAGGCTGAGGGACCCCACTGGTACACAAATTCATTCACTGGGCTTCCAGTATCCTATATAATAAAAGGCTAATATGCAAATAAACCAAACAGTGGAACAAGGGGAACAAACAACCGAAAAACTGGTTGCTATGATGTGCACTGACCACCAGGGGGAGCACTTGGAACATAGCAGAATTGACAGCAGGTGGTAGAGTGCAAACATGGCAGGTGTCAGCTGCAGCTGGATGGTGGAGCAGATGAGTGGGGTCACCAGACCAAGGCAGGACACCCGTTGCTGTCATTGGGGTGAGCTTCTGGTGGTTATTAAAAATTCTCCCATGCACTGCAGTCCCACCTGGCACTTGCATGTGCTGCTGGCCCTACTCTCATCCACTACTGGCTCTGTCCCCAATCACTTTGCACCCTCAGCAGGTGCAAGAAGGGCCAGCACCATCAGCATGTAGGAGAGATGGCAGCAGGAGCAGGACTGTTGGTAGAGAAGGGACCAAGGGCCAAGGTGAGAGGGCCAGTGGGGACATGGAGGATGGACTGAGACCTGCCCCTGTGCCCATGGCAGCCTCACGGCCCACAGTTCTTTTCAAGGTGCATGAATTCATGCACTGGACCCCTCATATATAAAAAATCAGACCAGAGGGCTATAGTTTCCATGACTCAAGGAGGTCAGAGTCAGTATCCATCAGAACTAAAGACTGGGTCTTTGTTATGCCCTTCTCCCTGGATGCTGGATTCCAGCATATGCTCTTCCTAGGAGACTTGGTTCATGTGTTGGACTTCTGTCTTGCTTTCTCCAGGTATCCCCAATTCCTGTGTTCTGACTCTGGACTCCCATTGATTATTGTGATGTGGAACTTGTTTGCTGGCCCTGGACTAAGAGCCTGGGAAGCAAGGACGAGGGAGTCCCTACAACCCCCACCACCCCAGAATTGTTATTATTTCTAAATGAGTGTGTGTTGAAGGGATGAGTCCTCTCCATGGTCCTTAGATTGGACACAGGCCCATAGGACAAAGGCCATAGGGACACTGTCTGATGAGTGATAGACTGTGGAGGCTGCAGCACCCAAGGCCTCTTAGAAAGGGATAAGAATGATACAGCCCAGAGATTCTAAATGCCCACCTGCCCATCCACTGAGAGTCAGGGTTCACTGAATGTGGCCAGGCTCCCTGGCCCATCTGAGCAAAGGGTCTGAGCACCACAAAGCCCAGGCAAGTGATTGCCTGGTGGAGGCAGGAGCACCACTCTCCTTGGGCCCAGGCCTGAGAGGGGCAGTCTTCCGGTGGTTTGGGGCTAACCTCCTGAGATCAGAAGTGCTGACTCAAAAGGGGGCAGAGCAGGGAGAAGCGTGAACCCAGGCCTTGGGTTTGAATCCAGCTTTGCCACTCCCAGCCTTTGTGACCTGGACAAGTCACTCAGCCTTGGTAAACTGAACAAATATTAATACCTACTTTTGCTGGCAAAAGTAAAGTAGAAAAACACCTAAAGTTCTTAGGTTAGCAACTGCCCCACTTTAGTGATCCCCCCCAAATTAGCCATCATTATGATTGAAGTCCAGGGAGGACAATGTAACAATTGGACTTATCTCCAAGTCATAGGCTGTGATAGGCATTTTTACTGCCTGACAAAACCAGTCAGTGTTGGCCAGACAACATTGGAAGGGTTGTCATCATGCCTGCCACCACTCATAGCCCTGAGTGACCAGCCTAGGGCTGGTAGATGGGGTGGAGCCAGTGGACTCACAGGGTCAGTGGTCAGAGGGGAGAGTCTGTGGACTGGGAGGCCGAAAGAAATTGCTGTTTGCCTTCCTTTATATACGCTGGCACATGCAAGATAATGCTCGAGTTGCCTGACACTCTGGAGACCTCAATGGAAGAGAAATGCGTGGTGCCATGCCCAGAATCATCAGCATGGAAGGCTCCTGAGCTGCCATTTCTTCAGGGGGAGCATCTTCCTTGGCAGATACTCAGATAAGGCTCTGTGACTTATAGTCCTATTGGGCTACTGCCAAGGGCAAAAACAGGGTTTCTGCCTCACAGGGAGCATCCCTATGCCTCTATTTACCTTGTCCCAGGGCTGACAACACATCAATGGCACCTGGTTGCAGTTTTGAACAAAGTCACACAAGGTGTCCAGTTTGCCCTGAAAAACAGACATGGCTATGAGGAAACTGTAGTCATGCATATGACCTATGGAGGGACAGTTCTCTAAGGAGCCCTCTCACCTCTATCCTTCTCATCTGGCGAACTTGGCACCCACAACAAGGGACAATCACTGTGGGACATATCTGCATGGGACATGTCTCCTAGAAAGAGAAAACACTGTCTTCTTCCTGGTCTGGCAGCTCCTGGGTACAGAAACAGGGCTCCTGTTGCCCGGCTTTTGTCAGCTTTCAGCCACTCAGCAAATGTTTGTGGCAGAAGTCCAGCACCAATAGGTAGTGCCTGACCCATCACAGAGTGTCCTCCAGGGAAAACTCAGGCAAAGCCGTGTAGGTTTGCACACATGGCTTTTTCCAGAGAGACCAGGGAGTACTTTTCAGTTCCCTTGGTTTCCCCCAAACCCGCCTTGGGAAGCCCGGTCCTGGGATGTGTGCTGTGCTGGAGGACTGTCAGGGTGAAAGCACTAGCCAGTGCCGGTGCTGCATTACCTGACTGGCAGATCCAGCCTCTCATGTCACACTGCAGCCAGCTCAGGGGCCTTCCAGCATTGTGAGGCCTGTTTCCTGCCCTCCCACCTCCCCTACCCTGCTGCCAGGCACCCATGTTTCAAGGATACCATGCCCAGCTCCACCTAGTTTATATGGGCACTGGTTTGAGCCACCTCAACCTGCTCACCGGCCCCTAGGTCCCTGTGCTCCCCTGGGCCTGACCTCCCTTATAGCTCAGTGCCAGGGTAAACTCCCTGCACACTCTTCAGCCCTGCAGTCCTTAGATGCCACTGCCAGCCACACTCCTGCCCTGGGAGGACACAGGGAGGGGGCCAAGGAAATGGAGCCCAAGATACACCAGAGCCCGCAGGGATGTCCAGGTCCCTGACCTGAGGCTCCTTTCCCAAAAGCTCACCTCGTCCTGATGAATGACCCCCTGCAAACAGTCCTTTGGGAATTGACAAGAAAAGCGCCTTTTATGTTACTGGGATCCTAGCAGTGGCTGAAACAGGCTCCCTTAGGCTGCCATTGCAGTGACAATGGCAGTGGCAGCCTTGAGTCACTGGGTCTAGGGCATGTGGAGTGGGTGACATTTTGTGAGTTCCATGTCCTCCTTGGGCCCCTCCCTAACCTCTGTCACCTCTTCTTCCTCCTGGTTCTCTGAGAAGGTGGGTGGAGCTGGTGGGATGGGGAGTGGCAATAGCCCCTAGGCTGCAGGAGGCCTCTGTCAAGGCCACTGTGCCCACCAGGCCTGCTGACAACATCAGGACCAAACCAGGACTTACCTTTTCTGGTTTGTGCACTGGGGGTGGCTCCTTGACAGTCTAGAAGGTTAAAGAGACATAAGCACAACTGGGAGGGGCACGGAGGGTGTTAATGGCCATGCTGACAGGGGACCCAGCTCTGCAGCAGCAGGACAGAACATGCGGTTTGGGGTGCCAATCCCTCCCTAAGCCTCCTCTCTGAGCCTCAGGCTGCTCAGTTATCAAAGGGAATTGAAAGTTCCCTGTGGGTTTTATGGGGAGACAGCCAGACTAAGGAACCTGGTCCCTGGGAGAGGCCCCCACACAGCAGTTTTCCTCAACTGCTCACCATCATATAAAGACAGAGCACATGGCCCAAACCCTTCCTCTCCCCCACACAACCTCCAATCCCCTTCCCCTTCCCTGCAGCCTGGTCTGGCTTTCCAGTCCTCACGGATGACAGTCACCCACACCCCAGGGCTTCCCCTCTTTCATCCTCCATCTTTTACCGTGATTTGACCTGCTTGTTTCTGGTTGGCTTGCCCTGCTCTTTCATGCCTCTGCTTGTCTCTTTTTCTATCCAATGCTCTGGCCTGTGTCCTTGTAGACCCAGCTAGCCAGTGCCACTGCTTCAGTCCCTCTAGAAGCCAGCCTCTGTCCTTTGCTGTTGCTCTGGTTACAAAGAGCACTTGCCACAAATACTGATATTTTGCCCCCAATACCCCCAAGTAGAATTATGAGACTGGATACTAGGCTGTGAGCTCCTGCAAGGACATTGCTATTTTCCTGGTCCTTACTAATGACTGAAGAAGACATGCCGGAGGCTCTGGAGATGTGCAGGGACCTAGGATAGTTTTCAAAGGTACAGCTGCCCCAGGGGTTGTGAATCCTGGCCAGCATCATTTTCCCTTTGGGGTCACCCGTGCCTCTCATGGGACCACTTCCTCTTTCCTTGCCAGCACAGGCATCCTCCTCTGTGTCCCCTGAGTCCTTCTGAATCCTGGCTGCTATGAGGCGGCGCTGTTCTCAGCTACCTGGGATCACTTCTGCCCAGGGGCCAGGGCAGCACATGGGCCACCTCCCTGAAGTAAGCATGACGCAGGAGGCTCCTTAGAAGCCCAGGTTGTGCTGGGAGAGGACAGCGTACCTGTCTGCTCATGTGTCCATATGGAGCTTATGGGAACATGCCCACAGGCAGGAGCAGGCAGGCAGTCACGCTGTTCCCCTGGGTTGGTCACAGGGCTGCATGGGCAGGAATCACTCACCTTCTTGCAGCATAGCCTCCAGATGCAATAGATGAGCAAAGGGAACATGAGCATGGCCGGGATGATTGTAAGGAAGTATAGAGGGTCAGCAATGTGTATGAACTGTGGAGTGGGTGGGGGGGCAGTCGTTGTGTCAGGTGGCGGGTCAGGTGGTGGGTCAGGTAGTGGGGGAGGCTGCGGTGGGGGAGGTGGCTGGGTTGTTGTAGTGGTAGTCTGCAGGGTAGTGGTACGCCTTTGGGTAGTGGTAGGGGCAGGTGTTGGGGTAGTTGTAGGTACAGTTGTAGGGGTAGTTGTAGGTACAGTTGTCGAGGTAGTTGAAGGTATAGTTGTTGGGGTAGTTGTAGGTACAGTTGTAGGGGTAGTTGTAGATACAGTTGTCGAGGTAGTTGTAGGTATAGTTGTTGGGGTAGTTGTAGGTACAGTTGTCTTTTTCTGCAGAAAAGACATGCAATAGGCTTGTGGTGGGCTTTGGTAGGCTCCAGCTAGTCAACCAGCACTACGCATCCCTCACCTACTGCCTTGTCCAACTACTTCTTTCTCCTCAGGTTTCCCCATCTGCAGTGGCCATGGCTGGGGCTAGGACGCCAGGGCTGGAACAGGAGCAGCACTTTCAGCACTGCTGGAACCCCACAAGCTGGTGTAGGACACCAGGACAGTGGCAATTAGGCACAGGAGACCCTCCTCCCAGGGTCACCTTGTCTCTAGCCTAACTCTCTCTGTTGCCCATGCCATACACCTGGGCTAAGATAAAATACATGGATGTGGAGCCCTGAAAGTGGGCACCTGGGAAACAGCACCTCAGCCCCAGTGCCTCTATGAGCTGAGTCCCCGCTCTCAACATCGCTGAGGCTTCCCTGCCAGCAGAGGGACAATCTTCCTGCCCAGTGCAGAGAGGCCACTGAGAAGCAGGAGAAAGAGGAGAGTCTGAAGGGAGGGCTAGTCATCTGCAAAATGATAGCATGTGTTCCCCATCAGAAGCCAGGGCTGTGATGGTCATGAGTCAGTTCAGAGCCCTTCACCAGCTGCATCAGTGCAATGGGAGCACACCATAACTGAGCAGGGCAAGAGTTGGTCCTACTGTCTACATCCCCTGTGCCTGGTCCTAGATTTGTGGGACCCAAGCGGGCCAGGGGTTTGGACCTGTGGTCCGTAGCACACAGCCTCCCAGTATCTTCCACTCACCCTCACTGGAATCCAGATTGGTCCTTAATGATACTTGGTTCACAGATAGAGAGCGGAATTTCTAAAAGCCCTGGCCAGATGACTGTGTGCACTCCCAGGGTACTTTCCAAACTTGAATGGGGAAACAGCTCCCTCATTAAAGGCTAAAATATGGGCTGGCTGTGAGATGCTGTGGAGGTGGCTATCGGCACCAGCTACCTACTGGGCCTGCCTGGGGTCTCTGGTCCCCTTTTCTGCCTCCACAGGGTGTCACTCCCTCCAGTGTTAAGGATGTGCATAGCCCTGGAGTGAGGCTATAGCCTGACCCAACACTCACACATTCCTCACTGATGATCTCAATATCGTTGTTGATGAAGCTGATGCCATTGTCCAGGCTAACTTCAACCAAGACCTTCCTAAACACAGAAAGGGCAGTCACCACCATCCCAGATTGATACAGTTCCTGCTCTTAAGCTGTAGCCCACAGTTCTCCTCATAGTAATGACATAGAACATGAGGAGTTTAGTCAGCAGAAAGCAGACAACATGGGTAAATTGAATTTATTTCCATGCACTACAAAATCAACCTCTGCATAAGAGGAGCCCTGCATGGGGTCAGACGCCCTTGTGACTATGGGCTAAGTGACCAGGGATAGCTGCTTGGTGTCACCATTTCCACTCTTCTGTATTCATAGAATAAATCCTATGCATAGCTCCACTTCATAAGGTTGGTAGGAACACTGGTATCATCCCTTGGACAAAATATCTCCTGCATCTCTACCTTCCTCAGCAGATCCCTGAGCACTTGGGGGACCTCCAACAAAGGTGGTTGCTGAGGTGGCCCAGAGCTCTCTAAAATAAAGGCATTGTCCCAGCAGTGGTGGTATCTCACATTCTGAATACCTCATTATGGTGACAACTGTCTATGTAACCCCTGAGATGGGCACTTACTGGCCTGGATATTTTGTCTTTATTCCTGGGCACATTAGGATGGTATCTTGCACAGATGTGGCTTTTTTGTCTGAAAGAAAACCATGGAAGAATGTCAGTGGATAAAGAGCCACCTTTACTGAGAATTGATCTGAACAAAATTCCTCTAGTTAAGGATATGAAGAAGAAGCAACACCAAGGAGGTAGATCCCACAGTATGGTGATTAAGAAATGAGAGGCATCAGAAAATATATAATCCAATTGAAAAAAATGGCAGAGGACCTGAATAGACATTTCTCTAAAGAGAATATACAAACATTTGAAAAAATGTTCAACATTATTAACCATCAGAGAGAGGCAAATAAAAACCATAATGAGATATCACTTCACACCTGTCAGGATGGTTATCAATAAATCAACCAAGTGTCAGTCAGGATGTAAGGAAAAGAGAACCTTTATGTATTGTTGGTGGAATTGTAAATTCATGCAGCTACTATTGAACAAAGTATGGAGGTTAGTCAAAATACTAAAAATAGAACTACTGCAATTCAAGTACTAGGTTATTTATCCAAAGAATTCCACAACACTACATTGAAAAGACATATACACCCCTATTTTATTATAACACCTAGCGGCCTGGTGCATGAATTCATACATTGAAAAGAAATTAATTAGAAGAAATATTTTAATATTGCTATTTACTCTTTCTCTATAACAGAAGTGTCAACCAAATTCATGATCAACAATGACAGATGGAAACACATGCATGCAATTGGCACTAGTGAGAGCTTTATATATACACTGAGTGATCAGATTATTATGATCTCTGAATGAATAATAATCTGGCCACTCAGTGTATATCTATATATTAGAGGCCCATTGCATGAATTTGTGCATGGGTGGGGTCTGGCCAGCCTGGCCAGAGGAAGGGGACATGGGCAGTTGGCCGGCCTGCCTGCTGGTTGAACTCCTGGTCAAGGGGACAATTTACATATTAGCCTTTTATTATATGGGATATACCTGAGTGGCCAGATTATTACGTGTTCAGAGATCATAATAATTTGGCCACTCAGTGTATATATAAACTTGTTTAATTAGACCTGCTTCCTGCTTCAGCTAAAAATTTCCCAGCCTAGTGAAGCACCCCAACCTCTCTTTCAGAGAATTGTTAGCAACATAGCAGTAAATATCAACACAAAGCATATTATTATTATAGATTACACAGGGAGAACAAAGGGTAAAATATTTAACCACAGCACTGTTTGACTATATTCTGTGCAGTGACAAAACCTGAAGTCATTTTCAAGGTCTACCATTTCTTTTTTCTTTTCAGTCTATCAAGTTTTTAAGCTTTCTAAATCTCCATTTCCTGGCTAATGAAAATAGGATTCACCAAGTTTCCTATCTACCTATTCCAGGACTTCTGAGAGAATCAAATGAGATGAGACACAGGAAAATGTTTCACAGACATTTGGTTAAAGTGTAAATAACTATAAAGCAAACCATGTTCCTGGGCTGAAGAAACTACAAGGAGGCTAGTTCCTAGGGAAAGGAAGCCGGGCGTTGCTATGTGATGTCATTACTCAGTGCTCACAGCCCACAGCAACCATTTTGGGGCTGGACTGGGATGGGCTGTGGGCTGCATTTTGCACCATGGAGTCTCGGTGGCTTTGGCTGCGATTTGGTGGGCTGTTGCTCCTGGGTAGTGGTGGGTTCTCAGTCCAACTTAGGGAAAGCTGAGTGTTGCTTTGTGGGCACTAAGTCTGTGGTACTGTTTCTCTGTAAAAGGCCAGTGTGTATCATGGCAGCTCCTGCATTGAGCATCTGTCCCTGGTGGTCAATGCACATCCTAGCAACCAGTCAGATAGACATTTAGCATATTAGCTTTATTATATGTAGATTATTTAAAATAGCCAAGGTATGGAAGCATCCCAGTGTCCACTGATGAATAAATACAGAATGTAGATGTGTTACATATACACAATGGAATATTACTCAACCATAAAAAGAATAAAATCTTAACATTTGCAACAATATGCGTGGACCTAAAGGGTATTATGCTAAGTGAAATGAGACAGAGAAAGACAAATACCATATGATTTCATTCATTTCCTATCTAATAAAAGAGTAATATGTAAATTTGACCATACCTTTGCCACACCCACAAGCCATGCCCACAGCCATGCCCACCAGCCAATCAGGAGCAGATTATGCAAATAAACCCCAACCAAGATGGCTGCCACCATTGAGAGCAGGAGGAAGGCTTGGGTTTCCCCAGCAACAGATGAAGCCAAGCTTTCTGCCTCCCTAGGCCTCCACTCAATGTTACAAAGTTTCAATTATAAAAGATACAGAAATGGCGGTAGCCACTGAGCTGAAGAGAACAGAGGCTTGGGTTTCCCTGGCAATGGAGGAAGCCAAACTTTAAGTCTGCCATTGCGGGCCTAGGCCTCCACTCTAAGCTACAAAGTTTCAAACAGAAATGGCTGCTGCCCTGGAGCGAGCAGAAGACTTGGCTCCACTCTAGGCTACAAAGTTTCAATTGTAGACATAGATTAATCCCAGATCCCAGGGCCTCTGCTTGGGTCACTGGGGGACATGGCCGGCCTGCAAACCTCCACAGGACCCTCGCCCAGGCCACCCCACACCCCAAGGAAACCCCTACCCTGATCTGAGACACTCTTCAAGGAAAACCAGCTGGCTCCCACCCATGCACCAGGCCTCTATCCTATCTAATAAAAGAGTAATTTACAGATTGACCATCACTCCAACACACAAGAGGGCTGCCCCCATGTGGTCAAAGATCCTGCCCCCCTGTGGATACAATATGGCCACCACAAGATGGCCAGCAGGGGAGGGCTGTTGGAGGTTCCAGGCCCTGCAAGGGAGGGCAGTTGTGGGCAATCAGGCCAGCAGGGAAGGGCAGTTGGGAGAGACCAGGCCTGCAAGAGAGAGCAGTTGGGGGCGATCAAGTCTGCAGGGGATGGCAGTTACAGGTGACCAAGCCAGCAGAGGAGAGAAGTTGGGGGCAAATAGGCTGGCAGGGGAGCAGTTAGACATCAATTAGGCTGGCAGGGTAGTGGTTAGCAGGTGATCAGGCTGGCAGGCAGAAGCGGTTAGGGGCAATCAGGGAGGCAGGCAGGTGAGAAGTTTGGAGCCAGCAGTCCTGGATTGTGAGAAGGATGTCCGATTGCCTGTCTAGGCCCGATCCTAGTAGGGGTCCCAGATTGGAGAGGCTGCAGGCTGGGCTAAGGGACATCCCCCACCCACCGTGCATGAATTTCATGCACTGGGCCTCAAGTGTGGAATATAAAAAATAAATAAATAAATGAACAAACAAAACAGAAACAAACTCATAAATATATAAAATAATGGATAATTATCAGATTGGAAGAGGAAGGTTAAAAATGCACAAGTGATTAAGAAGTATGAATTTCCTGTTATAAAAATAGGCATAGGGTTATACATTGCAATAATTGTATATGTGTCAGATAAGTATTATGTGTACTGGAGTAATAACTTCATAGTTTATATAAATGTCAAATAAGTATGTTGTATACCCAAAGCTGACATAGTATTACAACTAAAAATTAAAAATTTAGAATGTCAATGTACATGTGCATCCATCAATTTCTACAGAGCTAAAATTTTGGCATACACCGGCTTCTCTTCTCTGCCTTCTTGAACACATACAATGTCTCTGGCACTGTTTAATACTCTGTGTTTAACAGGAATAAGGCAGGCAAAATCCCTGCTCTTAAGGGCCTTCCATTTCAGGTATTTGAGAGAGAGAGAGACAATGAAATAACAACAACAACAACAACAACAAAAATACCCTTTTATATTAATAAACAAGGAAAGGCATAGAAAAAGAAGGAGAGGGAATATTGTTTAGGAATGGGTGACATGTCCTATCTTTAAGAGTCATATTTATCTTCCAGATAAACTGTCACATTTATTTTAAAAATGTTTTAATTTTTGCGATTCACTTCAAAAAATTATATGGTGATGATATCAACAAAACCAGACTGACCAGGATTGGTAATTATTTAAAATAGGTGATATATGCTTCAAGTTCATTATATAATTCTTTTTACTTTTGTATATTGTTGAATATTTTCTTTTAAAATAATGTGTCTCAGAGGAGAGATCCAGGATGACTGGTGTAGGAGGATGTGCAACATGCATCCTTCCATAAGCAGCATATTTCCATAAACACACTGAAATATACACCTTTGTATAAATCACCTATTCCGGAGAGACAATGGACAGGTGATTGAAACAAACAAGAAAAAGAGACCCAATAGTTCTTATCCAGAATCTGCAGAAACACAGCAGATCAGAGGCACCTGTAAGCACCATTGTTTATTTCCCCTTGACTTTGATAAGGGAGGTGGGACTTCATTCTGGATGCTTTGGCCTACCTACAAGATAGCTGCAATGCATTACAACACACCTCCCCAGAGTCCATTTTAGGTTTGAATAAAGAGAGAAGGCAGGATCAACAGGCTTAACCACACATTCCTAGAGCTGCTACAGGCCAATATACTAGTACCTCAGCCATCATAAGTTCCTGCCCAGCCCCAACTGGCTGCCAAAACCACCTGGAATACACAGCCTACAAAGAGGTTGCTCTATACAACATCACTTGCTGAATAATATCTTTGAAAAAGACCATACAGAGAACACTGGGGACTGTGGGAGCTCTCCTTGAACTTCAGAAATTCTCTTGAGTCTAAGGTATTAGTGAGAGCCATTGTATACTTCCCACCCCCATCTTGATATGGCAGGTGGACACTCTATCCAGGTACTCTGTCCTACCTGTAAGTTTGCCATGGCATGTTCCTGGATACATTGTCTGAGCCTAATTAGTCTCCAAACAAAGGGAACAAGTAAAATCAACAACACATTACTACACATATCTGGCCTCCCTCCAAGTTGGTCCAGTTTTATTTGTCAGGTCCCTGGACAATGTGGTCATCAACTGAACTCCATCTGTACTTTCAATTCTATATGGCACACACAGATTATACAGAGGTCACTTCAACACAAGGCCACTTTTTCATGACTGGAGGAGATAGTTATTTTGTCTAATTCATAGAAACAAACATAGAAATTCAAACAGAATGGAAAAAGAATCTCTATCAAATAAACAAGTAAAATGCTCATTAAAAGTCTAATGATTCAGAGATAAGTGAAAAATTTAAAAAATGGTCTTAAAGATGCTCACCAAACTTGACATTGGAACAGAGCAAATTGGGGAGAACGTCAATATAGCGTTAGAAAGTATCATAAGAAATGAAGTATACCTGAAGAATATAATAACTGAAATAAAAATACACTATAAGGAATCAACATCACATTAGCTAATAAAGAAGAATGGATCAATGGCCTGGAACACAGATGAGTGGGAATCAACCAATCTGAACAGGAAAAAAAAGTTTTTTTAAAAATGAGGATAGCTTAATAACTATTAGGAAACATCAAGTGCACAAACATTCCCATTATTGGAATACCAGAAGGAGAAGAAAAAGAAAAAGGAACAGAAACCTGAGAAGGAAACACATCAAGATTTAAGAAGTATAGAAACTGAAAACAAGTTAAATCAAAAAGACCCACACACAGATGTATTATAATTAAGATGGCAAAATAAAACATAGAGAAAATTTTGAAGGCAATAAGAGGAAAACAATTACATACATACAAAGAAAACTCCACAACTATCTGCTGATTTCTTAGCAGCAACTTTACAGGACAGAGATAATGGAAGTACATCTTTAGAGTGATTAAAGAAAGGCAAATACAACTGAGAGTAATTTATCCAACCACTTTCTCACTCAGAATTGAAGAAGAGATAAAAAAATTTCCAGACACATAAAAACTAAAGAAATTCATCACCATTAAACCAGCTTTACAAGAAATGATAAAGTGTCTTCTTTAATAAGAAAAGGAAAGTTATAACCAGAAGTAATAAAACACAAGAAAAGAAAATAATTCACAGGTAAAGACAAATGTTTAATAAATATAGTGACTCACATCTTTAAAAAGTTACTATGCTTAACAACAAATGTACTAAACTCAGCTCAAAATGAGTAAGTAGTAAGAAACACAAAACAAAAGTATCTGAAATATGACATTAAAAACAAAGCATGAAGATGAGATAAAAATTGTTCTTTCAGAATATATTTGAACTTAAATGCCCATCAGCCTAAAATAGACAGTTGTATATAAAGAATAATACGCATAAAGCTCATGGCAAACACAAACTGAAAACTTACAAAAGATACTCAAGGAATAAAGAGAACAGAACTATAATAAAACACTGGAGAAAATTAGCAACCACAGGACAAAAAAATAGAAATAAAAGAAAAGATCAGAGGAGAGAGTTGAGAGGTCTGTTGTCAGGATCCCTGTGCTGAGTCATTCCCCCATACTGCAGAAACCATATTTCTCAGGTAGGGTATTACTCTCCATGCAATGACAGCCCTGAGGGAAGCAATAAGCCCACACATGAGGGTCCTTCTGACCCCACCCTGTGGAGCTTAAGCCCTGCTGAAGAGTACAGCCTGAGGCTCTTTAAGTGATAGAGCCTAACAAACAGCCTGCAGACAGGTAGATATAAGGGTGCTTTGAGACTCTTGCTGAGCTGTCGTTCCTGGGCCTGGTGCTAGTAAAAGAAGACCTTAGTGCACATATTTGTCTTTTTCACATGCACCAAGACCAGCACAAGAAGTCACTGTTAGCTCCAAACAGGTATCCAGTCAATCACAGGCAGCATCTGACATTGGCTTGCACCAGAGTCCTTCTGAAGAGTCCCAGAACCAATAAACCAAGTGGCCAGCTCCAGACAACAAAGAAGAATTCAATAAGCTTTCCAAGTGGCATTCCTACAGGGAGATATTGGCAGCTCCAAACCCTGCTTAGGTGAATTCCAAATTATATTATCAGCACCTGCCCAGTAGCCTACAAATTGTTTTTGGGGTTGAGTCTTATTGTCAGCTAGCCTGAGGATTTATCCCATGTATGAACAGGACAATAGCAATCACGTCTCAATTCTTATAGGAGTGTCCACATAATGCCCACAATGAATATTCATAAAGCTTCCATCTCAGGTGATCAGGAAGATTGTGCTATTGGGTCGCACAGGTCATCTACTATATAAGATCACCTTACCAGGACTAGGAGTCATAGGAGATCTACATAATACATAGAAACAAACACAAAGTGATAGCGAAAAGGGGGAGAAAAATAAACAGAGGTCCCAAATGAAGGAAAAAGAGTATTCTTCAGAAGAAGAGCTAAACAAATGGAGGTAAAGCATTTTATCAGATATAGAATTCGGAGTAATGATTGTAAGATGCTCAAAACCATAAAAAAGAATCAGTCACAAATAAAAAAATGCCATATCTGAAATAAAGGATACACTGGCAGGAATAAACAGCAGCTTGATGAAACAGAGGATCAAATCAATGATTTGGAAGATAATATAGAAACACTCAGAGCAATAAAAAAGAAAAAAAAAGTCTTAAAAATGATGATAGTTTAAGGGACATTTGGGACATGCAGTATAAAAACATTCATGTCATAGGGGTATCAGAAGGGGAAGAGAGAGAGAGAGAGCAAAGGATTGAGAACCTATTTGAAGAAATAATGACTGAAAACTTCCTTAATCTAGTGAAGAAAAAAGATATACAAGTCGAGGAAGCACAGAGAATCCCAATCAAGGTGAAACAAAGAGGCCTACATTAAGACACACCATAATTAAAATGGCAAAAGTTAAAGATAAAGAGAGCATCTCAAAAGCTGCAAGAGAAAGACACTCAGTCACCTGCAAGAGAGCTGATTTCTCCACAGAAACATATCAGGTCAGAAGAGACTGGCATGAAATATTCAAGTAATGAAGAAAAAGGCTTACAACAAAGGCTACATTATCTAGCAAGGTTATTATTTAAAACTAGAGGTCTGATGCATGAAAATTCATGCAAGAGTAGGCTTACCTTCCCCCAGCTTTTGGGACCCGGGCTTTCATCCTCCAGCAGCTGGCAGGCATCCAGGACCTGGGTGGCTTCCCTCTGGCCACCAGCAGGCACTTAGGACCCAGGTGACTCCCTCCAGCAGCCAGCAGGCACCTGGGACCCAGGCTTCGCTCCAGCCCCAGCTTCATCTGGAATGATGTCCAGAAGGACATCCAGTCTAATTAGAATATTGCCCTTTTATTATTATAGAAGATTGAAGGAGAAATAAAGAGCTTCCCAGACATGAAAAAGCTAAATGAGTTTGTTACCACCAGACAGTATTGAAGAAGAGTAAAAAGGAGATGGAGAATGAGGAGGAGGAGAAGAATGAGGAGAAGAGAAAGGGAGAGAAGGCTGAGGATGAGGAGGAGAAAACAGAGCAACATAGTTAAAAAAATAAAATGGCAATATATATGTACTTATCCATAACTGCTTCAAATGTAAGTAGGTTAAATTATCCAATCAAAAGACAAAGATCTTGATGGCCACAAAGGGAGTAGTTTACAGTAATATAGTCATAGTAGGGGATATTTACATTCCATTGACAATAATTGATAGATCTTCCAGATAGAAAATCAACAAGGAATGGTGGCCATAAATGACAAATTAGATAAGATGGATTTAATCTATATCTTCAGAACACTTTATCCCAATGCAGTAGAATATACAGTCCTTTCAAGGGACCATGAAATGTTTTTAAGGATAGTCCATGTTAGGACACAAAATAAGTCTCAATAAGTTTAAGAAGTTTGAAAACATATCAAGCATCTTCTCTGAGCATAATGCTATGAACCTAGAAATCAATCATGAGAAGAAAATGGAACACACAAAGTCACAGAGGCTAAATAGCATGTCACTAAACATTGAATTGGTTAACAATGAGATCAAGAAATAAATCAAAAGATAATAGAAAACAATGAAAATGAGAACACAACAACACAAAAACTGTGGAACTGTGGGACATAGGGAAAGCAGTCCTAAGAAGGAACATTATAGCACTACTAGAGGCCCAGTGCACGAAATTCATGCATCGGGGGGGGGGGGGTGGCGGGGAAAGGGGATGTCCCTTAGCCCAGCCTGCACCCTCTCCAATCTGGGACCACAAGAGGGATGTCTGATTGCCCTTTTAGGCCCTATCCCAGTAAGATTGGGCCTAAACGGGCAATCGGAAATCCTTCTCACAATCCAGGACTGCTGGCTCCAAACTGCTCACCTGTCTGCCTCCCTGATTGCCCCTAACCACTTCTGCCTGCCAGCCTGATCACCTGCTAACCACTACCCTGCCAGCCTAATTGATGTCTAACTGCTCCCCTGATAGCCTGTTTGCCCCCAACTTTCCTCCTCTGCCAGCGTGGTCACCCCTAACTGCCATCCCCTGCAGGCTTGATTGCCCCCAACTGCCCTCCCTTGCAGGCCTGGTCCCTCCCAACTGCCCTCCCCTGCTGGCCTGATCACCCACAACTGCTCTCCCTTGCAGGACCTGGAACCTCCCAATGGTCCTCCCCTGCTGGCCATGTTGGGGTGGCCATATTGTGTCCACATGGGGGCAGGATCTTTGACCACATGGGGGCAACCCTCTTGTGTGTTAGAGTGATGGTCAGTTTGCATATTACTCTTTTATTAGATAGGATAGAGGCCTGGTGCATGGGTGGGGGCCAGCTGGTTTGCCTTGAAGAGTGTCCCAGATCAGGGTGGGGGTTCCCTTGGAGTGTGGGGCGGCCTGAGCGAGGGGTCTGTGGAGGTTTGCAGGCCAGCCATGCCCCCCAGTGACCCAAGCAGAGGCCCTGGGATCTGGGATTAATCTATGTCTACAATTGAAACTTTGTAACCTGGAGCAGAGCCAAGTCTCCTGCTCGCTCTGGAGCAGCAGCCATTTCTGTTTGAAACATTGTAGCTTAGAGTGGGGCCTAGGCCCGCAATGGCAGACTTAAAGTTTGGCTTCCTCCATTGCCAGGGAAACCCAAGCCTCTGTTCTCTTCAGCTCAGTGGCTGCCGCCATTTCTGTATCTTTTATAATTGAAACTTTGTAACATTGAGTGGAGGCCTAGGGAGGCAGAATGCTTGGCTTCATCTGTTGCTGGGGAAACCCAAGCCTTCCTCCTGCTCTCAATGGTGGCAGCCATCTTGGTTGGGGTTTATTTGCATAATCTGCTCTGGATTGGCTGGTGGGCATGGCTGTGGGAGTGGTTTGAGGGTGTGGCGAAGGTAGGTCAAATTTACATATTACTCTTTTATTAGATAAGATAGGTCTCTCTAAAAAAAATAAAGAAATAAATAAAAGGAAAGAAAAGAAAATAGAAAAAGTTCAAATAAAAAAATCTAACTTTGCATATAAAGGAATTTGAGAAAGAACAGCAAACAAAGCCAATGTGAATAAAAAGAAGGAAGTAATAAAGATCAGAGCAGAAATGAACAAAATAGTGTCTAAAAAATCAATACAAAAGGTCAATGAAACTAAGAGCTGGCTCTTTGAAAAGGAAAGGAAGATTTAGAAACTTTTAACCAGACTCATCAAGAAAAAAATAGAGGACCCAAAGAAATAAAATCAGAAATAAAAGAAGAGAAATAATAACTGACACCACAGAAACACGAAGGATTGTAAGAAAATATTATGAACAACTATATGCCAAAAATTGGACAATCTGAATGAAATGGAAAAATTCCTAGAAATTTGCAATCTTCTAAAACTAAATTAGGAAATTTGAATAGACAGATTACAACTAGTGAAACTGACGCAATAATTAACAAAACAAAACAACACAAAAAATTCCCAACAAATAAAAACCCTGAACTGATGCAGGGTCATTTCAGATGAATTTTACCAAAAAAATTCAAAGAAGAACTAACATCTGTCCTTCTCAAACTATTCCAAAAATTCAAGAAGGGAAAAGATTCCTAGCTCATTTTACAAGACCAGCATTATTCAAATTCCAAAACCAGAGATAGACATGACAGAAAATAAAATTATAGGTCAATATTGCTGATGAACATTGATGATGAAATCCTCAACAAAAATTAGCAAACTAGATACAGCAATACATTAAAAAGATCATACACATTGATCAGGTAGGATTTATTGTGGGAATGGAAGGTTGCTACAATATCTACAAAACAGTAATTGTGATTATATCACATTAGAGGCTTGGTGCACAAAATTCGTGCTTGGGAGAGGGTCCCTCAGTCTGGCCTACACTCTCTAGAAATCTGGGAACTCTTGGGGGATGTCTGACTGCCAATTTAGGCCCAATGTTCTGAACCCTAACTGCTTCTGCCTGCCTCCCTGATTGCCCATAAGCACTCTGCCTGTCTAATCCCCCTAAATGCCACAGCCTGCCTGATCAGCTCTAACCACTTTGCCTGCCTGCCTGATCACCCCTAACTGCTTGCTGGGGGGCATTTGGCAGGGTTTAGGGGCCATGGTAATTCTGGTTTCTGGTCATTATGGGGTTCCACCATTTGGTCACTGAGCTTTTATTATATAAGATAAACAAAATAAAGGATAAAAACACATGATAATATCAATAAAAGCAGAAAAAGCATTTCATAAAACCCAGCATCCATTTATGTTCAAAACTGGCAAAGTGGGAATAGAGCAAACATATCTTAATGTAATAAATGCCATCTATTACAACTCTATAACCAACATCATTCTAAATGGGCAAAACTGCAAGTGTTCTTAGGATCAGGAACAAGACAGGGATGTCCACGTTCACCACTCTTATTCAACACTAGGAGCCCAGTGCATGAGATTGTGTACATTGAAAGGAATTGTGAGCGGGGAGGCTGCAATGGGCACAGGTGCAGGTCTTGGCCTAGTCTCCATGCCCCTGCCTGGGCTCTCCTGCTGAGGCCCTCGGTATCCATCTGCCAGCAGCCCCACTCCCACCACTGCCATTCCCATGTGCTGACGTGCTGGCCCCACTTGCACCCACTGATGGTGTGGGGCAATTGGGGCCGATGCCATCAGTGGATGCAAACAGGGCTGGCACCATCAGCGGGTGTGAGAGGCAGCTGCTACCCCAATCATCCCTCAGGATCAGGGAGAGGTAGAGAAGCCCTCAGGGGTGATCAGGGCCGGCAGCCACTGTTTTCACCCACCGACAGCACCTAGAGATCAGGACCAGCACCAGGCATGGGCAGTGGGTGGGAGGAACAGCTCCAGCACTGGTTGTAGGTGCAAGCAGGGCCCTCACTGGCAGCAGATGCAAGAAGTGGCTTCTGACCCCCATTGCCCCTCAGGATCAGGGGGAGGTGGAGAAGCCCTGAGGGGTGATCAGGGCCAGCAGCTACTGCCCACACCTGCTGGTGGCAGTGAGCAACTGAGGCTGGCACTGGGTGCTGGCAGCAGGTGTGAGCAGCAGCTCCAGTGCCAGTAGCAGGTGTAAGCAGGGTCAGCGCTGACAGCAGGTGTGAGAGCCGAGTGGGACCGTGTTGCACAGGAGCAAAGAATTTTCAGTAACCACCAGAGGCTCTCCCAGATTATATCGACTGGCACCCTGCCTTGGTCTGGTGCCTCTGCTCTACTGTTCCACCATCCTGCCAGAAATGACACCTGCCATGTTCCTCACTCTGCTGCCTGCTGCTGACGCCTGCCATGTTCCATGTGTGCCCCTTGGTAGTCAGTGCACATCATAAGGACTGGTTGTTCGGTTGTTTGGATGTTTGATTATTTAGTTGTTTTGTTGTTTGGTCTATTTGCATATTAGGTTTTATATATATAGATAGTACTGGAAGTCCTAACCACAGCTATCAGAAGAAGAAATAAAAGGCATCCACATTGGAAAGGAAGAAGTAAAATTGTTATTATTTGCAGGTAGCATAATATTGTATATAGAGAACTCTAAATATTATGTCAGAAACCTACTATAATGATAAATGAATTCAGTAAACAAACAGTATACAAAATAAATATCCAGAAATCAGCTGCATTTTTACATACCATTAATGAACTATCAGAAAGAGAAACTAAAACAAAGTTCTCACTCACAATTGCTTGAAATAGAATGAAATACCTAGGAATAAATTTAACCAAGGATGTAAAAGACCTATACTTAGAAAATTATAAATACTGAAAAAAGCAATTGAAGAAGATACAAATAAGTGAAAGCACATATCGTGTACATGGATAAGGAGAATTAACATCATTAAAATGTCCACATTACCCACAGCAATCTACAGCTTCAATGCAATTCCTATCAAGACACCAATGGCATATTTCACAGAACTTGAAAAAATATTCCAGATATTAATATGGAAACATCAAGACCCCAAAGAGTAACAGCAATCTTAAAAAGTAGAACTAAGTGTGAGGAATCACACTCCCTGATATCAAACTATACTACAAGGCTATAGTATTCAAAACAGTATGGTACTGGCTTAAAAACAGACATATAGATCAATGGAACAGAATAGAGAGCCCAGAAAAAGAGTCATTTCTCTATAGCAAATTAATATTTGACAAGGGAGGCAAAGCATACATTGGGATAAAGATATTCTATTCAATAAATTGTATGGAGAAAATTAGATAAGTATTAAAAAACTGAAACTAGATCACCTTCTTACACCACATATGAAAATAAATTGAAAATAGATTAAAGACTTAGATGTTAGACTCAAAACTATAAAATTCCTACAAGAAAATATAGGCAGTAAAACCTCACAATTTCTTGTGGCAATATTTTTCCCCCTGATATAGCTATCTCTTTGAGCAAGGGAAACAAAAGAAAAATAAACAAATGGGACTACATCAAATATAATGTGTTTGAACAGCAAAGGAAACCATAAACAAAACGAAAAGACATCCCACTTAAAGAGAGAGCATATTTGCCAATGATACATCTGATAAGAAGTTAATACCCCAAATCTATAAAGAACTCAATAAAAGGAAGACAAATAATTCAATTAAAAATTCACAAAGGATCTGAATAGACACTTTTCCAAAGAGGGCATAGAAACACATGAAAAGATGCTCAATTATACTAGTCATCGGAAATGCTATTAAAACCATGATGAGGTATCCTATCCTATAAAAGAGTAATATACACATTAACCATCATTCTGCAACAGTGATGGCGTCACCCCATAACCACAAGATGGCAGTGCCCGGTCCTCTCAGCCCCGCCGGAGTCTCCCAGTCCTGGGAGGGCAGTGGCCACTGAGAGCGGGCAGTGGGAGCAGCCTGGCAGAATGCTGCCCAGAGGCCCTCCTAACCCTTTATAAAAACAAAAACAAAAACAAAAACAAATTCACTCCCCAAGAAGCGATCTCTTCCCAACAGCAGTCTCAAGGTCCGAGCCTCGGAACCTTGCACATCATATGGAATGATCCCCCCCTTCACACACACACAGACACCTGCAGTCTCAGGGTCCCAGCCTTAGAAGTGTCCGTGCCCCATTGGCAGCCTCAGTGAGCGAGCCTCGGAACTTCCCTTGCCCCCAGCCGAATGATTGGAGTGTGTGTGTGTGTGTGGGGGGGGGGGGTGGTTATCTGGGTGATGCTGCCTAGCAAACCTCTCCCATTGAGCAGAAACTTGTGACTGGGTTAGGGAGGTAAATGGGTTTTGTTTAAAATCTCTACAAACTGCAAAGGAAATGTCTGAGGTAGGATTTCATATAGAAAGTAACTTACAACTAATTTCTGAAGGCAAACTGCTATATTTCAGTTACATCCGGAGGCCGAGCTTCTGCAGTAGCAGTGACGGGCGCTCCCTACCCTGGTTCCTCAGCACCTTGGGCAGGGCTTGAGCCCACTCAGAAAGGCCTTTTCCTCTACAGTTTTCACCAAGGCAGGGAGGTTTTGTAGACATGGATAAGAAGTGCCCACGCACAAGTCCTGAAGATTCCAGGGCTGGCAGAAATAACAAACAATCAAGGAAAGAGCAAAACCAGAAACACAACTGATCCCAACATAGATCATCTTTTCTTCAGATGACAGTGTGTTTCCCTCTTCTTTGTCTTCTGGAAGCAAGACAGATTCAAGTACTGAAGATTCTACCAATGGAAAAGTTAAAAGAAAGAGAGGACAGAAAAGGAACAAAAGGAGAAAAGAAAGAAAGGACAAAAGATGAAACATCAAGAAAAAGAAAGAGAAGGGGAAAAGGAGGAAACAATTACATGATATCACCTTTCCAAGGTCTCATGAAACTCCTGTTTAAGGAGTTTATTTTATGACACTTTTAGTTTGGGTTTACATTTTTACTGGTTTGTCAAGACCATGGCAGGTACAGTGTCCAATATGTTAAAGAAAAAAACCCTATCTAATAAAGAGGAAATATTCAGAGGAGGGCAGTTGGGAGCAACCAGAATGGCAGGGGAGGGCAGTTAGGGGCAATTGGGCTGGCAGGGAAGCAGTCAATCGGGATGGAGGGGAGTGGTTAGGGGGTCATCAGGCTGGCAGGCAGACAAGCTGTTGGGAGCCAGCAGTCCTGGATTGTGAAAGGGGTGTCCGACTGCCGATTTAGACCCAATCTCTGTGGCCTAAACCAGCAGTTGGACATCCCCTAAGAGTCCCAGATTGGAAAGGGTGCAGGTTAGGCTGAGGAACAGCCCTCCAGTGCACAAATTTCGTGCAATGGGTCTCAAGTCTATAATAATAAAAGTTTAATACGCAGATTGACTTAATGGACAAACAGCTGAAAAACCATCCAGATGACCACACTGTGACACACCAGCTAAGGTGGGTGCAATGCAATTAGTTGGGGGCCCCCACCATTGCCCCATGATTGCCCCACAGACCCAGGCCACTGGCTGGTGGGGAGATCGATTAGGGGCTCTGCAACCAATCCCTCTGCAGAGGGAGGCCTAGGCCACCAACTGGCAGCCTGCAGTGGTTGGGTAGGGCTGCTCTCTGCAGGGCAATTGATTGGGGGCCTCCATGATCAATCGCTCTGCAGAAAGAGGCAACTAGTGGCACGGGGGTCAGCACTGCATATATGGCAAGCAGTGGCAGCAAGGAGAAGCGGGGGCAGGGCCAGCTGCCAGCAGCTGGTGGAAGGAAAGCCCCGATCTCCATCCAGGCTTAGGGACCCTACTCATGCACTGCGAAGTCCAACCAGTTGGATATGGGCTGATTTGGCTCCCCCAACTTCCAAAAGGCCTTCCCCCTGGCCGGCTCCACCCCCAATTTACTCCCCTCCCCACTCCCAAACCTGACAAGAGGGAGGAGGGAGCCTGATTCCCCATGGAATCAGCCATTGCTTAGCCTTCTGCCAGTGTCCTGACAGCCCTGAATCCTATTTACCTGCACCCCGGACCCTGACAGGAGGAAGGAGGGAGCCCAGTTCCTCGCAGTCCCTCCCCCCTGGTTAGTGTCAGCAACAGAAAATGTCTGAAGACGAACTATTGGCACAATATACCTCTGAAGCCATTATATTCGACAGTATGTATCTGAAGACCAATTATTGGCACAGGCTGGGCTGAGGGGCCACTCTGAAGTGCACAAATATGCACTGGGCCTCTAGTCTATATAATAAAAGCCTAAGCAACCATTATGGTGGAACAACCAGAATGACCTGTCACTATGAGGCAAACTGACCACCAGGGGCCAGATGCTCAATGCAGAAGCTGCCCCTGGTGGTCAGTGCACTTCTATAAAGGGAGTGCCACTCAGCCAGAAGCCAGAAGCCAGGCTCATGGCTGGCAAGTATAGCAGTGGTGATGGGAGCCTCTCCCGCCTCCATAGCAGTGCTAAGGAGCAGCAAGCAGAGGGGTAATGAGCAGTGAGCAGGTGAGTGGTAAGGAGTGAGGGGTCCTGGACTGAGAGAGGACACAGGCTGGGCTGAGGGACCCCACCAGTGCACAAATTTTATGCACTGGGCCTCTAGTCTCTTCATACCCTTTCAGAATGGCTCTCATCAATAAACTAACAAACAGGAAGTATTGGTGAGGAGATGAAACCCTTGTGTACTGTGGGTGGCAATGCAGATTAGTGCAGCCATTGTGGAAAACAGTATGAAGTTTCCTCAAAAAATTAAAAATGGAACTGACATTTGACCTAGTGACCCCACTTCTAAGAATATATCCCAAGAAACTAGAAACACCAATCAGAAAGGATATATGCACTTCCATGTTCATAGCAGCATAATTTACAATAGCTAAGATTTGGAAATAGCCTAAGTGCCCATCAGCAGATAAGTGTATTAGAAAACTGTGGTACATCAAAACAATGGAATACTATGCTGCTATAAAAAGGAAGGAACTCCTATCACTTGCAACAGCATGGATGGCACTGGAGAGCATTATGCTAAGTGAAATACACTGTGTGGACAGATTATTATGATCTCTGAATGCATAATAATCTGCCCAGTATATTTATATGTATATTATAGGCCCAGTGCATGAATTCATGCATGGGTGCGGTCCAGCCAGCCTGGCCAGGGGGAGGGGACATAGATGGTTGGCTGGTCTGCCTGCTGATTGAACTCCTGGTTGAGGGGACAATTTGCATATTAGCCTTTTATTATATGGGATTTACACTGAGTGGCCAGATTATTATATGTTCAGAGATCATAGTAACCTGGCCACTCAGTGTAAGTCAGTCCAAGAAAGATAAATATCACATGATCTCACTAATTTGCAGATTATAATGAAAAACATAAACTTATGAACTTTTAAAAACAGATCTAGAGACAGAGAAGCATTGATCAGATGTTCAAACCTCAGAGGGAAGGTAGGGGAGGATGGGGGTAAGAGGAAACAATCAACCAAAAGCCTTGTATGCATGCATATAAGCCTAACCAATGGACAGAGACAGCAGGGGAGTGAGGGCATGCATGGGACTGGGGTGGAGTGGGGGGCAATGGGAGGATATGGACACATGTATAATATCTTAATCAATAAAAGAAAGAAAAAAATGGAACTGCCTTATGGGAAATTTAAAGAAAGGAATCAGAAACACTAATTCAAAAGACTATATGCACTCCTGTCTTCATTACAAAGTTATTTATAACTAGAGGCCCGATGCACGAAATTTGTGCAAGGGCTCAGCCCTTGCAGCTTCAGCTGCCTCAGCTGGTCCTCACCACCCTTTGTAGCCTTGGCCGGCCCTTGCAACCCCTTTCAGTCTCTGCCGGCCCTCCCAGCACCGGCTTCATCCAGAAGGTCATTCGGCTGTTCAGTCTAATTAGCTTATTAGCTCTTTATTATATAGGATAGCCAAGATTTGAAATCAGCCCAAATGTTCATCAGTATATTAGTGGATAAACAGCTATGATACAGTTACACACTGAAATTCTACTTGGCCCTAAAAAAGAAGAAAAATTTACCCTTTACAACAGCATAGATGGGCCCAGAAAGCATTATGTAAGTGAAATAAGCCAGTCAGAAGAAGACAAGTATCATATGATTTTAATCATATGTGGAATTTAATGAACAAACTGAATTAACAAACAAAATAGAGACAGCCTTATAGATGGAGAGAAGGCAGACATGTCTGGTTGGGAGTGTTGGAGGGATTGAGTAAAATAGAAATGAAAAACTCATGGACACAGACAAAAGTGGGGTGATTGTGGTGAGGGTGGGAGGGAGTGTGTTGAGGTGGAAGAGGATACAGTGGGGATAAGTGGTGATAGAACAATAATATAATAAAGAAAAATAATGTCTGGATTAGATATTTATAAGAAAATATAAGCATCTTCTTCCAGATTGCTTTCCTAGTCAAGTACTAATAAATATGACTGGTTTTCATTTTTTCAATTGAAAATACTGTCCTTTTTATTTTTATGAGCATAGTAGAGGCCCAGTGCATGAAATTTGTGCACTGGTAGAGTCCCTTGTGGCTTCTGGCTAATGGCTGGGGCCTCCCTCCCTTCCCCTGGCCAGTCCTGCCCCCTGGTCGAACTTCCAGATGACCTCCATTTGCATACTACACTTTTATTATATTGGGCTAGAGGCTCAGTGCATGAAATTTGTACACTGGTAGGGTCCCTAGTGGTGGCCAGCTGGGTACACCATCCTTTCCCTGGGCCACCTGCCTCCTGCTGCTGCCACTGGTCACTGCCTGCCCGATCATCCCACCAACTGTGCTGCCACCACACCAGCTGGTTGCTGCCTGTAGGGGCCAGATCACCCTGCCAATTGCATCACTGCCCCCTGCTGCCACCAGCCATCTCCCAGGTGCTGAGGGAGCCTGGCGGTAGCCCTGGCCCCACTGCTGCCACTGGTTGCCACCTCTGGGCCTGATCGCCTTGCTGATTGCCTGGCTCTCTGCCCCCAACTGCTACCACTGGTTGCTGCCTGTGGGGCTCCAATTGCCTCACCAATTGCCTTGCTTCCACCCAGCTCCCAGGTGTTAAGGGAGCTGGGCAGTGTCCCTGCCCCCTGCTGCTGTTGGTGGTCACCCTGTGATTGGATGGGTGGCATTGGGCCCCCGCCTGGCTCCCTCAGCACCTGGGAGCCCGGTGGCAGTGGGGCAATTGTATTGGCAGGCAATTTACCACCTGTTGACCAGTGGCTCACACCCACCTTAGCCTGGCACTGCCCACTCACCTGCTTCACTATCCCTTCCTGGTCCCACTCTCTTCGGGGGCCATTGGGAGCTGCAGTGCCTCCAATACCACCTGCCACCAACGTGGCATCACCAATGCCTGTCATGTTATGCACTGCCCCCTGGTAGCAAGCAGTCAAACTCCCAGAAGAACTCCAGGTAAAGGGGACAATTTGCATATTAGGCTTTTATTATATAGGATACTTTTTATAGATTGCATCATTAGCCTCAGTTTTCTATCTCTCCCAGTTACACACCCCGGGGAAATGATTATGAAGCTAAAGGTGATGAGGTTGGAAAAGCATGGAAAGATCCCAGGGAAGAGTGTTTCTGTTGTGGGTGATCAAGGCCCAAAGGCATAACTAGCTGTGCTTGTTGAGCAGGAAAGAAGTGAGTGAGAAGAGATGGGCAGGGCCTCAAGGCCCTGGGAAAAGGTTGAAGTTTGGTTGTAAGTACAATGCCTCTGGCCAGGGCCTGGCCATATCTGGGTAAGTGTGGGACACAGGGATAACAGGGCTTGCCAGAGGATTGCATATGCATGAAAGTGAAGAGGAATCAAGTATGGCATGCAGGTTTTGACCAGAGTGACCAGGTGGATGGTGGTGCATTCCTTGAGCCAGAGAAGCCTGGGAATTAGGACTTTCTTTTGTTTTATGTTACTTATGGGTCTTGGGAAGTAACAATCCAGTGGCTCAGAATAGTTCCTTAACTTGTAACTGACACATCTACTCAGTCTGAGCCAGCCCTTTACATCCTTGAACTGTGGCCTTAGATCACGGCTATTGCCTACAGAATGGCCATTTCCATATGATAAGGGGTTAATATACAAAATATCCAAGGAACTCATACAATTTAATAAAGGAAGACAAACAATAAAAAACCCAGCATTTTAATTCTAACTCATTTTTCATATTAATTATGAACTTCTGAATTGTTTTATGCCATCATTAATGCTGACAATAAAAGTAATTAAAAGTATGATTTTGGGAAATATTTTGTGACTGAGGGGTAGGAAAGTTGGAATTAATAAATCCTAAGATATGTGCTTTTCAGGTACAGGGTCCATAATTCAGAAACAGAATGACCTGATGAAGGCACCCAGGACACTAAGGGCTTAGCAAGAAGTGTTTGAATGGAAAGAAGTTGCAAAACAATGTTTACTTCAATTGCCTTTTTAAAATATTTCTTAAACATAGAAACAGGCAGCATAAAACCCTGAAACATTGATTTATGTTTTTTCTTATCTATGGTTCTCTAAATTTTTCTATACTGTTTCTCTAGATATGTTAATCAGAAGAAAATTTAAGGTCAAGAAAACCAAGATGGCAGCATAGGTAAACACCTAAACTGCTGTCTTGCGCAACTATTTCAAAACTACAACTAAAAGACAAAATGGACATCATACAGAACCACAGAAAAGCTGGCTGAGTAGAAATTTAACAACTAGGAGGAAAGAGAAAAGCACATGGAGAATCAGAGGAGCTGCAAAGTCTGAGGTAGGGAGACAGGTGTGCGCACAGAGAGGACACGGCCAGAAAGAACAGGGCGTGAGTGCCTGGCTGGTGTGCTGTAGCAGGAAGGAGACAAAAGCTTCCAACTGCACTAACCGCCAGTTCCGACTGCACTGAATTCCAGTCCTGGGTGAGACCCTGGGGACCCAGGCCCATACAAGGGGAGTCTGGACTGCAAGGCAGAAACTCAGGGGAGTGGTGAAGGGCAGAGGTCCAGAGACATGCACATGTAGCGTGCAGAAGGACAGACTGTTAAGTGTGGCGCTGGCTTGATCCTACAGGAAGAAGACGGGGGCTCCAGATGGCCCTGAACTCCAGTTCCAACTGCACTGAGCCCCAATGCCTGGCGGGAACCTGGGAGTCCGGGGTTCATTGGACTGTTTGGCAGCAGGCAAAACTCGAGGGCACCTTTCTCTCAGAGGTGCTTGCAGAAAATACCTGTGGACACAGAGACCCAGCAACCTCATGGGACAGGGTTGACTGGAAGCCAAGGGTTTTGGCTCCACTCTGAAACTCTGCCCTATCCAAGCTGAGCACAGAGGCTTGTGAAATTTTGCAAGTCTTGTCGCATAAGGCTATCTCCCAGCATAGACACAGCTGATTCTCACAGCCAATTGGTCTGGAGGTCAATTCCTCCCAGTGATACCAACAATAATCAAGACTTAACTACAACAAGGCTGTGCACACAGTCCACAAAGGGGTACACAAAAAGTGTCCACCCCAGGTAAGAGGGGAGGCTGAGACACCTAGCACACAAAGCTACCCTACCAACTCAGGAAAGCAGCAAAAATGCAGAGACAAAGAAATATATCACAAATGAAACAAATGGAGGAAAACAAATGATTGGATATAGAGTTCAAAACATCAGTTATAAGGTTTTTCAAGAATTTCCTAGAAAAGGCTAATAAATTTTGGTATTTCCTTGTATGGATCTGGAAGCAGGAAGACCTGCTGGCTCTCCGGCCTTATCCCCCCAGGGCCAGACCCACAGTGTGTCCTCACTGTGACCCTGGTACTTACTCAGAAACTGCCAGGAAGACCTTTTCCCAGGGCCTTGAGGCCCTGCCCATCTCTTCTTGAGGATATGCAAAAAGACCAGCTAGAAATTAGACATACATTGACTGAAATAAAAAATATTATACAGAGACCCAACAGCAGACTTGAGTAACATAAGAATCAAGTCAAAGATTTGAAATACAAAAAAGCAAAAAACATTCAACTGGAAAAGCAAAAAGCAAAAAGAATCCAAAAATTTGAAGATAGTGTAAGGAGCCTCTGGGACAACTTCAAGCATACCAACATCAGAATTGTGCCAGAAGAAGAGAGAGAGCAAGATACTGAAAACATATTTGAAGAAATAATGACTGAAAACTTCCCCCACCTGGTGAAAGAAATAGACTTAAAAGTCCAGGAAGCACACAGAACCCCAAACAAAAGGAATCCAAAGAGGACCACACCAAGACATATCATAATTAAAATGCCAAGAGCAAAAGACAAAGAGAGAATATTAAAAGCAACAAGAGAAAAACAGTTAGTTACCTATAAGGGAGCATCCATATGATTGTCAGCTGATTTCTCAGCAGAAACCATGCAGGCCAGACGGGAGTGGCAAGAAATATTCAAAGTGATGAATAGGAAGAACCTACAACCAAGAGTACTTTACCCAGCAAAGCTGTTATTCAGAATTGGAGGTCAGATAAAGAGCTTCACAGATAAGAAAAAACTAAAGGAGTTCTTCACCACCAAACCAGTATTATATGAAATGCTGAAAGGTATTCTTTAAGAAGAGGAAGAAGAAGAAAAAGGTAAATATAAAAATTATGAACAACAAATACATATCTATCAGCAAGTGAATCTAAAAATCAAGTGAATGAAAAATCTGATGAACAGAATAAACTGATGCATATAATAGAATCAGGGGCATAGAAAGGGAGTGGACTAACAATTCTCAGGGGTAAAAGGGTGTAGGGGTTGCAGGAAGAGCCTGGACAAAAATCGTACACCTATGGATGATGACGGTGGGGAGGGGGAGATAAGGGCAGAGGGTGAGATGGGAACCGGGTGGAGGGGAGCTATGGGGTAAAAAAGAGGAACAACTGTAATAATCTGAACAATAAAGATTTATTAAATTAAAAAAAGAAAATTTAAAAACAATGCAATCCTCCTCAATGCATCAGAACTCTGGACAGTAAACCGCCTTGTGGGACAGGTCCAGCCTTGGACCAGGTCCAGTCTGGCCATCAGCAGAAGGGCCCAGGATTGTGGGGTATGCTTCCCAAGGTGAGACCCTGGCCCTGGTCCTCATTGAAGGGAAGCACTGGTGGTCTCCAGGGTGGGAATCACTATACCCACAGGCCACAGCAGCAGCTGTGGAACATTTCCTGGGGGACAGGTCATGTTATCAAGAAATGTCACCTCAGGGAGATTGAGGCCCAGATAGGGCCATCAGATCCCCTGATCAACTTTCCAGCTGTCCCTGCACAGCTGCTGGCTGTAAGCAAACTTGTTAGTGATTTCTCCCTCTGCTTCCAGATCCATACAAGGAAATACCAATCCGTCTCCTGGGAGAAGTAACTGAGAGAGTATATGGAAGGTGCTTGGTGTACTAAGTGCTCAATATCTGTGAGCTCTACCTGTAAAGTAGTTCCTTATGCCAAGCCTCTGCTGAGAAAATACAGACCAATGGAACCCTGATTCCCTGAGGCCACTACAGCCATGTGGTGTGGAATAAGGCCCAGGCTGTGCACTGTGGGGAGGAGGAGACAGGGCCTAGAAGTCAGCTAGGGAGAGAAGCTGGGTATACCAGATGGCCCTGGGATAAGACACCAGGATCTAAATACAATCACATCCAATGCATGTTCAGAGGGCTCAATGGGAGAATTGAGGAAGCTGCAGAATGTCCACCTGTCCCAGTACTCTGGGGAAGAGCATTCCCACCTCAGTGCTCCCATCATGGCTGCCTGATGTCTGAGCATTTTCACTAATTTGCCCTTTTATTTTAAAATTAAGCCCTTCCTGCCTTCTTGTTCTACATGTTATAAAGCTCAGTTAGACAACCCTCATATTGGCCCCATTTTACAGAAGAGAGAAAAGAGGCTGAGAACAGAACACTCATTTCATCAAGGTCACATGCAGGTACCTGCTCCATGTGTGTAATGGGCATCTGTGCAACAATGCAGGGCCAAGCCTAGCAGGGGGCATCTTCTGTCAATCCAGGGGGAACACACATTCCTGGGAAAGTTACTGGTGCCCCTGGAAGAGACTCAGGTCCCAGAGCTGCCTCCATCCCCACCAGCACACTCATGGGGTTTACTACTCATCTCTCAAGGGAACTGGAAGCTGAGGAGAGGGTGTGGAAATGCAGCTGTGAGGGCAGACCCAGCGTCCAAACTCGACCTGAGCAGGAGCAAAGGCCTACTCCAAGGAGCTGTCTTAGCACTGGGGGAAGGGCGACCTCTCTCTGGGCAATGAAAAATAGGGTCAGGCTTTACAGCCAGGTTCCTCCTTCCACTTTCCCAAGCAGCTTTTTTCTCCCAGTGGCCCCAGTCAATGGTCAGCAGGGCTTGGAGGACTTGGCAGGCTGAGGTGAATGCAGTGTGCTGTGGGACTCAGTCACATGGCGGGCCCAGGGGTACTTACTGAAGAATTTCTTGTCACTAAACTTGAATCTACAAATAACTTCATTCTTGTTCCTGGCATTATTAAAGCCTCGTCCAGAAACCTTCAAGTCATAATTGTCTGCAAGGGTGACATGGAGAAGTCCATGTGAGGAGGTCTAAGTACTGCCCTGCCTCTTCTCTCAGGTAGGGCAGGCCATCCCCCAGCACCCTAATCTTAGCAATTTCTAGGAGCAATACTGACTCTGACCACATCTGTGCATGCCCTCAGCCACATCCTCACCTGGTGACCTTGAGGGTCCACTGTGAGGAGGAGGGGCTGGGACCTAGGCACTCAGTGGTCTGCTCAGCCCCTGACTGTAGAGCCTATAAAAGGCTCCATATGCCTCATTCCTCCACAGGACAGACCTGCCATGAGTTTCTGACCAGGGTTCCCTCGCCCCTGAGGAGTGTAGCACTGCTCACCACACCCCTACATACATGAGAGAGGAGTGAAGACATCCCTGCCTCAGGTCTGAGCTGAACACCCAGGCTCGGGTGCCCTGGGGACTTCCTGACACTCAGGGTCCTTTCCTCCTCCCTGTCATTCTGCATCTGGCACCCGGGCAGGGTGTTGAGTGGCTGAGGCAGAAAGAGCCCAGGTCCCTGCACAGGGGATTCGAATGGAAGGAGCCGTCCTGTCTCAGCTGAGCCTCCAGAGTTTTCAGAGGAGCGCTGCCCCTTCCTGGCCCTCCATGAGCACACCCCACCCAGGGCCTTCCTTTTGCCTGTGTGGAGACACTGGTGTGCTGAGCTGCAGTTCTGGGCCTGGCAGTTTCTGAGTAAGTATCAGGGTCACAGTGAGGACACACTGTGGGTCTGGCCCTGGGGGGATAAGGCCGGAGAGCCAGCAGGTCTTCCTGCTGCCAAGCCCAGATAACTGTCTCCAGCCTGCTTCTGGCCCAGGTGTCTTCATTTCCAGTCCGTCCATCGGAGGCACTTTTTCAGAAAGACCAGCACAGACCTGGTCCTGGCCTTCTGATTCCTCCTGCTGCAGGTCTTCCTGAAGTAGCCCTTCCATCAAGGCAGTGCTGGCCAGTCCTCTGCCTTAAAGAAAAAAGCTCTTGTCCTGTGGCTGGTGCTGGCCTGCGGACATGGCAGCCTTCCAAGAGTTTAAAAAAATGGATTGCACTTGGAGAATGGACACCTCCTCCTAACAATCCAGTTTTCTAGCTATTTTGGAAAGCGGGAACACCTGGCTTCAGTGGATTTATTTCTTTTCGTGTCCGGGCCATGGACTCCTCAAATGCCAGCTCCCCCCTGGCCCAGACCCTGACTTCTCAAGGAGCCTCTCTCTCCAGCCCATCATCCTCAGTTTGGCCCGAGAGTCCCGAGGCAGTTCCCATAATCGAGGACCAGCCAGAGCCACCTTTAAGCCCCAGAGAGCACTGCTAGTTTGAGAGGCAGCTGGCAGGCCAGCTGATGGCCCTGTGCTGAGACATAGGGTGTGTGGCTGATCCAGGGCAGGCTTGTGTCCCTAAGCAATGTGTCTTCTCCCAGGCATGGTGGCCCGCAACACAAGGCTGCTTCTGAACTGATGGGGCCGGCTTCAACTTCATCAGGCCCTGCCCACCAGCACGTGGGCTCTGTGTTTGCCTGGTAGAAACCCGCAAGTCCTGTCTCTTACACAGCCCTTTCCCTTGGCCCTACATGGGTGACCTGAGCAGGTCTGCCCCTCAGTCTCCCAGATGATTATTTGCAATGTATGTTCCAGGTTTATTTATTGCAAATAAGTATTTCTTTGCAAGGCAGGACCTAAACTGATAAGGAATTCTGTAGTTTGAGATAGAGAAGGAAAGTTCTTCTGAGTGTGGGAAGTTCAGGTTCTAAATGTGGCAGAAAGAGCCAGCGTCATCACACTGCCACACACAGAGCTGGAAGGAACCAGTAAGGGGCTGTCTGTGTGCAAGCAAGGCAAGGAGCTCCTATATAGGTGCAAAGTGACAGTCCCCACTAACTGAGCATGGACTCTGCACCATTCTTCAACTGCTTCCAAAAGCTCCCAAGACCCCTCAGCTCAGTCAGTGTTACTACCCAGGCTTATAGAGAAAGAAGCAGTGCCTGGAGAGGCAGGTAGCTTCCCTGACCCTGGATGGTACAGGGCCTGGATCTGTCCTTGACTGCCAGCTCCAGAGCTCAGCAACACCATTGCTACTGGGGACAGACAGGCCCTCTCTCATACTCGGAGACGTGGCCCGTGGCCTTCAGCTTCACCGGGCTGTGAGTGCAAGCCGGACGCCCTGGTGGTCACAGCCTCAGTGAAGGATGGGCCCAGCCTCCTGCTCCATGTGTGGGATGGAGGAGGACAGCTGCTGAGGACAGGGCCATGGGACAGCCAGGAGCACAGCCAGCTGCACTGCTCAGGAGCTGTGCCCACTGCCCATGACCCAGATGACCTCCCTCCCTCCCTCCCTCTCCTTCCCTCCCTCCCTCCCTCCCTCCCTCCCTCCCTCCCTCCCTCCCTCCCTCTCCTTCCCTCCCTCCCTCCCTCCCTCCCTCCCTCCCTCCCTCCCTCCCTCCCTCCCTTGTGCTCCCTGCTGCCCCTCATGCCCTGCTCAGTTGCTCTGGACTCTGGAGGAAAGTCCCTCTGTCCTCAGGTACTGCACTTCCAAGAAGGTCCTGTTACCTCTGCAAGTCTCCAAAAGTGGGTGCCGGGGCGGGGGGGGGGGGGGGCTCAGAGTTTTGAAGAAGAGACGTGGAGTTAAAGAAGTGTTGCTTTTCCCCATAGCTGTTCCTTCTGTTCTCAGCATCCAGAAACCCAATTCCTTCAACAGTAACAACCACAGGAAGAAAAGCCATATGAAGGAGAATGGGGAGACTAATGAGATAGTCAGTGCATCCCTGTAATGGAAGCTGTGTAGAAGGTTTGAAAACACTGTGTAGTGCATGAGCACATACATGTAACAATGACCTTGTCAAGGACCTTGAGGTGGCTCTGCAGGGCACATGATCAAGGATTTATGCTGCTTTTCTCTGAAGGTAGCAGGTAGGGATTCAGAGACACCTTGACCATCGTGGCCCAGTGGCCTCCATGCTGGCTGCAAGTGTGTACCCCATGCTGCTCTGCTGCTCCTGACCTGCCCTCCAGGTCCCTCCTGCCCCACAACCACTGGCTGCTCCCTCCACACAGAGTGTCCCATCTTCCAGGGCCAGTCACATAAGGAACAGGAATGACCAGAAGCCACCTGCAGTCTGCCTCCCAGGGTGATGCACCCTGGCCACCCCCAGCAAACCCACAGGAAGGACCAAACTCCAAACACTGTGGCGAGTGCATCCAGCAGACACAGGTCACACATGAGTCAGGGGAGGAGAAGTTTTAAAGCAGAAAACCCATCAAGGAAGGAATAGGCCACAAAAGTAGCTGTGCCCCCATTCCGAGCAAGGGGCCTGAGGGGACTCTGGGCTATTGGCCATGTTGTTTCTTCATGGGGTTCGGGTTACACCTTTTCATCTGTCAAAGTATTCAATGATATAATTAGGGTTGCTGCATCTCAAAAATGGAACTGTGCCCCAAACAGGTGCAATGAAAGTTAGGAAGGAAGAAAAGAAGGAAGGAAAGAAGTGGGTAGGTGAGCCTGATGACGAGATGCATCTGGAAGTGCATTAGAAATGGAGAGAATTGATGAGAAGAAACAAATATGGCTAGGTGAGGGATGAGGAAATGTGGTCAGATATTCATCTACAATCTGGAATGAGAAAGGGCCGTTCATTGTAAAATTGCTTCCACTTGTTCTAGGTCTGATAATTTTCATGAAAACAGTGTGAAGGATAAAGAAAAACTGAATGACACAAACAAAGCCGTGGACACAGCCACCCAGAAGCCATGGTGCATACTGGGTGACAGGGGTCTCATGAGAGTGACAGGCCCAGGGCTGCAGGAAGCCAGCGGTGCCATCTTGTCAGAAGAGGTGTCCAGGGAGTGGGCCTATGTATGGGCCAGGCCTCCAAGGGTGGGGGGACTGGACCCAGGAAGCTGAAGCCAGGCTGGCAGCATGCCCAACCCCATCCCTACCTCCAGCCTCCGCAGCAAGAGGGCCCAGGAGCCCAGGGAGGGCCTTGGAGGGCCCAATGGTCCTGCTAAGAGGTGTCTGAGTCCAGGCCCAGGCTGGTTTAGGCATGTGGCCTGCTAGTGCCCATGGCCCTGAGTGGAGGGTGTGCTGGAGCACAGCCCTGGCGGCAGGTGGCCAGGAGAGGCCTCTGCTTGCCCCAGAGCAGCTGCGAGGCTGGCCAAGGAGGCCTTGCTCTACCTGCCTGAGACGCCAGGCCTCCCTCACTGATTTATTTGGAGTGAAGTCCTGATGGTAGGGTCCTTCCAATTCATTTGCCCTCAGAGTCCTGCTTTGAGTTTTCCCATTAAGTGCTTGTCAGGCTGATGAGTCATCCTCAGGTGCGCAGCAGATGGAGGGTTCCCACCACAGAGGGGAGGCACAGGAGGCCCTGAGCACACTGATGAGTCTCCCTCAGGGGTGGGTAAAGAGGGAGGGCTCCTTATAAGTTCCAGATCCATGTCAGGGGGAACCTTGCCTTTTAACCCCAGGGGCGCTTTTCGCCCTGAGTGATAGTGTGGATGGAGCCTGTCGCCTGCCTGGTTCTGGAATGACAGTGGACAGGGCACTGGGTAATGGCCTCCTTCCCCTTTGAGATAACCATGTTTCTTCTCCATCTCGCTGATGCACTAAATCACATTGATTTTAAATCTGATATCTGAGTTGCATTTTTGGGGGGTCCCCTAGTTAGTCTTCATGCATTTTCCTTGAGATGTATAATTGGGTTCCATTTGCTGACTTTTTTTTTTTGAGGTTTCTAAACTATTTTTTTTTCTCAGTGTTTCATTGGACTTTTGGTTTTGAGATTTAAAGGATAATTACACTGGATTTATATGTCAATCATTCTGCAATATACTTATAACTCCCGATGTGGAGCTGAATGACTCACACTGATGACCTTCACTTCCACTAAGCTCTAAGTGAGTTATATCTGAGAACAGCTGGCAAAAACGTAATTATGTACCTGTACCTACATCACAACCGTGCCCCCTCTACCTTCTCACATACACCATAGGGGCAGAGCACATTTCCACACACCGGGCAAACACTCACAGATCCCATGTCACCTTGACCACACACACACACTGCACGGTCAGTCCACTCCATTTAGACACACCACACACCCTCTGATCCTACATTCACTTCCTCCACATCCCCAACACAGTCATTCACTCTATTGAGACACACACACCCAGAGACACTACAGTCATTTCCACCACACATACCATACTTACTCAGAACATTCCCCCCATCCCCCAAACACCCACAGACATCACATTCACTGCTAACACACACCCCCACACACTCACCACAGCATACTCACATAACCACATACCAGGAAGGAAATGACATTCACCTCTATCACATATACCATACACTCTCAGAGCACTCCATTCAGACATAGCCACATACCAACAAAGACCCTCATTCACCTGTTCCACACATCACAAGTCCTCAGGCACACCAACACAACCACAGACACCAAAGTCACCTCCACTATAAACTTCACATTCAGAGTACTACATTAATATACACACATCCACAAGAACATGACATCTATGTGCACCATACACACCATGGACATCAGACCACTCCTTTTGACATACTCATACACCCACGAACACCACATTCACCTGCACCACTCACACACACCAGTCACTCAAACCACTCCATGCAGACATTCCCACATGCCCACTAAAATTCTACATTCACCTCCACCACTCACAACATGCACAATCAGATAATTCCACACAGATGTAACCAAACACTCCACCACAAAACCATGCATATTACTAGTAAGACCACTCCAAGCAGACTCACCCACAAACCTTAAAAGACCCCCAAATCACTCAACCACACACACACTCAGACCACTCCATGCAGAAACACCCATACACCCACTAAAATACTACTTTAACCTCCATTGCACACATTTTGCACATTCAGAGCACTCCATGCAGACATACCATACACCCACAGACACCACAGTCATCTCCACCACATATACTAAGACCACTTATTGCAGACACACCCACAGATCCACAGTCACCACATTCACCTATACCACACACACCACACACATTCACATGACTCCATGCAGATATACCCACACACCCACTTAGAAACTACAATCACTTACACCAGTGGTTGGAAAACTTATTAGTCAACAGAGCCAAATATCAACAATACGATGACTGAAATTTCTTTCGAGAGCCAAATTTTTTAAACTTAAACTATATAGGTAGGTACATTGTTATTAACTCAATTAGGGTACTTCTAAGCTGGCCTTTGCTAAAAAATCAAGGGACCAAAAAGCCATATGTGGCTCACGAGGCACAGTTTGCTGACCACTGACCTACACCACACACACTGTTACACTCTCAACCACTTCATGCAGACACACCTCACACATCCACTTAGACACAAAATTCACCTACACCACACACATCACACACACTCACACCACTTCATACAGACACACTCACATATCCACTAGGACCCCAAATTTACCTACAACACACACACCGTGCACTGTCAGACCACTTCATACAGACACACCCACAACCCTGCAGTCACCTCCAGCACACACACCACATGCTCTCTGCTCACTCCCACTACACTTACACAACATGCACAAAACACTCATCCTCACCACACACACTGATACCACACGCTGACAAAACACCCACCACACGCACAGTACAGACTCACAACACAAACACACTGCTTTGTTGATAATAGCAGCTTCACATCTTACCTTTTGCACAGAAACTGGAAGGGATGGCACCTGTAATTTCAACGCAGGAAATTCTTGAGAGCTGCAATGCAGAGTTGGCAGGGTCAGAAGGCGGTGGGACAGGTTATGGTGGGAAGCTACCCATCACCCTTCTCACACCCAACCCAACTCACTGAATCTGCAATCGTCACTAGATCCTGGAACCCAGTTTTCACTTCAAACACGTGACTCTTGCTGTCTGCAATTTGAACCAGCTACAAGCCAGAGATGATGGCATGAGCCACAGCCAGGCGCTGAGGACAAAGCAGATTCTCCCCCCCCCCCCCCCCCCCTCCAGGAGACAGAATCTGGACTCAGGGCAAGTTAGACTCCTAGATCCAGAGCCTGGTGCCCTCAGCAGCCCAGCCTCGGGGCGGGGGGAAGTGCTCTGGCCCCCACCTCTGGTTTGGGTTTTACATGACATTGTTCCCATTTCTGTGTGCCGATCTGTCCTCCAAACACTCGCTGTGAGATCAAGGACCAGTCTCTTGGAAAGCTGCCTTTGAAACATTCCCCACATGGGCTCAGGGGGTCTCTGGTTACCTGCTCAGCATTACCTGTTGTAGACGATAGTCTTTCACACCCACACCATAAACAACAGACCCCAATTGCCGAGCCTTGTTAGCCTGGATAAAGACAGGGATAAGCAATCAGGAAATGCGTGGAGCAAAATGCTAGGAACAATGATGGACTGGACTCACTTCTATCATTGAATCCCGAAATGGTTCTTTTAACAGTGTTCCATCAGTCAGAGTGATAATCGTCACTGGGTCAGTGTTTCCTGAAGAAATACCAGGGGGCAGGCTGGTCATTAAAGCATCCAAGTGACCAGGGCACAACACTGCTCCTCACCCTCCTCCTCCTGAGGAGAGGTCACCGACACCTAACTATATGACATCCAGTCCCCCTGGAGGACGTTGCTACTGACTCCAGAGGAAGAGGAACCTTTACCTGCACCCACTTTACAGATGGAGAGACTGAGCCTAGCTCAGGCCTCTTCCTACTGAACTCTCACTGCTACCAGATGTGCAGCATTTGCCCTGGAAGGCAGCTCCAGCTGTTTCAGTGGACAGCACAGTCTTTCAGATGAGCAAAGGGAGGAGAAGCCAGACTCACTGAGTCTAAGGCCTGGGTCTCACTCCAGACAGAGTCCATGGACACTCCATGGTTTACACTCAAGGTCAGAGGCACATGGGCAGCAGATGCCTCACCCAGCTCAATCTGTTCCCAGCCAGGTCCATATCTCTTTCCTGACTACAGCTGCAACCCTATTGTCTAAATGAAGATGGCTCCAGCTGAACAAAGCCGTTCCCCCTATTGGAGACACTGTCACAGGACCAGTCAACCAAAGGGAAGAAGCTAAACAACAAGAGTCAGAGCAAGAACTGTATCAGAGACAGGAGTGTGGCCAGCGAGGCCTCCCCCTCATCCCTCACCCCACCCCTCATCCCTCACCCCACCCCTCATCCCTCACCCCACCCCTCATCCCTCACCCCTCACCCCTCACCCCTCACCCCTCACCCCTCACCCCTCACCCCTCACCCCCGCCCTCTTTTCTGCAAACTGAATACTCTGTGTCCCAGGTCCCCAGCTTTGCTTTTTCCTGCTGCCTGAGTAGGTCAAGCATCTCACCCTATCTAATAAAAGAGTAACATGTAAACGTGACCATACCTTGGTTCCTAATTGGCTATGCTACCAGCCAATTGGAACAGGGGGCAGGGCAGAGCAAAGCAGGGCAGAGCAAAGCAGGGCAGGGCAGGGCAGGATAGTGGCTAGCACCCAGGGGACAGAGCTGGCAGGGGTGTAGCCACAGTGCAGTGAAAGCAACCACCACCCTCCAAAGGTGGCCCACAAGGTACTTAAGGGCCGGCCCTCTTTAAGCTTATGGTGCCTGAATCACATGCAAAAGAACGCGCGGGGTCCCTGCATGCCCCCCAGCCCAGCAACCACGATGGGAGTGGGGGGCTGCTGCCGGTCTCTGGGGTGAGCAGAGACCCCGGTGGCCACCACGGGGTGGAGAAAATTTACGGTGCTCTTGGTTCATACAGGGTGTCGTGAGTACCAGGAATTCTGGGAAATGTAGTTCTCTTGATAGACCCACTGTAGGAGTGAGTTTGAAGTGGGGCGGGGGAGTGGAAGGGGCAGGGTGGGGCGGGGTGGGCCCGGGCGGGGGCTTTAGGCCTTGGGCTGGCGGAGGGGTTTGGGGGGTAGGGCGCATGCACGGTGCAAACCTGCTGAGAGGCTGGTACCCAATAGCCCCTGGACCAGAGACACAAACCTACAGGGAGCCGATACCCAGCACCCACAAGCTCTGCCACCCAGGTGCTGGAGCTGCAAAGGCCGAATCAGAGACATAAACCTGCATGGACGCTAGCACCCAGCGGCCCCGAGATTGGAGATACAAACCAGCAGGGAGGCTGGCACCCAGCAGCTGCAAGTCCCGCCATGGGGGCGCTGGGGCTGTGAGGGGCTGGATCTGAGACACAAACCAGCAGGGAGGCCAGCACTCAGCAGCCCCAAGCCCCGCCACTGCCACCGCAGACCTGGGGCTGGGGGGTGGGAGGGGGATGGACTGGAGATACAAACCCGCAGGCCTGGCAGCCAGCAGCCCCAAGGCCCCATGCTTAGGCGCTGGGGCTGCTGCTGGGGAGAAGAGGGGGCGCGTTGGGCGGGGGCAGCTGAGACACAAACCCACAAGAAACCTGTGGAAAGGGAGATAAACTATTATAACTTTATCTCCCTTTCCTCAAGATGAGAAAACTGTCCCTGGATTATTTAGTGACGTGGCCCAGACCTTTCTACATACACAGGGTATGTTATGACCACTCCCAGAATGCCGTCTCCAGGGAATAACCTACTGTGACAAATCATCTAAGAAAGGAAAGAAGCTTTTGTTGGGTTTATTCTGAAGGTCAGAGAACATGCCACCCCCCAACATATGCTTTATTGTTATATTGATTATCTTGAGCTGCAGATTCTTGAAAAACTGCAAGTGCATGCAGGGGATTTCACTGAAGTCTCCTGATCTGTCTAAAATTGGACCCCCCTAAAGGAGCTTAAATGTCATAGGTCCCCTTGATGGGAGAAGTGTCATCAGGCAGAGAAGACTGACTCCTGTCACAGGACATAACACCCAAACTTTGTTACAAACTATTTCTCTCCACCCCCATTCATCTTTCCTAAAAATAATTTACTCTCCTCTAGGAGGCCTACATCTCCTGTTCCCTTTCCCTAGGAAGAAGGTATTTAAATCTGCATTCTAAGTCAGCTTGAGAAGTTATTCATTTTCCCCTGAGATCTCCCACATATACATGAGGTACACATGTTAATGAACTTTTGTTTTTCTCTTGGTGATCTTTCATTACAAGGGCCTCCACTAAGAACTCAGTAAGGTTGAGGAAAACTATTTTTCTTCCTCCATAATTCTATCTTGGGAAATCAAGTCCCCAGCTGAACAATGAGGTTGGCTCAAGTATCAAAGAGTTCCCAGCTGACGGGAGGGAAGCTTCTAGGGAGAAATCAATGATATTGGCATCAAAGTGGGATGGAGGGCACACACATGGTTGATGGTGGGAGTTTGAAGTGGTTTGACATTTTTGGAGGATGACTTGGCAAATTTGATAGAAATGTTCAAGGTATATCCAAGAGTCTTCTTCTGGGAATCACAGCTGCTGAGATAAAGCACAAGCACTTAAGCCCTGGTCAGAACCCAGGATGCTACTGCGGGCTCCCCTTCCATGATAGGAAAACCTGGGAACAACCTGCATTTTTAGGACTAGGTATCTTCCTGGCGACCTTCCAGATGTCCTTCTAGACATCCTTCCCGACAAAGCCATGTTGGCGGGGCCAAGGCAGAGGAGGTTAGAGGCAATCAGGCAAGCAGGGGAGAGTACTTAGGGGGACCAGACCAGCAGAGGAGAGCAGTTAGGGCAAACAGGCTGTCAGGAGAGAGCAGTCAAGGAAATCAGGCTGGCAGGCAGGTCAGTGTTTAGGAGCCAGAGGCATGAGGGGTCCCGAAATGGAGAGGTTGCAGGTTGGGCTGAGGGAATCCCCCACCCCTCGTCCCCATGCACAAATTTCGTGCACCGGGCCACTAGTATTTAATAAGAACTAAGAATGCACCTATAGGATCCCATGCAGCTCTGAGAGACATCACTGGATGGCTTTTATCCTCGCTTCACAGAGGAGCCTGCAGCACAGGGAAGGCAAGTGTGTGCTCCAGTGTCAGCGCTGGGAAGTGACCAAGGTGGGTCTGCACCCAGACCTCAGGGAGGCCCTGCCTGCTCTACCCCAGACATGACCACATGAAGTCTGAAGGGAGCTTACCTCCAGATCTCTCTTTTTCAATCTGCTCATTTGCCTGCAACAAATGAAGCAATGATGGGTGAGATGACCCCCAAATAGTCTAAGAACTTGACAAAGTAGAGTAAATATTCAGAACTCTAGAGCGTGTACCAGTTTAAGGCCCTTGTGCATATTTGTGGATCCTGTAGGCACTGTATTTCGAAGAGTGTTAAGACCATCCTGTATTGCTTTTCTGAAAAAAAAAAAAAAAAGTAAAAAAGAGGGTAGAGGTGGAATGATATGTTGACAGGTAAAAACACCCCAAGCTGTCCTGATGCCCTTTAGCATTGGCCGGCCTGCCTGGAAGGGAGAATACAGACAAGTGGCCCTGCCATGGCCCTTCAGCCCTGTGACTTTGAAATTGACGGGCCTTGCTCAGGTCTGCTGTCATCCATCTGCTGAGCACTGGGTGGGGCTGGGGATGATGCTATTGCCTGGCTTCCTCTGAGCTCATCCCTGTATCAGGCACATGGATGTCAGGGATGTCACCAAGGACCCTGGTGGGACCATCTGCAGTCAGAGGGGGCATCCATGCATCTGGAGTGTCAACCCTGCACCTACAACATGACTGGAAGTGTGTGGAGCCTCTGAGATGTCACTCAGGGGGCACAATCTCCTCCAACAGGTAAGGCTGAGTTGGGAAAAGGCCATCCTGCTAAGGCCTTGCCTGTGCCCACCTCCCCTGGCACAGACCCTGAGGTTGACTGGCTCCTCCTAAGCCCTGCCCCTCTGGGTCCATGTTACAAGAAGTAGTCAAGCTGCTTAGTGCGAGTGCAAGTTTCCTGGCCTCCTAAGAACAAGAGTAGCACTGGGGAAGAGGCCCCGGGGCTGCTGTGCAGGGAGGAGCAGTCCTCTGCAGGCTGCCTGTGCAGGGAGCAGAGCAGGGCCTGGGGCATGGGCTGAGGGCTAAGGTTCAGGCTAATCCAATGGGACAGGGAGGAGCTGTAACAGAAGGCAGGGCAGAGTCTGGACTCAGAGGCATGTGTCTCACTACAGACAGGAGAGATGCTGCCTTGGGGGCGAACTGGCACAGCCCAGCAGGGAAGGGAGGGCCCTTGGCCAGGGAGGCTGAGCCAGGCCCTGTCCAGCATAGCACAAATACCTCCCCTATGCTCACCACACTTTGGAAGATTTGTGTTTCCCATAGCAGCGCACACACGCTGCCCTGCCAGCCCTTCCCAGCTTTGGCCCAGGACCCAGCTTGCTTAGCCTTGCTCTCCTGAGCTGGTTTTCCTTGGAGCTGCCCTGCCAGCCCCCTTTTCTAAGCTCTGCTGCTGAAGGAGCCCCAACTCCTGCTGCCTCTAGAATACCTTCTCTTACAGTGTCACCTCTCTGGCCAGGATTTCACACTCTTGGCACCCCCCTGGGAGATGGCCAGCCTTCACCTTCCAGAGAGGACAAGAAGGTCCTCCTGGGGCTCCCCCACAGCTTGTCCTGGTCAGGCCTTGAGCCCCAGCTACTGGAGGAGGCAGTGGTTTCCCTGTCGTGCAGGAAGTGCTCTTCCTCTGGAGGCCCAGGCCCAGCCCCCATTGCCACTCTCTCTGCCACCTCCAGAGTCCCTGCCCATGGACTTGCTTTCACCCACCTCCAACCTACCCAGGTCTCTCTGTCCTAAATACAAGCTATACATCTAATGAGAACCACTCCTTCCCTCCCCTTATCAGGAGAGCAGCCAGGCCCTCCTGCTCCTCCTCAAGCTGGACATGGGGTGGTAAGGGCATGCCCTGGCCCTCATCCACTCCTCCAACCTGGCTGTCCCTGAGTCACACTGCTGCTCCTGATTCTCTCCCAGGGCCTGCATAACACCCTGTGCCACAAATCCTGGGCTGCAGCCCCTCTAAGCATCCTTCACTGTCTGTGGGGCCTCACCCACTCTGAATTAGGTTCCACTCTTGTGTGTCCATGGGAATCTCGGCCTCCCAGCTGCTCAGAAGCTCCATAACTTCCCACCATCAGGTGTGGGGACCACTATAGGTGCCCACGGCCTACCTGGGATGCAAGGGTGGCTGCCTTCCTCAAACAACCAGCCTTCCTGCTGGTCACAACTCAGGGGCTCCTGTCTCAGACACACCACGGACCCAGCTGGCCCCCACTGAAGCCTGTCCCTTCAGTGCAAAAACCACCTCCTTTCTGGTTCTGTCTCTGTACTGACCCCAAGCCCACTGACCCAGGGCAGAGACTGAGAGAGCACAGCAGGTGCAGACACGGGCCACATTCATAAAGGACCACAACTCTGTGGTACCAGATCCCAGGACTGCTCACAGCCAGCCTGTGCTAAGAAAAAGGAGAGAGGGACTCAGGGCAGGGATGGTCTAGAAGGAGAGGGGAGGTCAGGGCCAGTACAACCAGATGTAGAGGGAGCTCAGGGCTGGGGCTGGGGCCAGAGTGTGCACTGGGGGGAGCTCAGCCCAGCCCAACCTGCACACCAGTGTGCTCCCCTTTCTGTCGCAGGAAACCCCTTACTCATTGGCTCTCCCTTCAGCCTGGCCCACTGGGCCTGCCTTAGGGGATTAAGCAGCACTTACTTGTCTGAGGTGAGCTTCATGATGGTTTCGGCATCTGAGGAATAGGTAATGAAGGATATCCGTTGTTTTGGGCTGGGGACGAAGCACTCCTCGTGAGATGTCACAGAAATAGACTTAGAATAACCTTAATGAGCAGCCAGAGGGGTTCATGACACCTATGCTCCCCCCACCCCAGCTCTTCCACTTTGGGCCCATTTTTCAAACCCCAGTGGTTTCCATGAGTTAAGTGAAGAATTCTGAGAAGATGCTCCTTCCTGGAAGAAAATTCCTGGATGGCTTCCTGCTCCAGCTTTGTACTCCAACAGCCTGTAGTCTCTCACACTCACACAGGAATGTACACAGGCCCACCCCACACGTGCCCATGTTTGCCGCACACACAGAGAGACACATGTGCATCCTGTGTGAAGTTCTCTTCTGTCAATTTCTTTGGATCTTCACTCTCTTCCCTTCTTGCCTGTCTTCTCCACCTCATCTCATCTTAAATTTTTCTTGCTCTTTGCAATAATACACCCCTCACTTTCCTTTTCCTGACCACTGTCTTATTGATCTGCTTCCCTCCATTATCCCTTAGTAAATGGCTACCATAAATTCCTAGCTCTGATTGCTATTGCTCCTGACTCTTGTTCCATTTTACCCTCAATCACCAGGATTTTCTTGTAGCAACTCAACCTTGATTGCTCCCACAACATTGCTCAAGATGCTTCCATAGATCCTATTGTTCATAGCAGGAAGTGCCAATCCCTCAGGTTGGCATTATGAACCTCTATGGCCTTAGTCCCACTGTCTCAGTCCAGCCTCCTTCCCTTTCCTCTTCAGTGTTAATCTCACCCTGCCCTGAGGGACGCCCAGGCCCATTGAGTCTAAATGGATATGTGCTCTGCCCAACAGGGATAACACCCCACAGCATGAAGATCATACTTTCCAACCTTCTTCACCACCTCCTCCACCAGGTTTTGAATGTGGATCCAGTTCTCGCCCACACTGCCCGACCTGAAAATGAAGACTTGTGTTAGAGGGAGTAGGTACATCCATCCCATGGGCATAGTTTGTCATTTCTGTCTCCCAGCATTCCCTATATGAAGTTCTTCCCAACTGCTTGTAGTTGAAGGCTGCTAATAGGGACAGACATAGAATGTTGGGGAACTAGCTAGAATTGTAAGAAATATTAATCATGCTCTGTTAACCGTGATTGTTTTGTTTTCATTAGAGAAGGCACATTTTAACCTGGGTGGCAGTCACTTTTGGGAGCTCACCAGACAATGCAGTCCTTTCTTCCCATTTGGAACTGCCTACTATCCTTGAAAGATTAAAAACTTTGTTGCAGAAACCAGATCCAGAAAATAGGATCACCAGCCCTTTGAAGACCCTGCCTTTGCATATCATTAGTCACTTGAAGACCCCAAACCTTGCATATCACTAAGCCCTTTGAAGATCAACAGCTCTTTTGCATATCTATAAACTACCCATTTTCTCCTTTACTCACTTTCGCTTGTAATCTTTGTCCTTCTACCCATTATAGGCAGCCGGCATATGGTGGGGCGCAGAGCAGATTTTTGTGGGTGACCTGCTGCACTCACATACTGCCAGGAGTATTGGAAAAAATGCTCATATATGATTCAACCATATTTCTGCTTAATTGGCTCAAGTAGTGACAAGCAGCATGAACCCATTGATTGTCTGAATACATATTCTGGCGAACATGAAGCGGGGGGAGCGAGGGACTCCTCTGGGATGAGTATTGGCATTTCACTTACTGTCTGGACTGGGGATTGCCAGGACTGAGCCCTGGACTCTTACTTGCAGCACTGCCAGGAATTTTACTGTTTTGAATCTCAGCCACAGCCTCAGCAATCTCTGTCATCACACCTGAGACCTAAGTTGAAGCAAGCATTTTTGTAGGAGGAATCAAATGTGTTTGTATGGCATGAGAAGCAGGGGCTGCTTCCCATCTGGGATTCCTTGTAAGGAAGCATGCACTATGTATGGCAGGGGAGAGATTGTACTGCCTCTCTTCTGGGCTTAAGGCATGCAATTTACTGGTTGAGTTTAACCAGCTCTGGATGGCAAGAGACCTCCAGTGGCCCTTGGCTTGGCCTCCAAACCCTTAGCCTGATCCCCTCTGGGATGGAAGATATTGCTTTGCTTCAGTGTTTGTTTGTTTGTTTGTTTTTACGCAGGGAATTCTGTGGTGTCTGTGGCTAGAAAGACAGGAGCATGGTGTGATGTTCTTGTTGGTTGTGAGCACCTATAAATTCTATATAATAAAAGTATAACATGCAAATTGACTGAATGATTGAAGGAATGAATGGTCACTATGATGCACACTGACCACCAAGGAGCAGACACTCAATGCAGGAGCTGCACCCAGCCTGCAGGCCCCAGGCCAGCCAAGGCAGGTGCCAGCAGGGGCTCCAATCACTCTGCTGGTAGCCCCACAGATCAGTTATCATTGCCAGTCAGGCCTAGGGACCATACCCATGCACAAATGTTATGCACTGGGCATCTAGTAGTGTATATAAGAGTGTCTCTGTTAATTGTTGTTTGGTTTAATTTGTTTAAGGATGGGATTGCAGGAACTTCCCAGCAACTGCTGAACATTGTCAATTCTGGGGACCCTTCCTGCTCTCCCTCTCAAGGCATCAGCCACCAGAAGTTCTTAGCTAGTGAGACTTCTTGTCTGTCTGTCTGTAATATAACTTTGGTTACTGATGTGCTTTACTTGTTTTTTTATCTTTTGGGCACTTAGTTTGCTCTTTGCCATTTTATGAACATAGGGAATCTGTGTGGGCTTTGTGCTTCTCAGAACCAAAGATCATTTGCTCTGCTTCGTTAGTGTGAGATAGGATTCTAAAGTTAATGTCTCAGTCCATACTTTTTTAAAAAATTGATTTCAGAGAGGAAGGGAGAGAGAGAAAGAGAGAGATAGAAACATCAATGATGAGAGAGAAACATTGATTGGTGGCCTCTGCCTCCTACTTAAGATTGAGCCCACAACCTGGGAATGTGCCCTTGAGCAGAATCAAACCTGGGACCCTTCAGTCTGCAGCTGATGCTAAACCAATTAAGGCCCAGTTCATACTTTTGAGAATATTCATTTATTTATTTACTGTAGGGGTTTTTGTTTGTCTGTTTCTGTTTTTAAGATTTCTTCTGATATACAAGATTTCATGTTATTACAGTCTACTTAGAAAGAAAATATGGGAGGTGAAACCTTCTAACCCCCCAAGTCTTTTTCCTAGGAAGACCAGTTCTGCAGAAATAGCAGTGGGAGAGGGGGGCACTCCCATTTCATAAAGAAGAATTAGCCCATGATTTATCTCTGTTACAATATTTGCCAAGAAAATGCCTGGGGTAATAATAATTGGTTTTAAAATCTCAAAGTCATTAAGACATAATAAATATATGTAACTAAAATGAAGGATTTATGATAAAGCTTTTCAGTGATAATTTTATACTTAAATGTATTTTTACAAAGTCTTTGGTAACCCAAATTTTGGAATTTGCTGAGTTAAATAGTAAAAATTATTAAATACCTAGGTATTTTGAAACAACAGGATGCTGAAATATTAATTAATCTGAGTTTACCTACTTTTGGATTTTTATTGCCCAGAATCTAGAGCAGTGATGGGCAAGCTTTTGATCTTGGTGTGTCAAAATTTGCCAAAAAACCGAGCATAACTCAGGTGGTGTGTCACTTTGAGGGAAAAAAAAACATAATTTTGCGATATTTATAATTTAAATAACAAAAATGTATAATTGTAATATATAACTGTATTTAATAAACCGAAAACTAATTATTTAACTTATCTGCTTAGTGACTTCTTTGTTCATCAGTCAGTTGGTTTCTTTTGTTGGTCTTGATATTATTTAACTTGTGTGGGGTGCCATGAACTAAAATAAGTGAGGGGGAGAGGGAATTCTTTAATTAACCTGCCTATTAGTGACTTTTTTGTTGCTGAATTTCATTGGCTAAAACTTCAATTGAAGGTTGGTATTTTGTACAATTCAAGCCCAAGCAAGCACTACTAACTTCATTTGTCATTCTGTTTCTTTTGTTGGTTTTGATATTATTTAATGCTGAGAATAAGGTTTCACAAAAATACATAGAGGAAAAAATTGTGAGTAAAGCCATTGCTATATTTTTCAGGGTGCTAAAAGTGTCTGGTAATCGGTTCCAAGCACTCCAAATTTCCTGTTCATAGTGGCACTCCTCTTGATTCCTCAAGCGGCACCTTTCCAGATTCTCAAGCTTTGACCTCAAATCCACAAACACCTGAGCCCAGATGCTGTCTTGAAATTCTGCAAGTTGCATCTCCAAATCATCAATTTGCATTCATTGGAAACCATTTAATTCTAAACTACTGTAGACTGTTACATCAGGATACTTAGTTATTGTTATGGTCTGTTCTAGACTTCTAAATTGATTAAATCTATCACTCAACTGGTCAAGTAATGAATCTAAAACATGTTTGTACTTTATATGCAAGGGTTCCATTTCATTTTGTACAGCTGCACTGGCCTTCTCAAAATACTTTGTTACTTGAGGAAAATACTTACAAGTTTTAGTTTCTACATCTCGCTTGAAAATTTTAAATTTATCCAAACATAACATCAATACCTTTGCCAAAACCTTGTCACTTTAAGTTCAGTTCATTAATATGAACAGAGAGATCTGTAAAAAATAGCAGGGTGTTGATCCACTTATCATCATTGAGCTAAGAAAAGTTTCCCAGATCCTTATCCTCAAGAAATACCTTAATGTCTTCAAAGCACTCCAAAAGCACTCAAGAACTTTGCCTCGGCTCAGCCATCTTACATTATTGTACATCAGCAGTCCACTGTAGGTGGAATCAACCTCCAGTAAAAGTGCAGAAAATTCTCGCTTGTCAAGGGGAAGAGCAGCTATTAAATTAACTATTTTTGTAACAACTGACATTAAGTCGTTTAAATCGGTGAATCCTGCCTTGACACATAAAACCTCTTGATAGATAATACAATGAAAAGGCACAATTGGATGTCCAATAGCTTCCGTAAACAATTTCACAAATCCGACTTTTTCCCCCACCATGTTTGGTGCCCCATCTGTCTTCACGGACACAACTTTAAAGATATCAATGCTTAGGTCACAGAATGTTTGTATAACAACCTTACATATTTCGCTTCCTGATGTATTTGTTGGCACTGATACTAACTTTATCAACTCTTCTCTCATTGTGAGACCATCAGAATATCAACCAATAATGGCCAACTGAGCATGTGATGTGACATCAGTAGTTTCATCAAGAGAGATGAAAAAATATTTACAATTACTTATGTCTCTCTTTAATTGATGTTGTACATTTGTTTTCAGTCTCATTATTCGGTCTTTTATGATATTTCTACTGAGTGGTAACTCAGATATTCTCTTAATAATTGCATTTTTACTCTGCATTTCATGAAATAGAACTGGTGCACATCTTAGGAGACTTTTTAAAATAAATTCTCCCTCACTGAGTGCTTTTCCATGCTGAGCTATGGAGTGAGCAATGCTCAAACTTGCAGATGTTAAATTTGTTGAGCCTTTTATAAATTTAAGGATGGAATTAGATTAGCTCTTATAAAGGTGTAGCTGCCTGGAAATGTATTCCTTCCTTTCATCCTCACTTTTTTTCCAAGAGCTGGGAATGATTAGTTTCAAAATGTCTATTTATATTCCACATTCTGCTTGCTACCATTTCAGTACATAGAATGCAAAATGATCTGCCATTTTTTTCTATAATGTCATACATCTCGGTCCATGTCTCTTGAAAGAGTTTGCTACTATTACTACTACTTCCTTTACTTAACCTTGTTTTTTTATTTTTTGGGTTTTCCATCAGAGGGTAGTAACAGAAGATAGAATTATAGATAGCCTGTTAGCCTTTCAGGCAATTAGGGATTAACTAGCCTAACTGACCACAAGATATAACTGTCTTTTAGGAAAGGGCAGGGTTAATAATCAGAAATAAGGGTTAATAAGGATGCACAACAGTAATAGTGGTGAAATGGAATCTGCACTATGCCACAAAATGGCCTTCCTTATATAAATTAAGATGGCTGCCACTATTTCTAATGGCGGGAAATGGCATCCATAGCACAGACCCTTGCCTCTCCCAGCCTCCCCCTCACTTATCTCAGTAATGATGGTCAATTAGAAATCCACGACATCTCAAAACAATAGATTGGATGATGGTTGCTGTGGTTATGTGGTTGCTGGTAATGGTGATTATAGGGCCCCAAGAGATGCATCCCCCTCTGTATTCCACTGCTCTCTGCTCCGCTGGTCAGAAGTGAGGTCAAAGATCCCCTAACGGCCTAACTGGAAGTCCCAGAACTAGACGCTCTGTGCAGGAATTTTGTTTTTTTGGCTACAGAGTTCCGACACATAGTGTCTACACTATAGTACAGCAAATGTTTCATCCTCAGCTACTGCACCGGGCCATGCAGCAGTAGCCGAGGATGAAATATCCTTCTCGGCATGAGGCCCCATACTTCTCTGTATGCGACTGCGTTTGGCTGCTTGTCATAGAAAATGGCTATGCGTTTCAGTGCTGACACACATGTCATAGTTTCGCCATCACCGATATAAAGGCATGTCTGAGAGACCTGTGCATTGAAGCAGCATAGATTGGCTAACAGGGAGGTGAGTTGGCTATAGACAGAGACCTACAGCTGGGAGCTCCCAGCTCGGCCAGGAGCAGGGAGGAAGCCAATGTTAGCAGGAGCCTCCTTTGTCATGAGGTATAAAGAGCCTTGGTGGGCACTTCTGCTGTTAGTATGGGCTGCAGTTGAGCCAGCTGAAACACTTGGGCAAGGACACAGTTCAGGGGTTCTCTTGTTGTACTTTGTTGGTTGGTGGGTATTTCAAAGAAAGAAATGGACCCACACTTTGGGATCTCCAAACTCACCTCCAGTTGCTTTTGGTGTCCAGTTGAGGTGCATATTATCTGTAAATTGAGAGTTATTGCAGCAGAATAACAGTCATCCCCAGAAAGAGTGCACTGGGGGCAGGGATTCAGCAGAGGTCCAGGGCCACCATTACAGCGAGGGTAAAACAAACCCTAACAGCAGCCACCGAAGTCAGCTGGAAAATAGTAGAAAGACCTATTCAGAGAAATATACTAGAGAAAGGGCCAGTAATATATACATGCCTAGACAGAGAAGACCTACAAATACCATGAATAACCATGGTTAACGAGGTAGCTCAGAAAGAAAATGAAAAATCTCCAGAAAGTTAGAACACATGCAAATATGTGATACAAATGACAGAGAATTCAAGATTGCATTTCTAAAAATACTCAACAAAATGCAAGAAAATACAGTCAATTTAATTCACCTAAAAAACAAATTAATGTATAAAATGAGTAATTTACCAAAGAGATTGAAACTTTACTAAAGACCCAAACAGAAATGGGGGAAATGAAGCATTTAATTAAAGAGATTAGGAGTAAACTATTGAGCACAGGAAACAGAGTGAAACAGATGGATGAAAGAATTAGTGATTTTGAAGATAGGAGTCTAGAAAAGACACAGAGAGAAGAAGAGAGAAATGAAGTATAAAAATAAATGAAAAAATTCTCTGAGAACTACAGGAAACAGTGATACTAGAATAATAGGCATAATCAAAGGAGAAGAAGGAGAAGGAAGGAAGGAAGGAAGGAAGGAAGGAAGGAAGGAAGGAAGGAAGGAAGGAAGGAAGGAAGGAAGAAAATGCGGGCAAAGTAAATGGAAAGCCTAAACAAATAGTAGATGAGAATGTCCCAAACCTATGGAAAGGACTAGATTCTTGAATTCAGGAAGCAAACAGAATACCTAAGTTACCTCAATCCAAAGAGGAACTTTTTAAGGCACATTATATTAAAACTGTCCAAAATTAGCAATGAAGAAAAACTCAACACAGTCAGGGAAGACAAGGAAGTTACCTACAAAGAAAAATCCATCATAATTTCATCAGACTTCTCAGCAAAAAATCTACAGGCTTGAAAAGAGTGGAACCAAATAATCAAATAACTGAAAAAGAGAAATTGCCAGCTAAGAATAATTTATCCAACAAAGTTATGCTTTAAATATGGAGAAATAAAGATATAGAGTAGCTGAGTGATTGCATCACCAGAAGACCGCCATTGCAAGAAATAATTAAGGGGGTTAGTCTACCTGAAACAAGGAACAAAATGTCACAACACTATTAGTAAGATCACCAAACAACAACAGCAACCCCCCCCCAAATAAAACAACAACAACCACTCAAAACAAAACAGAAAAACACCACAACAACCTTATAGCGTATACAGGAATAATTTGTGACCAAATAAAAAGAAATAAAAGGGGAGAAGGTAAGGGTCTGAAATGGCAAAAGATGATGGAGATCAGATGCACTGAAAATAAAATAAATAAAAAAAACTACTGTATATATGCAACCTTATTTGTAAAAATTCTAATAGTAACCACACATACAAACCCTCAAATTAATACCTGTGGCTTAAAAAAAAACAGGAAACATAGGAAAAAAGTATGGAATACTACCAAACAAAAACAATAGACAGAAACACAAAGGGAATGGACAAATGGAGGCACAGAGCTATCAGAAAATAAAGGATCAAATAGCTTTAGGAAATCCTCAGACATCAATAATTAACTTAAATGTATACCATTAAAGAGGCAGAAGAAACAAAACCCAACCATATGCCACATTCAAGAGATACATCTAAGCTACAAGGACAAAAGTAGATTCAAAGTGAAAGGTTGAAAAATGATTCTCCAAGCAAATAATATCCACAGAACAGCACGAGTAGCCATATTCATATTTGACACTAGAGGCCTGGTGCACAAAATTTATGCACAGGGCGGGGGGGGGGGGTCCCCCTTAGCCCAGCCTGCACCCTCTCCAATTGGGAACCCTTGGGGGATATTTGACTGCTGGTTTAGGCCCAATCCCATAAGCCAGAAGTTGGACATCCCTCTCACAATCCTGGATGGCTGGGTCCTAACTGCTCACCTGCCTACCTGCCTGATCTCGCCTAACTGCCCCCCTGCCAGCTTGATCACCCCTAATCACCTCTCCCTGCTAGCCTGATTACCCCTACTTGCCTCTTCCTGCTGGCCTGATTGCCTCTTACTGCCCCCTCCCCCCACCAGCCTAGTCACCCCTAACTGTTCCCCCTCTCCTGGCCTGATCACCCCTAACTGCCTCTGCCTGCTGGCCTGATTGCCCCCAACTGCCCCACCCCTACCAGCCTGGTTGCCTCTAACTCCATCCCCCCGCAAAAGCCTGGTTGCCCCATACTGCCATGCCCTTCTGGCCTGGTCACCCGCAACTGTCCTTTCTGCTGGCCAGGTTTTCCCTAACTGCCCCCCATTGGCCTGGTCGCCCCTAACTGCTCCCCTGCCAGCCTGACCTGGTCACTCCTAACTACCCTCCCCTGCTGGCCTGATCACTCCTTGCAGGCTGGGTCCCTCCCAATTACCCTCCCTTGCTTGCCATCTTGTGGTGGCCATCTTGTGTCTACATGGAGGCAGGATCTTTGACCATTTTATGTGTTGGAGTGATGGTCAATTTGCATATTATACTTTGATTAGATAGTATAGAGGCCTGGTGCATGGGTGTGGGTCAGCTGATTTGTCCTGAATGGTATCCCGGATCAGGGTGGGGGGTTTCCTTGGGGTGTGGGGTGGCCTGGCCAAGGGATCTGTGGTGGTTTCCAGGCTGGCCATGCCCCCCAGTGACCCAAGTGGAGGCTCTGGTATCTGGGATTTATTTATGTTCTACAATTGAAACTTTGTAGCCTGGAGCAGAGCCAAGTCTCCTGTTTGCTCTGTGGCCACAGCCATTTCTGTTGGGATTTATTTATCTTCTATAATTGCAACATTGTAGGCTTAAGCGGATGCCAAGGCAGGCCAGGGCAGGCAGAAAGCTTGGCTTCCTCCATCGCCAGGGCAACCCTAGCCTCCTGCTCTCTCCAGCTCCATGGCTGCTGTCATTTTTGTTGGAATTTATTTATCTTCTATAATTGAAACTTTGTAACATTAAGTGCAGGCCTGGGCTGGCCAGAGTGTGTGGAAAGCTTGGCTTCCTCCATCGCTGAAGAAACCTAAACTCCCCTCCTGCTCTCAGTGGCCGCAGCATTCTTGGTTGGATTTAATTTGCATACTCGCTCCTGATTGGCTGGTGGGCATGCCTGGTGGGTGTGGCTCATGGGTGTAGCAGAGGTCTGGTCAATTTGTATATTACTCTTTTATTAGATAGGATAATAGATATATTTTTAAAAAATATATTTTATTGATTTTTTACAGAGCGGAAGGGAGAGGGATAGAAAGTCAGAAACATTGATGAGAGAGAGACATTGATCAGCTGCCTCTTGCACGCCCCCTACTGGGGATGTGCCCGCAGCCAAGGTACATGCCCTTGCCAGAATCGAACCCAGGACCCTTCAGTCCGCAGTCTGACGCTCTATCCACTGAGCCAAACCGGTCTCGGCATAGATAGGATAATAGATTTTAAGGAAACAAAGGTAACAAGAGACAAAGAAAGACATTATATAATCATACAGGGAATGCTACATAAAGAAGACATAACACTTCTTAATATATATGTTCCCATTTAAAGCAACTGCTCACATATCTAAAGGAAGAAACAGACAAAAACATAATCATAGTTGGGGACCTTAGCATACCATTGACAGCTCTTGATAGAAATATTGGCCTTAAATGACATATTAGACCAAATGAACATAATTGACATTTACAAACTATTCATTACAGAACATCAAATTATATATTCTTTTCCAGTGCACAAGGAATAGTATTAAGGAGAAACCATATGCTGGGTCACAAAAATAGCCCCAAAAATTCAAGAAGATTGAAATTATATCAAGCATATTGTCTGATGATGATACATTGAAATTAGAAATCAACTGCAAAAAGGAAGTAAAGAAACCAACAAATATGTGGAGAGTAAACAACAAATTAGTAAAAAATGACCAGCTTAAAGAAGACAAAAAGGTAAGATGAAAAGATAGAGACAAATGAGAATGACAATACAACATATCAAAACATGTAAGATGCAGAATAAGTAGTAATAAGAGGGACATTTTTATCATTACAGGCCTATCTCAAGAAACAAAAGAAACCCAAGTAAACAACTTAACATTACATCTTAAAGAACTAGCAATATTATAAAAAATGCAACTCAAAGACAGAAGACAAAAAATAATACAAATTAGAGTAAAATTGAATGAAATAAAGAACAAAAAGCCTACACAAAAAATTAATACAACAGAGAGATATTTCTTTGGAAAGATTAGTAAAATTGACTAGACTCACTAAGGAAAAAAAAAAACTCAGAAATCTAATAGGAGAAGTCAACACAGACATCACAGAAATACAAAGGATCATACTAAAATACTCTATGCTACCAACTTAACCTAGAAGAAATGATTAAGTTCCTAGAAATATATAACTTCCTTAGACTAAATCACAAAGAACTGGAAAATCTAAGTATATTAATTAACAATGAGAAAACTAAAACAACCATCTAAAACTTTCCCAAATGTAAAAATCCAGGATCAGATAACTTAACCAGTGAATTCTACGAAACTCTCAAAAAAATTATACCTAGCCTTCTCAAACACTTCAAAAAATTTTAAGAAGGGAGAATACTATCTAACACATTTTAGGAACAACATAACCCTGATACCGAAAGTTGACAAGGATTATACACACACACACACACACACACACACACACACACACACACACACAAACTACAGACCATAAACTCTGATAAATGTAGATGCAAAATTCTAAAAAAAATACTAGCAAATTGAGTACAACGATACATCAAGAAAACAATAGATCATGACAAAGTGAAGTTCATTTCAGGGGCACCAGAATGATTCAACAGATATAAATCAATCATTGTAATATACTACATTAACAAAAGAAAGGATAAAATCATATGATCTCCTCAAAAGATGCAGAAAAAACATTTGATAAGATACAACATCCATTTATTATTAAATCACTCAATAAAATAAAAATAGAAGGAAAGTACCTCAATATACTAAAGGCCATATATGAGAAACCCTCAGTCAATATCATACTCAATGGCAAAACTGAAAGCTTTTCCTCAACATCTGGAATAAGACAAGGATGTCCACTCTTACCACTATAATTCAACATAGTTCTAGAAGTGTATCCAGAGCATTAAGGCAAGGGAAAGAAATAAAAGGAATCCAAACTGGGAAGAAGAAGTGAAAGTGTCACTTTTTTGCAGGTGACATAACTTTGTACATGAAAACTCTGAAGACTCCCCAAAGTCTCTTAGAAATAATAAACAAATAGTAAAGCTGCAGGATACCAAATTAATGTACAAAAATCCATTGCTTTCCAAGCAATGAATCATTAGAAGAAAAAATTTTAAAATGAGCAATCTTTTTGTAATTGCAACAAAAAGACTAAAATACTTAGGAATAAATTTATAAACGATGTGAAAGACCTATACATTTAAAACTACAAAGCATTATTAAAAGATACTGAAAAGAACACAATGAAATGGAAATATATCCCATACTCATCAAATAATCAACATAGTTAAAATGGTTATATTACCCAAAGCAATAAACAGATGAAGTGTGACCCCCCGCAAAGTCTCAGTGTGATTTTAAAAAATATATATGTTTTATTGATTTTTTACAGAGAGGAAGGGGGAGGGATAGAAAGTCAGAAACATCGATGAGAGAGAAACATCAATCAGCTGCCTCTTGCACGCCCCCTACTGGGGACATGCCCGCAACCAAGGTACATGCCCTTGACCGGAATCAAACCTGGGACCCTTGAGTCCGCAGGCCAATGCTCTATCCACTGAGCCAAACCAGTTTCGGCATCTCAGTGTCATTATAAAAAAAGAAAAGAAAAGAAATCAGATTTCTATGGAACCATTAAAGGCCCCAAATAGCCCAAGTTATCCTGAGAAAAAGAATTAAGCCAGAGATATCATACTACTTGACTACAAATCACACTACAGAGCTATGATAATCAAAACAGAATGGTATTGGCAGAAAAACAGACACACAGATCAAAGGAACAGACTTGACAACCCAGATATAAAACCATCTGTACATGGGCAGGTGATTTTTGACAAAGGAGGCAGAAAACACAATGTACTAAAGAAAGACTCTTTCAATAAATGGTTCTGGGAAAGTTGGACAGCCACATGCAAAATATGTAAATAGATTAAAAATTTCCCCATGTACAAAATTAATTCAAAATGAATCAAAGACCTAAATATAAGATTGGGAACAACAAATTACATAGAACATAGGTACTAAACTTATGGACCTTGTTCATAGAACATGTTTTATGACCTTGACACCAAAGGCAGAGGAAGTAAAAGCAAAATGAAATGAATGGGACTATGTGAAACTAAAAAGCTTCTGCACAGCAAAAGACACTGACAAAAAAAATGGGAGATGATATTTACAAACAATAGCTCTGACAAAGGTTTACTATACAAAATATGTAAAGAATTCATAGAACTCAATACCAATCAACCCAATTAAAAAATGAGCAGAGAACCTAAATGTATATATGCTTCTCCCAAGAAGACATACAAATGGCCAACAGATATATGAAAAGATGTTTAACCTCACCAGTAATTAGGGACATGAAAATCCAAACTACAATGAGATACCACCTCACACCTGCTAGAATGGCTATTATCAATAAGACAAGTAATAAGTTTTGGAAAGGTTGTGAAGGAAAAGAAACCCTCACTTGCTGCTGCTGGGAATGCAAACTGGTACAGCCACTATGGAAAAGAGTCTGGAGATTCCTCAAAAAATGAAGAAGAGAGCTACCATATGTCCTAGCAATCCCTTTCCTGGGTATCTTCCTGAAAAATCTCAAAAACATTTTTCTCAAAGATATAAGCACCCCTATGTTCATTACAGCGTTATTCATGGTGGCCAAGACATGAAGACAATCATAAAGAAGATGTGGTACATATACACAATGGAATACTACTTAGCCATAAGAAAGGATGAAATAATGCCATGTGACAACATGAATGGGCCTTGAGAATATTATGCTAAGTGAAATAAGTCAGTCATGAAAAACTAAGAATCATATGATTTCATTCATATCCTATCTAAGAAAGATGGAATATGCAAATTGACCACCACTCCATGACAAAGATGCTGGCACCCACAGTTAATAAGCAGGGAATATACAAATTGACATGACAAAGATGGTGGTGGTAAGGCCGCCCTTGCGCCAGCCTCTCTGGGCCTCTGGAAAGCACACGTGAGCAGGCACGAAGAGGCTGGGGAGGGGTTGGATGCCTGCTATGAGGGAGGGGTCATGGGTAGAGGGAGCTATAGGAGGGTGGCAGGGCTGGAGTGAAGGCAGAAGGCAGCTCCAATGGGAGTGGCCAGAGTAAAGACCCAGGTCCTGGGTGCTGGAGGGAAGCCGGTGCCAGCAGCCAGGGGAAGAAAGGCCTATTCTTGCACCAATCTTCGTGCATTGGGCCTCTAGTATATATAAAAAGCCAGTGACCAGAACTCAGTAATGACTGGAACCACTAGTGGCTAAGATGCCAACTGTGGCCAGTGAACTGCCCAGATCAGGAGGTTGGGCCAGAAGCCAACTCCCCATGGTCCTTTCCCTAAGCTGGCCTCATCCCTGATTGCCCCCCCAACTCCAATAAGAGGAGGGGATGGCTGGCCAACCTACTGCAGCCTCTCCCTTTGGCCAGCCTCAGCCCAGATGGGCCCACCACCCTGATTGGCCCATAGCCCATCTCCACAGCTAGTCCTGCCCCTGAGTGCTCCCCCAATAGGTGGCAGGGATGGCTGGCCAACTGCCTGTGGCCCCTCCCCCTACTCAGCCCAGCTCCCAATGGGCCCCCACCACCTTGATCAGTCTGTGGTTCCTCTCCCCAGCCAGCTCCACCCGATTGGTCCCCCCCTCTGATCAGGGGCAGGGCTGGTCAGCCAACCACCCCTGGCTCCTCCCCACAGCTGGCCCCACCCCTGATCAGCCCCCACCACCCCAAATTCATGCACTGGGTCCCTAGTTATATTATATTAATCAAATTTGCTAAGAGACTAGATCTTAATTATTCCCACAACAAAAAAGAAATAGTAATTATGTGATAAAACAATCATAATATATAAAGGTATCAAATCAATATTTTACATACCTTAAACTTAAACAATATAAACATATTTCAATAAAAATAATTTTAATAAAGAACATAATAATTGGAATCAGGAAAATGATCTATGAACAAAATGAGCATATTAACTTGAAACAAATGAGAAGGAAATCAAAACCTGGCATTACAAAAAAAAGATGCAAACTCATAAGAGGAAATAGAGAAAATGAGGGAGAAAAATCTAGAAGTCATACAGAAAACAAATAGCAAAATGTCAGAGATAATCCTCTCCCTGTCAATAATTACTTTAAATGTACAAAGATTACACTTAACCATTAAAATGTTTAGACTGGCACAATGGCTTTTAAAAAATGTCCAACCTTTTGATGTCTACATGAGGTTCACTTGAGATTTTAAGACACAGTAGGTTGAAAGTGAAAGAATGAAAAAGATTGCCCAAACACATACAAATTTAAAGAGAGCTAGAATTACTCTACTATAATTAAGAAAATAGACTTTACACAAAAATCTGTTATTAAAGTTAAAGAAGGACATTGTATCATAATAGCATGATTTTACTAAGAAGATAAAACAAAGATACTAGGTGTACCAGTTAATAATGGTGGGTTTTGTAATAAAAAAACACTATGATAATTTCAAGAGAAACATCAGAAGTGCTTTATTCAAAGTAATGTCCATCACTAGCTCACATTTTCTCCAGGTTTCAGGTAATTTGTGGATATCGTCCCAATAGAACTTTTCTTGTTTGGAGGCAAACCATTCAGAGACCCAATTTTCCAATTCTTTGTACGTTTTGAAGTGCTGCTCAGAAAGTGTGTGTGCCATTGATCAGAACAAGTAGTAATCTGAGGGAGCAAGGTCTGGTGAAAATGGTGGATGGGTTAGGACTTCTCAGGCAAGATCTATTAAAATGTCTTTAACTGGTTTTGAAGTGTGTGATGATGCATTATCCTGAAGCAAAATTACTTTGCTGTATCTTCTGGCACATTCTGGTCGTTTCACAATCAAAGCATGGTTCAAATTGATTATTTGTTGTAGGTAGGGATCAGTATTAATGGTTCCACCTGCTTTTATAATGGATTTAAAAAAGTCCTTCCTGATGCTACCAAATGCAGAGCATTGTCTTCTTTCTGAAGCAATTTGACCTTGCAGTCAATATTGGTGGTTGACCTGGATCAACCCATGATTTTGTGCACTTGGGATTCTCAAAATAAAACCACTTTTCATTGCCAGTCACAATTTGATGCAAAAAAGATTTTCTTTCAGGCTGTTGAAGCAACATTTTACTGATGACGTTTTGGTTTTCCACTTGTTAAATTGATGTGGTACCCATTTTCCTTCCTTTAAAATCTTTCCCATTGCTTGTAAATTGTTTGCTGAGCAACGTTTAATCTTGATGAGTTTGACACGCATCTTCATCCAATAATGCTTGTAATTGTTGGTCTTCAAACTTTTTCGGTTGACCTGGACATTATTTGTTTCTCACATGGAAATAATAACTTTTAAAGTGTTTAAACCAGCATTCACAAGTATCTTGAGATGGAGCCTGTTCCCCATAAGCTTCAAAGTATACGATAACTTTTTCTTCAAAATAAAGTAATGAATTAAAACTTCCCACAAATGCTCTTTTTTTTTTTTTGGCATGAAAGTTGACATTTTTAATTGTAAAAATATCTATGATGTTAACACCGTCAACAAATTTGACATATAAAGTTTTGAAGCTTGTTGTCATTACAACAAAATAGCATAGACATCAAATCACATATATATCTATATTGAAAAAAATCTGCATTATTAACTGGTACATCTAGTAAACAGCCATGTAACAAACATTAGAGCTGTGAAATTTAGGAAGCAAACATTGACAGAATTTTTCAACTCTAAAATAACTGTTGGAGACTTCAATACCCACTTATAGCAATAACTAGAACAACCAGACCAAATAGAGGAAAATAGAGAAATAAGGGAATAGAAGATGTGAACATTATCAAAGCCAATGGTACTTAACAAGATATCTACATCCTACCCAACAGCAGCAAAATGCACAATTTTATCAAGTACACATGAAATATTCTCCAATATAGATCACCTGATAGGGCAAAAAATATTTCTTAACAAATTTAATATAATGGACATCAACCAAGCATTGGAAATAATTTCCAATCCCAATGTAATAAACCTAGACACCAATAGCAAAGGTAAATCTGGAAATTCACAAATACATGCAAATTAAACAATAATGTTTCAATCAACTAATGCATCAAAGAGGAAATAACAGAGAATTTAGGAAGTTCCAGGAGAGAAATAGAAATGAAAACATAATATACCAAAACATATGGGATGCAGTGAAAGCAGAGACAGGAGGGAAATTTATAGCTGTAAACAAGTACATTAAAAAAGAAGAAAAATCTCACACCAGCAAACTAACTCTGCAACTATGCTCCTGGAAAAAGAAAAGGAAACTAATCCAGATAATCAGAAGAAAAGAAATAATAAAGATAATAGCAAGGATAAATAAAATATAGAATAAAAATATCAATGAAGTAAAAATTAGTACTTTGAAAAGATCAACAAAATTGATAAACTTTTATATTGACTGATTTAAATAAAAGAGAGAAGATTCAAATTACTGTAATACTTTTTTAGAAATATATTTTATTGATTTTTTACAGAGAGAAAGGGAGAAGGATAGAAAGTCAGAAACATCGATGAGAGAGAAACATCAATCAGCTGCCTCTTGTACATCCCCTACTGGGGATATACCCGCAACCAAGGTACATGCCCTTGACTGGAATCGAACCTGGGATGCTTGAGTCTGCAGGCTGACTCTCTATCCACTGAGTCAAACCAATTTTGGCAAAATTACTGAAATCTGAAAACAAACTGGGTATTGCTACTGATCTTATTTATAGATATGAAAGGATTATAAGAGAATAATATGAACATTTGTATGCCAACAAATTGATGACCTAGATGAAATGGGCAAATTCCTAGAAACACACAGTCTACCAAAACTGAATCATAAAGAAATAAAAAATCTAAGTAGACTAGTAAGGAGATTTAATTAGTAATCTATCTCCTAAAGCTCAGGAACAGATGGCTTCACAGGTTAAATTTAATAAACATTTAAAGAACAGTTAACACCAATCTTCCTCAAATGCTTCCAAAAAGGCCAGGGAACATTTTCAAACTCGTCCCATGAGACCTGCATTACTCTGACAGCAAAGCCAGAAAAACACTGCAAGAAAATAAAAGTGCAGACCAATATCTCATATCAATATAGATGCAAGATCCTCAATGATAATTCTAGCAAACTCAACTAAACTAAAAAGTTTATAAACTATGACTAAGTAAGATTTAATTCTACAATGCAGAATGATTCAACATGCAAATATTAAACAAAATAATTATATAGTAGAATGTAACTACTAGGATTAATAGATCGAGGAAATCATGTTACATGATTATTTCAGTTGATGTAGGAAAAGCATTTGAAAAAACTCAACTATCTATACTAATAAAAGGGTTATATGCTAATTAGACCAGACATTTTCTGGACATCCTTTCAGACAAAGCCATGGTGGCAGGGGCCAAAGCAGAGGCAGTTAGGGGTGATCAGGCTGGCAGGGGAGAGCAGTTAGGGGCAATTAGACAGGCAGGCAGGTGAGCTGTTAGGAGCCAGTGGTCCTGGATTGTGAGAGGAATGTCTTACTGCTGGTTTAGGCCTGATCCCAGGGATTGGGCCTAAACAGGCAGTCAAACATTCCCTGAAGAGTCTGGATTGGAGAGGGTGCAGGCCAGGCAGAGGCCTCCTCCCATGCACCAGTCCTCTAGTCTATAATAATAAAAGCATAATATGCAAATCAACCGAATGGCTGAACAGCAGAATGACCTTCTGGTCGACCACACTATGACATGCACTGGCCCACCATCACCCCATGAGCACCCCACAGAGGGAGGACCAGCGGGACAATCAATTGAGGGGCTCTGCAATCATCCCAGAGGGAGGCACAGACCACTGGCTGGGGGGTGGTTAATGGAGAGGGGGGCTCCATGATTGCCCCAAATAGAGAGGCCCAGACACCCTCTGCAGGGCAATTGATTGGCAGGGCTCCACAGAACCAGGGAACCAGGGGTGTGTGGCGGCAGATGCAGGCTGCATCAGGCCAAGTTGGGTGCGGTAGGGGCCAAGGCCGTGAGGTAGCTGGTGCTGTGAGGCAGCTGGAGCCATAAAGGCCACAAAAGTCAGGGCCACAAAGGCCCTGAATTTCATGCATCGGGGGCTCTAGTCCTATAAAATAAAGCAGGTAGCAGAGCATGGAACATGCTATTGGCCATGGTGGGATGGTGGAACAGGTGAGCAGGGGCGCTGGACCAAGGCAGGGCACTGGTCGCTGTCATCAGGGTAAGCCTCTGAAAATTCAGGTTACTGAAAATTTTTTGCTTCCACATGCTGTAGTCCCACCTGGCACTAGCACCTGCTGACAGCGCTGGCCATGCTTGCACCCACTGCTGGCACAAGTCCCAATCACTACATGCTGTCAGTGCGTGGTAACAGCCTTAATGGGAGAGGCCAAGGGGATTGAGGGTCACAATAGGAGGGGCCATGCGGGGGCATGAAGGATGGGCCGAGACCTGCCCCTGTGCCCACTGCAGTCTTATGGCCCACAGTTCCTTTCAAGGAGCACAAATTTGTGCACTAGGCTCCTAGTTTCTTAACAAAACACTCAACTTAAGAATAGAGAAAAACTCTATGGAAAATATGTTCAGGTCCATATATGAAAAATCCACATGTCCACTTTCATTACTTTTATTCAATACTAGAGGCCCGATGCACGAAATTTGTGCAAGAGTAGGCCTTCCTTCCCTTGGCTGCTAGCACCAGCTTTCCTCTGGCATTCGGAACCTGGGCTTCCTTCTGGCCGCCTGTAGGCACCCAGGACCTGGGCTTCACTCTGGCTGCCAGCAGAAACCTGGGACCTGAGCTTCCTTTGCTGCCCTGGATTCATCCGGAAGTTCGTCCGTAAGGATGTCCGTCTAATTAGCTCTTTTTACTGTTTAAACTATTACATATAGTAGTACATATATTCATTTTTTCCCCATTGACCTACCCCCAGCCTCCCCTACCCCCTTATCACATGCCCTCATCCCACTTTCCACCCCAGTGTCTTGTGTCCATTGGTTGTGCTTATATGCATGCATACAAAACCTTTGGTTGATCTCTTTCCCCCGCTCCCCAACACTCCCCAGCCTCCCTTCTTTAATTTGACAGTCTGTTCGATGCTTTACTTGCCTTTGTATCTATATTTTTGTTTATCAGGTTATAATGTTCTTTATTTTCCATAAATGAATGAGATCATGTGGTATTTCTTTCATTGCCTGGCTTATTTCACTTAACATAATGCTCTCCAGGTCCAGCCATGCTACTGCAAATGGTAAGAATTCCTTCTTTTTTATAGAAGCATAGTATTCCATTGTGTAGATGTGCCATAGTTTTCTAATCCACTCATCTGCTGATGGGCATTTAGGCTGTTTCCAAATCTTAGCTATGGTGAATTATACTGCTTGAACATAAGGGTGGATATATCCTTTCTGATTGGTGTTTCTAGTTACTTGGGATATATTCCTAGAAGTGGGATTACTGGGCTTAATGGGAGTTCCATTTTTAGTTTTTTGAGGAAACTCCATACTATTCTCCACAGTGGCTATACCAGTCTGCATTTCCACCAGCAGTGCACGAGGGTTCCTTTTTCTCCGCATCCTCACCATTACTTGTCTTTTGTTGATTTGTTGATGATAGCCATTCTGACAGGTGTGAGATAGTACTGCGTTGTGTTTTGAATTGCATCTCTTGGATAATTAATGAGTTTGAGTATGTTTTCATATGTCTCTTGGCCTTTCTACCATCTTCTTTTGAAAAGATTCTATTTAGGTTCTTTGCCCATTTTTTTTTATTGGCTCATTTATCTTCCTTTTATTAAGTTGTATGAGTTGCCTATAGATGTTGGAGATTAAAACTTTATCAGTGATAACATTTGCAAATATGTTCTCCTATACAGTGGGCTTTCTTGTTGTTTTGTTGATGGTTTCTCTTGTTGTGCAAAAGCTTTTATTTTGATGTAGTCCCATTTGTTTATTTTCTCTTTAGTTTCCACTGCTCTAGGAGCAGTATCTGTGAAGATATTGCTTCGGCATATGTCTCTGCCTTTGGATTCCTCTAGTATTTTTATGGTTTTCCGACTTATGTTTAAGTTCTTTATCCATTTTGAGTTTATTTTTGTGTATGGTGTAAGTTGGTGATCTAGTTTCATTCTTCTGCATGTATCTGTCCAATTTTCCCAACACCACTTATAGAAGAGACTGTCTTGACTCCATTGTATATTCATGCCTGTTTTGTCAAATATTAATTGAGCATAGTGGTTTGGGTCGATATCTGGGTTCTCTGTTATATTCCATTGGTCTATATGTATGTCCCTAAAAAATACAACCTTCCAAAACTCAATCAAGAAAATCTAAACATCTGAACATCTCAATAACTATGGAAAAAGTTGAAGCAGTCATCAAAAAGCTTCCAGCAAACAAAAGCCCAGGGCTAGACAGCTTCACAGGGGAGGTTTACCAAACATTCAAGGAAGAACTAAAACCTATCCTCCTCAGACTATTCCAAAAAATTTAAGAGGAAGGAACACTTTCAAGCTCATTCTATGAAGCCAGCATCACCCTAATACCAAAACCAGATAAAGACAACACAATGAAAGAAAATTACAGTCCAATATCCTTGATGAACATAGATGGTAAAATCCTCAACAAAATTCGAGCAAATCGGATCCAGCAGTACATCAGAAAGATCATACACCATGACCAAGTAGGATTTACCCTAGGGATGCAAGGATGGTACAATTTCCGCAAATCAATAAACATGATACATCACATAAATTGAGAGATAAAAATCACATAGTAATATCAATTGATGCAGAAAAAGCATTTGATAAAATCCAGCACCTTTTCTTAATAAAAACTCTAAGCAAGGTGGGAATAGAAGGATCATACATCAACATAAAATCCATATATGATAAACCCACAGTCAACATCATATTCAATAGGCAAAAATTAAAACCATTTCCCCTAAGAACAGGAACAAGACAGGGATGCCCACTCTCACCACTCCTGTTCCACATAGTACTGGAAGTATTGGCCATTGCGATTGGACAAGAAGAAGAAATAAAAGGCATCCAAATTGGAAAAGAAGAAGTAAAACTGTCCTTATTTGAATATGACATGATATTGTACATAAAAATCCCTAAAGACTCCATGAAAAAACTATTAGACTTAATAAATGAATTCAGCAATGTAACAGGATACGAAATTAATTCCAAGAAATCTATGGCATTTCTATACATAAATAGTGAACTTCCAGAAAGAGAGACTAAAACAGCAATCCCACTTGCCATCGCACCAAAATATATTAAGATACCTAGGAATAAACTTATCTAAGGAGGTACAAGACCTATACATGGAAAACTACAGGACTACTGAGAAAAGAGATAGAGGAAGACATAAATATATGGAAGAACAAACCATGTTCATAGATTGGTAGAATCAACATCATTAAAATGTCCATACTTCCCAAAGCAATCTATAGATTCAATGCACTCCCCATTAAAATACCAATGGCATATTTCACAGACCTAGAAAGAACTCTCCAAAAATTCATCTGGAATAAAAAAAGACCCCAAATAGCCAAAGGAATTTTGAGAAAGAAGAACAAAGTAGGTGGGATCTGAATACCAGACTTCAAGCTGTATTGCAAAGCCAATGTTCTCCAAACAGACTGGTACTGGCACAAGAACAGACATATAGACCAATGGAATAATTAGCTTTTATTATTATAGATAGTATTGGAAGTTCTAGCTAGAGGAAGTGGGCAAGAAAATGAAATAAAGACATTGAAAAAGAAAATGTAAAATTTCTCTGTTCTTGAAGATATGGCTTAACATGTAAAAAATAACAACTATTTCAAAAATACTGCTTGATCATGTAAATTTAGTAAGTTGCAGGTTACAAAATTGGCATATAAAAGTCATTTTCCTTTTTGTATACTGCAAAAACATAAAATGTACTGCATTGAATATTCTAAAAAATAATGAAGAAAATAGTGCCATTACATTATCATAAAGCAAAACAACATATTATGAATAAATTAAATTAAGAAGGGAAAAGATTGGTACTGTGAAAATGATAAAACATTGCTGAAAGAAATAAAAAAGGACATAAATCATTGAAAAGACATCATATATTGGGGATTAGGAAAATACTAGTGTTAAACTGGTAATACTAGCTAAGGCTGTCTAGAAATTCAATATACCCTCCATCACAATTTCATCAGCATTATTTTTTGCAGAAATTGATGAATCTATGCAAAAATCCATGTGGAATCTCAAGGGATTTCATGTAGCTAAAATAATGTTGAATAAGAACGAAGTTGGCACACTCAAGTTATCACATGTCAAAGTTAATTGCAAAGCTACAATGATAAAAAAAAAGTGTGGTACTGACATAATTACAGTCACATAGAGCAATGCTATAGGAAGCTCAGAGATCAATTCCAGTATATAGGTTCAAATTATTTCTCACAAGGGTGCCAAGACCATTCAATGTAGGAAAAGACAGTATTTTCAATAAATGGTGCTAGGAAAACTGATGTCCACATGCAATAGAGTGCAGCTGGACTCTTACCTTACACCGTATACAAAAAATCACTCAAAATGAATGAAAGTGCTAAATGTTAGACTTAAAACTATTCAACTCTTATAAGAAAACATATAGTTAAATATTCATGACATTAGATGTGGTAATGGTTTTGGACATGACATGAAAACCATAGGCCATAATAAAATAAAACAGGAAAAAAAAACAAATTTCAGCAAAATTAAAAAATTTTAGGAAAAGAATAATACCAGCAAAATGAAAATATAACCCAAGAGTGAGAGAGAACATTTGCAAGTCATATGTCTGTCATCCAGAATATATAAGGACATATATATATATATATATATATATATATATATAAAAGTAGAAAAAAGACATCTCTGACAAAAAGTTATTTAACAGGCATTAAGCACATAAAGAGGATTACAATCACTAGTTATTAGGGAAATGCAAATCAAAAACATGAGATACCATTTCACACCAATTGGATGGCTATTATAAAAAATAAAACAAAAGAAAACTAACCAAATGTGTAAAATAATAAGTATTGGAGAGAATGTGAAAGAATTGAAACCCTTGTGTATTGCTTATGGGGATGTAAAATGGTGCAGCCCTGCGTTAAACATTATAGCATAGTTAACATAGTTAAAAACAAAATTATCATATGAGCCAACAACTGCATTCTGACGCATGTGCCCAAGGGACATGAAAGCAGGGACTCAAATAGATAAATATACACCAGTGTTCATAGCCACACTATTCACAATTATCCCAAAGTAGAAAAGACCCCAGACTCTCCACTGGCCTCACTGATGGTCTGGGCTGGGACATGGGTGTGTGAGTGCTCTCTTTGGAACACCCTCTGCTCTTCCTTCCATTTGCAGAATCCAGCAGGACTCTGTCCTGACCAGTGAATGGCAAGAGTCAAGGCTGGCAGTGCCTGGGGTAATGTGGAGGAACCTCTATCCTGGAGCCAGAAAAAGGGTCAGGGGGCCTGAGTTGCTGCTCCCCTGCCCTCACAGTCTTCAGAGCAAGGCCCATGCCCTTCACAAAGAGCTCTAGCTGCAGCCATCCATGGCTTGAGTGACCAGTGCTGCCTCCCAGGCCTTTAAGAAGCCAAAAGAGCAAGAGGTGGGGTGGGATGATGAGAGGGGCAAGAAGTAAGAATACCCTGGCCCCTGGCTCAGGAATTCATTCAATGGCACCTTTCTAATTTCCCCAAGTACCACCCTCCCAGGGAGAGAGAACAGGGGAGCGTTCTGCCACCATCTAAAGTTTTGCAGGAAACTAGCTTTGATTGATATTGAGCAAATCACTAGCCCTCCCAAGCCTCGGTATCAGCACTCTAAGACAGGGAAATAGAACCACTCCCTCAAGCTCAAGGGGGTTACACAGTGGACAGCACATTGCATGACACATATTATGTGTTCATTTAATACTATTCTTATGCCCACCTCTACCTAGAGGCCTCTCTCACCCATGCCAGGGCTGGGCTGGGCCCACATTGGTCCTGTGAGCAGAGACTAGGGGTGTGGCTGGGGCAGTGATCGGCAAACTCATTAGTCAACAGAGCCAAATATCAACAGTACAATGATTGAAATTTCTTTTGAAAGCCAAATTTTTAAAACTTAAACTTCTTCTATCGCCACTTCTTCAAAATAGACTTGCCCAGGCCATGGTATTTTGTGGAAGAGCCACACTCAAGGGGCCAAAGAGCCGCATGTGGCTCGCAAGCCGTATTTGGCTGACCACGGGGTTAGGGCACCATAAGAGGATGGCAGCTGAGACCCTTTGAGGTCACTAGTATACTCTGGACAGACTGACTCAAGAGGCTGTCAGTTGCCCACATTATAGATTCATGTCCAAGCCAAGTATCCAGGAGGGAAAACACCACCTCCTGGGCTGTGGTCAGGATCAACCAGTCAGTCCTGCCCAGTGCATTTCAGGGCGCCCTGCATGTACAGTGAGGAGGGTCCCTGTGGGCAGGGTGGGTCCCAGCTACCCTGACTTTTCTCAGCAACTGGTAGGCTGGGCATGATCCCTCCCCCAACCCAACCAGCAGTCTCCATGGGGACTCAGAGGAATCAGAGGAGGTGCTGGAATGATGGCAGTGCAGGAAGCCTGAGTCCTGTGACCACCACCAGCCTCTGGGCTCCTTCATTCAACCTCCAGGAGTTGCACCTTTGCAGGCAATTGCACCTGGAAACACCTTTGTTACTCTACACTCCAGGATGGTTTAGAGAGTGATTCTCAACCTTCCTAATGCCTCGACGCTTTAATACAGTTCCTCATGTTATAGTGACCCCCAACCATAAAATTATTTTTGTTGCTACTTCATAACTGTAATTTTGCTACTGCTATGAATATAATGTAAATATCTATGTTTTCCGATGGTCTTAGGCTCTACAGTGACCCACAGGCTGAGAACTGCTAGCAGGGTTGCCTAAGACCATCAGAAAACACAAATATTTACATTACGAATCACAACAGTAGCAAAATTACAGTTATGAAGTAGCAGCAAAAATAATTTTATGGTTTGGGTCACCACAACATGAGGAACTGAATTAAAGGATCTCGGCATTAGGAAGGTTGAGAACCTCTGGTTAGTGGGTGACAGAAATCCTGGGACTGGCTTCGGGCACTGGCGACTGCTTCAAGATGCTAGTTGCTGTCATGCCACTGCACCATTGAGCAATAAGGAGTATTCTCAGGCCCACAGAGGAGTTGGGAATGGAACAAGGCAATCTCTCCAGGACTGCAGCCCTGCTCCTCCCCTTCCTTCTTTGAGGGACAGATGATGCCTGATTCCACAGCCCAACCTGAGGGACACACCCAAACTGTTCTGAGCGTGCACACAAACTGCAGGATGGGGATCCAGAGGAAGGAGAGACACGTAAAATGCTCAGCAGCAGCAAAGCGGAGAACCTTCTAAACAGTGACCCTGAGTGAATCCCTGCAGAAGCATACAACAGTCTCTCTGGGGCCGGTAATCATTGAAGTCATTGGGTGAAACACAGTGAAACAAAGCAAACCCATAAACCACGATGAGCTCTTGACAACCACTGGGAGGAGTCTCCTAGCAATCCCTGTCTCTCCAGCTTCATCAGGGGCTCATGGGTCACAGCTGCTGGCCATAGTGATAGAGACTGAGAGCCATCCAGAAACCCCAGGTGTCTTTCAGTTTTTCCTAAAGAAACCATCCCTGGAAACAGAGGCCTAGAATGTTTCTTCTGCTCAGCCAACAGACCTGTTCCTAGGGTCCAGGCAAGCTGGCATTGCTTTCCGTCTCTCAGAATCTGGGATCCCCTTTGGTCATGTCCTGTGCATGTTGTCCTTATGGACAACAACACCCTGGGACACTTGGGGCCAGCCCAGGGGGGCAACTCACTTGTCCAAGACGAAGTAGAGGTCATTTGCGCAGATAAAACTCTCTTTTGTCTGAATATGCCAGGCACCTAGGCTGCGGTGGTGGCGTAAGTTTCTCCCATCCTGGCAGAGGTGGCTGTGGAGGCTTCCCCAGCTCAGGCTGAGGTGCTGAAAGTCTCTGGATCCTGGGACGCTGTGCAGGAAGCTCTTCTTGCTCACCAGAGAAGGTGGCAGCACCAGAAGCAGGAACAGTGTAGGACATGGCACCCCAGAGCCACCAGTCCCCATTTTATTGGCAAACTCTGTGGCCTCACTGGATTCCAGGGCACCTCAGGCCACCATAGGTTGCCACTTCTGCCACCTCTACCTGTATTGAGGAGCCTTGGTCCCTCAGTCCTTTCACCATGTCACCCTGAGAGCCTTCACTGGTACCTGTCCTTTGGGCAGAAGAGGCCAGAGCCTCACTCTTAGGCAAGGGCCCCCACCACCTGCTGAGCCCTTCCCCCGCTCCGTGGAGCAGAATGCCCTGTTATGATGGCCATAAAAGTTGGCATGGTGACTTTGTGACCTGCAGCTCTGCTCAGTGACCTGCCTATTGACAACCCAGGTGGGTGTCTGGGATCTTTGGAGGAACAGTAAGAGGAGACCTTCATTTGTGCCCTAACTCAATGCCCCCTCCTGCCCCGCCCCCACGTGGTCATTAGGGTTCTTGAGAACTTCTGCCTTTCTGTAAGCTGAAAGGGCAGCTGAGGTAAGCTCATCACTGCAGGTGAGGGGCTGAAGGAATTGGGAGGCCAGAGAGTTGTAATGGTCATATGCGAGGACACTGCAGGCACCCAGGGGATTGAAGGGTCCAGACGGGGAAGAAGGTCATGCAAGGATGCCAAGTTCTTTGTGCGTGATGGACCATTCAGTTATCTACTCTTGTGCAACAAACCACCCCAATCTCAATGACATCAACAAGAACTGGAAATTCAGAGAGGGCTGAGTAGGATGTCTTGTCTCTGCCCTCTGGAAAACATGGGCATAGAAACTGTGAATCAAAAGTGATTCAAAAACTCAGGCTGGGACTGTAAAATATTTTCAGAAATATCTTAAACAACTCTTTTTTTTAAACTTATTTCATTGTTTATGTAAGCACAAAAGAAGAGTGTTAATATGGTAAAAATGCTTATCCAATAAATGTAAAATAAGTCCTTTAATAAAGCTAAAATTACAAGTGATAAAGGCATTGTTTTGCAGCTGTTGTCTCTGCCCTTTGGAGTAGTTTTCAAGATAATGAGATGTCTTAAATGATATTTTAGAAGGACATTTGATGTATCGTTTCAACAGTACAGAAGGGTTTCTTTGTTTTACAACCTTCATGACCCTTGGTATTGTCACATTTTTATATACTTACCTATTGACTAGACTTTTGGGTTTAATTTGTATTCCCCTAATTACTGATGAAATTGTTCCTCTGTTTAATGATTTTCATGTCACCTTTGACATGTTTTAAGTTGCATAGATGTGGGTCTGGCTCTGTGCTCTCCATTCCATCCCCTTCACCTGTCCTTTGGTTCACATAGTGTTAATCCCACAGCATCTTACTTGTGATGGTGTGGACACTGTGTTAGTGCTCCTCATAGTGGCGTCCCCTTTAGGGAAGTTTGAGCTTCCCTGTCACATGCACTGCAGGCCTGGACCTGACTCCACCAGTTAAATGGTTATAGAACTTCCATGTGCCGCTCCTGGGCAGCATGTTTAAGGGTGTAGTTATGGTTCAGGTGGACCCAGCCACCTGGCACCTGAGCAACATGATGTGCAGCACCTTATTGGGAACTGGGAGGATGGTGCATGTGTGCAGTGAGACATGTGAGCGGGCAATAAAGTTTCTGCTTTGAAACTGATCTTATTTGGAGGCTTTTGTTCCTGAAGATAACCAGGCTGATTCTGATACAGATGTATCAGTGTCCTACACAACATACACAGACTTCTACAGCAAGCCTCATTAGGAAAAGTAAATCACTCACCTCATTGTCTGATGATAATTGGTGGGTATTGGCTCTTTCATGTGCATTTGAGAATTAGCTTGTGAAGTTGCTACTCCCCCCTCTTAATATTTTATTACAATAACTTTGTATATGTTGAAATATGTGCAGAGATTTCTTATCTGCAATCTGGACTCCTCTTATTAGTGAATGTGGCTGTCTCCATTTATTTAGGCCTTTTTAATGCTTTTCATATGAATTTCCCTATAAGGATCTTGACTTGTTTTAAATACCCCCTATTTTTGTTGCTATAGTAAATGGTGTCTCACCAACAATCTTTAAAACTTTTCCTTATTGTTATGAAAAATGTATTTAATTATTGATACTTCACACACATTACTAGACTCTTTTGTTCTAATGTACTATCTACAGAGTTTTTGTTTCTTGTAAAATTAAAATAAAAAAGAAAAACATTGTGCTGACTAGTTATTCTCTAATGAAATGTTGACTGAAGCTATGATGGGGTCATTCTTGATTTTAAAGAGAATACTTCTGACACATCAATATTAAGACAGAGACTTATTGCTAGGATGTCAAAGAAATGGTGGTGTGAGAAGTCCCCTAGGTTTCAACCTTGATGTTTTAACAATTTGAACAGCTATAATTCAACAAAGATTCACTGATCAATGCACAAACATGTCTGAAGGTAGTCATGTGGGTGTCAACCTGGGAGGTGAGAAGGGAAAAAAGCTGAAATGGGCAAGAGACTCAGCCCAGAGCTCACAGCCTAGAGCTCCGGCAGGACTTGACTCAGCCCAGAGAGAGGAGTACTCAGGCTGTTGCTGACATGTCCTTCAGCTGAGAGGAGCAGAGACATGCAGTGAACATTCCAACAGGAGTGGCCATTGGAACTGAGGGTGAGCTCAGTGACCTGGGAAGGGATGAAAATGGAGGTGTGGTCACAGCTGTCTGGCAAAGGGCATTTCAGACAGAGAAAAAAAGCCACAGGACCTGGCTGACCTTCTTAATGTTCCCAGAGCTCACCTCTTCTCACCCTCCCAGAGCTGGCAGCAAGCCCAAGATGATGAATAAATGAGTGTCTGGTTGCAGAGCACATTATCTGCCAACTAGAGAACTTGTACTACATAAGCATTTTTTCTCTTAGCAACAGGTGCATTCTGTGAGGCACTGCAGAGTCAGGAGATATAGGAGGCTGCTGAGGTCTGCCAATCACTATTATGAAAGAACAAAGTAACAAAGGCCTCAGTCAGCTTTCCCAGCTCACCCCGCCCCAAGCCATCGCAGCTGCACTGCTGGCAGCAGTTGGCTGCAGGTGACAGCATTGGAATTTCATGGATTTGGAACCCCATCACCCACCACATTCCTCTATGTGGTTGGTCCCCAGAAACACAAGGACCTGAAAACAGTGGAGGCGTCTAACTTCCAAGGGAACACAGCCTATTTTATTTCACTACCTTGCAGAGATCTAAAAAGCCAGGGCAGTTTATTTTTTTGAGGAAACTCCATACTGTTCTCCACAGTGGCTGCACCAGTCTGCATTCCCACCAGCAGTGCATGAGGGTTCCTTTTTCTCCGCATCCTTGCCAGCACTTGTCATTTGTTGATTTGTTGATAATAGCCATTCTGATAGGCATGAGATTGTACCACACATTATTCTTTTGATTTGCATCTCTCTGATGATTAGTGACTTTGAGCAGGTATTCATATGTCTCTTGGCCTTCCTTTTGTCTTCTTTCAAAAAGTGTCTATTTAGATCAGTTGCCTATTTTTTTCTTGGGTTGTTTATCTTCTTTTTGTTAAGCTGCATGAGTTCCCTGTAAAGGTTCGAGATTAAATCCTTATCATTAATATCATTGACAAATATGTTCTCCCATGCAGTGGGCTTTCTTGTTGTTTTATTGATGGTCTCCTTTGCTGTGCAAAAGCTTTTTATTTTGATGTAGTCCCATTTGTTCTCTTTAGTTTCCATTGCCCTAGGAGCAGTATCAGTGAAGAAATTGCTTAGGCATATGTCAGATATTTTTCTGCCTGTGGATTCCTCTAGTATTTTTATGGTTTCCTATCATATGCTTAAGTACTTAGTTCATTTTGAGTTTATTTTTGTGTATGGTGTAAGTTGGTGGTCTATTTTCATTTTTTTTGCATGTATCTGTTCAATTTTCTCAACACCATTTATTGAAGGGATTGTCTTGATTCCATTGTATGTTCATGCCTCCTTTGTCAAATATTAATTGAGCATAGTGATTTTGGTTGATTTCTGGGTTCTTTATTCCATTCCATTGATCTATATGTCTGTTCTTGTGCCAGCACCAGGCAGTTTTGAGAACAATGGCTTTGTAATACAGCTTGATATCTGGTATTGAGATCCCACCTACTTTGTTCTTCTTTCTCAGGATTGCTGTGGCTATTCAGGGTCTTTTTTATTCCAGATTAATTTTTGGAGAGTTCTTTCTAGGTTTGTGAAATATACTGTTCGTATTTTAATGGGGAGTACATTGAATCTATAGATTGCTTTGGGTAGTATGGACATTTTAATGATGTTGATTCTACCAATTCATGAACATGATATGTTCTTTCATCTGTTTACATCTTCCTTTATCTTCCATTTGACCCAGTAATCCCTCTTCTAAGAATATATCCCAAGAAACTAGAAACACGAATCAGAAAGGACATGTGCACCCCTATGTTTATAGCATAGCTAAGATTTGGAAACAGCCTAAGTGCCCATCAGCAGATTAAAAAACTGTGGTACATCTACACAATGGAATATTATGCTGTGGTAAAAAAGAAGTTCTTATCATTTGCAACAACATGGATGGAGTTGGAGAGTATTATGCTAAGTGAAATAAGCCAGGCAGAGAAAGATAAATATCACATGATCTCACTCATTTGTGGAATATAATGAATATAAACTGATGAACAAAAATAGGTCCAGAGATAGAGAAACATCAATCAGAACATCAAGCCTCAGGGAAGGTAGGGGAATAAGGGGAGAGATCAGCCAAAGGACTTGTATCCATGCATATAAACTTAAGCAATGGACACAGGCAACAGGGGTGTGGGGGCATGAATGGGATGTGGGGGGTAATGAGAAAATAAGGACTTATATATAATACCTTAATCAATAAACAAAACAAAACAAAACAAAAGAAAAAAATAAAAATAAATAAAAAGCCAGGGCAGTGCAAGACAACTAAAATCTTGTGCTTCAGTGCCACCTGCTGGAGAATAACAGAAAGGCTTTTTATCAATCTACTAGAGAAGTTCCACTCATACATATATGCCGAGACAGAGAAGGAACCCATCAGATACTGGTGAATAACGAAGGCAATGAGGCAACTCAGAAAGAAAATTAAAAAATCTCCAGAAAATAAACTTAGAGACACGGAGATATGTGATTTAAATGACAGAAAATTCAAGATTGCAGTTCTGAAAAAAGTCAATGAGATGGAGGAAAACACAATAAGTTAAATGAACTCAGTTTAATTAGAAACATTGAACAAAAGTAGTACTTTACAAAAATGATTATAATGAACAAAACCCCAAATATATATATATATACTGGGGATGAATATCTCAATAAAAGAAATGTAGAATGAACTAGAGAGCATAGGCAATAAATCAGACAAGATGGAGGAAAGAATTAGTGATATGAAAGATAGAAATTTAGAAATGACACAGGGGAAAAAACAAGAGACTTGATCATAAAAAAAGAACTATACAAGAACTATATAACTCTAAAAGAAAAAAACAATATTAAAAGAAGAATGGGTGGAGAGAACAGAGAGCCTATTTAAATAAATGGTTGATGAGAACTTTTGAAACCTTTGGAAAGAGCTAGATCCTCAAATCCAAGAAGCAAACAGAACACCAAATTATCTAAATCCAAAAAGACCTTCACTAAGACACATTGTATTAAAACTGTCAAAATTAATGACAAAAAAATAATTCTCATGGCATCCAGGGACAAGAAGGTAATCTATAAAGGAAGGCCCATTAGATTATCATCAGATTTCTCAGCAGAAACTCTACAAGCTAGAAGAGAGTGGACCCCAATATTTAAAGTCCTGAAAGATAGAAATTGCCAGCCAAGAATAACATGTCCAGTAGATATGAAGGAGAAATAAAGACTTTTGTAGCCATGCACACCGGAGGGAATTTACCACCAGAAAACCTCCATTGCAGGAAGTACTCAAGGGAGTTATTCTACCTGAAATAAAGAACAAAAAGTCACAAAACTATGAGTAGGATTATGAACAAACAACATAAATAACTTGGTAACAATCCTATCTAATAAAAGAGTAATATGCAAATTATGCAAATAAACCTCAACCAAGATGGCTTTGGCCACTGAGAGCAGGAGGGAAGCTTGGGTTTCCCTGGCAATGGAGGAAGCCAAGCTTTCTGCCTGCTTTTGCCAGCCTAGGCCTCCACTCAGTGCAAAAAGTTTCAATTATAGAAGATATATCCCAACAGAAATGGTGGCAGCCACAGAGGTGAAGAGAATAGAGGCTATGGTTGCCCATGTGATGGAGGAAGCCAAGCTTCTGCAGTGCTAGTGCTTAGACCTCCACTTTAGGCTACAAAGTTTCAATTATAGAATTAAAATAAACCCAAACAGAAATGGCTGTTGCCACGGATTGAGCTAGGCTCTGCTCCAGGCTACAAAGTTTCAATTGTAGAACATAAATTAATCCCAGATCCCAGGGCCTCTGCTTGGGTTGCTGGGGGATGTGGCCAGCCTGCAAACCACAACAGGTCCCTCGCCCAGGCCGCCCCAGGCCCCAAGGGAACCCCCACCCTGATCCAGGACACCTTTCAGGGCAAATCAGCTGGCCCCCACCCATGCACCAGGCCTCTATCCTATCTAATAAAAGAGTAATACACAGATTGACCATCACTCAAACACACAAGAGGACTGTCCCCATGTGGTCAAAGATCGTGCCCCCATATGGACACAATATGGCCAGCAGGGGAGGGCCGTTGGGAGGTTCCAGGCCTGCAAGGGAGTGCAGTTGGGGGCGATCAAATCTGCAGGGGAGGGCAGTTAGGGGTGACCAGGCCAGCAGAGAAGGGAAGTTGGGGGCAAACAGGCTGGCAGGGGAGCAGTTAGACATCAATTAGGCTGGCAGGGTAGTGGTTAGGGGGTGATCAGGCTGACAGGCAGAAATGGTTAGGGGCAATCAGGGAGGCAGGCAGGTGAGCAGTTTGGAGCCAGCAGTCTTTAATTGTGAGAAGGATGTCCGACTGTCCATTTAGGCCCAATTGGACATCCCTCGAGGGGTCCCAGATTGGAGAGGGTGCAGGATGGGCTGAGGGACACCCTTCACCCCCTCCCGTGCATGAATTTTGTGCACCAGGCCTCTAGTATAAACATAAAAGGGAGAGGGTAATGGTTTATATTTGTACATGGTCAAGGAGATTAGATGCATTAAAAAATGACTACTTTATATGTGAATTTTTTACACACACACACACACACACACACACACACACACACTAAAATGCTATAGGAACTCCTTGCCCAGCTTTGTCAGGAAAGTGGGCATCATTGATTTCTTTCATATCATGAGAAATATTAGAGGTATGGGAGGGAAAATATTTCTGAAGGAGTAGTAGGTTCTAAGACTCTTTCCAATGGCTTCTTGGAAGTTACATGGGTGGTGGGCTCCAAATATGACCCCATATGGTCAGCACTCTGTTTCCTGTGAATGCTCATGTGTACGAACACCCTGGTGTGCAGAGGTAAACAGCCAGGCATGGTCTCCACTATGATGGCCTGGGATTTCCCAAATCCTCTTCATGTCTCTGAGCTCATATCCTCCTCCTCCCTGGGGCAGGAAGGAAGACATTAGCTTTTGGCACCTGAGTTTTTACTAAGGGCTTGGCCTTAGGCTGAGCACATTGTAGCACTTACCACCAGCCTCATGGCCACAGGAGACACCATTATCTCCATCTTTTCAATTAGGAAAATAAAGCACTGATAGATTAAATAACTTGCCCAAGTGATTTGGTAAAAGACAATGAATATAGACACAGGATTATACTTATATTTTAAATATGATTTGGGATTTTTTTTTTCAAACACATGAATATGACTGAAAACCCAGGTATGAGTGCCTGTGGTGAGAGATAACCAGGCTGTGGTTGTGGGAATCATCCATGTCTACATTCACAAGACACCAGGGTGCTTTATCTTGCAGGAGTAATATTGGTAGGAATGTCTCACACAGAGGGCAATGCTCACCTGCTAATAATTTGTCATGCTAATCAGCAACAAATCCAACTCCTTTTGACTTTAAACCAAGTCTCAATATTCAGCATTGGAATCAATATATGTCCAGTTCAGTACATAAAGGGCTCTTAATATTCTGAGCTGTTTAATATTTTAGAGGTTGACTATGGGGGTGGGAGTGACAAGGTAGTTCTGCAGGGTGCACGAGCAGTGGGAGGGATCAGTGGCAGCATCCTTGAGGGAAGTTGGGAACATATCTGAGAGTGGTGTTGGCACCATGAGCAGAAGCTGTTGAGGGGGTACATTCTTGAGGGAAGTTGGGAGCATATCTGAGAGTGGTGTTGACACCATGAGCAGCAGCTGTTGAGGGGGAAGTAGTCCTGGCTGGGTCCAAGGCAGGTCATTGGGCCACAGACCATTTGTGTCCAGTGGGGGTTCACTAGAGTGATGTCAATGCACCTGCCCTGTAGGGAAGAGAGAGAATGTCCCTGAGAAGTCATTGGAATGGGCACCAGAAAGCTGTGGTCTTCTTGGTTCAAGGGGATTGGAGTCAGGATGCATGAGGACCATAGGGTGAACCTTTGTGATGCCCTTCCTTTCCATGGGCACTGTGATGCACTCAGGGCTCCATCTTGGGGCCTTGGTTCAGGCATCAAAAGTCTGTCCTGCCTTCTTGGAGCAATACTAGTGTCCTGATTTTGGACTCCCTTTGCTGGAACTTGTCTGATGTTCCTGGACTGAGACCCGGGGAAGCAAGGACGAGGGAGTCCCTACAACCTCCACCACCCCAGCATTGCTATTCTTGGTAAATGACTGTGTGCTGAAGGGATGAGCCCTCTCCATGGTCCTTAGATTGGACACAGGCCCATAGGACAATGGCAGTAGGGACACTGTCTGATGAGTGATAGACTGTGGAGGCTGCAGCACCCAAGGCCTCTTAGAAAGGGATAAGAATGATACAGCCCAGAGATTCTAAATGCCCACCTGCCCATCCACTGAGAGTCAGGGTTCACTGAATGTGGCCAGGCTCCCTGGCCCATCTGAGCAAAGGGTCTGAGCACCACAAAGCCCAGGCCTGGTGAGGCAGGAGCACCACTCTCCTTGGGCCCAGGCCTGAGAGGGGCAGTCTTCCGGAGGTTTGGGGCTAACCTCCTGAGATCAGAAGTGCTGACTCAAAAGGGGGCAGAGCAGGGAGAAGGGTGAACCCAGGCCTTGGGTTTGAATCCAGCTCTGCCACTCCCAGCCTTTGTGACCTGGACAAGTCATTCAGTTTCTCTGTGCACCAGTCCCCCTTGGTAAACTGCACAAAAATATTAATACCTACTTTTGCTGGCAAAAGTAAAGTAGAAAAACATGTGAAGTTCTGAGGCTCCCAGCTGTCCCATGTGAAAGATCCAACAAAAAATTACCATCATTATAATTATTCTAAGGAGGAAAATTATCACAATTTGGCTTCTCTCTGAGTAAATGATCTAAAGAGGAAATATTTACTGCCTAGTAAAACCAGTCAGTGTTGGTCAGACAACATTGGAAGGGTTGTCATCATGCCTGCCACCACTCATAGCCCTGAGTGACCAGCCTAGGAGACACTTGGTAGATGGGGTGGAGTCAGTGGACTCACAGGGTCAGTGGTCAGAGGGGAGAGTCTGTGGACTGGGAGGCCGATAGAAATCGCTGTTTGCCTTCCTTTATTTACATTGGAAAATGCGCGGTAATGTTCTAGATAAGAGTTTCCTGACACTCTTGAGATCACAATGCATGGGAAATGCATGGTGCCACATCCAGCATTGGCACGAGAGGCTCCTGAGTTCCCATTTTTCTCTTGGCTGATGCTTAGACAGGCCTCTCACGCACAACCCCAGTGACCAACTGTAAGGGCAAAAAGCAAGGAGCCTACCCTATGCTCCTGCTTACCTTGTCCCAGCGCTGACAACAAATCAATGGCATGTGGTTGTAGTTTTGAACAAAGTCACACAAGATGTCCAGTTTGTCCTGAAAAGCAGATGTGACTGTGAGGAAGCTGTAGGCATGGATGCTGCCACCAGAGGGTTTAATGCCCACCGGCTCTATGAATTGCGAACACTCTGTCATTAAGAACTTCCCGGGACATCAGTGCAGCCTAGACCTGGGGTAGGGGCCAGGCAGCTCCTGTGTGTGTTGGAAGGTGGTCACTGGGGGCAGGCCTGTGAGCTGGTAGTACAAGGTCCTAACTTCCTGAGATCAGAAGTGCTGACTCAAAAGGGGGCAGAGCACTACCTGAAGTATGCCTGACTTCTCTGTGCCCCCCTCTGACTGTCAGGAGGTGAGGCAGGTGGCTGGCCCTGCAGCTGACATCTGAATCTTGGGGAAGAAGCAATAGATCTGACAGGGACAGGGCAGAACTGTGGGAGAGAAGAGCAGAGCCCAGCAGTCACTGTGGGGGTCTTTCTTCCTCAAACCAGCCAATGGGGTCTTGTCCTCTCCATCTCTGTCACCTTGTGCCCCTGCCAGGCTGCTTTCTCTTCTTAGGGTGACCATAGCACTTCCTGGGAAGGACATTTCCTTCAGGCCTTTTCTCTGTGGGGCCAACTCAGAGGATCAACAGGACTATGCAGTGAGCTTTGCTCACACTCTGCTGAGGGGACTTCTGCAAGAACAGTAGGAGCCACTGGCATTTCTGGGTGGTTTAAGGTGGTAGGCACTTGGCTGAGAGCTTTTCCCCTGCCTGGGCTAGTTTGTTTATGATTCAAGTTAATTTTACTCATCCATCTGCTGGCCAATGAAACCCAAGTCATTGGTTGAGTTAATGACAACCTCTGTGAGAACCAAGGTGGTCTGGTTGCAAGCCAGCCACAGAAATCCCTAAACCCAAGGGGAGACTGGGGTGGGTTTGTCAAGTGATGAAAGTCAAGTGCCCATATATTTCACCTCACACAAGCCAAACCTTTGGTGCCCAGGACTCTGTGGCATGAATCTACAGCCCCTCTCCTCCCACACCTTAGCCCAGGATCACAGCCCTACCCCAAGGAGCCCTCTCACCTCCATTCTTTGCTTGCTGTCTTCTTGGCACCCACAACAAGGGACAATCACTGTGGGACATATATGCACGGGAAGTGTCTCTGGCTTCTAAAAAGAGAAAACACTGTCCTCATCCTGGTCTGGCAGCTTCTGGGTGCAGACACAGGGCTCCTGTTGCCCCCACACCTGTCAGCTTTTGGCCACTCAGCAAATGTTTGTGGCAGAAGTTCAGCACCAATGAGTAGTACCTGTCCCATCACAGAGTGTCCTCAGGGGAAAACCCAGGCAAAGCCGTGTAGGTTTGCACACATGGCTTTTTCCAGAGAGACCAGGGAATACTTTCCAGTTCCCTTGGTTTCTCTCAAACCCGCCTTGGGAAGCCCGGTCCTGGGATGTGTGCTGTGCTGGAGGACTGTCAGGGTGAAAGCACTAGCCAGTGCCGGTGCTGCATTACCTGACTGGCAGATCCAGCCTCTCATGTCACACTGCAGCCAGCTCAGGGGCCTTCCAGCATTGTGAGGCCTGTTTCCTGCCCTCCCACCTCCCCTACCCTGCTGCCAGGCACCCATGTTTCAAGGATACCATGCCCAGCTCCACCTAGTTTATATGGGCACTGGTTTGAGCCACCTCAACCTGCTCACCGGCCCCTAGGTCCCTGTGCTCCCCTGGGCCTGACCTCCCTTATAGCTCAGTGCCAGGGTAAACTCCCTGCACACTCTTCAGCCCTGCAGTCCTTAGATGCCACTGCCAGCCACACTCCTGCCCTGGGAGGACACAGGGAGGGGGCCAAGGAAATGGAGCCCAAGATACACCAGAGCCCGCAGGGATGTCCAGGTCCCTGACCTGAGGCTCCTTTCCCAAAAGCTCACCTCGTCCTGATGAATGACCCCCTGCAAACAGTCCTTTGGGAATTGACAAGAAAAGCGCCTTTTATGTTACTGGGATCCTAGCAGTGGCTGAAACAGGCTCCCTTAGGCTGCCATTGCAGTGACAATGGCAGTGGCAGCCTTGAGTCACTGGGTCTAGGGCATGTGGAGTGGGTGACATTTTGTGAGTTCCATGTCCTCCTTGGGCCCCTCCCTAACCTCTGTCACCTCTTCTTCCTCCTGGTTCTCTGAGAAGGTGGGTGGAGCTGGTGGGATGGGGAGTGGCAATAGCCCCTAGGCTGCAGGAGGCCTCTGTCAAGGCCACTGTGCCCACCAGGCCTGCTGACAACATCAGGACCAAACCAGGACTTACCTTTTCTGGTTTGTGCACTGGGGGTGGCTCCTTGACAGTCTAGAAGGTTAAAGAGACATAAGCACAACTGGGAGGGGCACGGAGGGTGTTAATGGCCATGCTGACAGGGGACCCAGCTCTGCAGCAGCAGGACAGAACATGCGGTTTGGGGTGCCAATCCCTCCCTAAGCCTCCTCTCTGAGCCTCAGGCTGCTCAGTTATCAAAGGGAATTGAAAGTTCCCTGTGGGTTTTATGGAGAGACAGCCAGACTAAAGAGCCTGGTCCCTGAGAGAGGCCCCCACACAGCAGTTTTCCTCAGTTGCTCACCATTCCTTCCACCCCTGCCCCCACTTCCCCACACCTGCAGCCTGCTGTGGCTTTTCAGTCCTCAGTGATGACAGTCACCCACACCCCAGGGCTTCCCCTCTTTCATCCTCTCTCCTTTACCATGATTTGACCTGCTTGTTTCTGGTTGGTTTGCCCTGCTCTTTCACACCTCTGCTTGTCTCTTTCTCTATCCAATGCTCTGGCCTGTGTCCTTGCAAACTCAGCTAGCCAGTGCCACTGCCTCAATCCTTCCATGAAGCCAGCCTCTGTCCTTTGCTGTTGCTCTGGTTACAAAGGGCACTTGCCACAAACTGAGGCTGATATTTTGCCCCCAATACCCTAAGTAGCATTATGAGACCATATACCAGACTATGAGCTCCTGCAAGGACATTGGCACCTTCCTATGTGTCCCCTTGTGCCCAGCAGGGGCCCAGTACAACCTGGCCCTTAGTAACGACCAAAGAAGACATGCTAGAGGCCCTAGAGATGAACACAGACCCAGGCTAGTTTTCAAAGGCACAGCTGCCCCACAAGTTGTGAATCCTGGCTCACATCATTCTCCCTTTGGGGTCACCTGTGCCTCTCGTGGGACCACTTCTTCCCTTGCCAGCACAGGTATTCTCCTTTGTGTCCTCTAATCCTGGCTGCTGTGAGGTGGCCCTGTTTTTGGCTACCGAAGATCACTTCTGCCCAGGGACAAGGCAGCACATGAGCCACCTCCCTGAAGCAATCCCAAAGCAGGAGGCTCCTTAGAAGCCCAGGCTGTGCCAGGAGAGGAGGACAGAGTACCTCTGTCTGCTCATGTGTCCATATGGAGCTTATGGGAACCTGCCCACAGGCGGGATCAGGCAGGCATACTGTTCCCCTGGGGTTGGTCACAGGGCTGCGTGGGCAGGAGTTACTCACCTTCTTGCAGCATAGCCGCCAGATGCAACAGAAGAGCAAGGGGAACATAAGCATGGCCGGAATGAACACAACCAAGTACAGATGGGTGACAGTGGGCTTGATCGGTGGAGGAGGAGGTGAGCTAGACTGCAGGGCAGGTGATTGGACAGGTGTTGAGGTTGGAGGCCTGTGTGTTGAGATGACTAGCTTCGTAGGTGGTGGGGTTGAAGGCCTGTGGGTTGTCAGGAAAGATGGCTTACTAGTTGGTGGGCTTGGAAATCTGTGTGTTATAGGGACAAATAGCTTGGTAGGTGTTGGGATTGGAGGGATGAGGGTTGTAGGGACAGGTAACTTGGTAGGTGGTGGGTTTGGAGGTCTGAAGGCTTTTGGGACAGGTGGGTTGGAAGTATGTGTGTTGTAGGGGCAGGTGGCTTGGTAGGTAGTGGTATTGAAGACTTGTGGGTTGTAGAGACAGGTGGCTTGATATGTGATGGGGTTGTAGACCTGCTGATTTTCAGGGCATATTGCTTGGCAGGTTGTGGGGTGGTTGGCCTGTGAGTTGGCTGAGCTGGTTGCTTGGTAAGACTTCGAGTATCTGGAAAGTCCGTTGATTTATTGTTCTGCAAAAAGCACACAAGAGGTGGCTTATAGTGGGCCTCGGTATCCTCCCCTCAGCATCGACCAGCACCAAGCATCACCACTACTGCCTTGTCCAACTACTTCCTTCTCAGGTTGCCCCATCTGCAGTGGCCTATAGGCTATGCTGGACCTGTAGCTACAGAGGAGCTAGGATGCCAGGGCTGGGACAAGAGCCCTGTGAGCCCTTGGCCATGGACCCCACCACTAGATCTGATCAGACACTCTGCCCCAGTTCTGTCCAGGGTGGTCTGAGTCGTCTGTGAGAGACAAAGCAGCCCTCACTGCAGGCCTCAGGTGACACTACAGGGTTGTTGTGAGAGCCATATAATCTAGATACTCAGTGGGGGAGAGAGGGCATGGGGCCACTGAGAGGCAGGGGGTGTGGATGCAGTGGCAAGAGATCTGCTCCATCTGCCTGCTGCCTCTCCTTCCACTCATCTGCAAAATGACAGCATGTGTTCCCCAAGCAGCAGCCAGGGCTGTGATTGTCATGAGTCAGTTCAGAGCCCTTCACCAGCTGCATCAATGCAGAGGGAACACACTGTATAGGGCTACCATTGGTCCCACTGTCCACATCCTGCTCGTGGACCTATCTTTGGAGGGCCTGGGTATCCCAAAGGTTCTGGACTCTGCCTGTCCTATTAACTTCAGCTGGAATCTAGATAGACCTTGACCTCCCCACCACTAGAGCTGGGCCAGGGAAGGTGGCAAGGTGGGAAAAGCCTCAGAACAGTTTCTGGAGTTTGCTTGGAGCTCTAATTTTTTCCTCCATGTGTATCAGTGACACTTGCTCACAGAGAAAGCAGATGTTCTGCAGGGCCTGGACATCTGGCTGTAACCAGGGTAATTCCCAAGCTTGAATTGGGGATCCCCTTTCCACCAGTGGAGGTTGAAAGGCCCTGGGTGATATGTGAGATCAAACTCCCTGCTGGGACTGCCTGGGGTCATTGTTTCCCTCTCTTGCTCCTAAAAGGTATTTGTCCCTCCATTGCAGGAGCTTTGCACAGCACCACCCCGACACTCACACATTTCCTACTGGTCATTTTCAAAGTTTGTTCCTGGAATGTAACACCATTGTTGAGGCTGTAATCAACGATGACCACCCTAAAGAATAGAGAAGTCAGATGGTGACCAGTAGCCTGGATAGACACAGTTTTGGCACTCAGCTATAACCATAGCCCACAGCTCTCCTCATTGTAATGACTTTCAATATCAGGTGTTGGGACCACCTGAGAGCTGACAACATGGGTAAGGAGAGCTCATCCTCATGCACTACAAAGACACATCTGCAAAGAGGACTGAGTAGACAGTGAGGAGCCCTGGATAGGAGTGGGTAGGTCCATGGCCTAAAGCTGAGTGATGAGAAATGGCTGCTTGGTGTCACCATACCTACTCTTTTGTGTTTATACAATATGTTGGCTTAACTACAAAAGGCTGCTGAAAGCAAAATTAGCATCACCAGGTCAAATTGTCTTCCCCATCCCGCCCCTCTCATCCCTGTACCTTAACTTCCCCATCCTGCCCTCATCACTGCACTTCATCTTTCCCATTCTGCCTCCTCATCAGATTCCTGAGCACCTTGCGGTGACCACCAACAGGAGTTGTCATGGAGGGTGCCCTGAGCCCTCTTGGAGACAGACATGTGCTACCTCAATAGAGCTGGTTCACATTTTCTGAACACTCGATGGGGTCCTGAATTGCCTGCCTGGCTCCCATCTTGAAACACTTACTCTCTGGCCTTCTCAAATACATGTCCTTGGCATAGTAGTTTCACTTTTGTTATATTGATGACTTTTAGTGCTAAAAGAAAATCATGAAGAATAATGTTAATGGACATATCTACCCATCTGTCTCCCCTTTCACCCATCCTTGGCAAGCATAACTGACACTTTGGCAGATGCTAACATATCTTCCCTGCCTTCTTCTGAGCACCCACCACACAGTAGGCACTGTGTATTACTTTGGTGTTTAATGGAAAAAAAGGCAAGCAGAGTCTGTTCTCAAGGTCATTATAGATATTGAAGAAGGATACCAAGAATGAAATAACAATGAATGAAATACATGCTAGAATGTGAACAGTACTACGACCTCAATGAAAATGGAAGGGAATGGAGAAGGGTTAGCTACTGAGGAATGGGGGCAGGAGGTTATCATATATTTAGGATATAATTTCTCTTTAGACAAATTGACTTATTTACACATGAAATATTTTGAAGTCTGTGATTTTCTTCAAAATAACAAATGGTGATATCAACAAAACCATATTCTTCAAGTTTTATAGTTATTGATAGTAGAGTGATGACTGTTTCAAGTTCATCATTCAATTTGTGCTATTTTTGTATATTGTTGGAAGTTACTATTAATAAAAAGGCCTGGAGATTAAAAATGGCCATAGAGGAAGTGAATGTTACACATACAAGCTCCCTGGACTAAACTGGAATTAGAACAAAAATACAAAAAACAAAAAACAAAAAAAAAAACACCAAAAATCCCAACCTGAATAATCAACTGAAGAGTAGCTGGAGAGAACCCTGATAACCAAGGATGGAAAGTGGAGACAGCATAGAGACTGGTAGAAAGGGCAGAGGTGGAAAAGGGCTGGCCGAGCCCCTACAGACAGCAGTTGAAGTTCTGGAGGGATATCTCAGCTGTAGGGGTGTGTGGGGGGTGCCACTAAGAACTCTGGTTCTAAACTCCAAGCTTGACCCCCACTAAAGATAACCAGAAAGGTATCCATAAAACATCCAACATTGAAAAGAGGTAGAATTTCTGTCTGCCAAGGAGAGACAACTAGAAATGCAGGCATCCTCTTAAAGGCCAACACACAAAATTCTGCATGCAGCCACTCATTTTGGGCTCTGTCAGAGGAAGGGCAGAGTGGGCTGCAGCCGTGTGAGCAGAAGCCAGTGTTGGGGGCTATTGGATTAGAGCTCAGAAGGCAGACAGCACGGTTTCAAGTGTTGAGTCATTCCCTCACATTGCAGAAGAAATCTTTCTCAGGCATACCTTTGCTATACAGGTGGTTTTTGCCTGGGGGGAAAGACAGTTGCCCCACCCAATTGAAAAAACTCCTTGCCTCACCCTGAGAATTTTCCGAAGCCCATTAAGGTACTTAAAATAACAGTTAACCTTCAGACAGAAGCAATTGCTCCACTCTGTTAGAAAATTTCTTGTCACATTTATGGAAAATTGCCTGATTCTACCCAAGACTGAATCCAATCAGTCTACAGGTATAGGCAGGTCTCTGGAGGATTTGAGTTTTTGCCTGGTCTAATGAGTCAGAAACAGTGTTTGACACTATCTTGCACTAAAAATTGAGAGACATAGCATATATACCTAATACATAGTCATAAATTCAAATAGGCAGCCATAAAGGGGAGATAAAAACAACCCTCAAATGAAAGAACAAAAGAATTCTCCAGGGAGAGAACCAAGATGGCAGCATAGGTAAACACCTATTGTTCTGTCCCGCTCAACGATTCAGAAACTACAACATAACAACAAAACAAACATCACCCAGAATCACCAGAAAGCTGGCTGAGTGAAAACTCCACAAATACAAGTAAAGGTGGGACACTGAGACTCAGAAGAGCAGTGGGAGCACAGCCTTGAAGACAGAAACAGGTGAGTAGCTGTCCTGGTCGAGCGCGTGGGCAGTAGGGCTGGAGCAGCAACCCCAGCTGGATTTCGCCAACTGGGAGAGCGGAGACATCCCACTACACGGATTGCCCAGCGCCAGGCGAGGTCCGAGGTCCGGGGGATGCACCCTGAAAGCGGGGTGCGGCAGAGGTCTCCTAGTCTGCGGAGAAACCGGGTAGCTGGGAAAAGAAGTTTGTGCAAAAGTGTCGCACAAAGGCACGACTTGCTCCCTGGAAACTTCTCTCCTGGCCCCGGAAACCACCTATTTTACAATCCTGGGCTAGACTTTGGGTGTGCAGACTCATTTGGGGAGAGGCAGAGTTGTCTGGCAAGGGGAAGAGACTAGCGGCTTTCTCTTGGAGGTGCCTGCAGCCATCCCCATCCAATAGAGACCTGCACGCGCGAGTGCCGCATAGGACATAGCTGACACTGAGGCTGCCTGCTCAGCTCAGAGACTCTGCCCATCCAAGATGAACACAGTCTCCCTTCACAGCCAATTGGCCTGGAGGTCAAACCATCCTAGGGCTAACAACAACAAGCTGGGTTTAAATTAAAAAATACTGTACAACCCATAAAGGATTGCAGTAAGAGTACCCATCTCAAATAACTGGGGAGGCTGTGCCACTGACCCTTAGAGGACATCTACCACATAAAGCAGCCACCATGCAGAGATATGGAAAGAAATCAGGTGTGAAATAAATGGAGGAGAAAAGACAACAAGACAGAGTTCAAAACCACGGTTATAAGGCTTTTCAAGAGGCTCCTAGAAAAGGCCGATGAACTTAATGAGAATTACGAGGAAATAAACAAGACCAACCAGGAAATGAATGAGACTTACAAGGAAATGAATGAGACCCTCAAGGAAATGAACAAGACCTCTGAGGATGTGAAAGAGACCCTCACGGATATGAAAAAGGACCAACTAGAAATCAAGCATACACAGACTGCAATAAAAAACATTACACAAAGTCCTAAAAGCAGTCCAGAGGGCCACAAGAACCAAGTCAAAGATTTGAAATACAAAGAAGCAAAATCCACTCAGCTGAAAAAGCAACAAACAAAAAGAATCCAGATAATTGAAGATAGCGTAAGGGGCCTCTGGGACAACCTCAAGCATGCCAACATCCGAATTATTGGGTTGCCAGAAAAAGAGAGAGAGCAAGTTAATGAAAACCTACTTGAAGAAATAGTGACTGAAAACTTCCCCCACCTGGTGAAAGAAACTGACTTAAAAGCCCAAGAAGTACACAGAACCCCAAAATATAGTCCTTTAGAATTTCTTGCAGTACTGGTTTAGTGGTGACTAACTCTTTTAGTCTTTTTTTGTGGTGGGGGGGGTGGTTCTCAGAAGCTCTTTATTTGAGATGGCCCTGGGATAAGACACCAGGATCTAAATACAATTACATCCAACACATGTGCAGAGGGCTCAGTGGGAGAAGTGAGGAGGATGCAAAATGTCCACCTGTCCCAGCACTCTGAGGAAGAGCATTCCCACCTCAGTGCTCCCATCATGGCCACCCGATGCCTGAGCATTTGCCCTTTTATTTTATAATCAAGCCCTTCCTGCCTTCTTGTTCTACATGTTATAAAGCTCAGTTAGACAACCCTCATATTGGCTCCATTTTACAGAAGAGAGAAAAGAGGCTGAGAACAGAACACTCATTTCATCAAGGTCACACGCAGGCACCTGCTCCATGTGTGTAATGGGCACCTGTGCCACACTGAAGGGCCAAGCCTAGCAGGGGGCATCTTCTGTCAATCCAGGGGGAACACACATTCCTGGGAAAGTTACTGGTGCCCCTGGAAGAGACTCAGGTCCCAGAGCTGCCTCCATCCCCACCAGCACACTCATGGGATTTACTACTCATCTCTCAAGGGAACTGGAAGCTGAGGAGAGGGTGCGGAAATGCAGCTGTGAGGGCAGACCCAGCGTCCAAACTCGACCTGGGCAGGGGCAAAGGCCTGCTCCAAAGAGCTGTCTTAGCACTGGGGGAAGGGCGACCTCCCTCTGGGCAATGAAAAAAGGGGCTAGGCTTCCCAACTAGGTTTCTCCTTCCACTTGCTCAAGCCACCCTGTCTCCCAGCGGCCCCAGCCAATGATCAGCAGGGCTTGGAAGGCTTGGCAAATGCAGTGTGCTGTGGGACTCGGTCACACGGCAGGCCCAGGGGTACGTACTGTAGACTGTGTTGTTGTCCAGATGATATCTGCAAACATAGTCATCTATGTTTTGTTCTTTTAGTACAGGAGAAAAAAACCCCAGAATGTAGCTTTCTGCAAGGGCGACATGAAAAAGTCCGTGTGAGGAGGACCCAGTGCTGCCCTGCCTCTCCTCTCAGGTAGGGCAAGTCACCCCCAGCACCCTAATCCCAAGAAACGTCTAGGAGCAATTATCTAGAAGTCCCTTGGCCACATCCTCACCAGGTGACCTTGAGGGTCCACTGTGAAGAGGCTGGGCTGGGTCCCAGGCACTAAGGTGACTGTCTACTCAGCCCCTGACTGTAGAGCCTATGAAATGCTTCAGCTGCCTCATCCCTCCACAGGGCAGACCCACCTTGGGTTTTTGACCCCTGAGGGGTGCAACACTGCTCACCCCGCCCCTACATACATGAGAGAGGAGTGAGAACATCCCTCCCTCAGGTCTAAGCTGAGCACCCAGGCCTGGGTGCCCCGGGGACTTCCTGACACTCAGGGTCCTTTCCTCCTCACTGTCATTCTGTGCCTGGTAGCCAGGAGTGCCCAGGGCAGGATGTGCAGTGGCTGAGGTGGAAGGAGCCCAGGGCCCTGCACAGGTGATTCACATGGAGGGGGCCATCCTGTGTTGGCTGAGCCTCCCTCTGCCTCCCTCTGCCCCTCCATGAGCCCACCCCACCCACAGTCCCGAGTCTTCCTTCTGCCTGTGTGGAGACACTGGTGTGCTGAGCTGCAGCTCTGGGGCTGGCACTTTCTGAGGTAAGTACCAGACTGTGGACCTGGCCCTGGTGGGATGGGGCTGGAGAGCCAGCAGGTCTTCCTGCTGCCAAGCCCAATTCACTGCCTCCAGCCTGCTTCTGGCTCAGGCAGCTTCACTCCCCAGTCCGTCCATCAAAGGCACTTCCTCAGAAAAACCAGCGTGACCCTGTGTCTTACTTTCTGATTTCTCCTGCTGCAGGTCTCCCTGCAGCACCCTTTTCATTAAGGCAATGCTGGCCAGTCCTCTGCCTTAAAGAAAAAAAGGCTCTTGTCCTATGGCTGGTGCTGGCCTGCGGACGTGTTAGCCTTTCAAGAGTTTAAAAAAATGGATTGCACTTGGAAAATGGGCACCTCCCCCTAACAATCCAGTTTTCTAGCTATTTTGGAAAGCGGGAACACCTGGCTTCAGTGGATTTATTTCTTTTCGTGTCCGGGCCATGGACTCCTCAAATGCCAGCTCCCCCCTGGCCCAGACCCTGACTTCTCAAGGAGCCTCTCTCTCCAGCCCATCATCCTCAGTTTGGCCCGAGAGTCCCGAGGCAGTTCCCATAATCGAGGACCAGCCAGAGCCACCTTTAAGCCCCAGAGAGCACTGCTAGTTTGAGAGGCAGCTGGCAGGCCAGCTGATGGCCCTGTGCTGAGACATAGGGTGTGTGGCTGATCCAGGGCAGGCTTGTGTCCCTAAGCAATGTGTCTTCTCCCAGGCATGGTGGCCCGCAACACAAGGCTGCTTCTGAACTGATGGGGCCGGCTTCAACTTCATCAGGCCCTGCCCACCAGCACGTGGGCTCTGTGTTTGCCTGGTAGAAACCCGCAAGTCCTGTCTCTTACACAGCCCTTTCCCTTGGCCCTACATGGGTGACCTGAGCAGGTCTGCCCCTCAGTCTCCCAGATGATTATTTGCAATGTATGTTCCAGGTTTATTTATTGCAAATAAGTATTTCTTTGCAAGGCAGGACCTAAACTGATAAGGAATTCTGTAGTTTGAGATAGAGAAGGAAAGTTCTTCTGAGTGTGGGAAGTTCAGGTTCTAAATGTGGCAGAAAGAGCCAGCGTCATCACACTGCCACACACAGAGCTGGAAGGAACCAGAAAGGGGCTGTCTGTGTGCAAGCAAGGCAAGGAGCTCCTATATAGGTGCAAAGTGACAGTCCCCACTAACTGAGCATGGACTCTGCACCATTCTTCAACTGCTTCCAAAAGCTCCCAAGACCCCTCAGCTCAGTCAGTGTTACTACCCAGGCTTATAGAGAAAGAAGCAGTGCCTGGAGAGGCAGGTAGCTTCCCTGACCCTGGATGGTACAGGGCCTGGATCTGTCCTTGACTGCCAGCTCCAGAGCTCAGCAACACCATTGCTATTGGGGACAGACAGGCCCTCTCTCATACTCGGAGACGTGGCCCGTGGCCTTCAGCTTCACCGGGCTGTGAGTGCAAGCCGGACGCCCTGGTGGTCACAGCCTCAGTGAAGGATGGGCCCAGCCTCCTGCTCCATGTGTGGGATGGAGGAGGACAGCTGCTGAGGACAGGGCCATGGGACAGCCAGGAGCACAGCCAGCTGCACTGCTCAGGAGCTGTGCCCACTGCCCATGACTCAGATGCCCTCCCTCCCTCCCTTGTGCTCCCTGCTGCCCCTCATGCCCTGCTCAGTTGCTCTGGACTCTGGAGGAGAGTCCCTCTGTCCTCAGGTACTGCACTTCCCACAAGGTCCCGTTACCTCTGCAAGTCTCTGAAAGTGGGTGCCAGGGGGAGGGACTCAGAGTTTTGAAAGAAGATACTTGAAGTTAAAGAAATGTTGCTTTCCCCCCTGGCTGCTTCTTCTGTTCTCAGCATTCAGAACCCCCATTCCTCCAACAGTAACAACCACAGGATGAAATTCCGCATGAAGGAGACTGGGGAGACTAATGAGATAGTGCATCCCTGTAATGGAAGACTGTGCAGAAGGTTGGGAAATATGTAGTCTAAGCATGCCAAGCATGTCATGGCCCGTGGGCCACATGTGGCCCCCCAACCAATATTTTTATGGCCCAGCAATATAACAGCTTGAATGTAACATTTTAATAAAACTTTCATAACTTAATTTTTACAATATCCTGTTATACATAACTAGAGGCCTGTATATGCATTTGTGCACTGGTGAGGTTCCTCAGCCTGGCCTGTGGGGATTCAGCTGAAACTGATTGAAACAGACTCTCCAACACCCCCTGAGGGGGTTTCAGATTGCAAGAGGGCGGTTCTCGAATGACACACCCTGCCATACCCCAGAATTGGGCTCTCTCCTTTCTGGTTCCAGGGTATGTCACTCAAAAACTGCTGCAGCCAAGTCACTGCAGCTCAGCAGCTCCCACATTGAGTGTCTTCTCCCTGGTGGTCATCATGTGTCATAGCTACCTGTTGGACAGTTGGACAGTCGATTAGCCTGGATTATCCAGGACAGCTGTTGAGGACAGGGCCATGGGACAGCCAGGAGCACAGCCAGCTGAACTGTTCAGGAGCTGTGCCCACTGCCCATGACCCAGATACCCTCCCTCCGGCCTTTTATATATACTACTAGTGGCCCGTGCACAGAATTTGTGTATGGAGGGGGTGGGTCCCTCAGCCCAGCCTGCACCCTCTCTAATGAGGGACCCCTAGGGGATTGGGCCTAAACTGGCAATTGGACATCCCTCTTGCAATCTGGGACTGCTGGCTCCTAACCACTCACCACTCACTTGCCTGCCTGCCTGTCCCTAACTGCCTCTGCCTTCCTGATCACCCCTAACTGCTCTTCCTTGCCAGCCTGATCTCACCCCCAACTGCTCTCCCCTGCCAGCCTGGTTGCCCCCAACTGCCCTCTCTTGCCTGCCTGATCTTGCCCCCAAAGGCCCTCCCCTGCTGTCCTGATCTTGCCTCCAATGGTCCTCCCCTGCTGACCTGATTTTGCCCCTAACAGCCCTCCCCTGCTGGTTTGACCTCACCCCTAACGGCTCTCCCTTGCAGGCTTGATTACCCTCAACTGCCCTCCCTTGCAGGCCTGGGTCCCTCCCACCTGCCCTCCCCTGCTGAACATTTTGTGATGGCCATTTTGTATCCACATAGGGGCAGGATCTTTGACCACATGGGGGCAGCTATCTTGTGTGTTGGAGTGGTGGTCAAGCTGCATATTACTCTTTTATTAGATAGGATAGAGGCCTGGTGCATGGGTGCAAGCCAGCTGGTTTGCTTTGAAGGGTGTCCTGGATCAGGGTGGGAGTTCCCAGGGTGTCCTGGGTGATGGGCCTGTTGTGGTCTGTAGGCCAGCCATGCCCCGTGGTGACCCAAGCAGAGGCCCTGGTATCTGGTATTCATTTATCTTCTTTAATTGAAAATTTGTAGCCTTAAGCAGAGGCCAAGGCAGGCCAGGGCTATGGGAGCTGACTTCCTCCATTGCTGGGGTCAACCCTAGCCTCCTGCTCTCTTCAGCTCCATGGCTGCAGTCATTTAAGTTGGGATGTATTTATCTTCTATAATTGAAACTTTGTAGCCTTGAGTGGAGGCCTGGGCTGCCAGGGTGTCTGGGAAGCTTGGCTTCCTCCATCCCAGGGAAACCCAAGCCTCCCTCCTGCTCTCTCTGTAGCTGCAGCCATCTTGGCTGGGGTTAATGTTCATACTTGCTCCTGATTGGCTAGTGGGCATGGCTGGTGGGCGTGGCTTGTGGATGTAGCAGAATGGTGGTTAATTTGCATGTTACTCATTTATTAGATAGGATTAGAGGCCCAGTGCATGAAATTTGTGCAGTGTGTGTGTGTGTGTGTGTGTGTGTGTGTGTCCCCTCTGCCCAGCCTGTACCCTCTCCAATCCGGGACCCCAGGGGGGAATATATGACTGCTGGTTTAGATCAGGCAGATCGAGTCTAAACTGGCAATTGGACATCTCTCTCACAATCCAGAACCACTGACTCCTAACTGCTCACTCCTAATTGCCTGCCTTCCTGATCACACCTAACTGCCCCTCCCCTGCTGGCCTGATTACCCTCAACTGCCTCCCCTGCAGGTATAGTTGCCCCCAACAGCCCTCCCCACCAGCCTGGTTGCCCCTCACTGTCCCCCACCCCCAGTCTGCTCACCACCAACTTCCCCCGCTACAGGCCTAGTAGCCCCATGCAGCCTGCTGCTCAGTCATTTGGTCTTCCCTCACTAACCCTCCTGCCAGCCTGGTCTCCCCACGCAGCCTGTTCTGTTGTCTGTTCAGTTGCAATTAATAACAAACTACAACATTTGCTAATGACTGATTACTATAATAGTGTTGCATTCATTTCTCTTACATGCCTTACTTGCAGGCAGGCCATTTCTCTTCACTAATACTAGCAGCAAATATTTTAGCAGCCGATTACCACGTCATTAGTTTTGGATTCACCTGGTTGGTGTGAGCAACAGGAAATATTTCACTTTTGGAGAACAAGAAAAATAGGTTTAATTGCATTATGCTTATTAATTTGTGCAATTATTCCATGTCTGATAAGTTAATGTTCAAGAAAAAATATTAAGTTTTATTAAAATGTTCTATTATTTTATGTTAATGATTACTCATTTATTTCAGCCGTTTGTATTCAGCATGTCACTATCGAAATAAATCTACATTTCTATGAAAATTGAGGCTTTTGGGGTTTTTTTCAGCCACATAAACTTTAATTTTGTTATTTGGCCCGTGTTAGCCTTGGAGTTTAACATGCTTGGTGTAGGGCATGAGCACATACATGTAACAATGAACTTGTCAAGGACCCTGAGATGGCTCTGCAGAGCACGTGATCAAGGAATTATGGTGCTTTTCTCTGAAGGTAGCAGGGAGGGGTTCAGGGGCAGCTTCACCATCGTGGACCATAGCAGCCTCCATGGTGGCTGCAGGAGTGTCCCCATGCTGCCCTGTGGCTCCTGACCTGCCCTCCAGGTCCCTCCTGCCCCACAACCACTGGCTGCTCCCTCCACACAGTGTCCCATCCTCCAGGGCCAGTCACATAAGGAACAGGAATGACCAGAAGCCACCTGCAGTCTGCCTCCCAGGGTGATGCGCCCTGGCCACCCCCAGCAAACCCACAGGAAGGACCAAACTCCAAACACTGTGGCGAGTGCATCCAGCAGACACAGGTCACACATGAGTCAGGGGAGGAGAAGTTTTAAAGCAGAAAACCCATCAAGGGAGAAAAAGGCCACAAGAGTAGCTGCACGCCCATTCCTGGCAAGGGGCCTGAGGGGACTCTGGGCCATTGGCCATGTTGTTTCTTCATGGGGTTCGGGTTACACTAGTGCTTTTCATCTGTCAAAGTATTCAATGATACAATTAGGGTTGCTGCATCTCAAAATGGAACTGTGCCCCAAACAAGCACAATGAAAGTCATGCCCAACCCCATCCCCAGGATGGAAGGAAGGAAAGAAGGAAGGAAGGAAGGAAGGAAGGAAGGAAGGAAGGAAGGAAGGAAGGAAGGAAGGAAGGAAGGAAGGAAGGGAGTAGGTGAACCTGATGATGAAATGCACCTGGAAGTGCATCAGAAATGGAGAGAACTGATGAGAAGAAACATATGGCTAAGTGAGTGATAAGGAAATGTGGTCAGATATTCATCTACAATCCAGAATGAGAAAGGGCCGTTCATTGTAAAATTGCTTCCACTTGTTCTAGGTCTGATAATTTTCATGAAAACAGTGTGAAGGATAAAGAAAAACTGAATGACACAAACAAAGCCGTGGACACAGCCACCCAGAAGCCATGGTGCATACTGGGTGACAGGGGTCTCATGAGAGTGACAGGCCCAGGGCTGCAGGAAGCCAGCGGTGCCATCTTGTCAGAAGAGGTGTCCAGGGAGTGGGCCTATGTATGGGCCAGGCCTCCAAGGGTGGGGGGACTGGACCCGGGAAGCTGAGGCCAGGTTGGCAGCATGCCCAACCCCATCCCTACCTCCAGCCTCCGCAGCAAGAGGGCCCAGGAGCCCAGGGAGGGCCTTGGAGGGCCCAATGGTCCTGCTAAGAGGTGTCTGAGTCCAGGCCCAGGCTGGTTTAGGCATGTGGCCTGCTAGTGCCCATGGCCCTGAGTGGAGGGTGTGCTGGAGCACAGCCCTGGCGGCAGGTGGCCAGGAGAGGCCTCTGCTTGCCCCAGAGCAGCTGCGAGGCTGGCCAAGGAGGCCTTGCTCTCCCTGCCTGAGACGCCAGGCCTCCCTCACTCATTTATTTGGAGTGAAGTCCTGATGGTAGGTCCTTCCAATTCATTTGCCCTCAGAGTCCTGCTTTGAGTTTTCCCATTAAGTGCTTGTCAGGCTGATGAGTCATCCTCAGGTGCGCAGCAGATGGAGGGTTCCCACCACAGAGGGGAGGCACAGGAGGCCCTGAGCACACTGATGAGTCTCCCTCAGGGGTGGGTAAAGAGGGAGGGCTCCTTGTAAGTTCCAGATCCATGTCAGGGGGAGCCTTGCCTTTTAACCCCAGGGGCGCTTTTCGCCCTGAGTGATAGTGTGGATGGAGCCTGTCGCCTGCCTGGTTCTGGAATGACAGTGGACAGGAGCACTGTGTAATGGCCTCCTTTCCCTTTGAGATAACCATGTTTCTTCTCCATCTCGCTGATGCACTAAATCACATTGATTTTAAATCTGGTATCTGAGTTGCATTTTTTGGGGGTCCCCTAGTTAGTCTTCATGCATTTTCCTTGAGATGTATAATTGGGTTCCATTTGCTGACTTTTTTTTTGAGGTTTCTAAACTATTTTTTTTCTCAGTGCTTCATTGGACTTTTGGTTTTGAGATTTAAAGGATAATTACACTGGATTTATATGTCAATCATTCTGCAATATACTTATAACTCTCGATGTGGGGCTGAATGACTCACTAAGCTCTAAGTGCATTATATCTGAGAACAGCTGGCAAAAATATATTTACATACCTGTACCTACATCACAACCGTGCCCCCCCTCCTTTCCCACATACACCATAGGGGCAGAAATATGTGTACAGAGCACATTCCCATATACCGGGCCATGCACATAGTGCAAACACCCACAGATCCCATGTCACCTTGACCACACACACATTGCACAGTCAGACCACTCCGTTCAGACATACCACACACCCTCAGATCTTACAGTCACCTCCTCCACATATACCACACAGTCAGCCACTCTATTCAGACACATAACACACCCACAGATCCCTCAGTCACCTACAACTTACACATATCATGCACATTCTGGCATCTCCATGCACACCTATACCACATACACAAAGGTCTCATGCCCCCACACACCAGTGCTCTTCACTCAAAAGTGCATGCATACTTTTGTCTAGAACATGTATTCTAGCTCTTACCTCCTACACAAACAAAGTAAGTGTCCTCTCCCAAAACATCTAAACAGGAATTTTCTACAAGCTGGAACAGAGAGAGGCAATGGCAGGTCAGGGAAAAGAGCATGGTGTCATGATGAGAAGGTTCTCTATCTCACTGCTCATCGTAAGCCCACACTCACCGATTTAACAAAGTCGTCTATGGTGTTGTAGTTGCTTCTCTCATATATTTGGTGTTCACCTTCTACAATATGTATCAGCTAAAAGAAAGATGAGGTGGCTTGGGCCCCAGCCAGATGTTGAAACCCAATAGGTCTCTCCATGAGATAATATCTGAACTCAGGCCATATCAGACTTCTAGAACCAGACCCTGGTGTTACCAGCAGCCCAGCCTCGGGGTGGGCAGTCATGGGCAGACACCCCTGTTGAAAGGTTTACATAACATTGTTCCCATTTCTGCAGTGCCATTTCTTTATGCAAACACTTATAGAGAGTTAGAGAAGTATGCTTTGAGCTACCTTAGGAAAACTGTTCTTGGGAATGTTCCCCAAATGGGCTTCTGTACAACCCTTGTTACCTGTTCAGAATTACCTGCCTTCGGCTACTGTCTTGTAAACCCACGCTGTAAACCTTGGCCCCCATATTCCGAGCCTTGTTAGCCTAAGAGAAAGAAGGCTTTGCATATAAATCATCAAAATAGATGGAGCCAAGAGCTGATAACTCTGGACTGGACTCACTTCTCTCCTAGTTCCGAAGATTGTCTCTTCCGGCATCATTCCCCCTATCATGCTGATAACGAGGCTGGCAGCTTTGTTGTCTGCAGGAGAAGCAAGCCTGGCCTGGTTGGTAAAGGTACCCAAGTGACCTGCCCCAAGCTGCAGGGTCACAGCACTTCTCCCCATACCTCCTCCTCTGGGAGAAAGGTCGCTCAAACCCACTCATCCACCATCTCCAGCTCCAGGAGGGCTTTGTCGCCCACACTGGGAGGAGAAGGAGCTTTAACCCAGGACCTATTTTACAGATGGGGAGACTGAACTCAGCTCAGGCCTCTTCCTACTGAACTCCCACTGTTACCAGATGTGCAGCATTTGCCCTGGAAGGCAGCTCCAGCTGTTTCAGTGGACAGCACAGTCTTTCAGATGAGCAAAGGGAGGAGAAGCCAGACCCACTGAGTCTAAGGCCTGGGTCCCACTCCAGACAGAGCCCGTGGACACTCCATGGTTTACACTCAAGGTCAGAGGCACGTGGGCAGCAGATCCCACGCCCAGCTCAACCTGTTCCCAACCAGGTCCATATCTCTTTCCTGACTACAGCTGCAACCCTATTGTCTAAATGAAGATGGCTCCAGCTGAACAAAGCCGTTCCCCCTATTGGAGACACTGTCACAGGACCAGTCAACTTCTTCCAAAGGGAAGAAGCTGAACAATAGGAGTCAGAGCCAGAACTGTGTCAGAGACAGGAGTATGGCCAATGAGGGCCCCAACCCACCCCCCAAACCCACCCCCCCACCTTCCCCCAGGCTCTTTCTTCTGCAAACTGAATATTGTGTGTCCTAGGTCCCCAGCTTTGCTTTTTGCTTTTTCGTACAGCCTGAGTGTAGGTCAAGCACCTCATGTTTCATAAGAACCAAGAATGCACCCACAGGATCCCGTGCACCTCTGAGAGACATCATTGGATGGCTTTTGTCCTCACTTCACAGAGGAGCCTGAAGCACAGGGAAGGCAAGTGTGTGCTCCAGTGTCAGCGCTAGGAAGTGACCAAGGTAGGTCTGCACCCAGACCTTAGGGAGGCCCTGCCTGCTCTACCCCAGACATGACCACATGAAGTTCATAGGTAGCTTACCTTTCTTGTACACTGGTTGAATCAGCTCATTTATCTGCAACAAAATGAAGGAATGTTGGGGGAGAGCAATAAGATACCCCAAAATAGTCTCAGAACTTGTCAAAGGAGACTAGACAGAGCACTAGCAATCTGTACCTTTTTAAATCCGAGCTCCATGTTTAGTTCTCCTGAAGGCACTATATTTCGAAGTTTCATAAGATTTTTCTGTATTGCTTTTCTGGAAAACAATGTTAAAAGAGGGTAGAGGTGGCATGAGAAATTGATAGGTATAAACACCCTGTTATGGCAGAAAGTAGGCTGGCAGGAAGCGACAAACCACATGCACTGGGAGGTTCCGAAAATGACTGTTGATGTGTACCGGTGCGAGCTCAGCAGAGTCCTCTTCAGCTGCGGGAGTTTTGTCTTACACACATTCCTAGGTTCTTTTTTTCCCATATATGGCCTACATACACCTTCTAGACAGTCTATTTATCTTACATGTGAAGCTTCTGGGTACCTGATGCAGTTTGGGTAGGAAGGGATGGGTGCCGCAATCAGCAGAGCTTGGCAGCTTCCTCTAGAGGCGTGGGGTGGGTGACCTGCCTCTCCCATTTCTATGCCAGTGCTGCCCACCCTCTCATGGTTGCATGTGTTCTGGTCTATTTCTCCTGCCGCATCTGCAGCTGGTAAGAGCCTGCTGCTAGGGCCCTGGCATGCAGTGCAGGGAACCTCCCAGGTGAGGGAGGATGTGGCCAGGGGCAGCCTGGGGCAGCCTGGAACTGATCAGGGCCTGACCTTCTGTTGTCCAGAACTCCAGAGTTGCTTTTGCTACCAGTCCCTGTTCCAGACAGAGATGACATCCAAGCAGCATCTTGCTGAAGGCCTGTATCCTAGGCTACAGGGGGAGGGTTGCTTAGGCTACAGGGGGAAGGCTGGGTTCCTTTTGTGCGCCAAGGGTGAAGTCCCCTGACCAGGGCCAGAGACTGCCATGTGCACACTCACTTAGCCCTCCCCCTTCCCGGTTCCTCATGGTCACCAGGCCTAGAAGCCAGCAAGATTACAGAAGCCAGTGGGATGGTTACTGTGATGCAAGCAGGGAGGGGGCTTGACATCTCATTCCTTTTCTGGATTCTTAAGCTGCCTTTAGTCGACTTCGAGAACATCACTAACTTTAAAAGTGTAGCTGACAAAGTTCTGGCTTGAAGTATTTAGCTTTTTAAGATATGCTCTATAGCTTATCTGTATAGAGAGGTTCCTGGAAGGAACATTGGGGGACGCCAGAAGTCTCAGTGAGAGAGATTAGTGACAGTGAAAGAGATAGTCTTATTTTGGTCAGGACAACAATAAACAAAAAAGGTGAGGAGAAAAACTATCAATATTGCTAACAGAGAAATATAAGTAAGGATAACTGGTCTAGATCTGGACCAGTTAAGCAGTTGGTGACTATCGGGTCTACTGATGGAGTCCTCAGGTTTTTGTGTAGACCGATCAGTAAGTTTTACTGACTTTAAAAAAATAAATAAATCTTTATTGTTCTGATTATTACAATGCTCCTCTTCTCCCCCGCCCCGCCCCGCCCCATAGCTCCCTTCCACCTGGTACCCATCCCACTCTCTGCCCTTACCCGCCCCCCACTGTCCTAATCCATAGGTGTACGATTTTTGTCCAGTCTCTTCCTGCATCTCCCCAATCCCTTTCCCCCAAGAATTGTCAGTCCATTCCCTTTCTATGTCCCTGATTCTATTATATTTACGTTTATTCTGATCATCAGATTTTTAATTCACTTGATTTTTAGATTCACTTGTTGATAGATGTGTATTTGTTGTTCATAATTTTTATTTTTACCTTTTTCTTCTTCCTCTTCTTAACGAATACCTTTCAGCATTTCATATAATACTGATTTGGTGGTGATGAACTCCTTTAGCTTTTTCTTATCTGTGGAGTACATTATCTCACCTTCAATTCTGAATGATAGCTTTGCTGGGTAGAGTAATTTTGCAGGTTCTTTTCATTCATCACTTTGAATATTTCTTGCCATTCCCGTCTGGCCTGCATAGTTTCTGTTGAGAAATCAGCTTACAATCATATGGGTGCTTGCTTGTAGGTAACTAACTGTTTTTTCTCTTGCTGCTTTTAAAATTCTCTCTATATTTTGCTCTTGGCATTTTAATTATGATATATCTTGGTGTGGTCCTCTTTGGATTCCTTTTGTTTGGGGTTCAGTGCGCTTCCTGGACTTTTAAGTCTATTTCTTTCACCAGGTGGGGGAAGTTTTCAGTCACTGTTTCTTCAAATAGGTTTTCAGTATCTTGCTCTGACTCTTTTTCTGGCACCCCCATAATTCAGATGTCGGTATGCTTGAGGTTATCCCAGAGGCTCCTTACACTATCTTTAATTTTTTGAATTCTTTTTGCTTCTTGCCTTTCCAGCTGAGTGATTTTTGCTTCTTTCTATTTCAGTCTATTTCTATTTCAAGCAGACTTGATTCTTGTGGTCTGCTTTTAGGTCTCTGTATAATATTTTTTATTTCAGTCAGTGTATGCTTAATTTCTAGTTGGTCCTTTTTCATATCCTCCAGAGTCTCTCTCATATCCTCGAGGGTCTCACTCATCTCCTCAAGGGTCTCGTTAAATTTATTGGCCTTTTCTAGGAACCTCTTGAAAAATCTTATAACCATGGTTTCGAACTCTATGTCCAGTTGTTTTTTCCCCCTCCATTTTTTTTTTCAAATGTGATTTGCTTCCTTGCCTTCGCATTTTGGCTGCTTCACTGAGTTGGTAGGGTAGCTTTGTGTAGTATGTGTCCTCTAGGAGACAGTGGCTCAGCCTCCCCAGTTACCTGAGGTGGATATTCTTGGTGCACCTCTTTATGGGCTGCACAGTCTTATTGTAGGTAAGCCTAGATTGTTGTTGGTATCACTGGTAAGGGTTGACTTCCAGGCCAATTGGCTGTAAGAATCAGCTGTGTTTACTCTGTGAGTGCCTCTGTGCTCAGCTTGGATGGGGCAGAGTCTCCAGGCTGAGCAGGCAGCCTTGGTTTCCCGTCATCCCTGCCCTGAATGGCTCCCGGGTCTCCTTGCCCTGTGACAATGGCTGCACGCACCTCTGAGAGAAAGCTGCCCAGAGCTCTGCCTGCTGCCAGACAGTGTAGTTTCTCCTCAAATGAATCTGAACACCCAAAGACTCACCCAGAGTGGGAAAACAAAGCAGTCCAGCATTTTTGTTTTTTTTTTCTTCCCAAATGATATAACCAGCACGAGCCCTCTCTGAGAGCTTGCGTGCCTCTGCAGTACCCGAGTTTCAGTGTGCTTCCTCCTTACTCTCCAGTTTCACCCCGTATTAGTTTGGGTTCCCTGAGACTTGCCCAGAACTGGGCTCAGTGCAGTGGGATGCCTTTATTTCCCTCCCAGTTCGAGAAAACCAGCTGGGTATTCAGCCGCCCACCCTATCCACTTGCGTGTGGCTCTGCACCTCTGATTCCGCAAGTATCCGCAACTCTGCCCTCCGCAGTTCCCCTGAGTCTCAGTGTCCTTTTTTCTTTCCTTCTATTTGTGGAATGTCCACTCAGCCAGGCCTCTGGTGGTTCTGGATGATGTCCTTTTTGTCTTTTAGTTGTAGTTTTGAAATTGTTGTACAGGACAGCAGTATTGGTATTTACCTATGCCACCATCTTGGTTCCTCTTTACTGATTTCTTTAGGGTGATTTGCAGAGGATTGTCCTGGTTGTTGCTGTTTTTTTTTTCCATTCTGATTGGACATCCTTAGTTGAGCTGCCTTCTCTCAGGAGTGGTGAATCCAGGTGTTCAGACTTATAACTTTGAGGGCTGTGGGAGTGGTTAGTATGAGTAAATAAGGCCCATTGTACATTTATTCCCAGGGAAATGGGCATTCTATCAGTTATCTATCTATGTACCTTAAGGATGGTTTTTCCCAGTTCTTGCAATTGATTCTGAATTTCTGAATTTCTTAGTTCTTTTATGTCTCCCTTGAGTTAATTAGTGGACTACATAGGATTTCAAAAGGGGAGAACCCTATCTTTACCCATGGGATACAATGTACCTGCAGGAGAGCCAGAGGCAGGTTAGTTTCCTATAGCTTTGCCATAGCCTGCTTAAGGGTCCAATTCATGCATTCTACTTTCCCTTGCTGCTGGTAGGCCATGTGAGTTCCATTGGATGCCTAGAGTCTTAGCAACCTGCTGAACTACTGCTGCCACGAAAGCTGGGCCATTGTCTGATCCCATAGTTAATGGCATCCTATATTTTGGGATGATGTCTCTTAGTAGAGCTTTGGTTATTATTATTATTATTATTATTTTTTGCTTTCCCTCCACTACAACCCTGTATAAGTGTGGGGTAAGCCCCAACCCGGCCCAAAAAAGTACAGGCAAAAAAATAGGAGATATTTATTTTCCCTGTTAGTCCTATTTCAGTGAAGTATACCTCTAGATCTTTAAATGGTGCTTGGCCACAGCGCTAGATTCTGGCTGGCCCGATGGGATCTTGTCTGGCATTGTTTTGAGCACAGAGAAATCAGTGTTGGGAGACCAAGACACACAGGGACAGAAGTCGAGCAATCAGGCAGGACTGGTTCAATAAGGCTTCTAGAGCATTTTTTTCCTAAATGGATGAGTTCAATAGCCCACATGGTGGGCTATTTGTTCTGGTTACATCGATTCTGTGGACTGGGAGTATCCACCATCCTTCTTTGGTCATACTTCCTTCCTCTTACTGTGCTTTCCTCTTCCTGAGCTGTATTTTTGGGGAGTGTAGATAGTTCTGGGGCCAGCATGATTTTGGATGGTGTTTCTTGTTCTCTTGCAGTTTGTTTAGCTGCAGTGTCTGCCCTACAGTTCCCCTCTGACAGTCTTCCTTTTTGGTGACCCTTGCAGTGGATAAATGCTACCTCCTTTGATTCCTAGACTACCTCTAACAGTTTCAGGATTTCATTTTGGTTTTTGATTCCTTTCCCTCCAATTGTAAGGAGTCCTCTTTCCTTGTATATATAGTATTATATATATGTAGGGTGGCAAAGGCATAGTGCGAGTCAGTATATATGTTGGCCGGCTAATTCTTGCTAAGTTCTAATGCCCTCACTGGTGCCGACAGTTCTGCTCTTTGGGAAGACCATTCCTCAGGAAGGGCCTTTGCTTCCAAAGATTCAGAATTCGAAACTATTGCATACCCAGAATATACTTTGCCTTTACTCATGAAATTACTGCCGTCTGTATACAGAATATGGTCAGGATTTTGTAGTGGTTTATACAGGAACTCATGAACCAACTGGTGGCCCCCCAGTCACCATTATCAAGGGCCACAGAATGGTCTATGGGTTGTGGTCCTGGTAGCTCCCTACGATGTTTACTTTCCATCCTGATAGGAATGTTACCCTTTGCATCACTACAGAGTGTTCAGGCACTGTGTCCACCGTAAAGTTTATTGTTTGATTCCCAACCTTCATTTTGACTATGGGCTTGTGGGGGCCCAGTTGGATAGAGTCTGGTCTTCCCTAGTAGGAGTCCACTCCTGCCAGGCCAATCAGATTGGCCTTTGGTAGTTCTGTCCAGTAGAGGCTGGGTAGAGTGGAAGTTCCTGGTTTTCTTTTTTGACAGTTTGGGCACTCATTCTTCCAGTGTTCGTATTCCTTATAGTAGACACATTGGCCTTGTGTCAGGGGCACTTTCCTTTTTGGTTCTTTATTTCTTTGCTGTTTCTGTTGTGGTTTTGTCCCTAGTAGGGCTGGGTTCCCCAAAGCCACGGCTAGGAGAGCCACCTTCTGCTTCATCCTTCTGGTCTGCCTCCTTCTTGGCAGCACAGTCACAGTTTAAAACGATCTTGTGGGCGATTTCCAGTAATTAAGTGGCATTCTTTCCAGCATATCCCTCTAATTTCTGGAGCTTTTGTGGAATGTCGGTTTGAGCCTGTCCTACAAAGGCAACATTGACCATGTGTTGGTTTTCAGGGGTCTTTGCATTGAAGGGAGTATAGACCCTGTTGGCTTTATACAGTCTCTCATAGAAGTCAGCCAGAATCTCATCTGGTTTCTATAAGGCCTCAGAGGTCTTTGCCATGTTTGTAGGCTTCTTTGCTCCTGACCTTATCCCTTGGAAGAAGGTGAGTTGGTATCTTTCTAGATGATTTCTTTCCTCCTTTGTGTTTGTGTTGGGGGAAATGAGACATTTTGGGGGGCTAGCAATCTGAATCTGTACCATTACTCTAATGCACATTCCTATTAGCCTATAGTTTAGCCACTGCTCCTTTAATTGTCTGGTCCTGCAAGACCTATCTAATACCATTTTAGAGAGGCCATAAACTATCCCCAGATGGAGTTATCAGTGCTGGTGCCAGGCCAGGCCTTTAGTTGTGGTCTCACGGCCCCAGCACATGGGGCTCTTTAACTACTTGCAAAGGGGATTAGGAAAACCCTTATTTGGAAGACAAAGGGTTGGAAAGATATAAAAGGGGAGGGCTTCTTCCATGTTTTGGTTCAGAGATTTGAAATCTTTCTCTGAGCCCACATGCATAATAAACAGTGTAACTCCATTTATCTGGGCATTGCTTGGCTTTTCTCCAGTCTTCTGTAACAGCTGGGTCCCAGCATGGCCCCTCATAGGGCAGGGCTTCCCATGCCCAGGCCTCTACATCTAAATGTACACTAGTGCCTGAGTTTGGATCCATTTCCTGGCTTTAATGACAATTTGCCAGCATTCTTCTATATTGAACAAGATAAGGAGGAGCTATTTACAGTCAACCCAGGTGGGGCAATGAGTCTGAAATATGGATTCCAGGAGATCTACCATTACCTGGGGTTTTTCAGAATATGGCAGCATGTGATGTGTCCAGTTGAGGAGGTCAATGATGGAGAATGACTCATAGTAGACGACCTATTCATCTTCTTGTAGGGCCCCATCAGGATCTACTTTCGGGGGACCCGTCATTTTCTGCAGTGGCATCTGCATTGCTGCTGGGGATCTTGGTCCTTGGGCTGCTAACTTAAGACATCTTCTTATAAGCTCAGGCATCTCTGGTGGTGATGACAGCAGGCTGGCTTCCTCAGAATTTCCTTATAATATGAGAGGCTGCTGTACTTTTTGTGAAGTCTTCCTTTCACTTTATGCCATGAGGACCTTACACTGTCCCTGACCAGTAATGCAGAATGGATCAGGAAAGCTTTACCTGAGCTATTTTTAAACTTTTGGTCTATGTACAGAAACTGGTGTGGGTAGCCAAGGCTTCTAGTAACTACCTTATATAGGTACTAGAGCATGGAGACATCAACGGAGCCTTAACTAGTCCCAGCATGTGGGATCCTGCTCCTGGGCAGCATGGGAATGGGGTGGAAAATGGCCGGAGAGATGAAGGCCAGGGATACTCCAGGCTCTTACTTTCCCTCTACTCCCCTGCAGTGTTCACACACAAGTGAGCACCCAACCTACAGGTGGCTCAGTGTTGTGAAATAGCATCCCCTTACCTTTGCTTTCTCCAAGTCTTCCTTTCCCTGCCCATGCCCAAGGCTCAAGTCTCCAGCCTTACCTTGACTCTGGTCTATTTAAGGACCTATTTCTGATTCTGTTTCCCCTGATTTTTATCTTTGCCTTGTCCCATCTTTAACCCAGCCTATTTCCACTTCTATTTCCAAATCTATCTCTGTCCATTTCCTTGTTTTGTTCTTTAAGCCTCTTCTCGCCTTAGTTTCTAGCTTTAACTAGATATTTAGTTGCAACTGTGTCTCTGGTCACCTTTGACTCCAGGTTTGTGTCTTGCTCTGTTTCTTTCCTACAGAGTCCTGGCCAGGACTCCTACTGCTGCAGTATCAGTTCTGGTGGCTCTGTCTCTCAGTGGCTCGGCCCTGAGTGCTGTGCCTCTGGCCCTGATTCAGAGCCCAGTTTTTTTGGTGACTCCAGGTGGGCTGAGGTCATGGGACTGGGAACCAAGAGGTGCGCAGTGTAGGAGACCCAGGGGTCTGGCCAGGCAGCTCATGGCTGTAAAGGCTGCAACAAGAGAGGGATGAGGAGGAAGGAACCAGAGTCTAGCCGCTTGTGGGGAAGGGTGGAGGATGGCCACTGTCTGCTGACTAGTGCCCACTGGGATGTCTGAGGCTCAGGGTCCCCAGCACTGGCCCCACCTCCCTCTGACAACCCCCATTGCCACTCTCCCTGCCACTTCCATCTAGCCCCATCCTGCCAGTTATTCCCCTGTGTGACTGGGCAAACCCAGGCCTACAACAGCATTGGGCTCCTTACTCAACCACTGCACTTATCTTGGGACTGGCCCACTCTGCCCTCTGGGGCTAGAGGCCAGGACAAAGAGGCAGAGGCCAGAACACAGTGGGGACAGGGAAAGAACCAGAGAGAACAGGGCGCTTCATTGGATGACTGTGCTCCCCCTCCAGTCCTACCAGAGGAGAAGGGAAAGGGGTTGGGCCCTCAGCCTCCAGGGAATTTCTGTGCATGGTAGGGTGGCTGGACCCTGGCACCCAGTGATAGGGGCATGGAAACTGGCATCCAGAAGTCAGGGATGGCTGCAGCTTTCCAAGCTGGGAGGGCCTTTCAGTAGCTCAGAGTTCTGACCTGGGGGCATAGGGACCAAGGCCCAGCAGAGGAGACCTCATCTGCTTCTCTTTCCCCAAGGGTCCTGGCCTAGGTTTCTCCCCAGGGATGAAGATCAGTAGGGCCACGTTTCTTTTCCCAAACCAATGTGAGGACCAGGTGGCACTACGCAAGCATAGACACCAGCAGGCAGTCTTTTACACACACACACACACACACACACACACACACACACACACACAGATTCAGACAGGGTTTCAGACTCCAACCCAGGAGTTCCCTGTCCTATGCAATGACTATGCTGCTCGGGCAGTGATCAAGCTTCCCTTCCGCATTAAAGGTGGGTCTGAACTGGTCTTGGGTCCCCAGGGCACTTGGAGGTCTAAAGTCCTGGCAGGCTTTTCTGTCCTCCCCAGAGTCTGTTCGGGCACAGTGGCGGCTGACTACAGTCAGGCCTGGTGAGGATTGGGTCCAATGAAATTACCAGTGGCACACCTCACTTTCTGTTGCCGGGGTTAAAATTAGTGCTCCCCCTCCTACTGGCTTCTGACAATGGTGGCTCAAAGTGCCAGCGTGGTTGTTGGCTTCACAGTCAGGGAACCAAATGTTATGGCAGAAATCACTCTGACGGGAAGCGACAAACCAAAAACACTCAGAGGTTCAGAAAAGAACTGGTTATTTGCAGTGGTGTGAGCTCAGCAGAGTCCTCTCCAGAGGCTGACCATGCAAAACGGAGGGTTTTTTGCCTTACATACATTCGTAGGCTCTTTGTCTTCCATCTATGGCCTACTACACATTCTAGACATTCTTTCTACCTTACATGCTAAGCTTCTGGGTACCTGATACAGTGTGGGGAGGAAGGAACAGGCACCGCATTCAAGCAGAGCTTGCACCCTCCTTTAGTAGCCCCATCTAGAGGTGCGGGGCAGGCGGCCTGCCTCTCCCATTTCTGTGCCAGTGCTGCCCACCCTCCCATGGTTGCCTGTGCTCTGGGCTGTTTCTCCTTCTACATTGCGCCCGCCCGCAGCCACTGGGAGCCTGTGGAAAGGGTGTCAGTGGGGCCCAGCACCTTAGCCAGGGAGGATGTGGCCCAGGGTGGCCTGGGAGCTGATCAGGGCCCCCGTGCCTACCCTCTGGGGCCCCAGCCTCCCAAGACGCTGCCACCCAGCCCCAGAAGACATGACTTCCAAGCCATATCTTGCTGAAGGCCTGTTGGCCAGGCTCGTGGTCGGCAAACTGCGGCTTGCAAGCCACATGTGGCTCTTTGTCCCCTTGAGTGTGGCTCTTCCATAAAATACCATGGCCAGGGCAAGTCTATTTTGAAAAAGTGGCATTAGAAGAAGTTTAAGTTTTAAAAATTTGGCTCTAAAAGAAATTTCAATCATTGTACTGTTGATATTTGGCTCTGTTGACTAATGAGTTTGCCGACCACTGGCATAGGCTACAGTGGGAGGGCTCCGTTCCTTATCTGTGCCTAGGGGGAAGTCTCCAACTACAGAGTGCTGTGAGCACACACAATTAGCCTCCCTCTTCCTTGCTTCTCACTGTCACTCCACTGAAAAGCAAGCAAGGTTACAGAGGCTAGGGGTGTAGTTATAGTGATGCAAGTAGGGAGGGGGCTTGCCATCTCACCCCAAGCTGTCCTGATGCCCTGTAGCATTGGCCAGCCTGCCTGGGAGAACACAGACAAGTGGCCCTGCCATGGCCCTTCTGCCCTGTGACTTTGAAATTGACTGGCCTTGCTCAGGTCTGCTGTCATCCATCTGCTGAGGACTGAGTGGAGCTGGGGGATGATGCTATGCTGATCCCAGGACTATGGCCTGGCTTCCTCTGAGCTCATCTCTGTATCAGGCACATGGATGTCAGGGACATCACCAAGGGCCCTGCTGGGACCATCTGTTATCAGAGGAGGGCATCCATGCATGTGCAGTGTCAACCCTGCACCTACAACATGACTGGCAGTGTGTGGAGCCTCTGAGATGTCCCTCAGGGGGTACAATCTCCTCCAACAGGTAAGGCTGAGTTGGGAAAAGGCCATCCTGCTAAGGCCTTGCCTGTACCTACCTCCCCTGGCACAGACCCTGAGGTTGACTGGCTCTTCCCAAGGAGGCTGTGGTCTCCCTGTCCCCTAGGAGGTGCTCTTCCTCTGGAGGCCCAGGCCCAGCCCCCATTGCCACTCTCCCTGCCACCTCCAGAGTCCCTGCCCATGGACTTGCTTTCACCCACCTCCAACCTACCCAGGTCTCTCTGTCCTAAATACAAGCCACACATCTAATGAGAACCACTCCTTCCCTCCCCTTGTCAGGAGAGCTGCCAGGCCCTCCTGCTCCTCCTCAAGCTGGACATGGGGTGGTAAGGGCATGCCCTGGCCCTCATTCGCTCCTGCAGCCTGGCTGTCCCTGAGTCACACTGCTGCTCCTGATTCTCTCCCAGGGCCTGCACAGCACCCTGTGCCACAAATCCTGGGCTGCAGCTTCTCCTAAGCATCCTTCACTGTCTGTGGGGCCTCACCCACTCTGAATTGGGTTCCACTCTTGTGTGTTCATGGGAATCTCGGCCTCCCAGCTGCTCAGAAGCTCCATAACTTCCCATCATCAGGTATGGAAACCACTATGGGGTGCCCACGGCCTACCTGGGATGCAGGTGTGGCTGACTTCCTCAAACAACCGGCCCTCCTGCTGGTCACAACTCAGGGGCTCCTGTCTCAGACACACCACGGACCCAGCTCCTCCTAACCCCCCACTGAAGCCTGTCCTTCAATGCAAAAACCACCTCTTTTCTGGCTCTGTCTCTGTACTGGCCCCAAGCCCACTGGCCCAGGGCAGAAACTGAGAGAGCACAGCAGGTGCAGACACGGGCCACATTCATAAAGGACCACAACTCTGTGGTACCAGATCCCAGGACTGCTCACAGCCAGCCTGTGCTAAGAAAAGGGAGGGAGGGACTCAAGGCAGGGATGGTCTAGGACAGGGGAAGGTCAGGGCCAGTTCAAGCAGGTGCAGAGGGGCTGGGGCCAGAGTGGGCACTGAAGGGAGCTCAGCCCAACCCAACCTGTACACCAGTGTGCTCCTCCTTCTGTCTCAGGGAACCCCTCACTCGCTGGCTCTCCCTTCAGCCTGGCCCACTGGGCCTGCCTTAGGGGATTAAGTGGCACTTACCTGTCTGAAGTGTGCTTCATGAGGATTTGGCCATCTGAAGTGATGAAGGACATCCTTAGTTGGGGGCTGGGGATGAAGCACTCCTCGTGAGATGACAGAGACATAGGCTCAGAATGATCCTAATTAGTAGCCAGAGGGGTGCATGACACCTACACTGTTCAGAATTTCTCCATTTTGGGGGGACCTAGTTTACATTTTTTTTGAGAAAACTTGCTTTTTAAGTTTCTATGTAAATTGTTTGCTCTTTTCCTTTGGTCCTCAACACCATTTGTTGTGTTCAGTTGTGCTGTCCCTGGTTTGCCTGTTTCTAATCTGGAGTGCCTCAAGCACAGTCTGTTTCCCTTGTGCCTTGGCGTGCCCTCCAGGAAGGAGCCACACAAACTGCCAGAGCTGATGGCACTAGTGTGACCTGTCCTGCCCACTCAGAATGCTGCCCTGGTTCTGTGCTCCTGACTAGAGGGACCCCATGCCCACCAAGTCAGACCACTGTGGACTCTGCAGGAGAGAAAAGCGCCCACCGTACTTTGTGTACTTCTTCACCATTTCCTCCACAGATTTGTAAATTTCCTCCCAGCTGTATCTCATGTTGTCTGATCTGAAAACAAATGAGATCAGACATTGAGGGATGACAGGATTCCATCAAGCAGGCAGATTTTTGCCTCCCAACCTTCCAGCAGGCCCTTTAGTAATGTACTCTCCACCTCATGTAGCTGAAGCCAGGCACACGCCCTCACAGACATCTCTAGGTCACCCTGTGGTGACTTTTAGCAATGTGAGTTGTGGGGACCATGACCAACTAGACCTGTGTGCTGGGTATGAGGGAGTTTGGTGGCTCATATTAGGTGGGACCACTTGATAAGGAATGAGGGAGGATGGGTTGATTGGAAAACACATTCTGATTCTAATACATTGGCTCTCCTGGCCCTCACTTACTGATACCCCAACAGGGCCCTCAACCCCTCACCCAGGCTGATCATACCTCCATGGAGTGAGGGTTCCTCCTGGGGGGCTTGGCCAGCCTGCAAATAGCCATCAGCCCCTCACCCAGGCTGGCCAGGCACTCCATTGGGAATCCCCACCCTGAAGGCGCTGTGGTCAGCCTGAAAATGGTCCCCAGCCCCTTACCCAGGCTGGCAATGCCCCCATGGAGTAAAAGTGCCTGCTGGGGGGTGTCTCCAGCCTGCAAACAGCCATCAGCCCCTCACTCAGGCTGGCCAGGCACCCCAGCAGGAACCCCTGCTCTGAATGGGGTGTGGCCAGCTTGAAAACAGCCTTCAGCTTCTCACCCAGGCTGGGCACATCACCCCAGCAGGGTCCCTCACCCCATGAGGGCATGACTGGCCTGAAACCATCACAGGCCCCTTATCCAGGCCACCCCATGCCCGAAAAGAATCCCCACCATGATCTAGGACACTCTTCAGGGCAAACCAGCCAGCCCCTACCCTTGTACCAGGCCTCTATCTCTACTAATAAAAGGGTAATGTGCTAATTAGACTGGGGGACCTTCCAGAAGACCTTCTGGATGTTCTTCTGGACAAAGCCATGGTGGCAGGGCTAAGGTAGAGACAGTTAGAGGCTAAGAGAGGAGGGCAGTTGTGGGTGATCAGACCAGGATGGGACAGCAGTTGTGGGTGATCAGGCTGGTGGAGGAGGCAGTTGGGGGTGAGAAGACCAGCAGGGGAGCCAGTTGGGGGTGAGCAGGACAGCAGAGGGGGGGCAGTTTGGAGTGAGCAGGCCAGCAGGGGGCAGTTAGTGGTGAGCAGGCCAGTGGGGAGGGAAGTTGGGGGCGAGCAGGCTGGCAGGTATAATGGTTAGGAGCAATCTACAGGCAGGCAGGTGAGCAGGTAGGAGCCAGAAGTCCTGGATTGTGAGAGGGATGTTTGACTGCCGGTTTAAGCCTAATCTCTGTAAACTGGCAGTAGGACATCCTTTCAAGGGGTCCCAAATTGGAGAGGGTGCAGGCCAGGCTAAGGGACAACCCCACCCAGTGCATAAATTTCATGCACCGGGCCACTAGTAGTATTATAAACATGGTCACAATACCAGAAAAAAATATAAAAAATTAGTCAGTGACTACATCTGGGAAGTGAAATAAGAAGTGGGGAGGTAATGGGCAAGTGCCTCAAGTTTTTTGTGTGTGTGTACTTTGTAATTGTGCTTGATTTTAAATGTATTATCAAGCATTTTCTCTTAAATGTAATAATAAAATTGAAAAAAATAGTAGCAATAGCATAGATTTCAAGATGGTGCCAGATTAAGTGGAAGGTACAATGACATTCTCCCAGAACCAAACTAGAATTATAATTAAAATATACACAAATAATCCTGAATAACTAACTGAAGAATAGCTTGAGAGAATCCTTATCATCAAGATCATAAATAGGAAACCACATTAAGACTAGTAGGAAGTGAGGAGGCACCAAAGGGCTGTGTGGGCTCCCATAGGCACCAGCTGAAGTTCTGGAGGGATATCTCAGGTATGGGGGGTTCCCACTAAGAGGTCTTGAGTCTAAACCCCAAGATTTTAGGCTCCCCAACCCAGAGTAAAAAAACTGGAAAAGTCCTGCTAACATAACATCTGCCTGTAAAAAGCACCAAGGGTGCTGTTTGGCAGGGAGAGATTACTAGAAACACAGGCACCCCTTAAAGAGGCATTGCACTAAATTTTGTTTGTAGCCACTCACCTTGGACTCTCTAGGGAGAACTAGAGCTGCATAAGGAGAATCTGGGGTTGGTACCTCTGGAGATAGAGCTGAGAAGACAGCCACCAGAATCCCTGTGCTGACTCATTGCCCCATGTTGCAGTAACCTTCTTTCTCAGATCTTTCCCATCAGTGCAGCTTTTGCCTGGGAAGCATTAATTGCCCCATTCATTGGAAACCCTTTCACCCCTACTTTGTGTATTTTATGCCCTGCTGAGGTCTACAGCTTGAGGCTCATTAAGTGACTGTGACTATCAGCTTTCAGGCAGAGGCAGATCTCTGGCTGCCTAAAGTCTCTGCCTGATCTTCTTCTGGAACTGGAGTTAGAAAAAGCAGATTTGGTGCTCAACTCAGTCCTTTCCACACACACTCAGCCCCCCAGAGGAAGGCACAAGCTGAGAACCACTGATAGCTCCAAACAAGGTACTCAAGGACAATCACAAACAGCAAACAGCACCTGTAAAAGTCCTGCACCAGAGACCTTTCAAAGAGGCCCAATTCCAATAAACATGGTGGCCATATCCTGACAACAACAGAGCAGGATCCAATAAGCTTCACAAGTAGTATATCCACAGGGAGATATTGGCATCTCCAAACCCTGTTGAGGTGAATTCAACTTTGTATGATAAACACCTTCACAGCAGCCTACATACTGTGTTGGGTATCAAGCCACTAAGTCAGCTAACCTGAGGGTTGAGCCCATGCATGAATGAGCCAATAGTAATCAAGGCACAATTACAACAGGAGGGCCCACACAACACACACAAGGGACATTATTAGAGCACTCAGGTCTGGTTATCACAGGTCACCTATTACATAAGGCCAACTTACAAAGACTTAGAGTCATGGCAGATCTACCTAACACATAGATACAAACCTAAACAGGAAGCCAATGAGAAAACAAAGAAACAATCCCCAAGTGAAAGAGTGAGAGAATTCTTCAGAAGAGCTAAATGAAATGGAAATAAGTTTTTCAGAATAAGATATAGAAACTATGAAAAACAGTCAGAAATGAATAATGACATAGTAGAAATAAAGGATGCACTGGAAGGAATAAATAAGATATTAGAAGAAGCTGAGGATCAGATCAGCAAATTAGAAGTCAGGGAGAAAAAAAATCACTCAATCAGAGAACCTAAAAAACAACAACCACCAATTAAAAGGGCAGTTTAAGGTACCTGTGGGACAACATGAAAAGTAACAATATCCACATTATAGGAGTGACAGAAGGAGAGAAAGTGTGCAACAGATAGAGAACCTCTTTGAAGAAAATAATGGCAGAAAATTTCCCTAACCTAGTGAAGGAAAACATCACACAAGTTCAGGAAGCTCAGAGAGTCCCAAGCAATAAGAATCAAAAGAGGCCTACACTTAGACATGTCATAATTAAAATGCTAAAAATTAAAGAAAAAGAATCTTGAAGGCAGCAAGAGAAAAGCAATTTGTTATCTACAAAGGAGATCCCATAAGGCTGTCAGCTGATTTCTCAACAGAAACTCTACAGCCAGAGGAATGGTATGAAGTATTCAAATTAATGAAAAGTGAGGATCCAAAACCCAAGACTACTTATCTAGCAAGGCTATCATTCAAAATAGAGCTAAAGAAATTTATTACCACCAAACCAACAATGAAAGAAATGTAAAAGAAACTGTTGTAATAATAAGACGAAATAGACAGAGAATATGAGTATAAAGAATAAAAACGACAATAAGTATCTATCAATAATAACCTTAAGTGTAAATGGATTAAATGTTCCAATCAAAATACATCGGGTAGCTGAATGGATAATAAAACATGACTCATATACATGCTGTCTATAAGAAACCCATCTGAGAACAAAGGACTCACACAGGTTGTAAGTGAAGGTATAAGAAAAAAATTAGGACTAAATTCAAGGAATCCAAAAACACAATCAGAAATAATACATGCACCCTATGTTCATACTAGCACTATTTACAATAGCTAAGATCTGGAAATAGCCCAAGTTCCCATCAGTAGAGAATGGATACAAAATATTTGGTATATTTTACACAATTAAATACTATGCAGCTGCAAAAAGGAAGGATCTCTTCACCTTTGAGACAGCATGGAGGGACCAAAAGAGTATTATGCTAAGCGAAGTAAGCTAGTCAGAGAATGTCAGGTATCACATGATCTCACTCATATATGGAATCTAATGCACAAAATAAATCCAGACACATGGAAACATGAAACAGACTGATGGATCTCAGAGGTAAGGAGAGTGAGAGGTGGGAGGGAGTTAACCAAAGAACTTATATTCATATATACAGACAATAGTGTGGTGAAGGCTGAGGCAGGGGAGGTAATCAATGGGGGAATTAGGGAAATATCTGTAATCTATATATATAAAAGGCTAAGTGACCATCCAACCATCTGATCACCTGACCAATACACATGTCGTGCAATGACCACCAGGGGGCAGGCACTCAATGCAGCAGCTGCCAAGCTGGGGTGACTTGGCAGCAGCAGTTCTTGGGTGATACACCCCAGAATCAGAGAGGAGGGAGCCCATTTCCTCATGGGGTCATGCGATTCCACGTTTGGCCATAGGTTATGTTATTGTTGGGGTATTGTCAGCCCAGAATTAGGTTTATTGCTGAGCTGTGGTTCTTCTAATTAATTTCTTTTCAATGTGCACCAGGCCACTATTCTTTTAATAATAAAGATAAATGTAAAAAATAAAATATATAGCAAAAATAAACAACTAGTAGCATAAATGACATCAGCAAAATGGTAGATTCTGAAACTGTAAGTCTTCATTCCCCTCACTGATGCATTTTTCAAACAACTATGTGCTATATGCACCAACTTTGTAGGACCTCTAGAAAACAATAAAAAGTTTAAAACAAGCAAATGCACAATTAAGAAATATGAATTTCAGAATGTTGGGTAAGTTTTGTGGCATTTTTTTTATCTTCCTTCATCCACTTCTTTCATAGCATGGTGGCAGTTTGAGTATTGATCCATGGCCCATATCCCTGTTCTTAAACTAGACAGAACAGTGTAGACCTTGCTAAAAATATTATATAAAACTCATATAACTTGGTTGGAGTCAGTTAGGATGAACAGAAGCTGATGTAAACAAAGGTGTATTTAGAAAACCACAGATATGACCAGGCTAAAAGCATGCTCAGAAAAGTCCTGAGATTCCTTAATTTTTAACCTTTGGCTGATCCCTAGGTTCTGACCAAGTCTAGCTAAGTGGTAAATAAATACATAGCCAATAATCTTTCTTCATTTTTTTTAATGTGCCCTTGACTGGAATTAATCCTGGGACCCTTCAGTCTTTGAGCTGATACTCTATCCCCTGAGCCAAATCAGTTATAGCATCAATAAATTTTATGAAAAATTGGAAGTGGTAGCTGCTATAAGTAATTCATATTTTGTGGTGTGTTCTTATGTTTGCTTCAGCTCCAGTTATTTAGGGAAATCTCTATTGATACATTAGCTGAGTGTGAGCTAAAGGATCAGAAACACCAATAATTATATATGATAAGAAATACTCTTTACAAAAGTAGGCTGAAAGCACCCCCAAAAATCAATTACTACACACTTTAAAAATAACAAACAAAAGAAAAATGTCTTAGTAATCTCTATGGCATTCTGATTTCTAGAGTTACCACGTTATGCCAAAAAACAAAACAAAACCAAAACAAACAAACAAATTTCCAGCAAAAAAAAATAAAAAATAAAAAAACATAAACTTTACAAGAAAGCATTGCTCTTTCAAAGGAACTAAATAAGTTTACAGAAATCATGCTTGAGAAAGTCAAAGCACCAGACTTACTAGAGAAAGACTTTAAAGCAATCATTTTAAATTTGCTCAGAGAAAAGGGAAAATACAGACACACAAATGTTGGAAATTATGGAAAAGATTTAGGAACAAAAAGACAATACTAACAAAGAGGCATAAATTATTTAAAAAACAAATATAAATTCTAGAGCTGAAAAGTGCAATAACTAATTTTAAAAATTCATTGTAATGGTTCATTAGCAGGTTTGAGTAGTAAGAAAAAAGAATCCATGAAGTTGAGGATAGGAAAATTGACACTACTGAATGTCAGCAGCATAAACAACCCAGAATAAAAACAAAATAATTGGCATCTAGGGAACCTGTGGTACATCCTTAAGTAGACCAACATACACATTGTGAGAGAACCAAGATGGCAGCATAGGTAAACACCTATTGTTCTGCCCCACGCAACGATTCAAAAACTACAACATAACAACAAAACAAACATCACCCAGAATCACCAGAAAGCTGGCTGAGTGAAAACTCCACAAATCAAAGTAAAGGTGGGACACTGAGACTCAGAAGAGCAGCGGGAGCGCAGCCTTGAAGATGGAAACAGGTTAGGAGCCGTCCTAGTCGCGTGCTTGGGCTGTAGGGCTGGAGCAGCAACCCCGGCTGGATTTTGCCAAAGGGGAGGGTGGAGACGTCCCACTGCACAGATTCCCGAGTGCCAGGCGAGGTCCGAGGTCCGGGGGACGCACCCTGGAAACCGAGTGCAGCAGAGGTCTCCTAGTCTGCGAGAAACCTGGTAGCTGGGAAAAGAAGTTTGCGTGACAGTAAACTGTGCCACAGAACAGATGTGCGACTTGCTCCCTGGAAACTTGTCTCCTGGTCCCGTAAACCACCTGTTTTACAATCCTGGGCGAGACTTTGGGTGTGCAGACTCATTTGGGGAGAGGCAGAGTTGTCTGGCAAGGGGAAGAGACTAGCGGCTTTCTCTTGGAGGTGCCTGCAGCCATCCCCATCCAACAGAGACCTGCACGTGCACGCGAGCGCCGCATAGGACATAGCTGACACTGAGGCTGCCTGCTCAGCTCAGAGAGTCCGCCCATCCAACCTGAACACAGTCTCCCTTCACAGCCAATTGGCCTGGAGGTCAAACCATCCTAGGGCTAACAACAACAAGCTGGGTTTAAATTCAAAAATACTGTACAGCCCATAAAGGATTGCAGTAAGAGTACCCATCTCAAATAACTGGGGAGGCTGTGCCACAGACCCTTAGAGGATATCTACCACATAAAGCAGCCGCCATGAAGAGATATGGAAAGAAATCAGGTGTGAAAGAAATGGAGGAGAAAAGACGACAAGACATAGAGTTCAAAACCACGGTTATAAGGCTTTTCAAGAGGCTCCTAGAAAAGGCCGATGAACTTAATGAGAATTACGAGGAAATAAACAAGACCAACCAGGAAATGAATGAGACTTACAAGGAAATGAATGAGACCCTCAAGGAAATGAACAAGACCTCTGAGGATATGAACGAGACCCTCACGAATATGAAAAAGGACCAACTAGAAATCGAGCATACACAGATTGAAATAAAAAATATTACACAAAGTCCTAAAAGCAGTCCAGAGGGCCACAAGAACCAAGTCAAAGATTTGAAATACAAAGAAGCAAAATCCACTCGGCTGGAAAAGCAAGAAACAAAAAGAATCCAGATAATTGAAGATAGTGTAAGGGGCCTCTGGGACAATCTCAAGCATGCCAACATCCGAATTATTGGGGTGCCAGAAAAAGAGAGAGAGCAAGTTAATGAAAACCTACTTGAAGAAATAGTGACTGAAAATTTCCCCCACCTGGTGAAAGAAACTGACTTAAAAGCCCAAGAAGTACACAGAACCCCAAAATATAGGAATCTAAAGAGGACCATACCAAGACATATCATAATTAAAATGCCAAGAGCAAAAGATAAAGAGAGAATATTCAAAGCAGCAAGAGAAAAACAGTTGGTTACCTACAGGGGAGCACCCATACGATTGTCAGCTGATTTCTCAGCAGAAACCATGCAGGCCAGATGGGAGTGGCAAGAAATATGCAAAATAATGAATAGCAAGAATCTACAACCAAGATTACTCTATCCAGCAAAGCTATCATTCAGAATTGAAGATCAGATAAAGTGCTTCGCAGATAAGAAAAAGCTAAAGGAGTTCATCACCACCAAACCAATATTATATGAAATGATGAAAGATATTCTTTAAGAAGAGGAAGAAGAAAAAAGTAATAATATAAATTATGAACAACAAATACACATCTATCAACAAATGAACATAAAAATCAAGTGAATTGATAGGTTAATGATCAGGATAAACTGGTGAATATAACAGAAACATGGACATAGAGAGGGAATAGACTGACAATTTTTGGGAAGAAAATGGTTGTGGGAAGTACAGCAAGAGACTGGACAAAAATCTTGCAACTATGGGAGAGGACAGTGGAGAGGGGGAGGTGAGGGTGAAGGGTGGGATAGGTACAGGGTGGAGGGGAGATATAGGGGGATAAAAAAGGAGAAACAATGTAATTAATAAACTGAACAATAAAGATAAAAAAAGTAAAATCCTACCATGAATAAAACAAAACAAAACAAAACAAAAAAACAAAAAACATACACATTGTGAAGATCCTAGGGGATAAGTGGAAAAAGCAGAAACCTTATTCGAACAAATAGCAATCCTAAATGTGCAAAATTGGATGAGAGACATGAATCTATAAATGCAAGAATTGCACTGAATCCAATTGCAATAAACTAAAGAGACCCATACTAAGATACATTACAGTCAAACTGTTGAAAAACAAGGATAAAGAAAGAATCTTAAAAGCAGGAAGATAAAAGAGACTTTTCACATACAAGCAATTCTCAATAAGACCATTTCTCATCAGAAAACTTGAAGGTAAAAAAAAAAAAAAGAAACCTTGAAGGTCAGAAAGCAGTAAAAGATATATTTAAAGTGCTGAAAGGAGAAAAAGTCAAGTGAGCATTTCATACTCTGAAAAGTTGTCCTTCAAAAGTGAGAGGAAAATGGAAGTTTTTCACAGATAAACAGAATCTGCAGGAGTTAATTTCTATTGGACCTTCTCTAGAGAAATGGTAAACGGAGTCCCTTTGATTAAAACAGAAGGGCATTAGATAATAAATTGAAGCCATATGAACATAAAAAAATTTCTGGTAAAGATAAATACAAAAACTGCTTTTAAAATATTAGTTTGTGCTTTGGACCTCAGGCTCATGCTTCAGATCTCATGCATGGAATGGAACAGGCTGCAGAGGATTTGTGGGGAGAAAGCTACAAAGGGACTTTGGAGGTGGGTTGGGTGAGGCCAAGGTAAGGAGTTAGAGCTGAATTAGGTAATAAATAGGAGGTGAGAAAAGGGTTTTGAGCATGGAAGAAATGAGATATGAGTTTTGAGGCAATTATTACAAAATGGTTCCAATGTGTGGCCTCTTCAGTCTGGCTGCCCAGGTTCAAATCCTGGCCACTACCTGTGCTTCAGTCTCCACGTCGTGAAACTGGGACATGTTTGTGAAGACTGCACGAGTTGATACATGGAAGCTGTTGGAATGTGAAAGGTGCTATAAAAGAGTCAACTTATATTAGATTATCAACCTTGTCATCATTATTTTAGGAACATTAATTGAAAAGAAAGTAGGGGATTTTGAACAGGTAAATGACTGTCACACCAGCCTTTCTGGGCCTGACTTAAAAAGGCTGAGTGGGGCCACCTCCCCTTCCCACATGGCACCTGCCTTAGGTTCTCTCCTCTTCCTCCACCCCTGCAGTTGAAACAAAAATAGTAAATAGATGGTGAGTGCAGGGGTTGTCATTAGTCATCGTTATTGGTGAGCATGGTCAGGCAAAGCCAGCTCCAGTGCTCCGCTGCCATGAGGTCAGACCACATTCCCCAGCTTAGAGCTTTCTCTCTGCCCTGGTTGCAGGGCACTGTGTTTGTATCCACATTCAGCATATCTGTGACTTCCTCTGTGGTAGCAGTGTCATGTATAATATTAGCACTTTTCAGAGATGCTGAATGCCAGAAGGGGGGAAAGGCCAGGACAGGAGCTTTCTGCTGAAGTAAAGACTAGAATGCTACCCTGTGGGGGTCAGGGAATTGTGGAGAAAGCGCACTAAGGGCATCTCTGGACTCAGTCTGGGTGACTGGAGATGCATAGAGTCTGTAGCAGGCAGCCAGGGGGTGTCCTTTCTATATCGCCAAGTCCTCCTTCCTGTATGGTTCCTACTCCATCACGGAGATAAGGTGGACCGTATCTCTGTGGCTCAGTTCTCCACCACAGCTGAGGCTGCTGCATTGCCCTTCATGACATAGTGCTGGGAACACTGCAGACACTCAGTACATACTAAGTGGCTGAGTCCAGTCAAAGTGGATCTGAAGAATTCAGAGACGGAGGTACCACTGGATTTCACATTCAGGTCCATTTCCCTCCAATGCACTGGAACAGCTGGAAAAGTTCTTTGAGCTTCTGTTATATTCTGGTCATTGTCATGTGTCCTCAGCACTTGGAAATTTAATGGAAGGGATGCCCACAGAGAGTGATTTCTAAATGAGCTTCCTCCTTTAAGGCAAAGGTTGATTGGCCTACGCAGTTAGAAGGACACCAGGTGAATGAAGCCACCAGGGGAAGGAATGGGGTGAAAGGTTGCTGGAGCTCAGATTACTGTGGGCGCTTAATGGATGTTAAATAATTGCAAGAATAAAGGAAGAGGGTGAATGCTGCATTGATGAACCCATGGTGAACTCAAGGGGTCCTAGAAAGTTTGCAAATTGATCACTAATGTTTCACCAACACTGTCTGCATCCTTTGTTAATTTTGAATTATAGCAGGAGTTTCCAATCACAGGGATACAGTTTCATGAAAAACTTAAATAGAGGAATTATGTCTGGCCTACTCTTCTACCCAATAATTTGGGTTTATTTCAAAATAGTCTGATAGCTGGGAATGGCCTTGTATTGGCTGTTAATGTGCTTAGAGGGGACTTGGAAGCTTTTGCACTGACATGTGGAGGGGATTATGGATTTCAGTTTCACAGTTTTATTGCTTCTTTACTTTGTCTAGTTTTGAAGTGAAGCTAGAATGACTGCATGATGGGAGGGGACGATGAGGTATAGGGAGTAATAATTCCTCTTATCTAGAAAGAATGCTGGCTTCAAAATGAGTTTTGCTGTTGGCAAAGCAGCGAACATGCTCACGTGACTGCTCCCTGCAGCGAGTGACAGGAGAAGCGCCTTGCCTGTGTGGAGAGCTACAAAGGCAGCAGAAATAAAGAAATAAAATAAAATAAAATAAAATAAAATAAAATAAAATACTGGTTTGTAACATGAGCTTTTATTTTCTATGAATTTTAAAAACTGCATTACAGTCAGAAATCTATGTTATTGGGCACTTATTTGTAAAGATGTAATTTATGAAACATAACACAAGGGGGTGGTGTTGAAGCAGGACAGAAGTAGAGTTTATGTATGTGACTGAAGCTAAGATGATATCAATTCTAATTAGAGTGATATAACTTTGACACGTTATAGATAATTTCTAATAATTATTTTAAAAGTATCTATAATAGAATATACATAACCAAAATAAAAAGGAAATCAAACCTTTCATTATAAAAATTCATTTAAGCACATAAGTAGGCAGAAGTGGAGAAAGTAAGGGGTGGGGGAAAGCTAGAATACAAACAAAAAATACATTGGGAGAAGTAAGTCCTTCCAGATAGTAATTACTTTAAGTGTAAGTAGATTAAACCATCCAGACAAAAAGTGTAATTCAGCAGGATATATTTAAAAAAATGATCTAAGTATATGCTGTCTTCAGAGACTCACTTTTGATGTAAGCACACAAATACAGTGAAAGTAAGAGGATGGAAAGATATTCCAGGCAAATAAAAACTCAAAGAGAGCTGGGGTGACAATATTAGACAAATATACTTTATTTATTTATTTATTTATTTGCATCTGTTGGATGTTTACTGAGTTATTTATTTTAAATTTATTGATTGATTAAGGTGTTACATATGTGTCCTTATTCCCCCATTACCCTCCCATCTTCCCCACTCATGCCCTCAACCCCCTGTTGTCTCTGTCCATTGGTTAGCCTTATATGCATGCATGCATGCAAGTCCTCTGGTTGATCTTTTCCCCATACCCCCACCCTCCTCTACCTTCCCTCTGAGGTTTGATGGTCTGATTAATGTTTCTTTGTTTCTGGATCTGTTTTGGTTCTTCAGTTTATGTTGTTCATTATATTCCATAAATGAGTGAAATCATGTGGTATTTATCTTTCTCTGACTGGCTTAGCCAGTCGACAAATATACTTTAAGTAAAAACTATTATAAAAGGTAAAAAAGGCTCTGGCCAGCATGGCTCAGTTGATTGGAGTATTATCCCTATGCATCAAAGGGTTGTAGGTTTGATTCCTGGTCACATGCCCAGGTTATGGGTTTAATTCCTGGTCAGAGCATGTACTAGAAGCAACCAATCTCTCTCTTTTTCTCTCTTACTCTCTCTCTCTCTCTCTCTCTCTCTCTCTCTCTCTCTCTCTCTCTCTCTTTCTCTCTCTCTCTCTCTCTCTCCTTTCCTGTCTCTCGAGAGTCAATGAAAAACATATTTTCAGGTGAGGATTTTAAAAAAGGTGAAAAGGGGCATTGTATATTCATAAAAGGTCAATTAATCAAGAAAATAAAACAATTGTAAACAGATATACACTAAACATTAGAGTCCCAAAACTTATGAGGCAGAAACATTAACATAGTTTAAGAGAGAAATGGAGAGTTGTACAATAAAGGTTGGAGATGTCAATACTCTGCTTTCAATAATGGATAGTACACCCAAGCAATAGATAAGAAAACGGAGAAATGAAAATCAAAGGCATAACTACAATATCAACCAATTTAATCTAAAAGATAGGTGCAGAACAATCTATCTGACAACAACAGAACTCACCTTTTCCTCAAATGCACATGGAGTATTCTACAGGATAGATCATGCTGGCCCACAAAATTCTCAACTAATTTTGAAAATGGAAGTAATCTTAGTTAATTTTCCAATCACAAAACTATGAAAATATAAATTAATAGTAGAAGAAAATTGGAAAATTAAACAATACAATTTTAAACAACCAATGTGTCAAAAAGAAATTACAAGATAATTTAGAAATACTGTGAGACAAATGATAATGAAAACTCAATGTAACAAAACGTATGAAATGCAGTGAAAGTAGTGCCAAGGGGAAAGTTTATAACTATAAACAATATATTAAAAAGAAGAAATATTAATGAAGTTAAAAATTGGTTCTTTGCAAAGTTGACAAATTATGTGATTGACTTACAATGGAAGACTCAACTTACTAAAATAAAAAATAAAAACACAGCACACTATTTCTGATTTTATAGGAATAAAAAGAGATTATAAAATAATTCTATGGAAACCCTTTTTACGAAGATGGCGCCGAAAGCTAAGAAGGAAGCCCCTGCCCCTCCCAAAGCCGAAGCCAAAACAAAGGCTTTGAAGGCAAAGAAAGTGGTGTTGAAAGGCGTCCACAGCCACAAAAAAAAAAAAAAAAAAAAGAAGATCCGCATGTCACCCACCTTCAGACGGCCAAAGACACTAAGGCTCCAGAGGCAGCCTAAATATCCTCGCAAGAGCCCACCCAGGGGAAACAAGCTTGATCACTATGCCATCATCAAGTTCCCCCTGACTACTGAGTCAGCCATGAAGAAGATACAAGACAATAATACACTTGTGTTCATTGTGGATGTCAAAGCCAATAAGCACCAGATCAAATAGGCTGTGAAGAAGCTCTATGACATTGATGTGGCCAAGGTTAATACCTTGATCAGGCCTGATGCTGAGAAGAAGGCATATGTTCGACTGGCTCCTGACTATGATGCTTTGGATGTTGCCAACAAAATTGGAATTATCTAAACTGAGTCCAGCTGCCTAGTTCTAAATATAGAAATTTTACACTATAAAAAAAAGAATTCTATGAACATTTGTATGTCAACAAATTATATAAAAACCCACCTAGAGTCATTAAGCCCCTATCCCAGTGGTTGGCAAACTCATTAATCAACAGAACTCCAAACCACGGCTTGCGAGCCACATGTGGCTCACGAGCCGCAGTTTGGCGACCACTGCCTTACACCATAAACAAAAATAAACTATGATTGATCAGACCTAAATATAAGATATTAAATCAAACTATTAATCTTTTAGAAGAAAAATAGGTGAAATGTTTTATGACATTGAATTTGGTAACGCTAGTTTTAAAAATATGAAACCAACAGCACAACAATAAAAGAAAAAATAGAAAAACCATCCTGCCTTAACCACTCTGCCTACTGGCCTGATCCCCCTACCTGCCCTCTCCTGGCAGCCTGGTCATCCCTAACTGCTCTCCCCTGCTGGCCTAGTGTTATAGTAATAGTATAAGAATAAAATGCAATATAGAATAAGTATTAAAGTGTGGAGTTAAAGTGTGATATCTGAAAGTATGTAATGTAATGTAAACAAATTGATAAGAATCTTTGAGTGGCCTGCATGTAGAAAATAAAGTGATCTGTACCCCATATGTAAGACCAGATAGCAAGGCTCCTGGGACCCGTTGATAAGACACACTGAAGACCCCCAGCTGAGCACATAAAAGGAGCAAGTCCCAGAGGAGATCAGAGACACTTGCCAGCTCCTCCACAGAAGGTCGCTCTCCACTCCCCTACCTACATCTGCCCGAGCTCTGCTGTGGACTGTGAGTCCGAACCATGAGCCCTGAAACCGAGGTCTCAAACAAGATGCCGAGCTGAACTGCAATGCCCAACGCCCAGTGTGCGTGTGTCTGTCAGCGCGGATCCCTGGGTGGCCTGCAGAGGTCTGGAAATCACCAGGACTCTGGTAAATAAATTGTGTGTGATTCGTGCATTGCATGTCTGTCTCCTGTGTAATTTATGCTCGGTCAATATTAAGTAAGTACCTTGGGTTGTACATGTCAGTATCTGTTCAGAGACTGGCTGAGGCACCCTTGGTCACCTGTGCTTACGTCCCTAAAGGAGAAATTGGGACACCTGGTTGCCCCTATTAACTTTTTAAAAATCTTATCCCCTTCACACAAAATTGTATTTGACTTTCTTATTGGCTTCTCCCTCTCACACAATTTGTTTCTCCTTTATGTAACATCTTTTCCTACTGACTCATCATTTATAAACTTTTCTTTCCTCCTTATTTTCTACTTCTGTTCCATCAACCTTCTTCCCATCTTTCTCCTATCCTCCCTCCCTTCCTTTCCACCTTAATTTTTTTCTTCACCTCCTCCCTCGGACCTACTTTGCTCCCTCCCCCATTTCTTCCTTCTTCCCATTCTCCTTTTAAGCTCTACTGACTCCCCTTTAAAACTTTTCTTCCCTTCCTCTGTCTCTCTCATCCTACCTTTCCCACACATTCTCCACTACTTATTTCCACTGTTTTAATATCTATCTGCCTAATTATTCATTATCATTTATCTTTTTTCTTTTCTGACTCCTATTTTTAATATATTTTTATTGATTTTTCACAGAGAGGAAGGGAGAGGGATAGAAAGTCAGAAAAATCGATGGGAGAGAAACATTGATCAGCTGCCTCTTGCACACCTCCAATTGGGGATGTGCCCGCAGCCAAGGTACATGCCCTTGACCGGAATCGAACCTGGGACCTTTCAGTCTGCAGGCCGACGCTCTATCCACTGAACCAAACTGGTTAGGCTCTGACTCCTATTTTTAAAATCTGTCCCCAGTACATAACTATACTTGATTTTCATTATAGCTCCTACAGCTCACTTACACATCCTCTTTCTTTCTTTAACTCTGCTCTCTGCTCTCTACTGACTCCTTTATAAAGTTCTTCCCTCTCTCTTTCCCTTCTTAAAGCTTCCATTGAGGGAGGGGGGTGTTAACCCCCAGCCCAGGGCTCAGCCCTGGCCACGTGTTCACCACCCCCATTCCCTAGCCTCCCCACTGCTATCCTATTCCTATTCCCTTTTCAGGACGCCTGGCCCAGTGAGGGTGACTGAGGCTTAAGCGGCCCAGGCATTGCTGCTGCAAAGCAGGAGCATCTGGCTTAGAAGGCCTCGGACTGTCCTCCACTCTGTCCTGGACCTGTGGGTACCTCTCTGCCAAGGGAAACCACCACCCTCCTCCCACGTCTGGACGGGGCTCCTGCTCCTCACTGCTTCCTTCCCTTTTCCATTCCTGTGTCTTTTTCTTGTCCCCTTTCTGTATTTATGTTTCTCCTCTTGGGCTGTCTGCATGCAGGGCTGCCTTCGTCTTCTTCTCCTTTCTTATCCCCTCCTATTGTATTCTATCCTACGCTGGGCCTTGCAGCTGCCTGAGCAGAGGGTGGGAATGCAGCTTGCTGATCCAGTTGTGATTTGATGCTGTAACGGACAAATTTGCATATTCCTTTATTATTAGACTAGAGGCTCAGTGCACGAAATTCATGCATGGGGGTGAGGGGTGTCCCTCAGCCCAGCCTGCACCCCCTCTAATCTGGGACCCCTCAGAGAATGTCTGACTGCCCGGTTAGACCTGATCCTAGTGGGATCGGGCCTAAACAGGCAGTTGGACATCCTTCTCACAATGCAGGACTGCTGGCTCCAAACTGCTCACCTGCCTGCCTTGCTGATTGCCCCTAACTGCTTTGCCTGCCAGCCCAATCACCCCTTAACCACTACCCTGCCAGCCCAATTACCCCCTAACTACTATCCTGCCAGCCTAATTGATGTCTAACTGTTCCCCTGCCAGCGTGTTTGCCCCCAACTTCCCTCCTCTGTCGGCCTGGTCACCGCTAACTGCCCTCTCCTGCAGGGTTGATTGCCCCCAACTTCCCTCCCTTGTAGGCCTGGTCCCTCCCAATGACCTTCCCCTGCTGGCCATCTTGTGGTGGCCATCTTGTGTCCACATGGAGGCAAGATCTTTGACCACATGGGGGCAGCCCTCTTGTGTATTGGAGTGATGGTCAATTTGCGTATTACTCTTTTATTAGATAGGATAGAGGCCTGGCGCATGGGTGAGGCCCAGCTGGTTGCCCTGAAGAGTTTCTCAGTTCAGGGTGAGGGTTCTCTTGGGGTGTGGGGCATCCTGGGCGAGGGGCCTATGGTGGTTTGCAGGCCAACCACATCCCCAGCAACCCAAGCGGAAACCCTGGAATCTGGGATTAATTTGTGTTCTACAGTTGAAACTTTGTAGCCTGGAGCAGAGCCAAGTCTTCTGCTTACTCTGTGGAGACAGTCATTTCTGTTTGGGTTTATTTAAATTCTATAATTGAAACTTTGTAGCTAGAGTGAAGGTCTAGGCGCTAGGGCTGCAGAAGCTTGGCTTCCTCCATCGCCCAGGCAACCCTAGCCTCTGCACTCTCTAGCTGCATGGCTGCCGCCATTTCTGTTGGGATTATGTATATTCTATAATTGAAACTTTATAGCATTGAGTGGAGGCCTAGGCTGGCAATGGCATGCAGAAACCTTGGCTTCCTTCATTGCCAGGGAAACCCAAGCTTTCCTCCTGCTCTCAGTGGCCACAGCTATCTTGGTTGGGGTTTATTTTCTCCTGATTGGCTTGTAGACATGGCTTGTGGGCGTTGCTTGATTGGAGGTACAGTCAATTTGCATATTACTCTTTTATTAGATGGGATTAGATTAGATGTGCACAATTTCAATATGCGATGATGAGAAAGCTTTGGGATGTACAGTGGGGATGATTGCACAATACTATAAATTTATTTAATGCCACTGCAATATATATTTAAAATGGTTAATATATATTTTTATGTTTGTACTACAGGTCTGGTGCACAAATTTGTGCACAGGTGGGGTCCTTTGGCCTGGCTGGTGATCAGGGACGATCAGGGCCTGGCTCACCCAGTTCCAATTGGGCTGATCTGGGCTGGGAGGTTGGCCTGCTGGCCAGGGGAAGGGATCACTGGAGGTTGGCTGGCCATGGGAGGTTAGCTGAGGGAGTGCACTGACCACCAGGGAGCAGCTCCTGCACTGAGTGTCTGCCCCCTGTGGTCAGGGTGCCTCAGTGAACAGTCATTCGGTCAACCAGACATAAAGGTCACTTAGGCTTTTATATATATAGATATTTTACCTCTTAAAAACAATGAAAATGAAAACCAGGGACTGGGCAGCCAGGCAGCCAGGACTTAGAAAGCCCAAGTATGCAACACTGCTTAATCTCTGGGACTCACTGCTTAACCTCCCTCTGGGGCTTACTGCTTTAACACTCAGTTTTCTCCTCTTCCAAGAGCTAAAGGCTCACCTCATAAGGTAGATAGTGACGATAAAGGGAAGAAGGGCTAATGCAGTTATCACACTGAGCAGGTTCCCATTGTCCACATCAAAGGGTATACTAAAGGAGTGGGCGGGGCAAGAAACACAGGATTAGAAAGCATAGAGATGGGGGCCTTTCAGCCTGGAGCAGAAAGTATTCCTGGGGAGTATAGCAGTATTAGAAGAGCAAAACGAAAAGATACAAAACAAACAAACAAACAAAAAACCCACCTTACTGTATTGTTAGGATACTTCAGTGTCATTTATTCTGGCTGGGCCATTTTTTGAGATGTATAATAATGTTGCTCTATGCAAGAACGTATTACCTAAAATTCAGAGATCACTCCAAAAATATTGGGCTGGATCTGCAGGAGTGTGTCCCTAGCCTGTGGTACACCTGAGCAGAGAGTAACAGTTCCCTGTTCCGCATGGGAACAGATGGAGCTTGCGCTCAATGACCTATGAGCTCCTCATGGTCTACAGTTTCTACCTATTCTTTCGTCTGTGAAACCAGAAGCCTAAGGAAACAAGACAAAGCAGATGAATTATCTCAGTGCCAGACCTATAGCTTTGACACTTTATTTTCCCATTATCTGTGTTTACTGAGGTCAGATCACAAAAGCTCTCTGGGACTACCCCAGAATCATCCAGTGTCTCCTGGGGTCCACATCATTTTGGAGTGAGATCCTGAAACCTCTTGGGCAGCAACATCTTGGGGCAGGCAGGTGCTGCACTGGCAGTGAGCTGGAACTTTCCATCCAGTAGGGCAGACCATGAATGCTAAAGACAAAAGAACAGTAGGGCTTGGGGAAAGACCCAGATCTCACATCACCCACAGTTAACTACATGAGGGGTTGTGAGGAGTTTGAAGAAGAAGAAAACAAGATACCTGGGATAACCCACCAAAAGGGTCGGGTCTGCAAATCCCTATTCTGTTTAGCAAGGGTAGGGGGATGTTGTGAAGGATGCTAACATATTGTGTCCAGATTCTCCTTCCAGGTTGCTTTTTCAGTTGTCATCCCCTCTGGGAACCACTCATTGCAGAACTGACTTGCCAAGCTCACACCATCCTAAGGCAGCCACTTGTTTTGACAGATACCCAGTCAGTTTGACCTATTTGGTATAATCCCAAGGGGTTCTTTTCAACTTCAAAGGTCAGCTTGGTCAGCTGCGACTGTCAGGCCTGCAGCAAAGCTCAGCTTAATCCTACTTCTGCCCACTCCTTTCCATAGATATTGATGCCAAGGCATTCTCCAAGGAGCATCCTGCACAGGCTCCACCCCAGAGTGGACCACTGGTAGAAGCCCATTCTTCTTAGGTCTCCCAGCTTATCCACCTAAATCCTGAGTGCAGGAGATATCCTCCAGCCTTCCCCAAAGGTATGGGCAGGGAGTGAGGGGGTTGGTGTTAAGGCTCCCTGGCTCAGTCCAGCAACACATTAGGAGTTGAAGGATGCCAAGAAGGGAGAGCACTTCACAGACAATTCACAGAGGCATGTTTCTTGGGGCAGCTTCTTTCTTGTTATGAGACTCAGAGTCAGTCCTTAGACTGACAATACCATGAGTGGCCATATGTTGGGATTTGCATAGAATGGAGGGTCTAGGTCATAGGTTTTTGGTTGTTTTTTTTTTTGAGGTTTTTTTAATCTTTATTGTTCAGTTTATTAGTTACATTGTTTCCCCTTTTTTATCCTACTATATCTCCCCTCCACCCTGTTCCTATCCCACCCTCTACCCTCACCTCCCCCTCCCCACTGTCCTCTCCCATAGTTGCAAGATTTTTGTCCAATCTCTTGCTGTACTTCCCACAACCCTTTTCTCCCCAAGAATTGTCAGTCCATTCCCTCTCTATGTCCATGTTTCTGTTATATTCACTAGTTTATCCTCTTCATCAGCCTATCAATTCACTTGAGTTTTATGTTCATTTGTTGATAGATGTGTATTTGTTGTTCATAATTTATATTTTTACCTTTTTCTTCTTCCTCTTCTTAAAGAATATCTTTCAGCATTTCATATAATATTGGTTTGGTGGTGATGAACTCCATTAGCTTTTTATCTGCGAAGCACTTTATCTGATCTTCAATTCTGCATGATAGCTTTGCTGGATAGAATAATCTTGGTTGTAGATTCTTGCTATTCATTATTTTGCATATTTCTTGCCACTCCCGTCTGGCCTGCATCGTTTCTGTTGAGAAATCCGCGGACAATCGTATGGGTGCTCCCCTGTAGGTAACCAACTGTTTTTCTCTTGCTGCTTTGAATATTCTCTCTTTATCTTTTGCTCTTGGCATTTTAATTATGATATGTCTTGGTGTGGTCCTCTTTAGATTCCTATATTTTGGGGTTCTGTGTACTTCTTGGGCTTTTAAGTCAGTTTCTTTCACCAGGTGGGGGAAGTTTTCAGTCACTATTTCTTCAAGTAGGTTTTCATTAACTTGCTCTCTCTCTTTCTCTGGCACCCCAATAATTTGGATGTTGGCATGCTTGAGGTTGTCCCAGAGGCCCCTTACACTATCTTCAATTATCTGGATTCTTTTTGTTTCTTGTTTTTCCAGCCGAGTGGATTTTGCTTCTTTGTATTTCAAATCTTTGACTTGGTTCTTGTGGCCCTCTGGACTGCTTTTAGGACTTTGTGTAATGTTTTTTATTTCAGTCTGTGTATCCTTGATTTCTAGTTGGTCCTTTTTCATATTTGTGAGGGTCTCGTTCATATCCTCAGAGGTCTTGTTCATTTCCTTGAGGGTCTCATTCATTTCCTTGTCTCATTCATTTCCTGGTTGGTCTTTTTATTTGCTTGTCATTCTCATTAAGTTCATCGGCCTTTTCTAGGAGCCTCTTGAAAAGCCTTATAACCGTGGTTTTGAACTCTATGTCTTGTCGTCTTTTCTCCTCCATTTCTTTCCTCCCTGATTTCTTTCCATATCTCTGCATGGTGGCTGCTTTATGTGGTAGATATCCTCTAAGGGTCTGTGGCACAGCCTCCCCAGTTATTTGAGATGGGTACTCTTACTGCAATCCTTTATGGGCTGTACAGTATTTTTGAATTTAAACCCAGCTTGTTGTTGTTAGCCCTAGGAGGGTTTGACCTCCAGGCCAATTGCCTATGAAGGGAGACTGTGTTCAGGTTGGATCGGCGGAGTCTCTGACTGCGCAGGCAGCCTCAGTGTCAGCTACGTCATATGCGGCGCTCGCGTGCGCGGGTCTTTGTTGGATGGGGATGGCTACAGGCACCTCCAAGAGAAAGCTGCTAGTCTCTTCCCCTTGCCAGACAACTCTGCCTCTCTCCAAATGAGACTGCACCCCCAAAGTCTAGCCCAGGGTTGTAAAATAGATGATTTCCGGGACCTGGAGACAAGTTTCCAGGGGGCAAGTCACGGGTTTGTGCGACACTTGCACTCAAACTTCTTTTCCCTGCCTCCGGGTTTCTCGCAGACTAGGAGACCTCTGCTGCGCCCGGCTTCCAGGGTGCTTCCCCCGGATCTCGGACCTCGCCTGGCGCTGGGGAATCTGTGCAGTGGGACCTCTCCGCCCTCCCCTTTGGCAAAATCCAGCCGGGGTTGCTGCTCCAGCCCCAGCCCGGGCGAGCGCGACCAGGATGGCTCCTAACCTGTTTCCGTCTTCAAGGCTGCACTCCCACCGCTCCTCTGAGTCTCAGTGTCCCACCTTTACTCTTATTAGTGGAGTTTTCACTCAGCCAGCTCTCTGGATATTCTGGGTGATTTTTGTTTTGTTGTTATGTTGTAGTTTTTAAATCGTTGTGCGGGGCAGAACAATAGGTGTTTATCTATGCCGCCATCTTAGTTCCTCCGGTCATAGTTTTCTTATTGGAGTGTATAGAACCCCCCAAAATAGATGGGTTAAGGGTACCTAATAGGCTGAAGGAAATTACGGGGAAGCTTGGAGTTGCCCAGGAAAGTGGCAAGACAGTTCCTTCTTTCTTTTGGAGAAGGGTCTACAACAGGTTGTAGGTCTGGCATAAGCCTGTTTGAAGTTACTCCTCACCTTCTCTGAACTAGGAAGAATGAAGATTGTAAGATGCTGAGGCCCTCACTCCCAGAAAAACCATTCCTGATTCTGGCTTCAGATCCTAGAGATCAAGAAGCAGGGCAAGGGAAATATAAAGCAATGATGGGAGGCTTCATGGAGAGGAATTGAGAGGAAAGAGTCCTAAGTGCTTCTTAAGTCTTGCCTCCAAGACACATGAGCCCATAGAAAGAAAGATACCCTTCCAATGTCACAGAGCCAGGCCTAGTGCCAAGTCTAGATAGTTGGCTAGTGCTATGTCTCGGTATGTTGCTATGACTAAGCCAGTATAGATAAGAGGAGGAAAGAGGATGAGTATGAGAACTCTTGACAATACAGGGATTGGTGGCTGGGTTGGTTGGCTGGCAAATCCTTCTCACCTCCCTGTAATGATAGTGTTGACTTGAATGTGCACCCTCATCCAGCAGAGGTCATCCCAGCAGCACCAACCCAGCAGACTGCTGAGGATAGGTTATGGCACAGCCAGGAATGACCTACATTCCTACAGCCAATGGATTTCTCATTCAGCCATTTCTTTTCCTTTTCTTAAGGAAAAACATATGGAACTGCTTTTTCTGGTTTGGATGAAGCACCCTTCTAAGGAAATCACAACTTAAGAAGTAAAGTGTCTACATTTATTTCCAGAGTTTATAGATCTTGTCTTTGTTTTTCCATCAGGTACTAAAGCAACAATGTCATCTAATGGACTAAGAAGAAGAGCCAAATAGGAACACAAACAGCATTAAAGCATTTAAACAATGAGATCTTTAGCCCGAGGTGACTCAAATGCCATGGGAACCTATGGACACAAGTAAATCATGACCAGTCTATTAGGCTTTCTTAACTAAGGTAACTGCTGAGTTATAATGAATAAAACAAATTCTTTTCTTTGAACTTCCATATGCCCTAAACAAATATTTTCCCTAGCTTCTCTTGACAGGGTGTTTCAAACCACATTTGGCATGCTGCTAGCTAACACAAATTGATGGATGCTCAAATAAACTATGGAAATTATAGTTGTGCCTTTGTTTATCTTTTAAGAATTTTTTTAATTAAATTTATTGGGGTGATATTGATCAATAAGATTATATGTTTCAACTTCTATGATATGTTATTTGTATATTGCATTTGTGCTCACCACCCAAAGTCCAATCTTCTTCTATCACCATATATTTGTCCCCCTTTACCTTTTACTACCACCACCCTCTTCCCTCTGACCACCATACTCTTGTCTATGTGTTTTTTCCCATTTGTTAGTTTCAGTTTTATAGCCCACTTATGAGTAAATCATATAGTTCTTAACTTTATTTGTCTGACATATTTCACTTAACATGATATTCTCAAGATAAATCCATATTGTAGCAAATGGCAGTATTTCATCTTTAAAAAATAAACTTTTTATTGTTGATAGTATTACAGATATCTCCACTCCTCCCCCCCCCCACTTTTTACCCCTATTCTCTCAGTATCCCCACCCAGGTCTTTATTACCCTATTGCCCGTGTCCATGGACTATGCCAATGGTCAGCAAACTCATTAGTCAACAGAGCCAAATATCCACAGTACAAAAATTGAAAAATTTTAAATTTAATAAATCTTTATTCAGATTATTACAATTGTTCCTCCTTTTCCCCCCAACAGGTCCCCTCCACTCGGTTCCCACTCCAACCTTTGCCTTTACCTACCCCACACTTTCCCCATCCATAGGTATACTATTTTTGTCCAGTCTCTTCCTGCATTCCCCACACTCCTTTAACCCTGAGAATTGTCAGTCCACTCCCTTTCTATGCCCCTGATTCTATTATATTCACCAGTTTATTCTGTTCATCAGATTTTTAATTCACTTGATTTTTAGATTCACTTGGTGATAGATATGTATTTGTTAATAATTTTTACCTTTACCTCTTTCTTCTTCTTCCTATTCTTAAATAATACCTTTCAGCATTTCATATAATACTGATTTGGTGTTGATGAACTTCTTTAGCTTTTTCTTATCTATGAAGCTCTTTATCTGACCTTTAATTCTGAATGATAGCTTTGCTGGGTAGAGTAATCTTGGTTGTAGGTTCTTGCTATTCATCACTTTGAATATTTCTTCACTCCTGTCTGGCCTGCATAGTTTCTGTTGAGAAATCAGCTGACAATTGTATGAGTGCTCTCTTTGTAGGTAATTAACTGTTATTCTCTTTCTCCTTTGAATATTCTCTCTTTGTCTTTTGCTCTTGGCATTTAATTAATGTGTCTTGGTGTGGTCCTCTTTGGATTCCTATAGTTTGGGGTTCTGTGTGCTTCCTGGACTTTTATTTTATTTTATTTTTTCTTTATTGTTCAGTTTATTAATTACATTGTTCCCCATTTTTTATCCCTCTATAGCTCCCCTCCACCCAGTACCCATCCCACCCTCCGCCCTCACCTCTCCCCCACTGTCCTGTCCCATAGTTGCATGATTTTTGACCAGTCTCTTGCTGCACTTCCAACAGCCCTTTTCTCCCCAAGAATTGTCAGTCCATTCCCTCTCTATGTCCATGATTCTGTTATATTCACCAGTTTATCCTGTTCATCAGATTTTTAATTCATTTGATTTTTAGATTCATTTGTTGATAGATGTGTATTTGTTGTTCATAATTTATATTTTTACCCTTTTCTTTTTCCTCTTCTTAAAGAATATCTTTCAGCATTTCATATAATATTGGTTTGGTGGTGATGAACTCCTTTAGCTTTTTCTTATCTGCGAAGCACTTTATCTGACCTTCAATTCTGAATGATAGTTTTGCTGGGTAGAGTAATCTTGGTTGTAGATTCTTGCTATTCATCACTTTGAATATTTCTTACCACTCCCATCTGGTCTGCATCATTTCTGTTGAGAAATCCGCTGACAACCGTATGGGTGCTCCCTTATAGGTAACCAACTGTTTTTCTCTTGCTGCTTTGAATATTCTCTATATTTTGCTCTTGGCATTTTAATTATGATGTGTCTTGGTGTGGTCCTCTTTAGATTCCTATATTTTGGGGTTCTGTGCACTTCTTGGGCTTTTAAGTCAATTTCTTTCCAGGTGAGGGAAGTTTTCAGTCACTATTTCTTCAAGTAGGTTTTCATTACCTTGCTATCTCTCTTTTTCTGCCAACCCCATAATTCGGATGTTGGCATGCTTGAGGTTGTCCCAGAGGCCCCTTACACTATCTTTAATTATCTGGATTCTTTTAGCTTCTTGCTTTTCTAGCCACGTGAATTTTGCTTCTTTGTATTTCAAATCTTTGACTTGGATCTTGCAGTCCTCTGGACTGCTTTTAGGACTTTGTGTAATATTTCTTATTTCAGTCAGTGTATGCTTAATTTCTAGTTGGTCCTTTTTCATATCCTCATAGGTCTTATTCATTTCCTCGTAGTTCTCATTGAGTTCGTCGGCCTTTTCTAGGAGCCTCTTGAAAAACCTTATTACTGTGGTTTTGAACTCTATGTCTAGTCGTCTTTTTTCCTCCATTTCTTTCATACCTGATTTCTTTCCATTTCTCTGCATTATGGCTGCTTTCCTTAGTTGGTCGATTAACTTTGTGTCGTAGATGTCCTCTAAGGGACAGTGGCTCAGCCTCCCCCAGTTACCTGAGGTGGATACTCTTACTGCAATCCTTTATGTGTTGTACAGTATTGTTGAATTTAAGCCCAGTTAATTGTTGTTAGCACTAGGAGAGTTCAATCTCCAGGCCAATTGGCTATGAAGGAAAGGTATATTCAGGTTGGATGGGCGGAGTCTTTAGGCTAAGCATGCAGCATCAGCTCCCCCCTATGCAGTGTGCGGGTCTCTATGCCGGGTGGTAACGGCTGCATACCTCCTAGAGAAGTTGCCGCCGGTCCCCACCCATTGCCAGACAGCTCTGCCTCTTCCCAAATGAGTCTGCACACCCAAAGTCTCGCCCAGGATTGTAAAACAAAGCAGTCTGGGGGTCTCCCATACGAGGGAGCATGTCACGAGTCCTCTTTGCACAGTCGCGAAGTTCTGTCCCCAAGTTTACGTGCAAAATGGCTGTTCCAAGTTTAGTGCACTCTCCTCAGACTCGCAGACCTCTGCCATGTCCAGCTTTTAGCGTGCCTATCCCGGACCTCGGACCTTGCATGGAACTGGGGGATCAGTGCAGTGGGATGTCTCTGTCCTCCCTGTTGGAGAAATCCAGCCGGGTTTGCTGATGCCCGCCCTACAGTTAGTAGGTGCACACGGCTCTGAACCTCTCTCTGGGCGTATCTTCAAGGCTGCACTCCGCTGCTCCTCTGAGTCACGGTGTCCTATCTTTACTTTTATTTGTGGAATTTTCACTCAGCCAGCTTTCCGGTGATTCTGGATGATGTTTGCTTTGTTGTTAAGTTGTAGTTTTGGAATTGTTGTGTGGGGCAGCAAAATAGGTGTTTACCCATGCCGCCATCTTGGTTCCTCCACTTCTTGGACTTTTAAGTCAATTTCTTTCACCAGGTGGGGGAAGTTTGCAGCCATTATTTCTTCAAATAGGTTTTCAGTATCTTGCTCTCTCTCTTCTTCTGGCACCCCCATAATTCGGATGGTAATACACTTGAAGTTGTCCCAGAGGCTTCTTACACTATCTTCAAATTTTTGGATTCTTTTTGCTTTTCCAGTTGAGTGTTTTTTACTTCTTTGTATTTCAAATCTTTGACTTGATTCTTGTGTTCCTCTAGTCTGCTGTTGAGTCTCTGTATAATATTTTTTATTTCAGTTAGTGTATGTTTAATCTATAGTTGGTCCTTTTTCATATCCTCGAGGGTCTCACTAAAGGAGTGAGCGCCGTTGGCACCACAGCCATGGCCAAGGGGCACTGGAGAGACCCCAAGCTGCTTCTGCCTTTTGTGAGCAGGAGCCGCTCCAGTGGGACTGGGCTGCCAGGAAAACCCTAGAGGGGTGGAGGGAGGGAGGAAGAAGGGAGGAAGGAGAGAAAGACGGGTAGAAGTATGTGAGCCTTCTAATGTGTCTAATTTGAAGGGAATTGAATAAAACTGAATAGACAAAATTTGAAGCTTGTTAAAAATTGAAAGCTTTTCTTTAGAGTTATACTTCGTCATCTGCAGCTCTTCACTTTTTAAAATCAGTGGATGACTCTCTTCTCTGGGATAGACTTAATTTGGGGGCTTTTAATAATAAGCAGCAAAGCAAATATATCAAGAGATGGAGGCCAGAGTGAATTTCTACTTTGCCATTATTCTCTATCTCTAGAGTGTTATACATTACTTGGATACTATCCACACTGGTCCAAGTCCCTGGCTTAAAAGAATCTTCTTCCAATGATGCAAGTCCTTTGATGGGGAAGCAGATACAAAGCAAGTTGCTTTAAATGGGGGTGTTTTTACTACCCTTGTTATTATCCCCCAAAGCATAAATGATTGACCTTTATGAAAGCCTGTCATTAACTTACATGGTCTGGTATGTCAAGTGATCTAGGAGTGTCATTACTTTATATGGTTTGAGGTCAACAGGTCCCTCGGGGTGAGGGAAGGGGAGGGGGCAAGGCTGCAGGGAGCGGGGGGAACTGGGGGGTAGGGAAGGAAACTGCTGGAGCAACAACCCTGAGCGACCTCAATAACTTTCAATTTCAAGAGGGAAGGAGGGAGCTGGAAAAGTACAGGCACTGCGCTTAGGCAGAGGCATGGGAAGAGGCACCTAAGGGGTCCCAGGTCTGCAGCGTAGCATCTTGGGGCACAGCAGGGAAGGTGGGAGAATGGGAGCTGGGGAGCTGGGCAGGCGCTGTGTATGTAGCAGGGCCCTCCAAAGGGCAGCCTTCACAGGGAGAGGCAGACATGTGGACTGAAGGTCCAGAAGGTGAGAGACCCGCATGCCCTCCTCCCGAGTCCTGCCGATCTCCCCAGTCAAGTTTGGGCTCACTCTGCGTGCAGTGCACCCCAGTGGTGCACAGTGACCAGGCTCTAGGCAGCTCGCTCCTTGGCCGCTGTGAGTGTGTGGTGCCCCCAGGGCTGGGAAAATGCTGCCTGGGCTAAGGCCTGAGCTGGGGGAGCAGGGCTGAGGTGTCAGGGGCAGAGCTAGCCGTCAGCCCCAATGAGGGTGCAGGCTGGGCTGAGGGACATCCCCTGCCCCTCATGCATGAATTTCGTGCACCAGGCCCCTAGTCCTATCTAATAAAAGAGTAATATGCAAATTTGACCACACCTTCGCTACACCTACAAGCCATGCCCACAGCCACGCCCACCAGCCAATCAGGATCAGATTATGCAAATAAATCCCAACCAAGATGGCTGCCACCACTGAGAGAAGGAGGAAAGCTTGGGTTTCCCTGGCAACAAAGGAACTCAAGCTTTTCACCTGCCGTTGCCGACCTAGGCCTCCACTCCATGCTACAAAGTTTATTATAAAAGATAGAGAAATGGTGGCAACCACTGAGCTAGAGAGAACAGAGGCTTGGGTTTTGCTGGCAATGGAGGAAGCTAAGCTTTCAGCCTGCTATTGCTGGCATATGCCTCCACTCTAGGCTACAATGTTTCAAACAGAAATTGCTGCCACCATGGAGCAAGCAGAAGGCTTGGCTCCGCTCCAGGCTACAAAGTTTCAACTGTAGACATAAATTAATCCTAGATCCCAGGGCCTCCACTTGGGTTGCTGGGGAGCGTGGCCAGCCAGAAAACCTCCACAGGCCCCTTGCCCAGGCTGCCCCTCACCCCAAGGGAACCTCCACCCTGATCTGGGACACTCTTCAGGGAAAACCAGCTGGCCCCCACCCATGCACCAGGCCTCTGTCCTACCTAATAGAATTTGCAGATTGACCATCATTCCAACACACAAGAGGGCTGCCCCCATGTGGTCAAAGATCCTGCCCCCATGTGAACACAAGATGGCCACCACAAGATGGCCAGCACGGGAGGGCAGCTGGGAGGGACCAGACCTTCAAGGGAGGGCAGTTGGGGATGATCAAGCCTGCAGGGGAGGGCAGTTAGGGGTGACCAGGCCAGCAGAGGAAGGAAGTTGGGGGCAAACAGGCTGGCAGGGGAGCAGTTAGACATCAATTAGGATGGCAGGGTAGTGGTTAGTGGGTGATCAGGCTGGCAGGCAGAAGTGGTTAGGGGCAATCAGGGAGGCAGGCAGGTGAGCAGTTTGAAGCCAGCAGTCCTAGATTTTGAGAAGGATGTCTGACTGCCCGTTTAGGCCCGATATTACCTGGATCGGGCCTAAAGGAACAGTTGGACATCCCTCAAGGGGTCCCAGATTGGAGTGGGTCCAGGCTGGACTAAGAGACATCCCTCGCCCCCCGTGCACAAATTTTATGCACTGGGCCTCTAGTTAAATATAAGAGGGCAAGAAGTAAGCTCTTACCTATCATAACTATTTTAAATGAAAAGAGATTAAATTTTCCAATCAAAAGGGACAAAATTGGTAATTGATTAAAAACATTCCTATGTAATAAAAGAGAAACATGCAAATTACCGTACCTCCACTATGCTACCAGCTAATCAGGGGATGTGTGTCTGGGGTGCGGCCAGGCATGCCCATGCACGGAACATTTCACACCGGCTCTGGCAGCTGGTGGTGAGCATGGACCACGCCTCTGCGTGCTGCGCATTTGAGGGCCTAGCGAGCAGGAGAGACTCGGTCCTTGAGGTGTCCATAGTGTGGGAAGGGCTGGGCCAGGACAACGCCATACTTTCAAAGCAAGTTGTTCCCCACTTAAATATCCTCTGATGAGTATCTTTAAAAGAGAAGTAAATATTCAGCCATTCTCACACCTTGAAAAGTTAAGGTAATTCCTTAATATCACCTAATATCCACTGTACATTCAAATGTCTTTGTTTCAAAGATGCCTTTTACTGTTGGTTTGCCCCCTCTGGAGGCTACCTAAGGTCTTATTTCAGCCCTGACATTGGGCTGCTTCCCCTGACCATAAGTTCCCAAGGCACTTCCAGCCAGAGTTAAAGGGGGCTTCTTCTGTTTTTAAGGCATCTCCATATCCAGTGCCTGCCAGGCCTCTGTGAAAGCACTACTTACGTCCGGGGTGCTGGGGGCTGAAGCAGAGAGGCTGTGAGGCCCAGCTCACCCAGGATGCTGCCCCCCCTCCCAATTATCCTAGCCCAGCCTTCCCTATGCATACCTGCTCACTGAGAGCATGAGGTGGTCCTGGCAGCGAGGGGGAGGCTGGTGGGGGGTGTGGCCACGGCACGCAGCACGGGAGGCCTACACCCTCCCCCAATCCAGAGGGTTTGACAGGGGACCTCAGGCCTCAACCCCCACCCCGGCCCCAGGCCAGGGGCCCTGAGGCCATGTCCTCCACCCAGTGGGGCTTGACGGGGGACCTCAAAGTGTACTTCCCCGCCTGGTGCTGGGCTAGGGGACCTCCGGTTGCTACCACTGCCGAGCAGAGCTTGACAGGGGACCACAGGCCACGCCCCCCACCCGGCAGGGCTTGACAGGGAACCTCAAAGTGTGCTTCCCGTCATGGTGCTGGGCTAGTGTACCTCAGGCTGCTCCCCCCCACCCCAGCTCCAGGCTGGGAGACCTCAGGCCTTGCCTCCCACCTGGTGCGGCTTGGCAGGGGACTGCAGGCCACACTCCCAACCCAGCAAGGCTTGACAGGGGACCTCAAGGTGCGCTTCCCATCCTGGTGCTGGGTTAGGGGATCTCAGACTGTTCTCTCCACCCGACAGGGCTTGACAGGGGACCTCAAGCTGCACCCCCACCCTGGCACCAGGCTGGAGGACCTCAGACCATATCCTCCGCCCCAGCACCAGGCCAGGATGCCTGAGGCTGTGCCCCTCCTGCCTGGCTGGGCTTGACAGGGGACCTCAGGCGGTTCCTCCCACCCAGTGAGGCTTCACAGGGGACCTGAGCCTGCGCCCCCATGCCAGTGGGGATTGGCAGGGCATCTGAGGCTGCGCCTCCCTCCTGATGCTGGGCTAGGGAACCTGAGGCTATTCTCCTCTGCCCGGTGGGCTTGACGGGGGACCTCAGGCCATGCCCCCTACCCAGTGGAGCTTGACAGGGGATCTCAGGTCATGTATCCCACCTGGTGGGATTTAATGGGGGACCTCAGGCCATGCCCCCTGTCCTGGTGCTGGGTCAGGGGACCGGAGGACACCCCCTGCCCTTTGGGGCTTGACAAGGGTGAGACTGGCTGAGTCTGAATCTATCCCAATGTGGGGAGGGGCGGCTGGGTCTGGGTCTCATGTGATTTTGAGGCACATGTGAGTGATTGGGAACTTGACTCTGGGTCCCGTGGTGTGCCCCAGACTCTGACAGGAGGAAGGTTTTTATATACATTTTACTAATTTCCTTTAGTCTCTGATACTTCTATTATAGAGAAAGAGCAAATAGCAATATTAAATTATTTCCTCTAATTAATACCCTTTTAATGCGCATGAATTTTGTGCACAGATCCACTAGTATCTAATGATAGACTGACTAACACAAGCATCACTTTAGATGCAAAGACACAGATAGAATGATAGGGAAAGGATGATAAGAGATATTTCAAGAAAGTGGTAACTATTCTTATAACATATTCAATAGAATTTATGCTAAAAATGTTCAAAAGAGACATAAAGATTATTATACAATAATAAAAGGGGCCAATCCATTAAGAAGATATATCTATAGTCCTGGAAGGTGTAGCTCAGTGGTAGAGCATCAGCCCACCCACCATAGGGTTATGAGTTTGATTCCCAGTCAAGGGCACATACCTAGGCTGCGGGTTCTTTCCCTTGCCCCTGGTCGGGTAGGGTGCAGGAGGCAACCAATTGATATGTCTTTTTCACATTGATGTTTCTCTTTCTCTCTTTCCCTTCTATTATTTCTGTAAATCAATAAAAAATATCATTGGGTGAGGATTAATAAAAAAAAAAGATATATGTACACACACACACACACACAAAATTGATTCATTGGTTGTTTAAGAGTGTGTAATTTCCACATATTTTAAAATTTTCCAGTGCTTCTTTTGTTATTAATTTCTTTTTTTTACATTTTTTTATCTTTATTGTTCAGTTTATTAATTACAGTTTCCCCTTTTTATCCCCCTATAGCTCCCCTCCACCCTGTACCTATCCCACCCTCCACCCTCACCTCCCCCTCCCCACTGTCCTCTCCCATTGTTGCAAGTTTTTTGTCCAGTCTCTTGCTGCACTTCCCACAACCCTTTTCTCCCCAAGAATTGTCAGTCCATTCACTCTCTATGTCCATGTCTCTGTTATATTCACCAGTCTATCCTGTTCAACAGCCTATCAATTAACTTGATTTTTATGTTCATTTGTTGATAGATGTGTATTTGTTGTTCATAATTTTCATCTTTACCTTTTTCTTCTTCCTCTTCTTAAAGAATATCTTTCAGCATTTCATATAATGTTGGTTTGGTGGTGATGAACTCCTTTAGCTTTTTCTTATCTGCGAAGCACTTCATCTGACCTTCAATTCTGAATGATAGCTTTGCTGGATAGAGTAATCTTGGTTGTAGATTCTTGCTGTTCATCACTTTGAATATTTCTTGCCACTCGCGTCTGGCCTCCATTGTTTCTGTTGAGAAATCCGCTGACAATCGTATGGGTGCTCCCTTATAGGTAACCAACTGTTTCTCTCTTGCTGCTTTTATTATTCTCTCTTTGTCTTTTGCTCTTGGCATTTTAATTATGATGTGCCTTGGTGTGGTCCTCTTAGGGTTCCTATATATTGGGGTTCGGTGCACTTCTTGGACTCCTAAGTCAATTTCTTTCACCAGGTGTGGGAAGTTTTCAGTTACTATTTCTTCAAATAGGTTTTCATTGTCTTGGCCTCTCTCTTTTTCTGGCACCCCTATAATTCAGATGTTGGTATGCTTGAGGTTGTCCCAGAGGCCCCTTACACTATCTTCAATTTTTTGGATTCTTTTTATTTCTTGCTTTTTCAGCTGAGTGGATTTTCCCTCTTTGTATTTCAAATCTTGAACTTGGTTCTTGGGGTGCTCCAGAGCACTTTTAGGTCTTTGTATAATATTTTTTATTTCAGTCAGTGTATGCTTAATTTCTGGTTGGTCCTTTTTCATATCCTTGAGAGTCTCCTTTATATCCTTGAGGGTCTCTTTCATTTCCTTGTAGGACTCATTCATTTCCACGTTGGTCTTGATCATTTCCTTGCAGGTCTCATTTATATCCTTGAGGGTCTTGTTCATTTCCTTGTAGGACTCATTCATTTCCTTTGTGGTCTTGCTTATTTCCTTATAGGCCTCGACCTTTTGTTGGAGCCTCTTGAAAAACCCTATAACCGTGGTTTTGAATTCCATGTCCAGTCATTTTTTCCCTCCGTTTCTTTCACATCTGATTTCTTTCCATGTCTCTGCATGGTGGCTGCTTCCCTGAGTTGGTCAATTAGCTTTGTGTAGTAGACTTCCTACTAGGGACAGTGGCTCAGCCTCCCCGGTTACCTGAGGTGGATATGGGCTGCACAGTCTTGCTGAAGTTAAGCTCAGTTAATCTTTGTTAGCACTTGGAGGGTTGACCTCCAGGCCAATTGTCTGTGAAGCTCAGCTGTGCTCAGGTTGGATGGGCGGAGTCTCCGGGCCAAGCAGACAGTGTTAGCTCCACCCTATGCGGCCCCGGGGACTCTGTTCAGGGGGCAATGGCTGCCAGCACCTCTGAGAGAGAGCTGCTGCCGAGCTCCACCAGCTGCTGGGGAATTCAGACTCTCCCAAAATGAGTCTGCATGCGCAATGTCTCACCCAGGGTTGTAAAACAAAGCAGTCTGACAGTTTTCCGAATGAGAGACAAGTCGCAGAGCGCTCTCTGTGCCGTCATGCAGCCGAGCTGTTCATGCGCAAGCTGCCTTCTCCACAAGCCTGCAGACCCGGCAGCACCCGAGCTTCGGCATGCCCTCCCACTGTCCAGTTTTCACCCCATATGATAGTGGGTTCCCTGGATTTCACCCAGAGCTGGAGAATCAGTCCAGTGGGACGTCTTTGTCTCCCTGTTCGAGAAAACTGGCTGGTTTTCAGCCGCCCACCCTCTCCGCGGTGCGTGCTCCAAACCTCTCTCCACGCAAATCTTTCAACTCTGTTCGCCGCCGCTCCTCCGAGTCACAGTGTCTTATTTTCACTTTTATTTGTGGAATTTTCACTCGGCGAGCTTTCTGGTGATTCTGGAAGGTGTTTGTTCTTTCGTTAAGTTGTAGTATTAAAATTGCTGATTATGACGGCAAGATAGGTGTTTTACCTTTGCCGCCATCTTAGTTCCGGGCTAAACATTTTCTCGTTATTAATTTCTAGTTTCATGTCATTGTGATCAGAAAAGATACTTAATAAAATACCAATGTTCATTAATTTTTTAAATAGTAAAATCGAACATTTAATTAATTAATTAATTGGGGTTTTTTTTGTTTGTTTGTTTTTGACCTGCAAAAACCCCACTTTTATTATTGGGATAATATTATTTGTGTAATCTGATACATGAAATAAATACAAGCTTTAAAAGAGTTGCAAGGAACATGAAATTTTAAAGAGATGTGCCATTTGAAAAAGAACTAAATACAACTAAAAGTGAAACCTTATACTCAAAATTAAAGTCACAGTGGATAAAATAATAACAGATTAGACAAAGATGAAAAGAAAATTTCTAACCTAAAGTAGTTCAGAAAATAAGGCTTCTAGAATGGGGCACAGAGAGGCATAGAGATAAAAATATCTTAATAATAAAAACCCAGGATTATAATGACCAATCACGACCAAAGGCTGACCAACCAGAAGTCAGTGCTGGGTTGCCATGCAGGGCCGGAGTTAGTCCTGGTGGGAATCAGTCAGGGTGGCACTGGTGGGAGTCAGTCCTGGGCAGGAGTCAGTCCTCGGGGGAGCATAGGAAGGGGGAGTCAAACCTGGGCAGAAGCCAGTTGGGGGGAAGAGTACTGGGCGGGAATCAGTCAGGGTGGAATACAGTCAGGGTGGGAGTCAGTCAGTATGGAGTCAGTCAGGGAAGGGAGTAATTCTTGGGTCATGTAAGTGGGAACCTTAAGAAATAGAAACAAGGTAGACCTATCCTTCAACATGGAGAGATATTGGCAGAAAAATAGCAGGGACCCAGAACTCCCACCATCTCATAACCATAATGAATACCCATCCCTCCCCCCTCCCACACATACCTACAAACCTTGGGCCAAGTAAGGAACCTGGATTTCTACTGTCTTCTTGAAATAATGAGGTGGCATCTCACCCTTCTCTTACCAGAACAGTATCAAAGCAAAGCCAGATAAAATGGGGTTGAAAAATATCCAGAGTTTCATAATGATCAAAATTTCTAAGTTCCAATTATCAAATTATTGATACAATGAAGCAGAAAGATCTAAAACTGAATAAAAACGATAATAGATACTAATACTGACATAGTAGAGATGACAGAGTTATTTGATAATAAGTTTAAAGCGGCCATCAAAACAATCTTTACATGCGTGTTTTTGAACATCCTTAAATGGGGGAAGAAAAAGTTATGGCAAGCAAATAGAAAGTCTCAGCAAAGAAAATGAAGCTATAAAGAAGAAATTTATAGTATAGAAGAATATAATAATTGAAATAAATAACTCAGTGAATAGGCTCAAAGCAGAATGAGGAAACACTCGAGGAACTAGAAAATCTTATCTAATAAAAGAGTAAAAAGCAAATTGACCATCACTCCAAGACACAAGATGGCCAAAACAAGATGGTCTGCAGGGGATATCAGTTGTGGGCAGTTAGGGGTGAGCAGGCCTGCAGGGGAGGGCAGTTAGGGGCAACCAGGCCTGCAGGGGAAGACAGCTAAGGGCAACCAGACTGGCAGGGGAGGGAAGTTAGGGGTGAGCCAGGCCAGCAAAGGAGGGAAGGTGGGGGCAAACAGGCTAGCACGGGAACAGTTAGCTATCAATCAGCCTGGCAGGGGAGTGGTTAGGGATGATCCGGCTGGCAGGTAGAAGCAGTTAGGAGCCAACAGTCTTGCATTGTGAGAAGGATGTCCAACTGCCCATTTAGGCCTGATCCTGGTGTGATCAGGCCTAATGAGTGGTCAGACATCATTTAAGGGTTCCCAGATTGGAGAGGGTGCAGGCTGGACTAAGGGACACCTCTTTCATGTTTGAATTTTGTGCACCAGGCCTCTAGTATAACAATAAAAATATCCAATGAGAATAGGGAGAACATAGGCTTGAAAACAACAACAGAAAACAGGAACCAGTAGAGTCATAACAACAACAAAAATAAATAAATAAAATAAATAAGTAAGTAAGTAAGTAAGTAAGTAAGTAAATAAATAAAAACTGTAACATTTGGATTCCGGGAAGAAATTAAAGAAAATGGACTGAAAGAGTACTTGAAGAAATAATGGCTGAAAATTTTTCTAATTGTTAAAAAGACAGAAATACTCAATTTTAAGAAGGTGAGCAAATACAAAACAAGACAAACTCAAAGATATCAACACCTATATCATAGTCAAACTTCTGAAAAATAAAAACGAAACAAAAATCTTGAAAGTTCTGAATGACAAATATCACTTTATAAGGAAAAAGTAATTCTCATGACTATAGGTTTCCATTAGAAACTATAAAGTCTAAAAATAAAAGAATTGTCAACAGTCCTATTTCCAATGAAAATATCCTTCAGCAAAATCAAGGTAACTCAGGTAGAGAAAACAAAAATGTAACAAGAATTGATAAAGAATAATATCCAAATGTCAAAAAATATATGAAATATATTCAATATTATCAATCCAGGTAAACTCAAACTTATTCCTCCACTACTTACTTACCAGGATAGCTAAAATTAAATAAGTTATAATATTAACTAGAGGCCTGGTGCATGAAATTTGTGGGAGGGGGGATGTCCCTCAGCCCAGCCTGCACCCTCTCCAATCTGGGACCTCTTGAGGGATGTCTGACTGCCCGGTTAGGCCCGATCCCTAAAGGGGCAGTCGGACATCCATCTCACAATCCAGGACTGCTGGCTCCCAACTGCTCACCAAACTTACAAAAAAAAAAAAAGAATAAAATCCTGGTATGAAGAATAATATGGGTTAATTTCATAGTACGTTGAGCAAAAGAAGTGAGACACAAAGAAGAATACATCGAATAAATCCACTGATATGAATTTCATGAACTGATGGCACTATCAATAATTTTAAAGGTCAGAAAATTAAGAAATTATCAGGGTAGTAGTCAGAAAGGGGGATGAAAGAAACTTCTAAAATCTTGAAAAAGATTCTCTGTCTTATATTTGTTGTTACATATGTAAACAAGTTTGACCTCTACAGTTACTTTTCATGCACAGGTGAAGTTAAATACAAGTGTTTCTAGCACTGAAAGTCACTTATTATTTGAGTTTGGGTTCCTCAACTTTCAGAGTCCATGCTAATATCTATTATATCATGCTAGAGGGCCCGTGCATGAAATATGTGTATGGGGGTGTGTCCCTCAGCCCAGCCTGCACCCTCTTCAATCTGGGACACCCGATCCCAGTAGGATCAGCCTACTGGCAGTTGGACATCCCTCTCACAATTCAGGACTGCTGGCTCCCAACTGCTTGCCTGCCTGTTGTCCGATTGCCTCTAACAGCTTCTGCCTGCCAGCCTGATCACCTCCCAACCACTCCTCTGCCAGCCTGATTGATGCCTAACTGCTCCCCTGCCAGCCTGTTTGCCACTAACTGCCCTCCCCTGCAGGGTTGGTCACCCCTAACTGCCCTCTCCTGCAGGCCTGGTACCCCCCAACTGCTCTCCCATGTAGGCCTGGGTTCCCCCCAACTGCCCTTTCCTGCAGGCCCAGTCACCCCCAGTAATCCCCAACTTCCCTTCTCTGCCAGCCTGGTCACCTCTAATTGCCGTCCCCGGCAGGCTTGATAGCCCCCAACTGCTCTCCCTTACAGGTCTGGTCCCTCCCAACTGCTCTCCCCTCTCCCCTGCTGGCCATCTTGTGGTGGCCATCTTGTGTCCACATGGGGGCAGCCATCTTTGACCACATGGGGGCAGCCATCTTGTGTGTTGGAGTGATGGTCAATTTGCCTATTACTCTTTTATTAGATAGGGTTATTAAATAAGATAGAGGCCTGGTGCATGGATGGGGGCCAGCTGGTTTTCCCTGAAGGGTGTCCAGGATCAGGGTGGGTATTCCCTTGGGGTGTGGTGTGATCTGGGCGAGGGGCCTGTGGTGGTTTGCAGGCTGGCCATGCCCCCTGGTGACCCAAGCAGAGGCCCTAATATCTGGGATTTATTTATCTTCTATAATTGAAACTTTGTAGCCTTGAGTGGAAGCTTAGGCTGGCCAGGGTGTGTAGAAAGCTTGGCTTTCTCCATTTCTGGGGAAATCCAAGCATCTTGATCGCTCCATGACTGCAGACATCTTGGTTGGGTTAATTTGCATACTCACTCCTGATTGGCTGGTGGGTGCGGCCATGCGTGTAGCAGAGTGATGGTTAATTCGTATATTGCTATCTCATTAGTTAGGATTGCCATCTGAAGATAAATAGTGCCAACAAAATCTAATTCTACAGCTCAGTAATCCTGAAAAATGAAAGAGGATTTATCCTGATTAAGAGCTCTGAAGAAATCATACTAACAATTCAGGATAATTCACCAAATATTCTGAATAAAATATCTCAAATGAAGTACCATTTATGATTCAAAAATTGGAATTTCAGAGGAAGTAAAAGAGTAGGTATTTTGCTATTTTCATAGTTTGTGGACTTAATCTGGGACTGCTAACTCCTAACTGCTCACCTGCCTGCCTGCCTGATCACCTGTAACTGCCTACTTCTGCTGGCCTGATATCGCCCCCAACTGCCCTCCCCTGTTGGCCTGGTCTCGCCCCCAACTGCCCTCCTCTGCTGGCCAATTTGGTTCTGATTGGTTGGTTTCTATCCCATTCAGTGTCTCCAGGTCTATCTCTGGGCCTGATCAGAGAGGTAGGACTGATCAGCAGCCCCTATAGAGGCCCGGAGAGAAACAGAGGTGGGCTGCTGGTGAAGCTCGGAGAGAAAGAGAGGCAAAGGTTGATCAACAGCTGCCACGGAGGCTGAGGATCAGACCCTGCCTCTCTCTTCAGGCCTCTCTCCAGGCCTGATCCACAGCCCCCTTGGCAGTCAATGCTGGGTTGCCACAGGACTGACTTCTGGTGTTCGGTCGACCCTTCGGTCAGTTATTATGAAACCTGGATTTTTATATATTAGGATAGTTCTTCTGATAGGTGTGAGGCAAAATCTCATTATGATTTTGATCTGCATTTCCCTGATGATTAGTGATGTTGAGCATCTTTTCATAAGTTTGTTGGCCATAAGTTTTTATGTCTTCTATGGGAAATTGTCTATTCAGGTCCTTTGTCCATTTTTCATTTTATTGTGGTTTTCTAGGTGTTATATAAATTCCCTATATATTTTGGACTTTAACACCTTAAATGTATTATTTATGAATATATTCTCCCATTCAGTAGGTTGTCTTTTTTGGGGGGTAGGGGTTGATACTTTCTTTCACTGTGTAAAAGCTTTTTAGTATGATTTAGTTCTATTTGTTTTTTGTTTGTTTTTGTCTCCCTTGCCTGGGAGATATATCCAAAAATACATTTATAAGAGCGATGTCAAAGAGTTTATTGCCTATGTTTTCTTCTATGAGTTTTACAGTTTAATCTCTCATATTTAAGTCAATGTGTTTTGAATTTATTTTTGTATATAGTGTCAGAAATTAGTCTGGTTTTATTTTTCTCTTTATCCTAGTATCTGTCCAGTTTCCCCAATACCACATATTGAAGAGACTCTCCACCTCATTGCACATCCTTGTCTCCTTTGTCATAGATTAACTGACCATACAAGTGATAATTTATTTCTGGGCTCTTTATTCTATTCCATTGATCTTTATATGTGTTTCATGCAAGTAATATACTGTTTTGATTATTGTATCTTTGTAGTATAGTTTGAAATCAGCAAGTATGATACCTCCTGCTTTGTTATTTCTCAATGTTTCTTCAGCTTTTAGGGTCTTTTATGGTTCCCTATAAATTAGAGGATTAGCAGTCTTAGTTCTGAGAAGAATTCTGGTGGTATTTTAGAAGAGATTGCATTGACTTCTCACTACTGAATTTGACTAGCCTAAAAAAAAGAGAGAGAGAGATTGCATTGAATCTGCATATTGCTTAGGTAGTAAGGACATTTTAATAATATTAATTCTTCTAATCCATTAGAATGGTATATCATTCCGTATTGTTTTTATATTCTCTTCAAATATTTTTCTTCAATGTTTTATTTTTTCAGAGTACAGGTATTTAAATCTCTTCGGTTAAGTTTATTCCTAGGTATTTTATGCTTTTGGAAGAAATTATAAATGGACTTAAAATTTGTTTTTCTTTCTGGTGGTTTGTTATCAGTATATAGAAATACAACAGATTTCAGTGTATTGATTTTTCATCCTTCCACTTTAATGAATTCATTTATAATTTTTAACTAGAGGCCCAGTGCATAAAATTTGTGCATGGGGGAGGAGGGAGGGGGGATGTCCCTCAGCCCAGCCTGCATCCTCCCCAATCTGGAACCCCTTGAGGGATGTCCCACAGGATTGGGCCTAAACAAGTGGTTGAACATCCCTCTCACAATCCAGAACTGCTGGCTCCCAACCCTCACCTGCCTCTGCCTGATTGCCCCTAACTGCTTCTGCCTGCCTGCTTAATCACCCCCTAACCAATATCCTCCCAGTCTGATCAACACCTAACTGTTCCCCGGCTGGCCCAATTGCACCTAATTGCCCTTCCCTGCCAGCCTGGTCACCCCTACCTGCACTCCCATGCAGGCCTGGGTCCCCCCCCAACTGTTCTCACCTGCAGTCTTGGTCCTTCCTAACTGTCCTTTCCCACAACTGACCTCCACTGCAGGTCTGGACCCCCCAACTGCCCTCCCCTGCAGGCCTGGGTCCCCCCAACTTCCCTCCCTTGCAGACCTGGTCCCCTCAAGTTGCCTTCCCCTGCAGGCCTGGGTTCCCCCAACTGTCCTCCCCTTGCAGGCCTGGTCTCTCCCAACTGCCCTCCTCTGCTGGTCACCCCTAACTGCCCACAGCTGACCTCTCCTGCAGGCCATCTTGTGGTGGCCATCTTGTGTCCACTTGGGGGCAACCATCTTTGACCACATGGGGGCAGCCATCTTGTGTCTTAGAGTGATGGTCAATCTGAATATTACTTCTTTATTAGGTAGGATAGTATTTTTGGTGAAGTCTATAGGGGTTTCTATTTATAGCATCATGTCACTTCTTCCTTTATGACTTGAACACTTTTCATTTTTTTTTCTTGTTTCATTTTATGACTAAGACTTCCAATATTATGTTGAACAGAAGTGGTGATAGTGGGCATTCTTGTTTTGATCCTGGTCTTAGAGTAAAAATTTTCAGTTTTTCACTGTTGAGTATTCTGTTAGCTGATAGAATATTTGTCATAGTCTTTAGGTTGAGTTATGTTCCTTATTAAGAGTTTTTATCATAAAAAGATGTTGAATTTTGTCCCATACTCTTTCTATCTTATTGATTGATTTTTCAGATGTTGGACCATCCTCACAAATCTGGAATAAACACAACTCAGTCATTGTGTATAACCCTTTTAATGCACTATTGAATTTGATTTACTAATATGTTTTTGAGAATTTTTTATTCTATGTATATCAAGGATTTTCTTTTTTGCAATGTCTGTCTGGTATGGGTATCAGGGTAATGCTGGATTTGTAGATGGGTTTTCAAGCTTTCCTTATTCCTTGATTTTTTTTGAAATAGTTTAAGAATTATAAGTTCTTCAAATATTTGGACAAAATCATCTATGAAGTTATCTGGTCCTGGACTTTTCATTTTTTGGATTTTAAAATCTTTAATTTTATTGTTAGTAATTGGTCTGCTTAGATTTTCTATTTATTCCTGGATCTGTTTTGGGAGATTATATGCTGTGCTTTAAAAAGTTTATCCATTTTTTCTAGATATTTGAATTTGTTAGCATAATTTGTTCATAGTATTTTAATGGCTCTTTGTATTTCTTTTGTATCTTCTAATTTTTCATTGATTTTATTTGTCTCTTTCTTTTTTTAATGTTTGACCTTAAGTATTCAATTTTTTTCAAATAAAGTTTCCATTTAATATTATATTAATTTCAGGTGTAGTTAGACATTTATATAACTTACAAAGTGGTTCCATGATAAGTCTTGCACCCACCTGACAATGGATATTATTACAATACAATTGATTATATTCCCTAAACTGTACATTACATCCTTGTGACTACTTTGTAACTACCAATTTATACTTCTTAATGCATTCACTTTTTTCATCCAGAACTGCACCCATTTAGTAACCATCAGTTCATTCTCTGTATCTGAGTTTTTTTCTGTTTCATTTTTTCATAAATGATTACAGGGTTATGTCTTCTTGTTGGATTGATTCCTTTATCATTGCAAAATTTCTTTTTTTGTCTCTTGCTATAGTCTTTATTTTTTTAAAAATATGTTTTTATTGATTTCAGAGAGGAAGTGCTACGGAGAGAGAGAAAGAAACATCAATGATGACAGAGAATCGTTAGTTGACTGCCTACTACACTTCCTATACTGGGGATCGAATCTGGGACTGGGTATGTGACTAAGTAGGAATTGAACTGTGACCTCCTGTTTCATAGGTCAGTGCTTAACCACTAAGTCACACCAGCCAGGCTATAGCCTTTGTTTTAAAATTAATTTTATTTGATATAAATATTGCTATTACAGAATCTTTCATTTCCATTTGCATTAAATATCCTTTTAGCTCCCTTTACTTTCAGTCTGTGTATCTTTTGAAATGAAGGGGGTCTCTGGTGGATAGCATATATATAGGACTTTTTTTCTTATCCACTCAGTTACTCTATGTCTTTTGATTAGAGCAATTAATCAATTTCCATTTAAAGCAATTAATTATAAGAGTATAGTTATTGTTATTGTACTATTCATATATTTGATCATTTTTTTCTTTTTAAAGTAGTCTCTTTAACATTTCTTCTAATACTGGTTTGGTGGTGATTAACTCATTTTCTTTTTTCTTGTCTGGAAAGCTCTTTGTCTCTTTTTCAATTCTAAATGATAGCCTTGCTGGGTAGAGGAATCTTGGTTATATAGGTCCTTTAAATATTTATGGAAACCTCTCCTGGCCTGCAAAGTTCCTGTTGAGAAATCAGCTGACAGTCTTGTGGGAGCTCCATTATAGGTAACTGTTTTTCTCTTGTTGCTTTAGGAGTCTGTTTGTCTTAACCTCTGGCATTTTAATTATGAAGTGTCTTGGTGTCGGCCTCTTTTGGTCTCTTTGGGTTCATAATGTTTGAGACACTGTACTTCCTGGACTTAGATGTCTATTTTCTTCAACAGATTAGGAAAGTTTTCAGTCATTTCTTCACATAGGTTTTCAATTACTTCTTCTCTTTTTTCTTCTTCTGGTACCCTTATAATGTGAATGTTGTTATGCTTGATATTGTCCCAGAAATCCTTTAAGCTATCTTCATTTTTTTTCTTTTACTGTTTTGATTTGATGTTTGTCTCTATCTTCTAAATTATTGTTTTGATCCTCTTCATCTGATCTGTTGATTCCATCTATTCTAATCTTCAGTTGAGTTATTGTATTTTTCATTTCTGATTTGTCCTTTTTTACATTTTTTACATTTTCTATCTTCTTTTTGAACTTCTCACTGAGATCATATATTCTTTCTGGAAGTTCATTGAGCAACTACTCACCCAAGGCATTGATTCAGGAAGCAAGATACAGACTCAAGGTGCCTAAGGAGAGTTTGGGGTAGGAAGCATTGCAGGGAGATGTGGAAAAGCAGCAGCCAGGAACATTTGGTCATTGGCCCCCAAACTGAAACAGCTATTTTATCCTGAAAGGAGTTAGCAGCTCCCAGTAGCCCCAAGCCAGGAAAAAGAAATCCTTACCATTATAGGGAACCTAACCTAGGTGATATAGCCTGCTCCACCTTCAGGAGCCCTCTCTGTCACACCCTGCATTTTGACCTTTTCAGAAGAAACAAAACAAAGGCCAAGCTTACAGGTTTAAAGAATCTCAGGGAGCTTGAGTGACTGGATTGGGGAGGGGCTTTCTACCGCACTATTCTGGGAGCCAGACTGGTACTTTCTCCCCAAAGGAGAGCTGATAGAAACTCCAGGTTTCCAGCAGACCCTGCTGATCTCCATACAACAGTCACTGTCCAGCAGAAGGCAGAGTAATAATTTGATCCACTCACAGAGCAGTGGCTCTGAGCTAGGGAAACACCCACCACATTCACTGAACAGCACCTCCCCAACCTATAGTCCTTTCAGAAACAGATTTTTGAGTGATTAAGATTAACAGCTAGCCCTAACAGGTTTGGCTCAGTGGATAGAGGTTTGGCTTGCGGACTGAAAGGTCCCAGTTTTGATTCAGGTCAAGGGCATGTGCCTTGGTTGTAGGGACATCCCACAGCTGATCAATGTTTCTAATTCTCTATCCCTCTCCCTTTCTCTCTGTAAAAAAATCAATAAAAATATACTTTTAAAAATATTGACAGCTGGCTAGCAGGCAAAAGTGGGTAGAGGAGGAGCCCAGAGAACAGGGCAATTTTTTGGACCTAACCCTGAACCACACGCTGCTAACAAGTCTACTTTAGGGGGCAGATTGGCCCCTCTTGCTTGCAGCCAAGGCCTGTGGAGACAGATACAAATGGTGGATCCTTGGAGCTTCAAGCAGGTTGCTGAAAGCCAAAGGAGGACAGTTCCTGACAGTGGTTAGCACCTAAGTACCTCACAGGAAGCCTATAATTGGCAGACAGAACAGAATAGTGCAATCCAAAGGGAGCTTCTATGGGGCATTAAACAGCTGAAATGAATGCTACTTCACTTTTTTTTCTCCTTTTTTTCCCTCCTATTTTTTCTTTGTTCTTTTTTCTCTTTCCTCTATTTTTTCCTTTAAAATGTTCTTTTCTTCTATCTGATTTATTGATTTGTTATTATTCTAGTCTTTTTTCATTCATATATCTATATTCTACTTCCCTTTTCCTACTATTTTTTTCTTTTATCTTTTTATCACTATTCAAGTTTTTTCTTTTCCTTCTCTCTCTCTTTTTTCTTCATCTTTTATCATAAACAATTTTCTTCTGATACTTCCCTAATTCTTTATTGTTATTTTATTACAGCTCTGCATCTACATAGTCAATCTTCAATTTTTTGTTTGCACTTTTGTTTGTTTGGTTTTCTCCTTGTATTTTTCTTTATCATTCTTGTTCTATTTTCTCTTTACTAATACTCTCTTCTCTGGTGGCTGCTTTTGTTGGTGCTATAGGCATCTTGTGTACATTTTTGTTTGTTTCTCCTGTTTTGTGTTTTGTTTTGTATTTTATTCTGTTCAGTCAGCACCTCAACAATAACTCACACAACATGGTTAGGGTGAATCACCTGATCAGCCAGCCTTAAAAGAGTGTACTTCCACAAATGAGACGATAATATTCAAGACCCAACTACAACAAGAGAAGCCAAGTAACTCAAGTCATGGGCTTTCCTCGAATCCCCAGCTCAGGATATCTAAGAGATTGCCCCACTAGATCTCACAGGACACCTGCTACACAAGACTTCAACCACAAAATATGGAAGCACAGCAGTTTGATTTAATACATAGAAACAAAACCAAAGGGACAGCAAAAGTGGGAGATAAAGAAAAAAATCCCAAATGAAAGATAAAGGAGAATAACTAGAAAAGAGTTAAATTATATGAAGGAAAACAACTTGTCAGATAAAGAATTCAGACTAATTTTAAAAAGGGTGTTCAAAAAATTCAGTGAGAACTACAAACAAATTAATTATAAGGGTCATAAATGAGAGCTAAACCAACATGAAAAGAGAGCTTGAAACAACAAATAAAAATCAATTGAAAAAGAAGAATAACATAGATGAAATAAAGAACACCCTGGAAGGATTCAACAGTAGACAAGAAGTAGCTACAGATAGAATCAATGAATCAGAAGACAAGGTAGAAAAAACATACAAACACCCATTCAGAGCAGCAAATTGAAAAAAAAAAAACAGAAGGAGAGTTTAAGGGAGCTTTTGGACAATGTGAAACGTAATAATATTTCCATTATAGGAGTACCAGAAGGAGCAGGATCTGAGAAAGGAACAGAGAACCTGTTTGGAGAAATAAGGACATAAAATTTTCCTGACCTAGTGAAGGAAAAAGTCAGTCAAATGAAGGAGATGCAACCCTAATCAAGATGAATCCCCAAAGATCCACAACTAGGCACATATTAATTAAACACAAAGAATGGATCTTAAAGGCTGCAAGAGAGACAAAGTAAGATACTTATAAGGAGCTCCCAATAGACTGTCAATTGATTTCTCAATAAAAAACTTCAGACCAGAAGGGAATAGCATGAAGTATACAAAATAATGAAAACCAAGGGACTGAAACTAAGACTACTCTATACAGCAAGGCTGTCATTTGAAATTGAAATAAAGAACTTCACAAAAAAGAAAAAAGGTTAAAAGAGTTTATTACCACCAAACCAGCACTACAATATATTCTGAAGATACTGGTGTAAGAAGAAGTAGAGAGAAAAAAAAAGAACACAGGCATAAAGAATAAGAATAGCAATAGATAAGTACTTATCAATAATAACCTTAAATACAAGTGGATTAAATGTAACAATCAAAAGACATATGGTAGCTGAATGGATAAGAAAACATGATCCATAAATATGTTGTCTACAAGAGACCCATACAGAATGAAAGACTCACAGAATGAAAGTGAAGAGAAATGGAAATGAAAAAAAAGCTGGGGTAATAATACTCATATGTGACAAAATAGACTTCAAAATGTAGACCAAAACAAGAGATAAGGAAGGCCATTTCATAATACTACAGGGATTGATATAACAAGAGGATATAACTCTGATAAACATATATGCAGACAATATGGGAGCTTTCAAATATATATATATATATATACACACACATGCATACATATATACTATATATATGTATATATATATTTCTAGAGGATTCAATGGAGATATCAATAGCAATACAATCATAGTAGGGGACTTTAACACTTCACTTACATCACTGGATAGATCTTCTACACAAAAAATCAACAAGGAAATAGCAATCATAAATGACATATAGGTCAGATGGAATTAACTGACATTTTCAGAACATTTCACCACAAAATTACAGAATAACATTATTCTCAAGTGCACCTGGGATATTTTCAAAGATGGACCATATGTTAGGACACAAGCTAAATCTCTACAAGTTCAAGAAGATTAAAATTATATCAAACTTCTTCTCAGATAACAATGGCATGAAGTTAGAAATCAACTACAATTAAAATACTCAAGAACATTCAAACACATGGAGACTAAATACATTGCTATTAAACAATGGATAGGTTACCAAAGAGATCAAAGAAAAAATAAAAACATCCTGGAAATAAATTAAAGTAAACATACAGCAACCCCAAATCTATGGGACACAATGAATACTGTCCTCAAAACACAAGAAAAACTTTTAATAAGTTATCTAACCTTAAAACATATAGAAAGAGAACATCAAGAGAACTCCAGAGTAAGTAGAAAGAAGGAAGTAATAAAGGTCAGAATGGAAATAAATGACATGGAGACTAAAAAACATAATACAAAAGTTCAATAAAACCAAGAGCTGGTTCTTTGAAAAGAGGAACAAAATTGATGAATCTCTAGTCAGACTCAGCAAGTAACAAAGAGAGAGGACTCAAATAAACAAAATCAGAAATGAAAGAGGTGAAGTAACAACTGACTCCACAGAATAAAAAATATAATAAAAAATACTATTAGTGACTATATTCCAACAATTTGGACAACCTGGATGAAATGGATATATTCCTAGAAAAATACAATATTGCAGAACTTAATCATGAAGAATCAGAAATCCTGATTAGGCAGATAACTACTGATGAAATTGAAGCAGTAATTATAATAATAATAAAATCTCCTAGCAAACAAAAACTCTTGTCCAGATGGATTCACAAGGGAGTTTTACCAAATATTCAAAGAAGAACTAACACCTATCCTACTCAAAATATTCCAAAAAATCCAAGAGGAAGTATCTCTTCCAAGCTCTTTCTATGAGGACACTATTATCCTAATCCCAAAATCGGATGACACTATAAAGAAAGAGAATTACAATATCCCTGATGAACATAGATGCTAAAATCCTCAACAAAATATTAGCAAACCGGATCCAGCATTACATTAGAAAGATTATACACCATGACCAAGTGAGATTTATTCCAGGGATGCAAGGCTGGTACAAAATTTACAAATCAATAAATGTGATACATCACATGAACAAATTGAAAAATGAAAATCACGGGAGGAAAAGATGGCGCTATAACAGAAGGACACGTAATCATTTGTGTCCCAGGGCAGACGTAGGGAGCAGCTGAGGGTCAGGGTTGTGCAGGGAGTGTTTGTTGGTGAGTTGGGGGACAGCTGGGCTTTGGGAGGAGGGGGATCGCTAGATTAGCCTCCCTTAACGGAGCGGCTCCTGTGCGGCTGAGTTCTCTCACAAAGCCACTGGCTCAGAGGCGGACTGTGCCATCTTAAAGGGGAAGAGCCTGAAAATTTTACAGTTGCAGTACCCACTGGGCGGCTGAGACCCCTACCCTGGAACAGCGGTTCCTAGTTGGCGCAGAAGCAGATTCCGAGGAACCCTGTGCTCTGCCACGGAAAGGTCAGATTTCCCCTGGGGTTGGGGGAGCTGGCAAAACAGGGAGATTCGAGCCTGGGGAAAAACAAAAGAATAAAAGTCCTTGTCTGTTGGAGCTGGCAAACGTGGAAGAGGGCCCTCGGAGCTGGTGGCGGGGGGATACATAGAAAGCAACCCATTTGAACCTGATGGAGAAGGCCAGCCTAACAATTTTGGGAGGGAGCGGGCTGCCAAACCCAAGGGGGAAAGGGGTTTCGTTCAGACATACGAGCGGGATGTGAGTTCACATGCTTGCGTTTGTCCTCTCCAAATCCGAATTTCTCAGTGCTGAACCAGGAATGTGGGATCCCCTGGTGGGGGATAACCTGGGAGACCACAGGGGCGAGCTGTTTTGCTGAGGCTGGGGATCAAAACAGTTGCTCACCTTTAGAGAGGCAGCTCTGGGGTAGCCCATTTCCACAAATCAGTAGTGAATAACATAGACATAGCGGGATTTTAGTTCAGGCTAGGGAGGACCAATTTATCAGTGCTGAACCAGGAATGTGGGATCCTCTGGTGGGGGAGACCACAGGGGCGAGCTGTTTTGTTGAGGCTGGGGATCAGAACAGCTGCTCACATTAGAGAGGCACCTCTGAGGTAGCCTATTTCCACAAATCAGTAGTGAATACCATAGACATGGTGGGGTTTTAGTTCAGGCTAGAGAGGACCAATAGACCCGGAGGTCAATTCAGAAACACTGCCACCCAGGGGCTGAATCACAAATTGACTCTTGTGTAACACAAATTAAGGAATCAATTTTATTTCTACTACTAGTTAAACTTTTTTTAAGTGCCATTTTATTTCATCTTTATTCTACTTAGAGATTAGGGCTATAAAGTCTACCCTTTAGTATCTTTTTACTTTACCTCAACTTCACCCATATGCCAGCACTCTCTTGCTAACCTTTTCCTAGTTAGTGTCTTGTTCCCCTTACACTATTTCTGGTTTAGATTTTCTTATTCTCTCTTTTTACCCCTGTTAAAATTTCACCCCACTTTTATATCCAATCTCTAACCACCTGCTGCAATCCATAAACATCTATGGCTTCTCCGACTTCACTATCCTAAATTGTTTTTCTCTTGGTCCTGCTGATGTTGTTTACCTGACTGTTGACTATATCAATATTTTATGCATGTTTGTGAGATTGGTTTGGTTATTCTTTTCTTTTAATTTGTTTTGTGGGGGGTGGTTGGCATTGTTTTTTGTTTTGGTGTTGTTTACATTGGTTTTTTTTTTATAGATTTAAGCTTCTGTGTTCCCTAACCTCCCTTGATATTAGTTGTTGTATGTAGTGTGTATCAATCTCCAGGTACTTGTTGCTTACTTTTTCTGGGATTAGTGGCGGTCCTTGGGGAGTTTCCAACCCATATTTATAGTTTATTCCCTTTACTTTTCTTTTTATTTCTTTCCCTTTTCCCAATTTTATTTTGTCATTCTTTTCTTTCTTTCTTTCTTTCTTTCTTTCTTTCTTTCTTTCTTTCTTTCTTTCTTTCTTCCTTCCTTCCTTCCTTCCTTCCTTCCTTCCTTCCTTCCTTTCTTTCTTTCTTTCTTCTATTTCTTTTGTGTATGTGAGTGTGTTTTCTCTTACTCTCTTTTCTCCTACCTATCATCTAATTTACCTTCCTCTGGCAATCACCTTTAATTTGGAGTTACCAATACTGTGAATACATTCTTCTTCAGTGCCTGGTGTGCTGCACCTGACTGTGTTGTAGTTTGAGCCTTTAAATCAACACAGGAGAGTGAGAACTTCATAACGAGACACACAGAAAAGAGAGAACATGGGGAGACAAAGAAATAGCCCACCAATGAAAGAAAAACAAGCCTCACCAGAAAAAGAAGTAAACAAAATGGAAGCAAGCAACCTGTCAGAGAGAGAGTTCAGAGAAATGGTCATAGGGTGGCTGAAGAGAATAGAAGTCAGTATGAGTAAGAACCAAGAGGAATTGAAGAAGAACCAAGAAGAAATGAGGAAGACCCAAGATGAAATGAAGAAAGGCTATGAAGAAATGAAGAAGACCCAAGAAGAAATGAAGAAAAGCTATGAAGAAATGAAGAAGACCCAAGAAGAAATGAAGAAGAGCCAAGAGGAGATGAAGAAGACCCAAGAAGAAATGAAGAAGACGCAAGAAGAAATGAAAAGTGACATTGCTGATGTAAAGAGCACCATTGAGAGTATCAGGAGTAGACGAGAAGAAGCAGAGGACCACATCAGTGAGCTGGAAGACTAGGTAGGGAAAAATATCCAAGTAGAGCAGATTCTAGAAAAAAAATTAAAAAGCAAGAGGAGAGCCTAAGGGAACTTTGGGACAACATGAAACAAAACAACATCTGCATAATAGGGCTCCAAGAGGGACAGGAAACTGAGCAAGGAATAGAAAACCTGTTGGAAGAAATAATGACAGAAAACTTCCCTGATATAGAGAAGAAAAAACCCACACAAATCCAAGAAGCTCACAGAGTTCCAAGCAAATTAAACCCCAAAAGACCTACACCAAGGCATGTTATAATTAAATTGGCAAACATCAACGACAAAGTGAGAATCTTAAAAGCTGCCAGAGAGAGACCGAAAATCACCTACAAAGGAACCCCCATCAGATTAGCAAGTGATTTCTCAACAGAAACTTATCATGCCAGAAAGGATTGGAATGAAATATACAAAGTCATGCAAAGAAAGGGTCAGAATCCTAGAATACTATACCCAGCAAGGCTATCAATCAAAATTGAAGATAAAATCAGGAGCTTCACAGACAAAAAAGGTTTAAGGGAATACATTCCCACCAAACCAGCAATGCAAGACATGCTGAAGGGTCTGCTGTAAAAAGCAATAGGAAGCGAAGAAAGAACAGAGGGGCAAAGACCAAAAATGGCCACAAATAAGTACCTATCAATAATAACTTTAAATGTAAACAGTTTAAATGCTCCCATAAAAGGACATAGGGTAATGGACTGGATAAGAAAACATGACCCATATATCTGCTGTCTACAAGAAATCACCTCCAAAAAAAGAAACACACAAACTGAGGGTGAAAGGATTGAAAAAGGTTCTTCAGGGGAATGGAAATGGAAAAAAATCTGGGGTAGCAATACTTATATCCGACACATTAGCTCTCAAAGTGAAGGACGTAACAAGAGATAAAGAAGGCCACTACATAATACTAAAGGGAGCAATCCAACATGAAGAAATAACTCTGGTAAACATTTACACACCCAATACAGGGGCACCCAAATACATAAAAATACATAAAAAAGCTCCTGGATGATATCAAGGAAGAGATAGACAGCAATACAATCATAGTAGGAGACTTTAATACCCCACTATCACCAATGGACAAATCGTCTAAACAAAAAATCAGTAAAGAAACATCAATCCTGAATGACTCACTGGACCAGATGGAATTAATTGACATCTTCAGATCATTTCACCCCAAAGCCACAGATTATACATTCTTTTCAAGTGCCATGGGTCATTTTCAAAGATAGAACATATGTTGGGTCATAGGCAAAGTCTCTACAAATTCAAGAAGATAGAAATCATATCAAGCATATTCTCAGATCACAGTGGCAGAAAGCTGGTAATCAACTACAATAAAAACAATCCAAAGAAATCAAACACATGGAGACTAAACAACATGCTATTATGTTACCAGAGAGATCAAGGAAGAAATAGAAAAAATCATGGAAACAAATGACAATGATAGCACAACAATCCAAGATCTATGGGACACAACGAAAGCAGTTTTGAGAGGGAAGTTCATAGCTCTACAATCCTACTGCAAAAAACAAGAAACAACGGCAATAAATTATCTAACCCAACAACTCAAAGAGTTCGAAAGACAGCAACAAGAAAAGCCAATGTAAGCAGAAGGAAGGAAATAGTAAAGATCAGAGCAGAGATAAACGACATAGAGACCAAAGAAACAATACAGAAGATCAACAAAACCAAGAGCTGGTTCTTTGAAAGGATAAACAAGATTGATGAACCTCTAGCCAGGCTCACCAAGAAGCAAAGAGAGAGGACCCTAATAAATAAAATCAGAAATGAAAGAGGTGAAATAACAACAGGCCCCACTGAAATACAAAGGATTGTTAAAAAATACTATAAACAACTCTACTCCAACAAAATGGACAACCTGGAGGAAATGGATATATTCCTAGAAAAATATAACCTCCCAAAACTCAATCAGGAAGAATCTAAACAGCTCAACAGACCAATAACTATGGAAGAAATTGAAGCAGTCATTAAAAAGCTTCCAGCAAACAAATGCCCAGGGCCAGACGGATTCAAAGGGGAGTATTATCAAACATTCAAGGAAGAACTAAAACCTATCCTCCCCAGACCATTCCAGAAAATTCAAGAGGATGGAATGCTTCCAAACTCCTTCTATGAAGCCAGCATCACTCTAATACCAAAACCAGATAAACAGGTCACAATGAAAGAGAACTACAGGCCAATATCCCTCATGAATATAGATGCCAAAATCCTCAATAAAATTCTGGAAAATCGGATCCAGCAGTACATCAGAAAGATCATACACCATGACCAAGTAGGATTTATCCCAGGAATGCAAGACTGGTACAATATCTGCAAATCAAAAATGTGATACATCACATAAACAAATTGAGAGATAAAAATCACATAGTCATATCAATTGATGTAGAAAAAGCATTTGACAAAATCCAAAACCCTTTCTTGATAAAAACTCTCAAAAACATAGGAATAGAAGGATCATACCTCAACATAACAAAAACCATATAAGATAAACCCACAGCAAACATCATACTCAATGGGCAAAAACTACAACCATTTCCCCTAAGAACAGGAACAAGATAGGTATGCCCACTCTCACCACTCCTGTTCAACATAGTACTGGAAGTATTAGCCATTGCAATTAGACAAGAAGAAGAAATAAAAGGCATCCAAATTGGAAAAGTAGAAGTAAAGATATCCTTATTTGCAGATGACATGATATCGTACATGAAAAACCCTAAAGACTCCATAAAAAAACTATTAGACTTAATAAATGAATTCAGCAATGTAGCAGGATATAAATTAATGCCAAGAAATCTATGGCATTTCTATACACCAATAGTGAACTTACAGAAAGAGAGACTAAAAAAATAATCCCATTTACCATCACACCAAAAAAATTAAGATACCTAGGAATAAACTTAACTAAAGAGGTAAAAGACCTATTCGTGGAAAACTACAGGACACTAAAAAAAGAAAAAGAGGAAGATGTAAACAGGTGGAAGAACATACCATGTTCATGGATTGGGAGAATCAACAACATTAAAATGTCCATACTACCCAAAGCAATCTATAAATTTAATGCACTCCCCACTAAAATACCAAGGGCATATTTCACAGACCTAGAAAGAACTCTCCAAAAATTCATCTGGAATAAAAAAAGACCCCAAATAGCCACAGCAATCCTGAGAAAGAAGCACAAAATCTGTGGGATTTCAATACCAGATTTCAAGCTCTGTTACAAAGCTACTCTTCTCAAAATAATCTGGTACTGGCAAAAGAACAGACACATAGACCAATGGAATAGAATAGAGAATCTAGATATCAACCCAAGCCAATATGCTCAATTAATATTTGACAAAGGAGGTATGAACATAAAATGGAGTCAAGATAGTCTCTTCAATAAATGGTGCTGGGAAAATTGGACAGATACATGCAAAAAAAAATGAAACTAGACCACCAACTTACACTACACAAAAAAATAAACTCAAAATGGATACAGGACTTAAAAATAAGATGGTAAACCATAAAAATATTGGAAGAATCCACAGAAAGAAAAATCTCAGACATATGCCAAAAGAACTTCTTCAATGATACTGCTCCTAGGGCAATGGAAGCTAAAGAGAAAATAAACAAATGGGACTACATCAAAATAAAAAGCTTTTGCACAGCCAAAGAAACCATCAACAAACAACAAGAAAACCTACTGTATGGGAGAACATATTTGCAAATGTTATCAGTGATAAAGTTTAATCTCAAGCATCTACAGGCAACCCTTACAACTTAATAAAAGGAGGACAAATGATCCAATAAAAAAGTGGGCAACAGACCTAAATAGAATCTTTTCGAAAGAAGACAGAAGGAAGGCCCAGAGACATATTAAAACCTGGTCAAAGTCACGAATTATCTGAGAGATGCAAATAAAAATGACAAAATAGTACCATCTCACACCAGTCAGAATGGCTTTCATCAACAAACAAATGACAAGTGCTGGCGAGGATGCGGAGAAAAAGGAACTCTCGTGCACTGCTGGTGGGATTGTAGACCGGTGCAGCCACTGTGGAGAACAGTATGGAGTTTCCTCAAAAAACTAAAAATGGAACTCCCATTTGACACAGTGATCCCACTTCTAGGAATATATCCCAATAAACTAGAAACGTGAATTAGAAAGGATATATGCACCCCTATGTTCATAGCAGCACAACTTACCATAGCTAAGATTTGGAAACAGCCTAAGTGCCCATCAGCAGATGAGTGGATTAAAAAACTGTGGTACATTTACACAATGCAATACTATGCTGCAGTAAAAAAGAAGGAGCTCCTACCATTTGTAATAACATGGATGGATTTGGAGAACATTATGCTAAGTGAAATTAGCCTGGCAGAGAAAGATAAATATCACATGATCTCACTCATTTGAGGAATATAATGAATGACATAGACTGATGAACAAGAATGGATCCAGAGCCTGAGAAAAGTCCATCAGCATGTCAAACCTCAGGGTAAGTGGGAGGTGGCGGGAGTAAGGGGAGAAAGTCAATATATTTGAACTCTTGATCTAAGGTAAGTAATTTGTGTTTTTACATCCCTGACAAAGTTTATATAAAGTTATTAAAAAATTGGCAGCTAGTTTGAGATTGAATTAACATGGCCTAGAGCTTGTCATATCCTATGGACACCAGTCCTTAGGCTAGGACCCCCTTAACCTCCTGTGACACCATAATACCTTTACATAATATTATTCTACAATGTCATTATAATTTTTTATATTTGACAACAGCATATTGTACAATTATCCCAAAGAAACTTACAAACTAATTCTTTGAATGTTTGGCAGCAATTTTAAAAAGGATAGGAAAGGAATTAATTCCTTTCAGAAGGAAATAAGACACTGGGAAGGCACTTGAGCATTCTATATTGGCTCCTATTGCCCTTTTTGCCAAGAGAGACCCTCCTCTCACAATCCAAGTGCACACAGCTGTTCACTGAGCTTTGATTCCAAGCTGTGGTTGAAGCCTCTAGGTGGTTGGCACCATGGATCTATCTCTAGCAATGAGGTGAGCTGGGCCCTCTATGGAGAAGAAACATGGGTCCCTGGAGATAGTGATCAGTACTTGGACCCCCTCCAGCAGGCGAGGGGATCCCAAGGCAAGTGCTAGGCGTAGAGACCACGGAGGCATAGACTACCAAGGATACAGAACTGAACCTCACATCACCTGCTTGGCCCCGGATGATGGCTGGTTAGCCAGAGACGGGTAAGATTCCTCAGGGAAGGAACAACCTAAGACAGGCACAGTCGCAGAGGGGCCAACAGGAGAGAACTAAAAGGTCAACAGAGGTGGGGCACAGACCCTCATCCACAAACCTTGCAGGGGCCTGAACTCTCACCCCTTCTGAGGGAGGTCTCCTGCCCCCATGGCTGCTTTGCCTCCCATGCACAGCTCAGACTGGGACCCAGGTTACAGACAGAGACTCAGCCAGCAACAGCTGCCCTATATCTAAATTTAGTCTAATACCAGGAATGCTCAGGGCCTACTCAAGAATGCAAATAATCCTTTCCACTAATATTTATAGGGTAAACTAAGATTTCTGCTTGAGTATTAAATTTGACAGTAAAATAGTAATCAAGTTTTCAGATTAATTTAAATTGGCCAAGTGAAATAAGTGAATACTCAAGAAAATTTAAGTGTACTGGACAAAAAGCTATTCCTAAAATATTAACTAAAATTTCTATTAGTAGTTCAACTCATTGTAAAATTGCCTAACATCCAAAGAACCTAAAGCAGTAATATTTGTGTGCAAAAATTAAAATTTAAAGTTACCAAGACTGCAATTTTAAAACTTCCAAAAGCCCCCATTAAAAAAGGGGGGGTATAGTGGGGTAATATCATGTAAGGAAAAATATCCTGTAAGTAAATTACATCTAGAAAATTCTCACTCCAGAAAATTAACTTCCATTTGTAATGCAAATAGCAGGACACCTTGAAAAATACACATGGTGTCAAAATAAGCCAAAGGAAAATCATTTAGACAAAAATAAAACAAATCCCAAGTCCAATTTACAGAAAATATCCCTCTATTAACCTTTGGTTGAGAATATGTTTGTATATTTTCAGAAAACAATTCCAAGACCATATGGGTTCCTGCAGCAAAGAGGAACTGACAGGTTTGTTCCAACTGGTAAGACAGTCCAGAGATGGAAAATACTGACGACAGCTTGCCATGCTGGCAGTCAGCAGCTGTGCGTCGCTGCAGGTGGCCCAGGACCAAACCAGAGAGGGTAGAACTGAACAGTTGGACATTGAAATTAAGACTCAAACATTTTTTGTTCTTATACATTTATTTCCAGTATGCAGATGCAAGATCTTTTTAAAGAAAAGAAACAGGGGGAAAAGATTAATTTAGAGGCAGAGAAGCATTGAACAGTCTGTCAAACTATGGGGGTAAGGCTGGAGAGGGTTCGGGGGGGCTGTGGGAGATCAACAGAGGGACTTGTATGCATGCACGTAGGCATGGCCAATAGATGCAAGACATTGGGGTGGGGGGGCAGGTGAGGACATGTGCTTGGGTTTGGGGGAGGCTGGGGGAGGACAACGCGGGGGAAAAGAAAATATATGTACTACTATTTGTAATACTTTAAAGAATAAAAAAAACATTAAAAAATAAAAATAAAAAAACTAAGACAAAACAAAAACAAACAAACAAACAAACAAACAAACAAAAAATCTTGCCTTTGGATCCTGTCATGGAGTGCTCCCATCAGCACTGGCTAGATATAGTCTGATATGCCTTGCCTGCTGATGTAAATTCTCATATTTTAACACTACGAGTAGCAACTATAAGTTCCTACCCACTCCCAGCACACCCATAGAGATACATCACAGCGCTTGCATGTTCCTGGTATAGCTAGATCCTGAAGACCTGCTTTTATCCTTTATATCAGAGCCTCTTTCCCCACCTGTGCCACTACTGTGGTTCCTCCTAGGGGTTCAGACTTCCCATTCTCCTTCTATTGGGCACACCTGCCTGGGCTCCTAGCTGTATTTCCCCATCTTTGAAGGCCTCCTGTGACCTCTTGAGACATTTTCCCTTTTCATTCTAGCCAAACTTGCATTCTTCCCACTTCTAACCCATTCTCCCAAGGAGGACAGGGCTCTTTCAAAAACATAGGTCTGACCCATCTCTCCTTTGGTAAAAACCTTTCTTACAGTGACCCACAAATGCACCACAGGCTAAAAATATATCTCCTACTTGCACCCCAGGGCCCACAGTGGGCCTGTACCCTTGCTCTTTCTCACCACATCCTCACTCTGATTTGCTGGGATCACCAGAGGACCTCATTGTTCAGGTCATTGCACAGGCCACTTTCTTAGCCAGAGGCTTCTGGAATTTCATAGGCTATTAAATAATACTGTGGGCACATGGGAGAGCTATTCATTATCATCAAATTAAATCCAATGAACAAACAAATAAATAAATATAAAGAATGACTGGGGAGCAAACCACTCAAGACCTTCCTGCAGGTGATGGATTACCACAACCACTGGCCCAGTCTCAGAATTTTTGAAATTTGATTTGGTATTATACACTAAAGACTTTCAGCTCCTGACCCATTCCCCTTCTGTGAACTTCTATGGGTCATTCTCTGGCCCTGAGCCACCTCCTCCCCTCATCTGTAAAAAGAGGTGCTGACATTTGCCCACAGCTTGGAGGAAGACACAGTGATGAGCCTGCTCTTTCAACCCCTCTTACTCCAGGCTATGGCCACACCAAGCCTCCCCCATTCAACCTGTTTGGCAGCCTGTGGTCTGGACTGTCCAATGAGATCTAGCATCTGACCCCTCATCATCTTCACTCTACCCTGCAATTCCATACCACAACCTCTTCCTCCTGAGAACCCCGTGCCAACGCCCTCCTGGTTTATCCATAGTCTCTTCCCTTGTACTCTCAAATTGAGAGTATTTTCAAGAACAATATCCAAGCATACAACTCCTCTGCACAAAAAGCACCCAGCCCTCACCCCTTGCCCTCCACTCTGTGCAAGGGGCTTTCCTGAACATCTCTTTAGTGGCCCCTCCAACAGCACTTCCTGCCATTACCTGGTGCTCACCCAGCTAACACACCACTTCCTGTCCTCTTTCATTTATGTTCTGTCTTCACAAAAATGGAAGCTCCAGGAAAGCAGGGGTTTTGTCTAGTTTGCTTTCTGCCTATTCCCACTGCGCAAAATAGTGGCACAGACTAGGCAGTGGCTCAGGCCTGGTTTGTGAGTGGATGACTGATAAGGGAAGAAAGGAATTAACAGGACTGTTCATCACATGGGGGAAAGGTACAAAGAGCCACAGGAGAGGTAGCAGCACAGACATCTGACCAGCACCCCACCTTGCCCCAAAGTGCTCCTAGAAAAAGAACTGAGCCAGGGGTCATGGCTAGGTGTGGTCCCTGGAATGCAGGAGGTCCCAGAGAGTGTAACTGCCTTTCCTCATATGTTATCTCATCCTCATACTCATCCTCATGATTGCATCTGATGAAGTGCTGAGCAAACTACCTACATGCCTCTTCGCTCTCACCCCAAACTTGAGATGGGTCCCTGTAGAGATGGTGACACTGGGGCACAGGAGGTGAGGTGACTTGCCCAGGGCCACCTGACTGGCGAGTGGTATCTGCCTGGTGAAAAGCTGGGGCCACCTCCTCAGTGATCATTATTCCCCTTTCCCAGAGCTGCAGGCATAGCCACAGGAGGGAGCCAGTATCACGCTCCGAGGACTTGTCATCAAGCTGACCATGAAGGGCAGCAAGGCTTTCTTCCAGCCCCTGGTGAGCAGAGCTCCAGGAATAAGGGGAAGCTCCCTGGAGCTAGAAGCGTGCTGTGGTGTCAGCCTCTCCACTGGCCTCACTGATGGTCTGGGCTGGGACATGGGTGTGTGAGTGCTCTCTTTGGAACACCCTCTGCTCTTCCTTCCATTTGCAGAATCCAGCAGGACTCTGTCCTGACCAGTGAATGGCAAGAGTCAAGGCTGGCAGTGCCTGGGGTGATGTGGAGGAACCTCTATCCTGGAGCCAGAAAAAGGGTCAGGGGGCCTGAGTTGCTGCTCCCCTGCCCTCACAGTCTTCAGAGCAAGGCCCATGCCCTTCACAAAGAGCTCTAGCTGCAGCCATCCATGGCTTGAGTGACCAGTGCTGCCTCCCAGGCCTTTAAGAAGCCAAAAGAGCAAGAGGTGGGGTGGGATGATGAGAGGGGCAAGAAGTAAGAATACCCTGGCCCCTGGCTCAGGAATTCATTCAATGGCACCTTTCTAATTTCCCCAAGTACCACCCTCCCAGGGAGAGAGAACAGGGGAGCGTTCTGCCACCATCTAAAGTTTTGCAGGAAACTAGCTTTGATTGATATTGAGCAAATCACTAGCCCTCCCAAGCCTTGGTATTAGCACTCTAAGACAGGGAAATAGAACCACTTCCTCAAGCTCAAGGGGGTTACACAGTGGACAGCACATTGCATGACACATATTATGTGTTCATTTAATACTATTCTTATGCCCACCTCTACCTAGAGGCCTCTCTCACCCATGCCAGGGCTGGGCTGGGCCCACATTGGTCCTGTGAGCAGAGACTAGGGGTGTGGCTGGGGCAGTGGTCGGCAAACTCATTAGTCAACAGAGCCAAATATCAACAGTACAATGATTGAAATTTCTTTTGAGAGCCAAATTTTTAAAACTTAAACTTCTTCTATCGCCACTTCTTCAAAATAGACTTGCCCAGGCCATGGTATTTTGTGGAAGAGCCACACTCAAGGGGCCAAAGAGCCGCATGTGGCTCGCAAGCCATAGTTGGCTGACCATGGGGTTAGGGCACCATAAGAGGATGGCAGCTGAGACCCTTTGAGGTCACTAGTATACTCTGGACAGACTGACTCAAGAGGCTGTCAGTTGCCCACATTATAGATTCATGTCCAAGCCAAGTATCCAGGAGGGAAAACACCACCTCCTGGGCTGTGGTCAGGATCAACCAGTCAGTCCTGCCCAGTGCATTTCAGGGTGCCCTGCATGTACAGTGAGGAGGGTGGGTCCCAGCTACCCTGACTTTTCTCAGCAACTGTTAGGCTGGGCATGATCCCTCCCCCAACCCAACCAGCAGTCTCCATGGGGACTCAGAGGAATCAGAGGAGGTGCTGGAATGATGGCAGTGCAGGAAGCCTGAGTCCTGTGACCACCAGCAGCCTCTGGGCTCCTTCATCCAACCTCCAGGAGTTGCGCCTTTGCAGGCAATTGCACGTGAAAACACCTTCGCTACTCTACAAGCCAGAATAGTTAGGGGATGATAGAAGTGCCGGGACTGGCTTTGGGCACTGGCGACTGCTTCAAGATGCTAGTTGCTGCCATGCCACTGCACCATTGAGCAATAAGGAGTATTCTCAGCTCCCCAGAGGAGTTGGGAATGGAACAAAGCAATCTTCCAGGACTGCAGCCCGGCTTCTCCCCTTCCTTCTTTGAGGGCCAGATGGTGTCTGATCCATAGTCTAGCCTCAAAGGGACACACCAGACACCAAACTATTCTGAGCGTGCACACAAACTGCAGGATGGGGATCCAGGAGGAAGGAGAGACATGTAAAATGCTCAGCAGCAGCAAAGCAGAGAACCTTATAAGCAGTGACCCTGAGTGAATCCCTGTAGAAGCACATAGCAGTCTTTCTGGGGCCGGTAATCACTGAAGTCATTGGGTGAAACAGAGTGAAACAAAGCAAATCCATAACCCATGGTGATCTGCTGACAATGGCTGGAAGGAGGCTCCTAGCAATCCCTGTCCTTCCAGCTCTTTCAGGGGCCTATGGGTCACAGCTGCTGGCCATAGTGATAGAGACTGAAAGCCATCCAGAAATTCATTTAGAAAGGTGTCCTGTTAGCCTTTCCATAAGAAAATGTCTGGGGAGACAAGGATATTTCTTCCGCCTCAGCAACAAGAAGGCCAGAGGGACCTCCTTCCTTTGGTCTCAACAAAACTGGCCCTGTCTTTACACTCTCAGGAGCTGGAATACCCTTGCGCTACTTCCTGCCCACTGAACCCTGGCTAACATGAAACACTAAGGGACAGCTATGGCCACTCACGTGTCCACTAGAAAGTAGAGGTCGAACTTCCCATTGCAGAATCTGAACCGGTCTTTCTCGCTTCTGTGATATCTGGCTCTCTGGCTGAAGTCTTCCCATTCTTGGCCAAGTTGGCGATTTAAATTTCTCCAGCTCAGAACTCTGGGCCAGAAGCTCCCTGAGCTCACCAGGGGAGGAGGCATCACCAACAGCAAGAATAGCATGGGGCCCAGCACCCTGAGGTCATCACTCTTCATTTGCTTGGCCATCCCTGAGACTCCACTGAATGCCAGGCCACTCCTGGTTACTTTATGCCACCACCTTTGCTGCCTCTGCCTTGCCCAGGGCTTTGGCCACTCAGCTGTTTTACCAATGCACCCTGTGTCCCTCCACTTGGTACCTGCCTTGTGGACAGAAGAGGCCAGAATCTAACTTAAGGCAAGGGCCTCTACCACCTGCTGAACCCTCCCCTCACCCCATGGAGCAGAATGTCCTATTATGATGGCCATAAAAGTTGGCATGGTGACTTTGTGACCTGCAGCTCTGCTCAGTGACCTGCCTATTGACAACCCAGGTGGGTGTCTGGGATCTTTGGAGGAACAGTAAGAGGAGATCTTCATTTGTGCCCTAACTCAATGCCCCCTCCTGCCCCGTCCCCCATGTGGTCATTAGGGTTCTTGAGAACTTCTGCCTTTCTGTAAGCTGAAAGGGCAGCTGAGGTAAGCTCATCACTGCAGGTGAGGGGCTGAAGGAATTGGGAGGCCAGAGTGTTGTAATGGTCATATGTGAGGACACTGCAGGCACCCAGGGGATGGAAGGGTCTAGACAGGGAAGAAGGTCATGCAAGGACGCCAAGTTCTTTGTGCGTGATGGACCATCCAGTTATCTACTCTTGTGCAACAAACCACCCCAATCTCAATGACATCAACAAGAACTGGAAATTCAGAGAGGGCTGAGTGGGATGTCTTGTCTCTGCCCCCTGGGAAACATGGGCATAGAAACTGTGAGAAAGTTAGAGGAAGTTCAACCAGGGGTACCATCTAGTGGGGAAGCTTTAGCTGTCCATTGGGTTCTGTTTGGGAGCTCCTTTTCCATGTAAAGAGGCTGTGTGTGGCTGGTCCTCTTCCAGGAGTCATGAAAATCCTGGAGCATTGGCCAGGCTGCCTCAGCTGACAGCTGTCACATTGTTGGTCAGATAAGCAAGTGTGTTGGCACCAGGCACCTCTGGGTTGGAAGGATGGTCTCATGCCTCCAAGTGCTATGTTATTCCCTTCACCTAGAGCCATTCCACTTGAGCACATGAGAGCGCACAGCAGGTGTGCCTGCCATGCTGCTGTCCTCCTTGCAGTGGGAAAGAATAAGGTTCATTCACTCAGGCTGGGATTGTAAAATGTTTTCAGAAATATCTTAACCAGTTTATATTGTCTTATTGTTTTTGTGAGCAGAAATGAAGAGTTAAATATATTAAAATCTTATTTAACAAGTATAAAATAAACCTTTCCATATGTATAACTGAAATTACAAATGATAAAAGCATTGTGTTGGCAGTTTTGTTACTGATGTTTTTAGAATACTATGTAAAATACAAAAATATCTTAAATAAATGGTATTCTAGAATTGATGAGATTTAGTATGCTTTTCCTAGCAGTATAATAGATAGGTATAACTGGTTTCATATCATGACACTGGTATTGACATATTTTATATGTAGGAGTGGACAAAAGTAATTTATAGTTGTGAGTACATGAAACACAGAGTTTACTCTTGTATTTTTTTAGTTATTATAATGTTTTCCATATGAACAGCCATAAACTTACTTTTGTCCACTCCTGCATTTATCTATTGATTAGGTATCTTATTGTGGTTTTATGTGCATTTCCCTAATTACTGATGAGATTGGTCTTCTGTTTAGAACATTTGGCGTCATGCCTTTTTCTCATTTGTAAAGTGCTGTTCCTGCCTCTGTCCATTCTCTAATTCTGGAATTTATCTTTTTATTGAACATTCCTTATATACCTGGGATACTAATCCTTTATCAACTGTTGCAAATATCTTCTTCCAGTGTGGCTTTTATGGTTTGCTATTTTTATTGTCTTATAGTAAAACAGAAGTCTTACTTTTCATGTAGTTGAGTTTTAAAATTTAAGGTGTCTTATTTTAAGAAATTCTTCCTGGCCAAAGATTTAGTATATTATATAAGAAATGCTTTAAAGATTTGTCCTTCAAATTGATACTTAAAGTATCAAGAGTTAATTTGTTAGTGATTTGTGCCAGGGAGCTGATTTCATATTTTCCCATGTATGGAGCAAGTTATCCCAGCATCATTTGTGGACTATGCCATCTTTTTTCTCAATGATCTGCATATCACCTTCAAAGTGTTTTAAGTTGCATAGATGTGGGTCTGGCTCTGTGCTCTCCATTCCATCCCCTTCACCTGTCCTTTGGTTCACATAGTTAGTATCAATCCCACAGCATCTTACTTGTGATGGTGTGGACACTGTGTTAGTGCTCCTCATGGGGCATCCCCTTTAGGGAAGTTTGAGCTTCCCTGCCACATGCATTGCAGGCCTGGACCTGACTCCACCAGTGAAATGGTCATAGAACTTCCATGTGCCGCTCCTGGGCAGCATGTTTAAGGGTGTAATTATGGTTCAGGTGGACCCAGCCACCTGGCACCTGAGCAACATGATGTGAAGCACCTTCTTGGGAATCTGGGTGAATGGTGCATGTGGGGCAGTGACACATGTGAGTAGGCAATAACGTTTCTGCTTTGAAGCTGATCTTATTTGGGGGCTTTTGTTTCCGAAGATAACCCAGCAGATTCTGATACACATGTATCAATATCCTACCCAACATACACAGATTTCTACAGCAAGCCTCATTAGGAAAAGTAAATCACCCATCTCATTGTCTTACGATAATTGGTGGCTCTTTTATGTAGACTTGAGAATCAGCTCGTAAAGTCACCACTATCCTCAAACCCTCTTAATAAAGAGCCATGGTCATAAGGCTCCACCAGACCAGAAGTCAGTGTTGGGTTGCATGGTGACTCAGCACTGACTGGGCCACTGCTGGTGCCCTGACCCAGCACTGACTGCCTAGGGGACTGCAGATCAGGCCCGGAGAGAAGTCTGCAGAGAGAAACAGAGAGCAAGGTCTGATCCGTAACCTCTGTGGCAGGCAGCCATTAATCAGAACTTGTTTCTCTTTCTCTCCCATCCTGGCCAACAGCAGAGCCTCCATTTCTCTCCAGGCCTCCACCTGGCGGCTGATCAGCCCTGCCTTTCTTATCAGGCCCCATTGTTAGGCCCAGAGACACTGATTGGCATTGAAACAGATCAATCAGAACCAAATCTAGGTGAATGTAAAGAGTCAATGGCTGCCTAGGAGGTAGAGCTTTTGATGCTGACTAGCATAGAAATTGACCAATCAGAATCAAGTCTAGGTGAATGTAAGGAGTCAAAGCCTGGATAGGAGATGGAGCTTTTGACACTGATTGGCATAAAAACTGACCAATTAGAACCAAATCTGGGTCAACTGTGAGCAGCCAATGGCTGCCTAGGAGGTGAAGGTTTTGACTCTGACTGGCATAGAAACTGACCAAACAGAACCAAATTGGCTGGCAGAAGAGGGCAGTTGGGTGAGATCAGGCCAGCAAGGGAGGGCAGTTAGGGATGGTCAGACAGGCAGAGCAGTTGGGGGCTCGATCAGGCCAGCAGGGGAGGGCAGTTAGGGGTGATCAGCCATGCAGGCAGAGGCAGTTAGGGGTGATCAGGCAGGCAAGTGGAGAGGCTGGGGGAGATCTAGCAGCAGGCAGAGGGGTTAGGGGCAATCAGGCAGACAAGCAAGTGAGTGGTTAGGAGCTGGCAGTCAGACATTCCCCAAGGGGTTCCTGATTGGAGTGGGTGCAGGCTGGGCTGAGGGAACCCCACAATGCACAAATTTTGTGCACTGGATCTCTGGTGTTATTGCAATAACACCAGAGGCCTGATGTACAAAGTTCATGCAAGAGTAAGCCTTTCTTCCCCTGGCTGCCAGCACCTTCTGGCACCCCAGACCCAGGCTTCCCATTGGCACTCAGGACCCAGGCTTTTCTCTGGAAGGTCTCTAGAAGGACATCTGGTCTAATTAGCATATTATGTTTTTTTGTTATAGATTAAATATGTTGCAACATGTGCAGAGATTTTGTATCTGCAATCTGGATTCCTCTTATCAGTGATGTGGCCATTTCTCCATTTATTTAGGTCTTCTTCAATGCTTTCCATATGAATTTCCCTTGACTTGTGTGTTAAGTAACTTCCCTAAATACCCTACATTTACTGCTATAGTAAATGGCATCTTAAAACAATGGTTTAAACTCTTTATTTTTCTTATGGAGAATGTATTCAATTATTAATATTTCACCCATATTGCTAAGCTATTTTATTCTAAAATATTATCTGCCGAATGGCTTGGCTTTCTTTGTAAAGTTAAAAAAAAAAGGAAAACATTGTGCTGACTAGTTGTCCTCTGAAGTTATGATAGAGATAGTCTTGATTTTAAAAAGGATACTTCTAACATGTCAACATTATGATGGATATTTGCTGAAGGGTTTTGGCAGAAGCCCTTTATCAATTTAGAGATAATCTGCGAAATAAATCCTTTATTATACCACTCTGGATTTGTAATAAATCATGCATTAGTGTTGAATCTTATCTAAATTATTTTTAGCATGTTTTATGATGAATATATATTTTTTTCTTTAGTAATGTATTAAAATGATTAGTTACATCAATGCATGTAAAGCCAAGGTTAAAATTTTATAGTTAAATCCATCTTGACCATGATACTTTTTTAAAACACTGCTGGGAAGTATTTGCTATTAATTTATAACTTTTACCTTTTATATAAGAGAGGCTGCCTTATAATTTCTCAGTTTTGCACTGTTCTTATCTGATATTGACATTATGTATGTAATCCTACTTTATCAAATACTAAGGATTGCTTTTACTCTATTTCTCCTTGAGAAGACTTTGAGCACAATACCACTAATCTGCTTGTTGAATGTTTGGTGTGATAGCATCTGTGTCTGTTTGTATTGGTCTATGGAAAGTCTTAAAACTACTGACACAATTTTTTAGTATTTACTGAATATTACAGACCAAATTGTGCCCCCCACCCCAGTCTCTTTTATATTTTGAAGCACTAACCTGTAATGTGATTGCATGTCATGATAGGACCTTCAGGAAGTGATTAAGGTTAAATAATGCCCAAAGTGCAGGGCCCTAACACATAGGATTGTTCCCTTATTAGAAGAGACACAAGAGTGCTCTTATCACTTGCTGGAAGCCAATTCCAGCATGTCAGCAAGGGCTGAATCATCTGGGAATGGCTGAAAGGCATTTCCCCAAATCTGAAAAGGATGCATGAAATGATTGGTTGCTGCCAGACAGCTCAGGGCTTCTTAATCTACATGTTATTGCCTCCTCCTGGCCAAACACCTAACAACCAGAGGAAATTCCCCAATCTGACAATGACTTCTGTATGAAACTCTATCCTTTGAAGTGTATATCCCCACCTGGCCTTAGGACAATTTGTATTAATAAAAAGCCAGGGGTCCTGAGCCAAGGAGAAGTTGGTTTCTTTAGCCAGGCTCCTTTGCTCTCCCCCCCGCCAAATGCCTTTCAAAATTATGTTTCATCTCTGGACACTTATTTAACTTGTTCACACCCCCTTCTCCAGATTCCAGAACCCCTCTAGATGTCAGATTAAGACCACCGACATTAAATGGTGCTTGAGACAAGGACAGAAATCTGGAAAATAAGTATTCACCTGAGTGGATAAAACAGCACCAGTGATGGAGATAAGATTAACTGTGTGTAGAACCTATGTCAGCTTTGGAAACCCTCGAATCTGAAAGTGTGTTGATGATACTTTTGGTTTAAATCACATTATAATGGGGAAAAATTTGGTTAAAAGGTAAAATTTATAAACAAATAGGAATATCACAAGGTACTTTTTAAAAAAATGTGGTTTCTTTTTCAAATTAAAATCATAATTCATATTTGGAATAAAAAATCTGTAATAAGAAAAAACCCCACTGCTGAATCTGCCTCTGGTGTGGAGAGATTCAAAAGCAGCTGGAGAGAACAAAGCTATCAGCTCTCCCACAAAAAATACTACTTAAAGTTTTGTTTAAAAATTATAGAGGAACTCAGTGGTGTTAGAGTGGAAATTTTTGAGCACTCCAGAGAGGCTGTGGACTATGCCCCAGATACAGTTGTTGGTGCTGACATCAGGCCAGGCCTTGAGATACAGTCTCATAGTCCCTCCCCAGAATGTAGGCCTTCTTTCATAGAACACTGTTAGCTTTCTGAAGAACAGAATGACCCCTGGCTTATCTCTTAAGCATGTCAAATGGCATGATCCTGATATTGCTTGGGAAAAACTGTTTTATCTTGGGTTGCTTGCTCTGCAAAAACAGGATATGGTTAATGTGCTTAAAAATAGTCTTGCACAAAGGGTCAGGACTGCTTTCTGGCCTCCCTGGGTAGAGAATGGCAGAGCAGTCCCTGGGCTGGCTAATAAAGGCTCCCTAAATTTTAATTTGGTCTGGACTCCAGTGCTCATTCACTTGTGTTCGCTCTACAACATTTGGAGATGCCCCAGTGAGATAACCAGCCTTTGACTGGTCCTGTGACTGGAGCCCACTAGGGTCCCCAGACTCTCTGACCCAGGGGGAGATCTCTGAGAGATGTTCCTCTGCCCTAGGACTGGTAGAGGTCAGAGAACCCGCCTGCTAAATTTCCTGATTAACTCTGATTGGAGCCTCCTGGACCTGGTTCTTACTAGTAAGAAACTTATCCCTGGTTCTGTGGGCACCCATCTAGGCTGGATGCAGCAATACTTCTGAGACCAGATCCTGGTGCATGATGGTGCCTGGTGATCCCCAGTTGGTTGTCATTGTCTTTTGTTATTCTGTGTTATTGTGTTCTAATTGTCTCTATCATTAGAATGGGTCTGCTTCATGTTCTTCTATCTGTATTCCCCTGCAATGTTTTTTGAAATTTTTTCAGGAATTCAAGCTGCAAGCAGATGATTACGGAGCCTCCATTAACACTTTTGATTTACAGAAATTTTGTGAGTGGAAATGTCTGACTTTCCCATATCTCAGTGAGTGAAAGGGGAAGCTTGATCACCGCCCCAGAACTCAAAAACTCAGACTGTCTGCTGTATAAATGTAAGTGTGAGAGTTTGTGTGAAAAATAGTGCAAACCCTGCTTTAGGAGGAAGAGAGTAGAGAACTTTTAATTGGTTTTCCTTGATTTATAATTTTGCTGTGTTAGTTTAAAATTTTGGAATTCTAGGGTTAATTTGTAAAGGTTGCAAATTAAGAGAAATTTAAACAAAGGCTTGTTGGGTTAATCATGTGGTCCTGAGAACTGCAACCTGCCTGCCCTTCCTGATAGATTTACAGTGGGTCTCTGGGGGAGAAAAAGCCAAAGACTGCTCTGGAGCAGGTGTGCGAAAGGACAAAGGCGGTGGAATTCACTCTCGGTCTGCTGAGATAAAGGA